>CM062808.1:382146213-382843129 GCA_031772625.1 Pinus tabuliformis | reverse complement strand
GAAAGACTTTATAATTTGATCATCACCTGTCAATATGAGATCATCAACTTAAAGTACAATGATCAACAATTTACCTTCCATGACTATGTGGTACAGGTTTGCATCCACTTCACTCTTCATGAAGCCCAACCCAGTGAGGTAGATATTTATCCTGGTGTACCAAGCACAGGGTGCTTACCTCAGTCCATACAATGCTCTCTTCATTCGGAACACATGCAACTCATGGTCAAAGGTATCAAAACCTTCAGGCTACTCTCTATACACCTCTTCCTCAATCATGCCATTAAGGAAGGTTGTCTTCACATCCATCTGATGTATCTTCCAACCCATCTGTGCTGATAGTGTCAATATAGATATGATTGATGAGTAGCTTACAATAGGAGAAAAGGTCTCATCATAGTAAATCCCCTCTACCTGTGAAAAGCCATGGGCCACAAATCTAGTGTTATGCTTCTCCACACTACCATCTGTAACTTCCTTTATCTTGTAAAGCCAACGGGTTCTCACCATTGACTCATCCTCCGGTCATGGGACCACATCCCAAACACTGTTACAAACTATGGAGTCATACTCCTCCATCATTCCATCAACCCAAACCAGATGTTGTACTACTTCCTTAAAGGAATATGCCTTTGTCACAACACATTCGCCCATAAGAGCCATGTATCCAATGAAACTCTTAGGTGACCTCCTATGCCTGTGTGGGTGATCCCAAATTCTCTCGTGTACCATCCAACAATATGCCAGCCTCTCTAGTGCTCTTTCTTCCCTATTTGGAAGACTTTGCCTGAGTGGATGTCTCCACTCCCAGATCCTTTGCATGTGGCTGCTCCACATCAATATGAGGCTCGTCAACCTAAGGAGCTAAAAGATCACCATCTCCATGTAGCTTGAGTTCTCACTCAAAGGAATCTCGCATGGACTTCTCCTCATTGAATATGACATCCCTGCAAATAACTGTCATTCTGCTAGTCAGAAATTACACCCAATAGTTGTGACGTGTATCAGTGTACCCCACAAATATACCCAACTCTGTTGTAGGCTCAAGCGTCTTCCATGTATCAGTGTACCCCACAAAATCTTGAAGTTACCAACATTTGGATTCTTACTGGAATAAGCCTCCTTTGGTGTCTTCATCTCAGGTATGTGATGTGGGCTACCATTTTGAACATAAACTGTTGTGTTGCATGTGTCAACCCATAAGTGTAGTGGTAGGCTCTGATCATGCAACATTGCCCTCACTGCGCCTACTATTATTTTATTCTTCCTCTCAGCCACCCCATTCTTCTGAGGGTTATCGGGTACCGTCAACTCCCATTTAATCCCTTCCACTGCACAAAATTTATTAAAATCATTTGAGACACACTCATCATTGTTATCACTCCATAGATATTTAAAATTATTTCCCAACTCTTTCTCCATCAATTCTTTAAACTCACGAAACTTTGTGAAGGTTTGATCCTTTTTATGCATGAAAAATATCCAACATTTACGAGAATAATCATCAAGAAATATAACATAATACCTGTGTCATGCCGTGGATGCTGTCGAGAATGGTCCACACACATCTTAATGGAATTGCTCTAGAATAGCTTCTACTTAACTGTCTCTATCGTGAAAGGAAGGCTTGGTGTATTTTCCCAAAGTACACCCCGTGCATGTATCAAATTTCTCAAGGATACCTTTGGGAAGACCGATAGAGATCTGTTGCAATATCTTCAAAGCCCCATGATACAAGTGACCCAATCACTTATGCCACAACTCACCAACATATCGGCTCTGCACACTTTCTACTTTTGTGCTCAAAGAAACACACACATATTCTTTACTTGACTCATGGCTATGTTTCGAAGGAGCGCCTTTCCTTTCGAGAAGATCACATCATAGCCTCTATCCTCAAGCATGGCAATAGATACCAAGTTATTCTTTAGCCCAAGCACATACATAACATTCTTAAAGGAGAGTGGAGCCCCATGCTCCCTCTGAAAAATAATCATGCCCAATCCAGTAACACTATACTTCCTGTCATCACCCATATTGATATGCATATGGAGACATTTCTCCTCCAGGTCACTGAATAACTCTTTGTCTCTAGTCATGTGGAATGAAGCTCCATTGTCTAAGTACCATACACTTGCCATCATTAATGACAACATGCATGCAATAAGGGAAAATTCCAATTCGATTTGAGAGGCCAAAGACTCACCCGTCGCTCCTCCTGAGGACTTCTTCTTGGAATTCTTGACTGGAAAATTTATAGCAAAATGGCCCAGCTCATGACAATGAAATCACTTAACTTTCGTCATGTATTTCTTCTTACCTCCATGATAAGAATCGGATTTGGAATGGGAATATTTCTCTTTCCCCTTCTTCACCTTAATCGCTAAGGCACAATTCTCTTCATCATCAATCTTTGATGAAGAGCCATCCCTAGTGTTCCTCCTAATCTCCTCCTGCATAAAATTTGACCATAGTCATTCCCAATTCAACAGCTTCTCTCGACCATTGAGAGAATCCTAATAACTGTGACAACTCTTTGGGAGTCCTATAAGAACAAGAATCACCATATCATCCTTGGCAACTGTGATTCCAACACTTCCAAGTTCATCACGACACTGAGTGAACTTGGTCAACTATTTTGGAATCATCTCGCCTTTCTCCATTTTGATTTTTCAATGTTTATCCTTTAGTGCCAATTTCTTTTTGCCATTGCTATTCTGATACAAGTCCACCAATGTTTCCCACATAGCATATGAAGTTTCCTTTCCATGGAGACTCGAGACAATGTGGTCTCGAAAACCCTCAAGAATTATTTGCCTCACCTTCGCCACACACTTCTTTCATTCAACCAAATTTTGTGCCTCCGATGCTATTGCCTTAGGAATTTCCTGATCAACGAATTCCTTCAAGCCATTATGCTCTAGCATAGCCTCCATTCTATCCCTCAAGACTATAAAATTTGATCTTCCTTCCAAGGCATACTCAAGTTGTAAACTGTAGAATGTCATCTGCTGATCCTGAAGTATGTATTGCAAATTCAAATTTCACTTGTAACCAAAAACACCAAACTTTTAAATCTCCTCTAGTGTATTGTTCTCAACTTCGATACCATGTAGAAAATATTTTAGATTCACAAGCTCATGCAATGTACTAAAGCACAGGATAAGAATCTACTTACTTTCAACTAGCAGAAGCGAATAGATCGATGAAAATAATATGAACAAGGAGAAGATAAATAAATGGCGCATAACACAAGATGTATCTGGGGAATGCCACTACTCAAAACCCCACTAGCTCTTGGCCAACACTTAACCAATTATGCATCTCTTCAAGCCCCTAATCTCTTCCATAATTCCTAGGATGAATAGGTCGTATTTGAAGGCAATACATGCTTCCAAAATTATGCAATCCAAAGATAGGATCAATCTCCGATGCATGCATGATATTTACACTCCAGTAAATAATACAACTGATAGTACATTGTTCTTGCACTCTAGTCCCAATTGGGTCTTTCTCTGAACTAACATGCATGAGTTTATCATGAGGAAATCTTCAGTTAATTGGAGTAGCACTAGTGGATGCACTAGTGCACCAACTGACTATTAGTCCTCTATTAGTTCCTCAAATAATTTGGAATAAATTAACTAAAATTAACTCAACAAATTGAGAGATCTAATTTATAACTCAATTTAAACTCATACTAGACCACTAAAACTTAGGGAGAACATATACATGACTATAAAAAGACTTCCAACTCGAAATTCCTAAGCTAATTAAGTTAATTAAACTAAATTAACTATTTACAAGTTGTTATGAGAATATAATTCGATTTTAATTCATAGTTTAATTCAAGGAAAAATTAAACTGGAATTTCTTGTTTCCATTTCTCAACATTTTTTCCATATTGGGGACTGATGGAGACCAAAAATCCTTCACTCAGAGATAGAGACAAAATTTGTAAATTATAACAAGAATATATTGTCAAAAAATTATTATCAAATACAAACCCATACAAGCCAGCAACTAGCTGGAATGCCACGAATTATATCTAAGGAGTAGAAGATAACCTTGATGTAACCAATTTCTCTCAAATAAGTGGAGAAGATAGTCATGGGCATGCCGAAAAACAAAGCACTAGATCCAGATGGTTTTACATCTAATTTTTGTCAGGCATATTGGTCTTTTATGAGCAAGGAGATATATGATATAGTGGAAGAATTTAGACAAAACCAGTCATTATGGAGAGATATCAATGGCACTTTCATTACCATGGCACCTAAATCTAGTCGATCAGAGGATCCCAATCGATTTCAACCCATTTATTTATGCAATGTAATTTACAAAGTTATCTCCACAGTTATAGTTAAACATTTAAAACCTCAAGTCTGCAACCTCATTTCTCCAGATAAAATGGGCTTTGTGGAAGGTAGGCATATTATGGATGGTATTATTACTTCTCAAGTGATTATCCACTCCCTTAAAGACAAGAAGAACTCAGGCATGTTGATTAAACTAGATTTATGAAAGGCCTACGACTACCTTAGTTGGGATTATTTACTTCAGATTTTTTCCTAGCAGTGGATCTCCTAGATTTTCT
Source organism: Pinus tabuliformis (assembly GCA_031772625.1). Lineage (NCBI taxonomy): Eukaryota > Viridiplantae > Streptophyta > Pinopsida > Pinales > Pinaceae > Pinus > Pinus tabuliformis. The sequence goes on along the minus strand of CM062808.1, from coordinate 382,838,532 downwards.
CTCTCATATCCTCCCCTTTCTTCTCCACTATAATCAATGGCTAACCATATGAAATACATAAGTCAAAAAGGGGTTTAAGTCAAGGGGATCCTCTATCTCCTTTTTTTTTTGTCCTAGCGATGGAAGGAGTGGGCAAATTTTTAAAGTAGTCACAATCTCTAGGTATTGTCAAAGGACTCTAATTGTTTGGCCAAGTTTTATAATTGACGCATCAACGATTCATTAATTATGTTTGTCTATTTTGTCTACCCTCATTACATGAAGTAAAAATTTTCCAAAAAATATTGCGTATTTTTGTTGAAGCCCCTGTCACCATGATCAACAAGGAAAAACTAGGGTTTTATTTTTCAATTGTAAAGAAACTGTGGATAATTTTTTGACTCATGTCTTGGAATTTAAAATGGGCCACCTTCTAGTTACATACTTGGGAGTTCCATTAGTTCTATATCCCAAATGAATTACTTGTTGGAAGGACCTATTAACTAAATTTTCGAACAAGACCCAAACATGGACTTTTCAAGCACTAAATTTTGAAGGTATATTGGTATTGAGTAAATTGATTTTACAGGCCATCCCAACGTATCAAATGCTTGCTATTCCACTCTCAAAAATTACAGGGGGTAATCTCAAAACAATCTGGTGAGACTTTTTGTGGAGAGGCTCTGATAGAACAAAGCGATGGATACTAATTAGTTGGGAGAAACTTATCTAACCAAAAATCTCAGGTAGTTTAGGGCTTAGAGACCCACAAACCATGGGTAAGGTGTTTGGAGTGAAACTAAGATGGAGGTTAGTTAAAAGAGGGGACCAATTATAGATAAAAATATGGTTTCATAAATATGGCCAATCGTTTATGTCAGAGGATCGATCGTGGTACATGAGGTCTATTGCTATATCACACATATGGAATCGAGCTCAGGATAACATGGACATGGTCCAAATATTTACTTTTTGGGATGTGAAATAGGGAAAGTGTGCTAATCTATAAGCTGAAGCCTAGTAGTAGATGCCAAGACAAGACAAAAAAAATGAGTTGAAGGAGATTAAAACCTATCTAGAAATCTAGGTATGACTAAAGTAAAGGACTATTAGAAATAACAGAGTCAAGCACCTTTTTGGACAGTATGGGAACAATAGATGGATTTCCCCTCATCCCCTCAACCACTTCCATGGGAGCAATTTGATCAAGAGATTTGTGAAAGAAGGATTTAATACTCGAATGTAATAGATGTATTATGTTGGGGGATAGGTCAACATGGACGATTCATAATCAAAGAAGTATATAGAATAGCAATAGGAAATCAACCTCTAGAGAAAGAGAACATGTTGAAGTGGATATGGTTGATTTTTTGGTGGCCAAAAATTTCATCCTTTTTATGGCTCATAGCCTTGAAGCATCTCTTAAATTGGGATAATATTTCTAAGAGAGATTTTTAAGGTCCCTCCCTTTGCTTTCTTTGTCACGAAGTAGAGGAATAGTGGAACATATCTTATTTTCATGTAGTTTTTAAAATAGTTATGGAAACTTATCACATGACTTTTTTCTCATCTAGTTTCACAACTTTAGTATATGAATTATGCAATCAATCAATGGTAATCTACACATTTCAAGAACATAGTTGTCAATAGAGCTTGGAATTTAATTTTGGTTTCATCTTATGGAATATATGGGAGGAATGCAACAATCTAAGTTTTAGGCAAAGGGAGAGAAATTCAGGATTGATAAAAGACATTATATTTTCCAATCTCCGGGAGAATATATTATTAGGCACATGGTCTTCAATGGATTGGGAAGTTGATGACACAAAAGCATATATTCTTTGGAATTTGCAGTTGGATGGTAATATGTTTGTTTTTCCTTCTCATGCCAATGTATATCATTCCCTAGCGAAGAATCATTGTTATCGACCTCCTCCTAAAATATTTATTAGATTAAGCTTTGATGGCACTTCCAAGGGTAATCCTATACCTGTAGATTTTGGAGGAATATTTAGAGATAATACGCCTAGCCCCTTGAGATTTTTAGCTATATATTGTGTTAATTTTTCGTAGGGAATTATTGTTCTTTGCTTTAGATAATTTCATTTCATCATTTACATATTTAATTCACCCCATAACCTCATAGCATTATTTAAATTTTAAACGTTATTCAACAACATATGCAATTATATAGAAATAACATATCATCATTAATGCAGTGGAACATAAAGGAACAATAGAAGAAAATAATTCACACATAGAGACACCAGGATTGTCGAAGACTAGGGAAAACCCCACAATTGGGAAAACCCTTTCAATTTCTTCTTCTTGTTGGATTTTCATTAAATGTTTTAGTAAAGAGAGAGTGCAATGATCCATATATTCATCCACAAAAATATCTGGCAAAACCAACTCAAAAACATCCAAGAGATGAAACCAATAATGATAATAAGAAAAACCCTGATCCAAAAGCCTGCAGTCAACTATCAAACTCTACGGTAAACAGTCAAATTCTACAATCAACTGTAAAAATAAAACCCTAGTTTCCAAGAAAGCATTATTGAGTGCATTTGAAGCCCTCCAACCGCACTCATGATCTTGTGTGACTACGATTGAAACCAAAAATACTCTATAGCATACCTGCAGTTGGGAACCAAAAACCCTAATCACACGTGCAAGCTTCAGACCCTGCAATTTTATACCTGTGCAAACCAAACTCCGCGAACTACCTCAAAACTATGTGAGCAAAACCAAAGAAAGAAGAATGATTGATGATCTTCAAATGAGGGTCACTTGACTTGTATTGATAGCCATCCAAGGGTGCCCAATTTCCTTTTGGGCCGACCTTTCCTTTTGTGCACATGTGTGCTTTACATATTAAAAATAATTTTTTTCTTTAACCTAATTAAATTCTTCCAAGGTTTAGGAGGGGTCTTTCTTAATGAGGAAGGTTGTCCAATGGAGGGAAATTTTCCCCGAGCTTCAAAAAAATAACACTCCCTCTTATCTAGGGAGAAATTACTAACTACAACATATGTTCCATCATATATATCTCATCAACAAGTATCATCACTCCATAACTCAACTCATATATGTTCATATTTGTTCATCTCTACTCATCTCTGTTCATCTTAGATCATCTTTTTTCATCTCTGATTATCTCTGCATGAATCTATAACTATGCTCTTATTTTGAACACTCTTGAATATAAAAGAAGAATAATTTTATATCAGAGGAGAGCTTAAGATACCACCCTTAATTCAATGCCAATGGGGAGCCCATTGCTTCTACCTAGGAAACATCGGAGAGCTTATCATTAGGGAGCCCTACTCAACTTGTAACCACATCAGGGAGAACATCTCAACACAGAATCTAATCACAATGAGGAAGGTTGTATGAGACACTCTCACCTCATGTCATCTCATAGAGAAGCAAACATCTTCCACCCTATGTCAAGCAATAAGAGACATCACATCCATTGTATTGCCCAATGATCTTCCCAACAATGACCCTCACGAGTCATGTGGTAGAAAACCTGCATCATAATCAAGCTTAGGTGAGATTCCAAGCTTTTCTCAACCTGTTGGCCAGACAAGGTGCCTTCCCAATAAGCCTAGGTTTTGGGTATGATTCCAACTAGGGTATACTCTGGTAGATGAAGATAGGGGAGCTACATATCCCACCTTATGGGTAACATATAGGGATGATGGCCTATTTTCCAGAGATCCCTCAAACTTGGGAGCCCTACATCTCAATTCCTCACCCTGGGAGATTAGACAGGGGGGAAGAGTTGGCTCAATGTCCTCGATTAGGGTTTCACTCAAAAACATATCAAAATGCTCACATTTAATACTTTGTTAAACATCATACTTCCTCATATATTATCAAGAGAACCAATCCTCTATCTTCTTGTTCATGCATGTCATCAAATCAAATACCATGTTATAATAAATACATATCATAAAAAAGAGGATACCTTAATGATATGAAATGATCATATGTTAAAATGAAGTGGAATTGATTAATTCCAACAGTGAATTGAATGTTAACTTAAAGTGCTTTAACTGTGAGAACCGTTTGAGAGGAAAGACTTTACGACAAATGAGAAACATAAGAAAGATGTAAAACAGAAGTGAAAAGAAGCAAAAACACAGTGATACTAGACAAAAAGATTTATTACGGTGTTCGTCCCTAATGGAATATGTCTCCAGGTCCGCTTTCAAGATGGGTGACCGCTTTATAGGATTGAATCTGAGGAGGTCGATTACACAAAAAAGTAACCAGACAGATTTTTCACATAGACACTTTTGGTCACATTCATAAGAAAGCTCTCTGAAATAGCTTTCCAATGCGTATCATGATTCCCAATTCTGACTCTAGATGCTCCTGTTACATTGAAAACAAAAATTGCATATAACCTCCAGAATTTGCATAGAAAACTTCAAAACCACTCATGCCTTCTTCAAGAACAAAAAGGTGAATTTATAGGGTTTCAGGTACATTTAAAGCCTCTTAGAATAAGTTTGGCATGAATTAGTTTGAATTGGCTCGATCTTATAACATAGGGACACCTTAGGTATTAGTTACATGGTCTTTGCATTACAATAGCACCAAAATTTAATTAAAAAACACAAATTAAACTTTAGTTTTGACATAATCCGTTGGCATTCAGGTTAACTACGTGGAGGTTGAATGGATCATGTGAATGGTGCAGTCAAACCATAAGCCGCCACCTACAGGTTAGGCCTAGTTGTTTCAGCTAACAATTAGTCACCTTCCATGTGAACATAGCTTCTCCTAGAGGTTTTCGTAACGTGCTTACCTAGCGGTTCCCCTTATCCGCTCACATGTTGCAGTTTTTGAATACCCCAATAGTTACTCCCGTGTCTACACACATGGCCCGTTGCAGTCTAACTGCGGTGACTTCTTGGTGTTCACACACTGTGGTCTGCTCTGATGCAGTTAGGCCTGTGATTAGGACTGTGTTTTATAATTACAATGTCTTAATATGGTTTTTGTAATGTTTTTCATGACCCAAGAGGGTGTAGACTTAGGAAAAATGTATTTTAATGCATGGTTTTAGGTGTATTTTTAAGTGTTAGGGTTTATCATTAGGTTTGTACCATAGGTTTAGAGCTAGAACTTAGGTTTTAATGCATAATGTCTTAGGTTTAATTTTTAGTGTCAAGATTTGCATTTTGACATCTAAAAAAACCCATTTACACATCTTTGTCACAAAGCAACATTTGTCAACTTCACATGATGACAATCCATGTCGACAAGCAAACCCTGCAAAATGGATGACAAACCCATGTCGAAAACCAAATGCTGTGAGATAGATGACAAACCCACGTCGACGACCAAATCCTATGAGACGGATGACAAACCCAAGTCAACAACCAAATCTTGGGAGAACTAATGACAACCACATGTTGACAACTAGGTACAAAACCATATCATCATGAAAACCATATCAACTATTGACATTACCAGACAACCATAACATTACTGTTGAAGCTGAAGATACTGGACACTGAATGTTGACGACAAAACTGAACCTATGCAACTGATAGGACAAGATCCTCCTGGATCACTTATTCGTCCTCCCTATCATGGAGGCAATAACTAGAAGCCTAAGCTTGTCATATAGTAGCACTATCTCAAAATATGAAGATGTATTAATCCCAACAATAGACAAGATTTTATGCCAATCAGATCCCACTTTTTTATTGTCAAAATATATCATTGTCATATATAGAACCTGTTCAAACAACTCTCAAAGAGCTTCTTCAACTAAACTGCACCACAACTAGCCATGCTAGAAACAATTTAATTAACCTCATTCCTATTTAAATCTACAAACTTCTATTTCCTACTCATTAAAATGTTATGGCAGAACCTAAGCTAAAACAACAACCAAATGTGTTATTTCTATCATCATAAATGCATCCATGGAGTCACACATCTCCTGTAGTATATCTTATACTAAGAATGATCCTTCCTATGAAAATATCTCAAACATGTGCTTGGATTCTACCCAATGTGTATGAAGTGGCTCAATCAAGAGTTGTTTTATGAAAAATGTATATCCAAAAGGGTGTTCACATGGAACATCAATTCTTCAATCAAATGTAGGTTTCCAAGACAAGTTCAACAATGTCTTTGCATAAATTCAATTCCATCAAGTTTTCCAAGGATTTTCATTTCCACTTTACACAATCTTTCCAATGATATATTTTCCTTTTGAGAACTTCATCATGCTAAGTTATTCATCTTAAACTTTAGAGGCCAACTCCATCTTACTTTGATCATGAGAGACTTGTTACTTGTCAAAAAGAGATCATCAACATATAAAACCAAAATCAAAGGCATACCTTGGACCATTCTGAAGTAGATGTTCAAATCAATACATCTTCCAAGCTTCACGAAGTAACTGTCAACACGAACATACTAGGCTTGGGAAGCTTGATTCAAACCATCCAATGCTTCCTAAAAACATAATACTCACCAAACATAGATAATATTCCTCAAACAAATCAATATTGTGCAATCAAATAAACTAAGTTTATTTATCAAACTTTAAATTCCAAACTAATATCAAATCCATAAAAGTTTCTTCCAATATCACTATGACAAAATCCTTGAATCAGATGCCAGGTAGAGCTCACATTCAAATACCAGGTTACAACCTTACCTATTGTCATGTCAACAACTGCCATTTACCAAGCAATATTCAACAAACTTTATCAAGCCATCCTCATGACCATAGTATGAATTATTTATGTCCATAGATGTAAATGCATACACCAAGGATAATTGATATAAGTTCCATCCATAAAATCACAACATATTGAATCACAATTGTTCATACTGCAACTGAGGTTCCAAATTCCAATGATGCCAATACAGAAACAATACGAAATGTTGAAAGTCACTAAGCCCATCAAGTCAAACAAATTATAACATCATTATATCAAAGTAAATTTGATCAAAAGCCTAATTTTTGATCATTGTGACTTCAATCAATCCATAAGCCAAGACATATCTATAGAATTTCAAACATCATGTTAAAATTCCAATACTACTTATATATATATATATATATATATATATATATATATATATATATATATATAAAGTCAATCCAAATTTTTTCAAGCCCTTGCAATTGAAACCAAATAATGTCATATACTAATCAAATGACTAAGTCAAGGAAAATAACATACTAATATGCATCCTACAAACACAAGACTAGCCAAGACATTCACATTCTCTTATAATAAGTCAAACATTATGTAAAAGTTCTTTTCTTATATAACATTCTATCATCTACTCCATGTTTGTAGGACTTTCATACACTTGGTGCACTCTTGGTCTCATGCATAAGGATTTACATTTTGAAACCTACAGGCTCAACCACACCCATAGGCCTTCTTCCATGCATTTGGGAGTCTTATAAATGCATCCTTAAGCCTTTCTCCCAATTATTGAGGCTTGGAATAGGAGAAATATTCTCTGCTTAGATCAAAACTTGCCAAAAACTTTTCAACAACATCATATGGTTTTTCGTGTGCATAACCCTTTCAATAGTCAATTGTCTTCTATTCATTTATGAAAATAATAATGTGTTGAGATATATAGATATTTTCTCCCTCTGAATGGGAAGCCACTTCAATCATCATCATTCAAGACATCAGCCTATCTATCATAATATTTCCATCCATCAACAAAATTGTTAGATCATGAAGTCAAACTATATCAGGCTTTCAAACATATATGCATCATATTCATAACATATCAACATTAGCTACTTCATCATCACATATGAACATGACATCAAACATTCATCAAGGGTTAGTGTCAAATAATTAGAACAACTTATAGGATTATACTTCAAGGATCATAATCACAACCTCAATTCTTTATCACATTAATCAACCATAAAGTCAAGGTATCCAAATTTACCACATTTTCAAATTTACTAAGCTTATCAAAACCTAACCAAGGTCAACAAGAATATCCTGAGTATCAATCTTATTGTTATACTTTATCATCAAGGATTTCATTCTTATCACAAGAATTAACAATAGTATCAAGTCACCATATATAAAAAACAACGTATCTAGCTTGCTTCATAAAATCAAGAAATCCATCATGCCTAAAAATGTAAGATACTTGAAAAATATCAAGTGCACCAATATGTCACATGTACTAGAGATCAAACTTATTTTCATATGCATGCATGATTCATTGATGAAGGTGATATTCTCATCATACCTTACGGCTCAATTTTCCTTCTAATTTTGTAGCTGAATCATAACATTGAAACAATAAACTATACAAGCCTCGTAGTATTCAGATACCTTTGTAACGTGTAGCCCTGATTTGTTATTGGCAGATGTAGCACTTGCATATTTTAACTTTTGGATACTACTCTGAAAACTTTCAAAAACTTTCTTCACGTAATTCTTCTCTTCCTACACCTTAGATGATCCTCAAAAGGATTTTCTCATCACATCTCATCTTCGAGGTTAGAAGTATTCACACACTCAAATATGCAAGAAGAAATAATCAAAACAATAAGTTAAAATAACAATAAAGAAATAACATAATTATAAAAGGGTACATATCTTTAACGAGAGGTGATCAACTCTGTTACACAACATTTTGTCACTATCCTGTACTCCCCGTTCCTCGATCCTGGAGGAACTCTACAGTGAACTCTACATGCTTTCCCATCATGAGGAGCATTCCTTTACATCCCTATTCATGAGCAGAATATTCCCCTCTTGCATCATTTCCCAAGAATCTTCCTTCAATCCCAGTTTTCAAGACCAGTGTCAGTGATCAGTTCCTTCCTCATGATGATTTGTAGATTTTGAAAACAGACCTAGTGTCGTACAGTGCAAGTGAGCCCTTCACCACTCACACCGATCCTCTTTTGGCAACTTTTAGAAAATGGAGTCGAAGCTTCCAGCTCTAGAAGCTTCGTGAACAGAAGTCTGGTAAATGGTTGGGCTGGATAGAGCCGAGGAAGTCTGTTTGGGCTCCTTTCCCCTATAAAGATGGAACAAACCAAAGAGATAAGCCCTCTCCCATCATAAGAGGAACCATCTCCCCTCCATCAAAGCTATATAAACTCCTCCTTTTCCAAGCTGAACTAGTCTTTTTGGAGCTTGAATAACCAGCAAGATATCTATAGCTTTTTCCCTTATAGTTTATGTGTGTAAAGGGAGAATAGTGTGTTTGGTTTGGTTTGGAACAAAAGGGAAGAAGACTTAAACTTCCATTGTTGAGGCTAACCATGAGATGCTAGAAGTGTTGTTGGAACCCGGATACATCGGAGGAGACCTGGAATGTCAAGGTTTTGGTTGTATCTCTTTCTAAGATTTATATCAATACAACTAGTGATTTATTTCCTACATTGAATGTCATGTTACATTTGATGGCTTAAGATTCCTTTAATTTTTAAGTAAATTGAATGGAATTGTATGCTATTACGTTTGTTGTTGTCTCTTGTGTATTTGTTTCAGGTATTTGAAGGATAAGAACTCCAAGGAAGCTGGAGCAAAGGAGTGAGGTCGTCATCAAACGGATTAGCGTTCTACGAGGTAGGCCCTCTTATTCGATTCTAATTTAAGGAAGCTTTCATTAGGCTATGCTGTTTGCAACTAGACCCACTCTAGTGATAGAGGGATCACCTCTGTCCACAAAGGAGATTTACCTACTCCACAAATTGGTGACTCCACTGGGGAGCCATCCCTCTCTTTCGATTGTTTTTCATTTCGTGGCTTGTGTGAACTTGTGTTATATCACCTTTTCCTTTTGATTTTCTGTGCTTTTCCTAGTTTACTGCTTTGGTTATGAAATTTAGAGTGACAGGTTTGGTTTTGAGATTTGAAAATTTTTATTTTTTCCATGAAATCCTTGACCAACACATTTTATTTTTTGACTGTCGCGCCGACCAGTGCGAATTGCTCTAACAAATCATGTCGTATCCCCTTGTGGTGTTTGTTGTTAGTTAGGCAATCATGCTAATTCCTATAAGTGAAGATTAAGGTTTCTCCTGAATCATAACCAGTGTGTCTTGCCCTCATAATTGCTGCCTCTTAGCTTGTTTTTCTTTTTTCTCCCTTGCTAGACAACTTCATTAGCTTGTTTGGTGTGCTTGTTTGGTTTGAATTTTCCTTACTTGATTTTTTGAGTCTTTGGATGGTTGTGGCCCTTGGGCATCTAGGTCATTGTCCATTTAGTTGTTTGTGTGCTCAACAAGTCAAGTGGTTGGTTAACATCTCCATGCATTTTTTGTTCTAGTTTTTTTTATTGCTTTGGTTTCAATTGAACAAGTTTGAAAAGTTTCGTTTTGCTCTTCTCTTAGTTGAACGTCTCTTTTCGAGCATATATTACAATTTCTTGTCTTGTTTCTATTGAGTCTTTGCATGATTGGTTTGGAAAGAGTTCTCTTTTTTGTCTTTTGCATATGATTGATGTTGATTGTTTGAAAAATTTTCATTGAAGTGTTTATGTGAAAGATTCATTTTATCATTCCATTGAAAAGTACATCATTCTAGTTTGCTAAATCAATATGTTGCATTAAGTAGCATCATTGAAAGCTAGAATTGCATCATCATTTTGCATTCGAAAGAAAATGAACTTCTTTTACCATTGAAAGGACTAGATAAAGTGAATTTGATAGGAAGATAGGAAGTGGAAAGATATTTTCGTTATTTTGTTTTCAAAAAGCGAAGTAGTGAAGAGCCATCTTCCTTTCAGTTGCTTGTTTGTTGCATTGATTCTTTTTGTTACTCTCATTAGTGTAAACATTCATCGAATTGAAAGGGTTTTGTCTCATTTAGTTGCATATAGGGGTTTTTGGAGTCATATCGATAGGCCATGAAAACTGAGACATAATTTCAAGATAAAATTTAAAATGTATTCAATTAACCTAAGGTGCATTTGAAACCTAACGCTCACATTTTAGAGGTATAGGATACAGACATGTTCCAACGTCTTTAAACCTAGCAGCTGTCATTTGCTTTGGCACTAGACATTGCTAATATGGACTTGTGATCTTCGTACTGTTGCATATATAAAGGGAGACCCCACTAGGTTTGCAATCCTTTATCCACAGGAAGCCAAGTCAGCCACCTTGTAAATGTGATACACCAAACATAACATTCGGGGATATTGCATGCCTATACTTCTCGGTTCGTCGGGAGGTATTCTATAGTTCATAGTTACCTGGTAATGCTTTTGCCTAGACTATCCTGAGTAGTCATTTTGGTCTCTTTTACTTGCTAAATTTAAAAGATCATTGAGCACTTGTCCTTTCGAGCTCGTTCAAACTGAAAGTGATAGAGTCATATTTGCCTTTTTCTTGACTCTTAAAACATGAAAAGGCACCAGTCTATTTCAACATCTTAAATAAAATTTTGCCCACAATCACATCACATTCCTAATAGTATTATTACAGACCACATCATGAGTATACCTTTAATATATTTTTAAGAAGACCTAAAATTAATATCTTTTCTCTTGTTGATTGAGACAAAGTCATCATGGCAGAACCATCAGGTTTGCCTAGTTCCTCTTCCACTCCTCCATCTGAAAGATCATCAGAGGAGCCTCTTCCCGAACTCCTACAGTCACTCAAGGATCAAGGTGTTGAGCTTAGAATTGTTCTAAGTATTAAACCTTTGTCATCTCATCCCCCTCCATTAGATACTGGGTCACCTTACGAATATGGCCTAGAATCTCCAAATAATCCTATCCAGACTCCCGAGAGTCCACCGACCCCTGAAGGTTAGCAAGGACTGGTTGTTTTCCCTCCAAATCCTTTGTTCGATCCTGTTGTGATATCACCATAGCATCTGTACAGTCTGTACGATCAATCGAGTATTCCTTTGGAATTATCCCCTCGAAAATATTCGGTTCTCCGTCATCATTTGTTTCCACCCATGGAATCAAAAAGTGATATTCCAGTCTCCTCTCCAGGTCACTCAGAGGTTTTCGCTACACACACTCCTCACATTGTTCATGAACAGTGATACCAATTCCCTCATGAAGGCTTCCCTTACATGGGAAGCATTTTGACTAGAATTCACCCTGAGCATAGCAGGCCTTCATTGCCGCATGGTTATACCTCTCTGGCTCAGTTGGTGTCAAGCACTCCTAGTGCTTCATCGTTGTATCACAACCCTATTTGGTCATTTAGCGCTATGCCTACCTCAGGTCCATTCATTCAGAACCTGACCTCTCAACCGATCGTGCATTCTGTAGTCACCTCAGTTTCGGTGCAATGCACCATTCCGAATCCACTCATTTCGTCATTTCTAGATACTCTTCTAGTTCAACTGGCAGTTTCGAGTCAAGTCTCTATAAGTTCTTTGACCCCTCTAGTAAGTGGACATGCTATCCCACCAGTTGGGTGATGTTGTAGCAACTACAATCACCCTCCAAAATTTTTCCTTAGCCTGTTTTCGAGCGTCCCTACCAACCTTACACAACACTTTGTCTTGCTTCATCAAGTACTCAAGATTCAATGTTTTCGTTGCACAAAGGTAGACTATTGATCACAGTTGATCCATTCCCCTCACAAGATTCTTATAAAGACTTGGTCCAACTATAGGCTAAGAAGCCTCCCCTTGAAAACTGTGCATTTCTGGAGGGAAACCATCCTCCCCTCCAGGAATTACACAAACCTCTCTGACAGCCTGCTGGGCTCCAGGATTGCGCATTCCTCCTAGCCAACCCTCCTAGTAGGATTTGTGCAAATTTTCCCAGAAGTAGGCTCTTCAGCCCAAGATTTGTGCAAATCTAGGCATAATTAAGCTACTCTACTTAGAAATTAGGCAAACCTCCCAGGCAGTCAACCCATCTCCCAGCTAGGAATGCACATTTTTCCCAAGCAGTTGAGCACTTGCATGCATGGATAGTTCGGTTGACCATTTCCACCCAGGACAGGGGAAACTTGACTTGCATGCATGCACGACTTGATCTTACTAGAATAGCAATATGCAACATGCAAAAGGTATCCCATGATTTACGGAGCTATTTTTAGCAGCCGGGGGTTACATGCAAATTTGTTTTAGAAGTTTCCCTCCAAGTTTCGAATTTTCCTAGATTTGTGGCATGCGTGTCATGAGACCAAACTTATTTGTTCGACACATTAGAGCTCATTCATTCACATCAATCTTGGAGCTCTGACATCCCACAACACATCGAAGACTTTTCGACACATCTGACTCAACTATTCACGGGTAAGTGGCCTCAACTTGTCTTTTTCATCATTTATGTCGCTTTTTGTGTATTCGCTTATGCAAGTGTTGTTTGCTTGATTTATTTGAATGCCTACTATCATTTACATATATTATAGCTTGTCCTAGCTCTATTTCATTTTTCGTTGCTATCGCACTCCTGTCACATGCGTGAAATTGTTTGGCACGAACGTACGCCAAACAAACGAACTGCCTCACCCACATGCATGTTGATCTGTTTGCTAATTATTTCATTCATGTTTTGCATGTACTTTTAATCACTTCCACTATCAATTAGCATCACCATGCATCTCATTGTCTTACTTGTTTTTAGTTGCCCATCGGCGAATCGGGCCAACCTAGGCCTGGGCTCTCCCTTCACTAAGGCTGCATTGTGCAATCTAGGGAAGGAAGGCTCACCTTCCTCTCTAGATTTGCATATTCTTGAACAACACTGGCCTCCAGGAGTATTTTGCTCATTTTTGGAGGATAGTGGTTGCTTGGCCCAAGAATTTTCACAAATCTATCCCTGGGCCAGTAGTCCTTCCCAACTGGAATTGCGCATTGTGCAATCCCAGTAGCCAACTTCCTGACTGGATTGCGCATTTTGCAGATCCAGCAGCCAATCCAGCCTCCCAGATAGCCCAAACTACCTTTGGCATAGTTTTGGCAGCCAGTCACCCAGCCTCCCAGTGAAATTTGCGCAATCTCGCTCATCAATTCCCTAGGTATGTGTTGTGTCCTTCCCCAGGTTTGCTTTATTTTCACTAACATATTTCTTTCCATGCATGCTGCTTGTTTCCAGATCCTTCAGGTGTTCATCTGTCTCAATGGCTTCAAAGGGGACAGGATCTTAGGACACTGATGGTATTGTAGTCGGAGCAGCAATTGAGCAGGTTTCCTCTAATCTACTGATCTACGAAGATATGAAGTTGTATCTAGACAAGGACATCAAACTGAAGTGGCATGAGGTGAATGAAACATTCGCAGGTACGTTTGGGGAACCTTGAAGACCATCAGGTGTACATGAGCATTCATAAGTCCATCTTGTACCAGATTGCATGCAGATACAATGCATTCCCATGCATGGACATGATTCATTGGATCGTTTCTCACACTAACCCTGAGACAATGACCTTGAGTAGTGTTAGTGGGACGAAGCTTGCAACCTTCTGGGCATGAGATTATGATGAGATGTATCAGATGACTAAGCCCATGACTGTCATGACTCCTCCATTCAGCTTGCCCAACAATAGAGCTCACTCTAGAGACATTTTGAAGGATTGGGTAAAGGAGCCAACTCGCTTCAGGATGACACCCAACCAGATATACAAGACAAAGATATTGAGGAAGGCGTACCAATACTTGGTCATATTTTCATGTTCACTGAGTGGCGAAGAAAGCACTGATACATTCCCTCAGAGTTGGGTGATTGTGCTAGACCAACTGGCTAGAGAAGGAAGACCAGGCAACTGGTCTGGCATACTGGCTCACCAGTTGAAGGAACAAGTCATGAAGGCTCGACAATCACCCGAGGGTGTGCATGCAGAGAATTATATGCTCGCTTACATTCTAGATGTAGTCTATGCTCGACATGAGTCCCCGGGCTTAGAGTGGGCATGGTCACCGGTGGAGACTATTGTGAACATGTATTTCAAGTTGCTTTCCGAATGCAACTTCAGAGGAATGATCATACGGTTGTTCAACAATTTTGTCACATGAATATACAGGTTGATATTTGAACAGGATCCACCCTGCATGTCATAGGATGTGATGAAGGCATTGCTAGGCATTGCAGATTGGTATGCCTCACCGTCTGAAACGTTCATCCAAGTGTTCAGTGCGGAGAAGTCTCTGCATGTTTTGCCAAAGTTTACCTTGGATGTGCTTGTCATGCAGGAAGTAGCATACCACATCTCGGTAGGATTGACAGCTAGACTGCAGCGGAAGCAGAATACACCTTGGACCGCTCTTCCATTGTGGATTAGGTTATGTGAGATTTGAAGTATCAAGCAAGAGGATGTCGAAGAAAAAAAGATGAGGAAGTATCCTTTCAACCTTCGAAGCTTCAACCCGTATGACCCACATTTCATTGTGAAGGATCACTACATGAGAGTTCAGTTCAACTGGATCCATGGGGCATATCATTGGGCCGGGAAGGACTCATGGAGGTACTGCTACAATTCCTCCATACCCAATGAACAGGTCGCCTTCGCCGTAGAGTGGTTAGAAAAGCAGCATGAAGCAACATTACAGAGAGCACCAATAGTAGCAACAGTAGCAGAGGCAGCAAATCCAAGCATACCTATGTGTGAGAAAGGGGAGAGGAAGATTGTCGACCGCATGGAGGAAGGGAAAACCTATAATTTTCGAGCTGATCCACTTGTAGAATAAGCAACTATGGCTATTCAGGAAAAGAGGTAGCAGTGCGACAAGCGAATCGCGTGAAGGAAGAGGGATAAGAAGAGAATGGAAGAAGCAAAGAAGGAGTTGCATGAGCTGAGGGAGAAACTTTGAAAAGAACAAGAGTTGTGCCAATAGGAGTAGGAAACGTAGTAGCAACAGATTCAGGAGGGGGCACATCATGTGCAGCAAGGATAATTTTAGGGGCGAATTTTCACCCTTTGGCGAAATTAAGGGGTTTTAAATTTTTAGTGGGCGAATATTTTGTATCATAGTACATTTTTACAAATCACCTCAAATAGCCCACCTTATTTTAAGGGAGAGGGTAAAAAAGGTAAATTTAGCCCTTGAAATTAGGAGTTACAAACTTCCATTCGCCCATTTTCAAGAATAGGTTTTATTTAATTGAATCCTATGGGCCAAATACCATATTTATAAAAGAGGTATGGTAAATTAATAAAAATATAAATAAATGAGAGGTATGGTAAATAAATAAAACATTTTTTATATTTACTCCATAAGTCACCTGGTGTAAACAAATAAAAATATAAGTAAAGTGGAGGTACGGTAAATAAATAAAACGTATTTTTATACTTACTCAAAAGGTATGGTAAATAAATAAAAATATAAATAAACTAGACGTATGGTAAATAAATAAAACCTCTTTTTATCAAGAAAGAGGTTTTATTTAAGTGAATCCTATGGGCCAAATACCATATTTGTAACAAAGGTATGGTAAATTAATAAAAAGATAAATAAACTAGAGGTATGGTAAACAAATAAAACATTTTTTTATATTTACTCCATAATTCACCTTATATTTACGAACACTCAAGAAATGGGTTATATTTAGGTGAAACCTATGGGCAAAATACTATGGGACAAATACCATGGACTAGATTGCTATTAATACCATGCAAAAAACCATTATTAACCCTAATATTAGAATTATTAAAAATAAAAATGGCACATGGTATTGACCCATGGTATTCACCAAAATGGCACATGGTATTGACCCATGGTATTCACCTGGAATGTGGCCTATTTAAATGGGGGGATTAAACCAGCGTAGATCCATTTTTACTCTTCTCTAATAGTTCACAATGCTAAGATTCACTAGGACTTTACAAGTTTTATTATTTAGTGAAAGACTCGCCAAGATCTTATAAGATTTTATAATTGAGTGAAATATTCGCCATGCCTGGTGAGAGATTCGCCAAAAAATTATATATACATATTATATTATTGATAAAATAGCCTTCCATTTTTCCTATATACCATGGAGATTCGCCCATTTATTATATTTATAAATTTAGGGGGGGTTCTTAAAATTTTCCCTGATGTGCAGACAGTCGAAGTAGCGCCCATACAAGTAGTTGATTCATCTGAACAGTTGGCATCAGGCGAACAGGGTGAACCAGCGTAGGGGCAAGACTTTGCTCATGAGATAGAACATGCACTTGAAAAGTTGGATGCATACATGGAGCAACAAGAGTTGGAACATGATACAGACCTCATGCCTCACCATAAAGACGTCAACTAACCTGCTTCATTGCATCCCAATGATGAGCAAGTCTCGAATGACCAAGGAGGCATTGAGATCCTTGGTGGTTAATCGGAAACAAAGATGCACAACATATCCTTTGACGAATCTCATCATAGAGTTTTGCAGTATCAAAGAGTACTGACTCCAGAGGACCAAACATCCCCTGTGTAATTTGAAGAGAAAGTGATCGTGACTGATGTGCACAAGCATCCAGCTGCTTTGGCCGATGCGACTAGAGTGTATGTCGAAGCCACTAGCTCAAGTGTTCATTTTATCATAGCTGAAAATGAGTGAATGGTGAAGGAACTGCAAGTGGCCAAGTAGGGATGAGACTTGGTGACAATGTCCACCCAAGTTGAATTGAAGAAGGCAATACTAGATGAAATATTGTCCTTGGACACAGTTATGTGAGCAATGAACTCCAAGTTTGGTACCATGCATCAAGCAGTCGTTCATCTCCACGGATGGTAGCATCGATGTGCGAGAAGAGAATGCATCTTGAAGAACATACATAATGTTGTTGATAACATGCAAGCATGGATGATGAAGTACAAGGGAGCCCCGCTTCACTTGCCAAGGATGATGAAGGCCAATGTGCTTGAGCTGCAAGCACGTATTCGGAGTTAGATCCGGAACTATGAAGACCTACCACAACTCATCACTAGCATACAGGCTTCGCATGCATAAGTATTCGAAAGCATGGAGGTTATAGTGCACACTCATGCAATCCCATCACTTGGGACTCTCACCTAGGTGAAGACCAAGAAGCAGGTCCGACAAGAGCTTGACTCATACTTCAACGAGTTGATGCGCACCGCCACCAACCTAGACTTGCCTATCAGTGCAAACATCATGCACAAGTACGTTGCTAGTCTGGCCATACTAAAGACAATGATGCGCATGCTCATAGACGAGTTGGACAGAGGATCTCGAGAAATGTACCCAGATGCTATGGAGGCAAGGTTCAGGTTTTAGATGGATGTCATAGTAAAACACACGGACACTCTCAAGTACTACCAATCTTGGCATCAATATGTTACTGTTGATCAGCATGAGGATGTTGAGCAGTTGGAATTTTATGGTTATCTAAGTCTGAATGATGTCTAGTTTGGCTTGTCCAAGCCATTGCTCACATGGGTACATGGGCATTGTAATGTTGATTCATGTCAAGTGTAATTCAAGTGTTAAGAGTGGATGTAACAGTCATAGAGTAGGTGAAGAGTCATGAGGGTAGTTGAATGGTCACAAAGGGGAATGTCAAGGGTCACCCCACCCTTTCCTATAAATAGTCCCTCATAACTTATTGTATAAGCTTTTGGTCATCCAAGCTTCTACTAAGACTATCTTGAAGAAGGCTTGGATAGTATTGTAACATGCCTTGGCCTCTCCATTGCACGGAGCTAGTACATCTCTTTGGAGGAGCAGGCAGATGTGGCTGTAACGTTCCACTGTTGGGGCTAGCATGTTTACATGGATGTATTGTATGATTGTGACCTACACTTATTTATATAATAAGGGACAACACATTTTCATGCATATTGTTGGGTAGCAGAGGTCCCACGTAACGGTTTTGGGCTAGAAAGCCGAAAATGTAGGATGAAAATATTGTAAAAATTCCGAAATATGCGGAGCGCAAAGTATAATAGATTGAGTCAAGCATAGTCTGCCCGAAAATAATTAAAAAAATGTAATGTAAAGAGAGTCGGCCCACGTAGGGATCATAGGCCAGGGAAGGATATAAATAGAGTGCGGCTCTATGAGGGAAAAGTAGTTCTTTCTGAGTATGAAATGTAATGGGTTCTTAAAGAAGATAGTCTGAAAGCATCTGTAAGTCCAAGTAGAGGGTTGGGTAGTAGGTAGAGGCTCTGCAGTTATCTGCACAGAGGCCTGGAAAGTCTGTAGATATGTGCGTGGACCCCTGCAGCTGAGTGCACAGGGTAGATCTAGATATATTGGTGGAGAATAATAATAAAGATAAGTTTGCTTCTATAATTCTGTGTTATCGCGCATCTGTCTTTATGGTTTACCTTCTTGGTTAATGCAAATGTGAAGAATGTATGCGAATCTGGGTTCATTTTGTGCGCAAATAGATTATTTTGGTTAAATGTTTGCTTAAAGACCCTGTTGAATAGTTCTAAATCATAACTGCTTCCCTCAAATAGAATAGCGCATGAATAAGAAAGATATAGTCACCCTGGATCGGTGGGAAGGCCAAGCAACGCAGAGCTATAGACTAGTGTGCGAACCCTCTAGTACACATCTAGACATCCCCAGGGTGTGAAAACCTGGTTCTAGCACCCTCCCCTGCTACCTCAGGTGAGACCTCAGTCCGCGCTCCGCGGGCTGTTGCTGAAAGGGCAGGTAGCTGCGGGATTTGTTTGGCTAAATAACTCTTCCGAACCTAGGTCAGGCCCAAACAAGCCAACAAATGGTTCCATTGCCGGGACCGGGATCTACCTAAGAGGTGTTTAGGTGTGGAACGTGGGGACCCAATAGAGAAAGAAATTTGAAAATTTGAGAGGATCAGGGACGGTAATATATCAAGTGTAGCAATGGAGAACTCAATTCAGTTACCTGTATTTAAGGGAGCCGGAGGTGAAGACTCGGAACAATTTTGGTTTGTGCTAACATCAGTATGGAAAGTGCAGTAAGTCATAGATGATAACATCAAGAAAGCCATCTTAGTCAACACACTGCAGAACCGAGTGCTAACATGGTACATGAAGTATTCAAGCATCAACCCAACAGTGGGGATATCGAATCTCCATACCAAATTGAAAAAGGAGTTTAGTCGGCCAAAGATAGAAGCACAGTTGGTCGTAGGATTCAAAGAGATCACGATGATGCCTAGTGAGACTCTATGGGATCTAGATCAGAGGTTGAAAAGAACCATTCACGAGGCCAACATGACCCTGACGTATGCATAGCATTGTGCTTGGTTCGTTGCATCATTAACACCATATCTGAAGTTAGCTTTGTCACAACAAAAGATCTCAACCCAAGTGGAAGTGCTGGAAGCAGCAATGCTACTGCACGAAACCCTGGTACAAGACCCAGGGTTGGGAGTTCAGAAAATCCAAGCATAGGTCCAAAATTTGTGTTTGGAGATACAAAAGTTAAAACATGACAAAACTCCGCATTCAAAAATCTGGGAGGAAGTATGGTGCATAAAGTGCGAGGCCAGGGACATGATAAGGATCATTATCCAGTTTTGGTGAATTTTGTTGTCATAGGGGAACCGACGCCATTGCGACCAGAGGCACAGATAGGGCTGAGCACGGTTTCCCTGATCTAGTGCGCAATCTATCAGGTAGGAGGAAAGCACAACACAGATAATTGTCATCTATTACCAAAATACAACCAGACCCCTCAGCAGCTCTTTTGCAACTTTTGTAGATCAGTGGGTCACGAAGAAAGGGATTGCCATAGTTATCAAATGTTGATGGACTAGGAACCTGCCTACAGAATGCAGACTGAGGGGCGAGGTCAGGATCTATCCGCGGTGATTGGGCACGGTGGGTTCCCAGGACGGGGTCGAGGACGGGGCAGAATGGGACTAGGAAGGGGTCCCGGGCAGCTAATCTGTTACAACTGTGGAGGATCGGAACATTATGTGTGAGATTGTACCAATCCGACTCAAATATCATGTCTGTTTTGTGAGCAATTTGATCATGAGATACTAGATTGCCCCATTCTGATAGCACAGATTCACGAAAAGAAGGCAGTGCCTCCTACAACAATGCAAAACGTACAGATGATGAGATCCAAACCCCACGACTACGAACCCAAAGACAACAGGATATTGCAATGTGGCACAGCCACAAGAAAGGTCGATGGGAAGAATAATATGGAAGCTAAGGAAAGCTTCATGGACATCTCTACTCAAGGTAGTAGGGATCCACCTAAGCCAACTCGGGATCTCTCAATGATGACTACCTTCTTAGAGACATGCTTAAAACTGCTTCGCGACAACCGGGTAGTTAGAGGGTTACAGGAAGTGATTAATAGATGCGCTGAGTGGGGTGAACCTCACAGAGTTCAGAAAATAGGAAGACACATGTTGCGGATGGTTAGGGAAATGCGGCTAACGGTGTAGATTGGCAACTACGAGATGGATTCGGTCATTCTGGACCTGGGTTTTGATGCAAACATATTGCCTAAACAGACTTGGGAGCTCATGGGTAAGCCTACACTATAATGGTCTCCTATCCAATTGTGGCTGGCCAACCAACAAAAGATCTTGCCCATGGGAAGGTTGCAAGGGATTACAGTAGACATTGATGGCATAAGTATCCAGACAGATTTTGAAGTTATTGAAATCATGGACAAACATAGTCTGTATCCTGCATTGCTAGGGATAGACTGGACCATTGATATGAATGGGGTTATTAACCTCAAACAGAGGAAGATGATATTTGAGAAGAAGTCGCTACGGGTTGTTGTTCTGCTGGATCCAACAGACAGACTGCACTACACTAAACCGACGCCTAGTGAAGAGAGGGGCAATGTATTAGATAGTATCTACAAACTTGCCACAATAGAGGAGCAGAGATTCTCACGGGGTTATGCCAGTGATTCGAATGAGGAGGACGAGCGATGGTGCAACAGTGTGAACGAGGTAGCCACATTGCACTTAAATATGATGACGAAATCCCTGTATTGCGTTAAAGTTCAAAACCATGAACTGCCGATGTATGACGAGCTGATAGTAGTAGAGGACTTTCTGGATAAGTTCGAAAGCGCGGTACCAGATACCAACGGTTCGATGCACTAAAATGGGCATTGTGTGTGACACCGACACGATGGTGGGATACCCATGTAAGGACCTTCGAAGATTTGCAAAGCTGCAGGCACATGATGCAGATAAGATTTGGGAAGCCCGAGCTACAAATAACAGAGAGAGAGACAATGGACGAGATGATCCACACATGCACCTGACCAATTGGACCCGAGCTTATGGTGTAGAGCCTCAAATAGAATGTGTGCACTTATTTTATCATACCATGGATGTCATTCCAAGGAATTGGTATACGGAAACAGAGCTCCGGTATGGCACTGGTGAATGGGATATCCTACGCGAAGGGATTTTATCAACTTTTCTCTTTAAAGACCAATGGATGAATACTGTGGACAATGCATTACAGCTAGTAAAGGCTGCCATATTCAGAGCACTACTGGAACCAGATGAATTCGTGCTATCAGACTGGTCGCGACAGTTGAACCAGGCCTTAGCATGTTACAATGTGCAAGCAGAAGATGATGAGGATGACCCGCGTAACATCAATATACCAGAATCCGAAGGGAATTGTGAGGTGCACAGCCCTGAGATAGAAGACCCAGACATCACGGCGTCGTTGAAGACAAGGCAAGTGAATATCGGAACAGAGGAAGAGCCGAAGTATGCCACGCTTGGGGACTACTGGGACGACGCCACGGTGGAAAAGGTCGTCGAACTACTCCGTGAATACCGTGATTTATTTCCTACAAAAATGATGGAGTTAAAAGGGATTCTAGGAGACCTGGGGATGATGAAGATAACTTTGAAGCCAGATGCGAAGCCAGTGAAGCAGTGACCCTATCGATTGAATCCAAAATACAAAGAAAAAGTCCGCGAAGAATTGGATAAGATGTTAGCAGTAGGAATTATTGAACCGGTTGAGGAGTCCGATTGGGTAAGCCCTATGGTTGTACAGGAGAAGAAACAGAAGGGGGAGATCCGCATCTGTGTGGATTTGTGAAAGCTCAATGATGCTTGTGTTAACGATCTGTTCCCAACACCCTTTACAGATGAGGTACTAGAAAATGTGGGTAGGCAGGAAGCATACTCCTTCACAGATGGGTTCTCCAGGTACCATTAGATCAAGATCACGCCTGAAGATCAGAGCAAGAAAACGTTTTCTATAGAATGGGGTTGTTTTTAGTATACCTTAATGCCCTTTGGACTAAAGAATGCGCCCACGATATTTTCCCGTATTGTGGTAGCTGCATTCAAAGAGTTTATCCACAAGTTCTTAGAAGTCTACCTGGAGGACTAGACCATCTTTGGCCTGGTTAAGAAGCATGTCACAAGCTTACGATCAATGCTGGATACCTGCCGATGACACCAGATTGCGCTCAACTTAAAGAAGTGTACTTTTCTCGTCCCTTTCAGGAACTTGCTGGGCCATGTGGTTTGTAAGCAAGGACTGATGGTGGATCTAGAAAATACCGCTGTCATATTGAATCTGCAAGTGCCACGTAGTGTAAAGAAGCTACGCGCTACTTCAGGACACATGGGCTACTATCGGAAGTATATCAAAAGCTAGGTCAAGATTATGGCTCCAATGGATCAATTGCTGA
The DNA here is from genome assembly GCA_031772625.1 of Pinus tabuliformis. Taxonomy (NCBI): domain Eukaryota; kingdom Viridiplantae; phylum Streptophyta; class Pinopsida; order Pinales; family Pinaceae; genus Pinus; species Pinus tabuliformis. The sequence goes on along the minus strand of CM062808.1, from coordinate 382,815,009 downwards.
AAAAGTATGCTACTTATTGCTAGAATGAGGAATGCAACAGAAGCCTAGAGATGTTGAAGGAGAAAATGGATTCAGCTCTTATATTGGTCTTTCCGAAGTGGAACGTTGAGTTTCATGTGCATGTGGACATGTCCTGTATCGCACTGGGAGCGGTAATCACTAAACCAGGAGCAGAGGGATTGGACCATCCGATTGCATTCGCAAGTCACAGGTTGTCCAAGGCAGAGAAAAATTACTCCACTACTGAGCGAGAGGGATTAGCGATGCTATACACACTCCAAAAGTTCCATCACTATCTGCTCTGAGGACATTTTAAGATGTACACAAATCACTCTGCGCTCAAGTACCTAATGAATAAGCCTATGTTGGAGGGGCGCATTTGTCGATGGTTGCTATTGTTTCAAGAATATGATTTTGAGGTTGTTGTAAAGCTGGGACGTCTGAATGCAGGTCCAGATCATCTGTCCCCAATTGAGACCGGTGAAGAACCAACAAATCTAGAAGAGGGACTTCCGGATACTCAATTATATGCCGTGCATATTGCAGATGGCCACTTTGAAGATATAATCCACTTTTTAACTACGGGCACTGCGCCACAGGGGTATTCTATCCAGCAAAGGAAGGAATTGGTGATATGCACAGTATATTTTATCATAATTGTAGGCCACCTCTACAAGATGCGCAACGATGAAATATTGCGCAAGTATGTACCCGAATTCGAGCGTGGACAGATCCTAGCTGAAGCACATGGAGGGGTTGCTGGTGGACATTATGCAGGCTGCGCCACGGCCCAGAAGATTCTCCACACCGGATTATGGTGGCTCACTCTACATCAAGATTCGAAGGCATATTGTCGGGCCTGCGATGTATGTCAAGGGACAGGCAAGCCGTCGTGAAGGGATGAAATGCCACTTCAGCCACATATGACCTACAGCCGTTTGAGAAATGGGCAATTGACTTCATCGGGCCTATCTAACCGCGAGGAAAGACGAGTGCGTGCTATATCATCACTGCGACTGACTCGGTGGGCTGAGGCACAGCCAGTTAAAGATTGCATGGCTATGATAGTGGCAAAATTATTGTTCGAGAACGTACTGACTAGGTTCGGCTGCCCCAAAATTCTCATGAGTGATAGGGGAACACAATTTTTGAATGAAACGATCAGCGCACTCACTGAGGAATTCCAGATCTATCACCAACAGAGTACACCCTACCATCCACAAGCGAATGGGACCATTGAGGCATTCAACAAAATTCTAGAGACTGCATTGACGAAAGTTTGCAATGCGCGACGAAATGACTGGGATTTGCGCATTCCTGTTATGCTATGGGCATACAAAACTACATGCAAGAAGCTGACAGGCCAAACACCATTTCAGTTAGTTTATGGCCAGGAAGTCATTATGCCTATGGAATATATTGTGCCTAGTCTGCGGATTGCGACAATCATAGGTATGGCAGACCATGGGGCATTGGAAGAGAGGCTCGCACAACTAGAAGAATTAGAGGAGGAACGGTTTCTGGCTGGATTCCATCATCAGGTACAGAAACAGCGTGAGAAAGCATGGCATGATCTCCATATCAAGGTGTGCACCTTCAAGGAGAATGATCTAGTCTTGCTGTATGACAGTAAGTTCAAAAAATTCCCAGGAAAACTCCGCATGCATTGGTTGGGACCCTTTATCGTCAAAGAAGTTACTGATGTAGGTGCGGTTCAACTGACTAAACTCAATGGAGACCCCTTTCCAGGAAGAGTGAATGGCAGTTGCCTAAATCTCTACACAGGCAGGCCGACCACTTGACTAGCTGAGGAGAAGATAGTCTCACCACTCCAACCAGTTGAAAGAGAGCGCGGGATGATAAAGCAGCCTGGGGAACAAATGCATGAGTACCATGGTGCGCAAGCATTTGACCAAACACAAGGGTCACGGTGGCGTGAGGAGGCTCACGTGGATGCGCCGATTGCAATGATGACCATTGATATCACTATTCATAACACGATGTCTGCAACATGGCAAAACGGAGTGGGTGGCGGGCCATTAAGAGATATAGTACGAGCTAGATATGGAATGAATGGCCAGAGATTCCACATGGGAAAGTTACACGAGTGGGACCGAGCAGAAATCACTGCATTTGAATTTCGCATGGCTTATAAATTACCAAGGGGAGTCCACTCGGTGGCCTATAGTTCGAAAACACCGATGGAGTTGTTCATTATCTATGCACAAGGCATGCGCCCAAAGGTAGTAATCTAGCCGATGGCGAGGCAAGACTCTCTAAGGAGTATGGGGGTGACAGTTGCAGCATCATCAGTAGGAGATGTACCGAAAAAGAGGGAACACGAAGCAGAATTGGTCTGGAGGCCGTCGCCTTGCCCAGGGGCAGGCTGGCACACTACAACAGAACAACAAAAGGCTGGATAGGCAGTGACCATGGGTAGATATGCACTTAATAAGTCATCTCTGATGTCCCTTGAAGTTTTGGATCTTGCGGACAGTAGCGAGGGTCTTGCAAAATTGCAACATAGGTTGCAGCGGACGATGCGAAGGGAGGATACGAAGGTCGAAAATGGTTGCGCTGGTACCAGGCGGTCTCGTAGGTGGCTCCCCCGTTTGCGCTAAAATCCTCGGAGGGAGTGTTGTGTGTTAACCGAGCAGAGCAGAATGAGCATCATCGGTTGCGAGATGTGGTAGAAACACTAAAGCAGGAGATGGATGAAGCAGTGCAGGAGATAAGGAAGGAGTACAAGGACGACAAACATCACTCATAGGGACAAAAACCGAGAAGCCAAGGCAGAGCATCTAGTTGCGCTGACGAGTAACTCGAGACAAGTCACGATGATTATGTTGGGGGACTATTGGGTAGCGGAGGTTCTGCGTAACGGTTTTGGGGCAGAAAGCCCAAAAAGTAGGATGAAAATATTGTAAAAATTCTGAAATATGCGGAGCACGAAGTATAATAGATTTCGTCAAAGGGTAGTCCACCCAAAAATAATAAAAGAAAGTAATGTAAATAGAATCATCTCGTGTAGGGATCGCGGGCCAGGGAAGGGTATAAATAGAGCACATCTCTATGAGGGAAAAGCAATTCTTTTTTAGTATGAAATGTAATGGGTTCTTAAAGAAGATAGTCTGAAAGCGTCTGTAAGTCCAAGTAGAGGGTTAGGTAGTAGGTAGAGGCTCTGCAGCTGTGTGCACAGAGGCCTAGAAAGTCCGCAGCTATGTGCGTAGACCCCTGCAGCTGAGTGCGCAGGGTAGATCTGGATGTATTGGTGGAGAATAACAATAAAGATAAGTTTGCTTCTGTAATTTTGTGTTATCATGCATCTGTCTTTATGGTTTACCTTTCTTGTTAATGCAAATGTGATGAATGTATGCGAATCTGGGTTCATTTTGTGCGCAAATAGATTATGTTGGTTAAATGTTTGCTTAAAGACCCTGTTGAATAGTTCTGAATCATAACTGCTTCCTTAAAATAGAATAATGCATGAATAAGAAAGATATAATCACCCTAGATCGGTTTGAAGGCCAAGCAGCACAGAGCTATAGACCAGTGTGCGAACCCTCCAGTACACATCTAGACATCCCTAGGGTGCAGAAACCTAGTTCCAGCACCCTCCCCTGCTACCTCCGGTGAGACCTCAGTCCGCGCTCAGCGGGCTGTTGCCGAAAGAGCCGGTAGTTGCGGAATTTGTTTGGCTAAATAACTCTTCCGAACCTGGGTCAGGCCCAAACAAGCCAACACATATGCTATTACTGTAGTTGGATTGCTCCAGTTGCTTTAATGATATATGTTGTTTAACTTACGTACTTGTATATGAACTGATTCAGATGCAATTATATGAATCTTGTTGCTAATGTGTTGCATATGTTGTTAATGTTGTCATCATCTGTGTCGACTGCTCTGCCAGACATCAGACATACCTTTCACTTGAACCTTTCCATAACAATCATTGCACTCATCTCGGACTAATCCATGAGTGATGTACATGTTACCTTACCTTGTATGATGTGAATTTTGCATCCAAGTGGACTGGTCCAACGGAATATGTTCATGTCCTTTGTGTTATGTGTTCCTAGCCGAGTTGGGACTGATCCTTTTCAACTTGGAACTCGCCCTCACCTCCTTCCCCCTTTGAAGTGTTGGAACCTCTCATACACATTCCTTAACTCACTACATCAGTCACACCCTTACTACAGACAGAATTATTCTACTTGCCTTTGTGCGACATCGCGATCAAGGCATGACCTTACGACCCACTGCTCGTACTCCTACATTGAATGGTCTGAGGTCTAATTGGGACTTCTTACTGGGGAGATCCCCTTGACATGTTTGTGGGTCTAGCACAATCAACAAGGGGAAAAACCAAAATATTTCCATGATGTCTAATGCAACCAATTTGAGTGGCTCACAAACTCACATGGTTGGGATGAACCAGCCCTCTTTGGTGCTATTCCAAACCCTCTTGGTCTGGCTGGATTGAGTAATGTCCAGTATCAGTAGTCAAACCTTGTTAGTCTGTCTGGGTCAAGTATCGTCCAGTACTAGCAACCATATGTGGTCAGGGTCTATTCCAACCTCCTTATCTTCCATATGGTTCACAATTGATGGTAAATCCACCTTATGTCCCTCAAGCTAGACCTTATGTTTAGCCTGGCCCATCCGCCGTGCCTGGTGGATATGGCTAGATCCAATTCAGGAACTTTCAGGGTATTGCTCCAGGAACTATCCAAGTACCCTTGTTTCAGCAAGGGAAACCTTTGCAACTACAAGGACCATCTTTGGAGCAGTAAGGGAAGACACTGCAGCAACAAGGACAACTACAACAACTGCAGGGGAAACCCTTGCAATAGTTGCAACAAACTTTGTAGCTACAAACACAATTTGTTCACAAAGCTTCCTAACCTATGCCTTCACAAGGTCAACCTCTATAGCCATAGGGACAACCTTTACAATAGCAAGGCCAGCCCTTGCAACAACAAGGTCAACCTAGGTAGTAGCAACCCTTGTACTCATATCAACAGGGTCAAACTTTGCAAGGCCAAGGTCAAGTCCTGCAGCAGCAGGCTAAAAATCCTTATGTCTAGGGGAAATAGTTCTAGAATCCTTATGTCCAAGGGTAGCAGGTGCAAAATCCTTATTTCCAAGGGCAGCATGTTCAAAACCCTTATGTCCAAGCACAACAGGTGTAAAATCCATATGTCTAAGGCCAACAAGCTCAACTAGGAGCAAGCCATCGCTTGTGCCTAGTATTTAGACCTTGTCTATTTGCAATCTAGCACGTTATATGATATGTTACCCGATGCTTCAAGCTCATCATCCGATCTAACAACATCGAAGTCTCTGGCTACCCCACCTGTTGATGGAGTAATTGGTTCCGTGTCTCATGCCCCCACAAAATCTTCTTCCAAGCAGAAGGCGGTCTCAAACACTGGTTCCAATGGTCCCTCTCGAAATTCACCTGGTCCTAGTAAAACCTCTAAGGTTCACGCTATCTAGTCTACTGCAGCAAACGAATCCTCTAAAGGTAAAAGGAAAGGCAAAGGCAAGTCCAAAGCTGATGCCCCAAAATAGGACCCTCCTAAGTCATCTTCTGGTGATGCTTCTCAAAGGAAGCCCAAGTATCGATACCTCATCTATGAGGAGGATCACTATACTAAATATTTTCCCCAACGGTCTGAAGTTAGTCATTTGCTCAAAGGGACACCTGTTGTCTTGAAAGAGCGCTTTCTGTCTCAACAAACCCAAATGGTAGACCAACCTTAGTCTTTCGCTTGCTCAAGTTCACAAGTGTTATGATGAGTACGCCTATAAATGTGGCTACCAAATCGAAAGATTATCAAACACCTACCCTGACAGTAGGGAAAGAGAAAGAAGGCACCCCTTCCTCCTTTATCCTGTCTTCCTCTGGTCCTCTCCATATAGAGCAACCTAATCCTGATCCCGCTATTTAACCACCCCCTCGGGGTCTTCTGCGAAAGTCCTCATACAATATGAATGCTCAAGCCACTCAGCATTATAACATTGTTGAGGATTTGGCTCAAGTGCTATCAGCTATGTCTGCTCTCGAGGTCCTTCAAAGCTGTCCTTCTTAGTGACAAGAATTTCTATCAGTTATTGGAGATATTGATACATCTGAATCCAATCTCATTTGTTTTGATCTAGAAAACCACGTTCCATGCTTACCTCATCATATTGCCTTTCTCATCCAGGTGATAATTAACGAGAAGACAATTCACAGGACCATCATTAATGAAGGTGCTTCCACCCGCATCATGTCTGCCTCTTGTAGGAAGGAAATTGGTTCTCCTACTTTGAACCAATCACCTAACACTTTGGAAGCCTTCGATGGGCATGATTCTTGACCATTCGGTGTCCTTTCTAATCTTGCCATTACCTTGGAAGGTAGGATAGTACATGTTGAAGTAGAAACAGTGGATGCAAATCTTAATTAGAATCATCTGATCAGAAGGAGTTGGATCCATGCTATGCATGCTCTGGCCTCTTCTCTATTCCGCGTGCTCCGTTTTCCCCATTAAGGGAAAATTGTCATAGTCGACTAGTTGTCTTTCTTTGTTCTTCTTCCTCGGATGGCAATTTTCCATACGTGAAGCATACCGGTGCTCCTTATGAGAGTGTGGAGGCTGTACCTTTTAAATATCCCTCTTTGATGGGTATTTTTCCTCTCCCACCTCCGCATGTTTCCTCAGTCAACATGATATTGGTTAAGTTTGAGCCTTGGGTCATTTCCTCTCCTGATCTTGTTGATACATGGGGTGATGTCATGCCATTAAGCCCTGCTGAGATCAATTATGTGGAGATTTTTTCAACTTTAGCTTTGGTACCTATTGATCATACTCTTTCGAGTGCCTCTCTTGACACGTATTCTCAATTCCCGTGGCTTGGTTCTTCGGATTCTCCCGATCCCTTATCTGAGAATTTTCCCTCTGACGAGAGTATCATGGAAATAATGTCTCTTGAGGAAGCACCATGGAATGATACTCATCATCGTTCCTCGTTCTTACCGGCCCCGTCGGTCATGTCTACCTGTCTTGAGAAGTTCTTTCCTCATTTCCTGATCCAACCACTTCAGACGCCTATCATGACCCATGAAGTTTGGTTGGAAGGGAACATGGGTAATATTACCCCAGCACTACCTATTGACATATCGATTTACCCTAGTATTGTCAAGATCGATTTACCCTAGTATTAGCTATCTACGCTTCTAATGGTGAGTTGATTGATCTTCAAGGTATTTTTTTGGGTCAAACAATTAATAACATTGCTCAGTATAGTGCATTTATTGAACTCTTGTTAGAAGCGATCACTCTTAACATTTGGGAAATGTTTGTTAACCTTGATTCACAGCTTGTTGTTCTTAAGCTCAATGGACAAGATTCTGTCATAAACCCTCACATATTGAGAATGTATTTGCGTATTCGTCTATTTGAAATAAATTTTGATTACATTACATATCGTGATATTCCTAGTCATATGAATACATTGATAGATACATTAGCTAATTATTTGTTAGACAGACATTTACGCAACATGTGAAACAACAAAACATTGTATCATAGTAAATAGGAAATATAGCATATATATATATATATATATATATATATATATATATATATATATATATATATATATCTATATCTATATATCTATATATATATATATATATATATATGTATATTTCAGTAATGTTTGAGTGTCATACATCAAAATCTCAAAACTGCAAATGCTAAAACTATGAACTACTCGGCATGGTGCTCATGATATCACGTCGTTGCTCGTACTAAGCTAGTCAATAGTCAGCAGATCCAGTCTGACACCCCCACAGTTTGTCGCTGATACTGGTGTGGGATGTCACCCACCAGGGCATACTCTGGGATATCTCTAGTCAATCCCTCTAGGTTCCGCATGATCTCCTCCTCGTTATTGACTCCTTCCTGATAAGGAGCAATCTCAAACTGCTGAGCAACACGTCTAGCAATTGGGGACATCCCGACTGGTTGCTCTGGTCCTACATCTATAATTACAAAATCAAAATGTCATGAATACATATATTTCAAAAACAATAAAAAATCAAATACTTAAAATTGTTTTGCTTACCTCCATCATCAAAATCTTCTCCCTCTTGGAGCGGCATCTCAGGATCACCGCGAAAGTCAGTACCACTATATGGCCAATCTTCTACCACGACCAGCTACCACAAGAAGGCGGACTTGTATGACATATGCTGGCTGTTGCATGTTCTAGGCATTATTTCACTCCATCGGACCATCTGTGGGTCCCGTGGTAATGGATGGTTTACCTTTGCCAGCTGATAGTGAAATAGTGGGATCCACTCCAGAAAGAAGGTCCCCAACACAAAACCATATCCAAATTGTTTCAGGTTCCCTATCTTGGCTTTGGATAACTGGCACTTCATGTTTACCTTCATGGCTTCCACCCAATTGAAGATAGTGGGCGTCGTATAGTCTATAGCATACTGGGTTTTTGACTTGTTAGACTCGTACAATGCCTGAGCCTCAACAACTCTTTTTATGGTCAAGAGCAACATTTTCAACACAAGGTCGTCAATAATCATGATATCAACCTTGCCACTTTTTGATTTTAGCACTTTTGGGCAATGTTCTACCAACAACATGTTCACACTTTCCCCAATGGCCGTGGACCCATACAGATTGATTGGTTCCCCTCTTCTGTACAATCTAGTAATGAAGTATATATCTGAAGTCTCTAGCTCCAGCTCTTGGTCCCGGATCACAAAGACTTCCCGTCCAACATCCCAAAGACTAATCAAGTACTGTAACAGCTCAAGTTGAGCACAAAGGCCCAGTGTAAGGAAGAATTTGAGCAACCCACAGTTCCTCAGATAATCCAGACAGTTTTGGTCTACCAATGCTTGTGCATCAATTGCCTCATGCTCATGTTCTTTCCAATCAACAATCTTTCCACTATAATTTTCCTGCAAACACCATGAAATCAAGTCAGCATAAATCCTTGGCTGAGAAACTGTGGATTTAAAGCAAGGAAATCGAGAAAAAAATCAAAATTTTCTCCTCTCTACACCGATGCGACTATTTTAAAAATAGTAGCACTGATGGCGCAAGTGACTGTGTTAAACAACCCTTAATCAACGTGATCCTGAGCCTGGATCTCGTGTTGACCAAGGGAGATTTTTCTTTTGGGTATAATCTCCTCAAAAAGTCCAAAAAATTGCTAAAAACAGGAAAAACAGGTATGAAAATGAAGCTAGAGGTCTCATCTTTTACTTGCAACTAACGGTTTTTTGATCGACCTCTTTGATCTACTAAAATCTGCTCTTGAAAATCTAGGGCACAAAGGGGTAAAAAATGCTCCACACAAGGTAAAAAAGTAAATGGTAAAAAATAAATTACTTTTCCCCTTTTTATTCACTTTTTCATGACATTTTAGAGTTTTGTAAGCATTTTTCACTTATTTTTACCTTAGAAATCAGATAATGCATTCTCTTCTTGTGCAACGATAAGTGATGGATTGTTGATGATGGTGTTGAGTCATGTTTAAGCTCTTTTCTCGACTCATAAAAACTGAAATGAAAAATATCGCCGAGTATTTTTCCATTTTTGACTCGTTAAAGAGAATAAAAATGAGGGGTCTACTTTCAAATCTTTTTCGACACTTAAAACATGAAAATATTGTTGTGCTCTTGTCATTTTGAACTCGTTAAAGGATGCGAAACATCATTTACCCAATATACGTTTACCCCTTTTTCAGGTTGGGATAAACTATTTACAAAAAAGGTACTCCTTGACTGACATGGTCAAACGGTTCTCTCAAGTATTATTTTCTACCTTTTCGGGCTCGAGAGACACAAATGTACAAAAATGGACCTTTTGGAGTTTTCTTTTCTATGTCTTTTTCAAACTCTCTAAACATGAAAAAGATACCGAGTTACACCTTTTTCAGACTCGTTAAAATTAAACGACATCAGATTCGTCACCATGACAGACATGAGCTTCTCCTTCCTAGGGCTCATTAATCTTACTATGTTAGATTCATATGAAGGATGGAATTATAGTGCAAGCACATTCTATCCACTTCAAGCTTGCAATAAAAAATAATTGGGGTACCTACTAGAAATGGTGGGGGAAAATTGGAAATTCCATTAGTTGTGTTGGCAGTTCACTCTTGAACATGACAATTTCTACTTCGTGGTAGGTTGGGATATCCACACTTCATCATTGACTTTCCCGGGTTGGGTTGTTCATTTTTTGCTTTCCATTTCATCTTTTCCACATCATCATGACCTCTGATCCTATGGATCCAAAAGCTGCCAAACTCCGGAGTCATATCGTCGATATGTTCAAGAGTTATCCTTCTACAGTTACACTCATTCTTGATTCTCTGTATCATCTGAAATCATTACATCCCTTTGTCTCATGTCGATGATGTGGGATACATCATGGCCCACCTTCGACAAGGTCACTTCCTGTTGACTTCATCTCATTATCCGGGAAGTTGACCGAGAGATTCCTTTCTAGTACCTTAGGGATTGCATGCCCTAATGGAAATTTATTTGCACTCGATGATAAGTTCACATCATTGGCTTTTGATTGGGTGTTTTCATGGTGTTCTACTTCAGTTCCTTATTCACATTTTGTGCATTGTGTTGTTGGTACCTTGAGCACCATCATCATCATTGGTGGTTTCTCTCACACTTGTTAGCGGTTCACATCATTGACCGGTAATCAAGCAATTTTATAGCATGTTCGACTTCAACACATCTATTCACATGTTATAATTTGTACTTTGATCAGGTCATATTGTAGCGCAAGACCCTAGGCTCAGATTACTAAAGTTCAAGTTACAAGACAATGTGACATGATCATGTTGATATACATGTCTCTTTCAGATACATGGACATGACCATACCATGAGTTGGTATATGTGATCCTTCTCATTATTGGATGGTTGTGACCATACCTTGGGTTCGATATGATCCTCTTTACTGAATGGCTGGCCCATACCTTAGATCCATTTACATGATCTTTCTAAGGATGATTGCGTCCATACTGATGGGCCTCTAAATTAGACATAAAATAAGGCCCATCCCTTTATTTTAAAATATAAATTAAGGCCTATGACCATCCTTCAGCACATTAAACCTCTCTTTTTGCATTAGATACTTTATTTTTAACTTTAATATATTCATTATGAAGGTTTATGAATAATTGAATATTTGTGCCTAATATTATTTATTTTTTGTGGAATATTATGAGAATATTGGGCAGATTATGAAGAGTTGGAGGAGGAGATAATTTAGGGACTTGTTCCCTATTACTGGAGGATCAATAATAAATAATAATCCAACAAGATATTATGGAATTATGGCAAACTTGTGGAACTCCAATGATTGAGAAAATCTAGGAATGTGTTCCACTAATCAAGGGAGCAGATCCACTAATCAAGGGATTTTGGTGGGGAAAGCTTCCTCCATTTATGAGGAATGATTCTTAATCATTTTGTATAAGTACCAAGTCGAATTTTCCTCTAGGGAATGATTGAGAAAATCTAGGAATGTGTTCCCTACCATTTAATGCAAATTCCTAGTATTGGGGACTAGATCCACTAATCAAGGGATTTTGGTGGGGAAAGCTTCCTCCATTCACAGGGAATGATTCCTAACCATTTTTTATAAGTAAAAATTTGAATTTGCCTCTAGGGATATTTTTCATTAGTGTTATTGTGGAGAGAGGTTGTATTTTTGCAACTCCATTGTATTTTCTTACAGGGATGTAATTGTATTGATCAAAATAATGAAGCTTGGTGTCATGTTCAGCTTCTAAATCTTGTTCTCCTCCATATGTATCTGAGTTTTCTTGATCTTGGCCATCCCAAGAACCTTAGAGCCCTTTTGTATAAATTACTTTCCTTCTTTTCATTGCTTATTCACATGCATCTCTAGTTCTTATTTCTTTCTATTTTTGCATTTAGTATTAAAGATTTCTTGTTGTAGGATTGAGTAAATGGTTGATGTAAGTTCTTTTCCAGGATCAAAATCATTATTTTAATCCTTGGAAAAGCTTTTGAAGTTCATATTAATCATTGAGCTACTTGGATTAGTCTTCTTATTCCCAAATCTAGATTGTTGGACCTCCTTTTAGCAAAGAATGGTAAATTTATGCTATTTTTTAGAGCATGCTAACGAGATTCAATAAAATTGATTCCACTTGCATTAGATCAAAAAATAAGTCTAGTTCATAACAAAAATTATCCCATTTCATTTTCACTTGATTTGGTTAGACATTTTTTAGATTTACTAGCTCACTAGTTCTCAAATTTCTAGATTTTCGACTAGTAATTTTTTTTTTTTTTGCATGGGTTAACATAGGTATATTTGAGTGATTCTAATGGGAATAGGGACCTAAGACATCCTAGTTAATAAAAAAATCTGTCCCATCCAATTTGGATTTGATTTTCTTAGTCATTAAACCCTCGCTAATTTCATCATTTCACAAGGAAACTTCTCCAAGCTTTTTGAGCAAATCCATCCATCTCCCAACTTTGGTTTCGAGTTTTGAGTAATCCTAGGAATTTTCCCACTCCATTCCACCCATCACATACCTTTCCTAGGCCTCCCACCACCTCCAACCCATCACATTTTTCTCTCGGCTGTATCCTGTAGGTTCACTATAATTCCTACAGGATCATCTTGTAGGTTTCTAGTACATCCTATAGGTTTTACTGAAATGGCTCGTTTTGAGGCAAAATTGAGAGAAAACCTCTAGGAAGTTACAATAAGCCTCCCAAGGGTTTCCCACACCATCCAACCATCTCCTAACCCTTCCATCCAACCTCCAAAATCCTTAATTCACCTACCACATCACCAAAAGAAATTAATTGGCATACTTGATTTTGCATGAAAAGGAAAAAAAGACAAAAACAGATTTATTTTAGTCCCTTCACTTGCACATTTGTGATGTTTGATGCTTCTTACTTCCATGCTTAGACAATAGAATTTTGTTCATGATAATTTAGCATTATTGCAAAGCATAGTTTCTTGGTAGTTAATTAGGAAATGGTGTGATTTAGCATTGAATTTATGTCTCTTTCCTTATACTTTATTTCTTGCAATAGGTTAAGGTTCCATTTCGAACATTTCATTTTCTGCAATTAGTTTAGGATTTGACTTCAGTACATGCACTCCATTACATCATGACAGCAAAGGAAGGACACATTGTATGCCGCACATATAGTTCCGACACCTCTTAAGTTTGTAAGAACCCCGAGTTGATAATTAAAATTGGTAGCCTTGGGAGTTGCGAAATTCTTGTTGCAATACCGATGCTCATCACTTTTTGGCACCGTTTCTAGGGAGGTGTCAAAGTATGCATTTTTTTCTTCCCTATTTGATTCACTTCTTTTTAATTTTTGACAAAACAAAAAAATATTTTCATTAGGCATATTTAATTTCAAAAGCAGAAAATTTCATTGCATTATAGTTTTCATTCAATCATAAAAACAAAAACAAAATTCTCCAACACCAACCCACCCCCGAATTGATCATGTGGTGTAGTAAGAGCCACATCACCATTCACTTTTGCAGGTAGAAGAAGAAGATGACAAAGAATGTAGAAGAAATGGATGGAGATGATGACAATGAGGAAGATCCTCTTAGATTTCCCATTCAAGATATTGATGGTAGTGTGCACATGAAGAACATCCCTCCATCATTTCTTCCAAAATTTCATGGTCTAAGGTCAGAGGATCTGCAAACCTTTCTCTTTGAATTGGAGATTGTTTGTAGATCTTATGGTTACTTCTTAAAAACTCAAAAAATGAGATTGTTTTCGACAACATTGAAGGATAGAGCTTTTAGATGGTTCATGAGTTTAGGGACTAATTCAATAAGATCATGGAATGATATGTAGAAGATATTTCTAGAAAAATATAAAGATCATGATCTTAATGAAGAAATCTTTAGAATGAATCAAAGAGAAAATGAGAGCCTTGAGGATCTAATAGAGAGGTTCATGTACAATGTTAAGAGGGGAAAACTACATCATTTAGGATCTGACACACTAAAAAACCTCTTACTTAGAACAATTAGGGATGAATGGATTGATCTCCTTAATCTCATGAGTAGAGGTGATGTATATCAATTATCATTTGAGGAAATTTGTGAAACATGCAAACACATATCAAGAGGAAAAGCAAGGGTATGTAAATCAGCATCAAGATCGGTAAGTCAAGCTAAACTTGGAAATTTGTTTGATGATTTTAAAACAAAAATTCTTAGAAATCTAACAAAACAAGTAGAAATGTTAAGAATGAAAGATAAAGGAAAAGAAAATGCTGATATTTGTGTTTCAGAATCACATGATGATAAACATTGTCCATCATTACCAAGGTTGAAGAAAGTTCACCAAGAGGACAATGGAGCAAGTCAATTGCCAATGCAGCAATGTTATGTAGCTCCAAGAGAACCATGGCAGCCTATTCAACCGGATATGATGTAAGAGCCTAATTCACAATTTCAAGGTTATCCATATCCACCTCAAAGTAATTGGAACACACATTTTCCTTGGCAAAATTGGCCATCTCAACCCAAAAACCAATCTTGGCAACAAGATTGGCAAGGAACTTATGGGAGCCAACCACAATATCCTCAATATCCTCCATACCCAACTCCATTTTATCCCTACCATTCACCTCCATAACAACCACAACCCCATCCACATCCATCTCAAATATACACTCCAACTCAACTACCTATACCACCATTCCAAACCCACACATTGAAGTACCTCAGCCCACTTACAATGCTGAGGTACAACACTTCCAAACATCTCCTCTTGAGATCAATGGTATTCACCATACCTAAGGAAGAGTAGTGAAAAAAAGATATTATCTTGATATCATTGAAGCACCACATCCAGAAGAAGAAGATTCAAATGAGAAGACCATAAAATCATGGGATGCACTTGGTGAAGAGAATACATCAAAATCAGACATCGAGAGAGCTCCCTCATGGTTACCATCAACTCCTCCATGTATTCAAGAGAACAATCAACAAAAAGAGGAAGATTTGAAGGTCATGGTAGAAGAAGACATGAAGAATGATCTAGATCAGCAAAAGGACCAGATAGATCACAACTATATTGAAATATGGTTCCAGACAGTCACTAAGTTGTAGCATCACTCTCTTCCTCAACTATGCTTGATCCTTTCAAAGTCAAATCATTTGGTCTCTGAAATCTAGGTACATGTCAAAGCATACATTTCAAGCCTGCACATCATTTTTTCTGCTATATTGATGTGCACATGGCTCTATTGGAAGTATTCTTATACTTGAAAGTGATTTTGTTTTTCAAGTAGAGTAGGGTAAAAAATAAAAAAATTAAAAAAAATTAAAATTAAAATTAAGAGAAAAAAATAAAAAAATCTAAGCTAAAAACATCCTTGGAGGTGCCTCAGATTGGCTCCTTGATTGAAAACCTCCATGAGGTAGTCAATGGGTTGAAAAAAGAAAAAAAAAAAAGAGAGAAAAAACAAAGATCGTAAGTGAAAACCTCCTTTGAGGCACCTAGGAAAACCTACTAGTTGAAAACTTCATTGTGGCAGCTAGTAGGCCTAGAAGAAAAAAAATAGGAAATAAAAGAATCCTTGCTCCATGCATGCATGTACTCTCCAACATCTGCAAGCAACAAGAACAAGTTGGTACCAAAAGGAAAATTGGTCAAGCCTAGTTAAAAGAAGTCAAATTTTGACTTTCTCCTACTTCACTTAAATGCTCCAACAAGGCCAAGGCCATGCTAATCCATCACCCTCATCTATTTTCACCATCCACCCATCATTCTCAAGCTTCTACCACTCATTTTCCTTGTTGTCCTAAAAAACTACAGGATGCTCTATTTTACTACAGGATACAAAAATACATAGAGCAGAAATTTGTTTTTGCCATAACTTGAAAACCATGCATCCATTCACCACGCTGTTTCAAGGGGAGATGCATATGGATGATGGTAACATGCTCAATAAATTTCAGCAAATTATAGTTCACGGTTTCCAAAAAATTGGCCTCCATCACCTTTAGCCATTTTTTCATTTTCTCAATATCTGTGCATCAATTTAAAAAGTTGTTTCATGGGGAGATGCATATGGATGATAGTAACATGCCCAAGTAATTTCAGCAAATTTCAGTGCATGGTTTCCAAGAAATTGGGCTCCATCACCTTCAGCCAATTTTAGTTTTTCTCAAGATCCATGCATCCATTGACTAAAGTTTTTCTATGAGGAGGTGCATAATGATGATGGAAACATGCTCAAAACATTTCAGCTCAATCCAGTCTCCTGTTTCATAGATATGGACAAAACAAGTAACTGTCCTGTAAACCTACAAGATACAGAACAACACCTATAGGATTGGCAGTGAGCAGTTTTAAAGGAGATCCAAAGATCAAAGAGGCTCCTCCAGAACTTAGCAGCAGCATCAGGATCATCAACATCACCATCCAACACCTACACATCAACATCAACTCAGCAACATCATGCATGTCTCTCCAACAACCATCAGGTTGGTACAAGTATGGAATATTCTTGAACTCTTCTCTTGAGCATATTATAGTTAGCAATTTGTTGTGAATGTATGAGAGATGAGGTCTTATAAGCTAAGGATGGATCAGCAGTCTCAGCCGCCTTCAACTAGTTGATTGCAACTCACTCCTTCACTTATGCAATGTTGAAAATTCAAATTATGAAGAGTGATGATTTCAAGGAATGAGGACAACAGTTAAAAGAAGAAATTTTTGCGAAGGCCAAGGTCACCACAACACTCCAAGCCCTCCATCCACTTAATATTCACTATCTATTCATCATTCATCCATCCCATTTAATTCTTGGAAAAAAAAAAACAAAGAGAGCATCCTCTCCATTTTCATGAAATTTCCATTTGCAGGTTAGCACGAAGGACAGTCAAAGAGCAAAGGAGGATCACAAAGAGACCCATGTCACTCACATTTTTATTTTACCACTCATTACCATTCATTTATCCACCATTTCTATCATTTTTTCCAATCCTTTACTTCAGTTTACAAAGGGACTGTGTTTTCTACAGAATGATCCTGTAGGAATTATAGTGACCCATAAATCCTATAGGAGGTGTCTAAATAGCGGAACGAGGTAGCAGATGGTTGATAAGGGTGTGGAAGACCATGCCATACTAAAAAAATATTCAATAACTCATCTTGAATAAGGGCAAGAAAGCAAGCTAATGGTCTCAAGGAAAAATTATTTTTCTTTGAACAAATATGTTTCTGGGCTTGTCCTTGCAGATCTTACAGCCAAGATTCTTAATGCACAAGAGAGAGGCCACTAGGGCCATGGATTAGGCACAATGAGGTCAATAAGTTCTTCATAGGATGAGCAACACTTTCAACAAGGGGGTATGATGGGCCTCTAAATTAGATATAAATTAAGGCCCATGCCTCTAATTTAAAACATAAATTAAGGCCTATGACCATCCTTCAGTACATTAAACCTCTCTTTTTGCATTAGATAATTTATTTTTAACTTTAATATATTCATTAGGAAGGTTTATGAATAATTGAATATTTGTGCCTAATATTATTTATTTTTTGTGGAATATTATGAGAATATTGGGCAGATTATGAAGAGTTGGAGGAGGAGATAATTTAGGTACTTGTTCTCTATTACTGGAGGATCAATAATAAATAATAAGTCAACAAGATATTATGGAATTATGGCACAAATTGTGGAACTCCAAAGATTCAAATGTGTTCCACTAATCAAGGGAGAAGATCCACTAATCAAGGGATTTCGGTAGGGAAATATTCCTCCATTCATGGGGAATTATTCTTAATCATTTTGTATATGTAACAAGTTGAATTTGCCTCTAGGCAATGATTGAGAAAATCTAGGAATGTGTTCCCTGCCATTTAATGCAAATTCCTATTATTGGGACCTAGATTTACTAATCAAGGGATTTTGGTGGGGAAAGCTTCCTCCATTGATGGGGAATGATTCCTAATCATTTTATATAAGTACCAAGTGGAATTTTCCTCTAGGAATATTTTTCATTAGTGTTATTGTGGATAGAGATTGTATTTTTACAGCTCCATTGTATTTTCTTGCAGGGATGTAATTGTATTGATAAAAATAATGAAGATTGGTGTCATGTTCAGCTTCTAAATATTTTTCTCCTCCATAGGTCTCTGAGTTTCCTTGGGCTTGGCCATCCCAGGAACCTCAAAGCCCTTTTGTGTCATTTTCTTTCCTTCTTTTCGTTGCTTATTCACATCCATCTCTAGTTTTTATTTATTTCTATTTCTACATTTAGTATTAATGATTTCTTGCCGTATGATTGAGTAAATCATTGATGTAAGTTCTTTTGCAGGATCACAAGCATTATTTAATGCTTGGAAGAGCTTTGGAAGTTCATAGTAATCATTGAGCTGCTTGGATTAGTCTTCTTATTACCAAATCTAGATTGTTGGACCTCCTTTTTAGCAAAGAACAGTAAATTTCTGCTAATTTTTAGAGCATGCTAACGAGCTTCAATCAAATTGATTTCACTTGCATTAGATCAAGAAAACATTCTAATTCTTAACAAAAAATACCTCATTGCATTTGCACTTGATTTGGTTAGTCATTTTTTGTATTTACTAGCTCACTAGTTCTCAAATTTCTTGATTTTCAACTAGTAATGTTTTATTTATTTTTTACATGGGTTAACATAGGTCTTTTTGAGTGATTCCAATTGGAATAGGGACCTAAGAAATCCTAGCTAATAAAAAAAACATTCCCATCCAATTTGGATTTGATTTTCTTAGTCATTAAACCATCTCCAATTTAATCATTTCACAAGGAAACTTCTCCAAGATTTTCGAGCAAATCCATCCATCTCCCAACTTTGGTTTTGAGTTCTGAGTGATCCTAGGAATTTTCCCACTCCATTCCACCCATCACATACCTTTCCTAGGCCTCCCATCACCTATAACACCTCACATTTTTCTCTCAGCTATATCCTGTAGGTTTTCCTGAAATGGCCTGTTTTGAGGCCGAATTGAGAGAAAACCTCTAGGAAGTCACCAAAATCCTCCAAGGGTCTCCCACACCATCCAACCATCTCCTAACCCTTCCATCCAACCTCCAACATCCTTAATTCACCTGCCACATCAGCAAAATAAATTAGTTGGCATACTTGATTTTGCATGAAAAGACATAAAGACAAAAACAGATTTATTTCAGTCCCTTCACTTGCACATTAGTGATGTTTGATGATTCTTACTTCCATGCTTAGATAGTATGTTGGGTCCCTATAATACTAGTGATTACCCCATTACTATTGTAGTTATACCCCTTATTTATATTGTTGTGCCCCTATTACCCCCATGTTGTTATTTCTGTGCCCCATAGAATCCCTCTATTATTATTTTTGTGGCTTTATATTATTATTGTTAGGTCGGCTGGATTATATTGTGACTCCTTAGACTCCTATATATAGAAAGGAGGTTTTGTCATTTGTATCATCCAAGAATTGTTCATTTATGTAATGTAAAGGAGGCTTCCCCCTCGAAGAGGCTGAATTCGAAGGTGTTGATCTATCTTTTCTATCTTTTCTTGAGCTGGTTTCATAACATTTGGTATCAGAGCTTTGGATTCTAGGGTTTCGCTGCTCCAAACAGGTCATCGTGGCATTTTCCATATAAATTTTTTTCTGTGACGTTTCAGAAGTAGCAAAAAAAACCCATTTGAGAAGAAATCGCGCTGAACCTTGGGTCCAAATTTCAGAGCTTTTCACTTTATATTTGCGGAGATATGATCTGAGGAAGTTGGTATTTTTGCAGACTCCTGAATTACATTCAAAACAGGTGACTTGGGGAAAATCATCATAACCTTCTCTCTGAGGATTGGATAGAAATTTCATAAGAAGGTACAGAAAGAAGATGGATTTTAGTTTCTTGTATGCATTTTTTAGATCCAAATGTTGAAACAGTGACTCGTGGCACGTCGTACAAGTTCGCTCTACTGAACTAGTCTAAAAGAAAGTCACTGTGGGAGATTTCACATAACTATTCCTTGGAGAATCCAATTTGGGTCAGACTTGTGGCATTGGAAAGAAGACGCAGAAGGCTACTACAGCTCGCAATTTCATAACTGGATGATCCGAAATTACAGAGATACATCAGATTCATTATTAGGCTTCTACAAAGTGAAAAAAGGTGTGTAGTTTTTTTTTAAATTTTTGTGTAAGCTTGGTTTAACGGAATTCAAAGGGCATAGTAAAGCATTATTATCGGTAACTGATGCCCCGAGGAAATAAAATGCAAACACCTAGTAAGGAAACTGAAAGCTCTAGCATGACTCATGAAGAAGAGGAAGAAATGCTACATGATATATCAAAATTACAAGAACAAGTGCAACAAATGTCACGCTCACAAAAGCTAACAAAAGCTAAGATAAATGGCGTGGAATCTAAGATAAATGGCATGGAATCTAAGATAAAGGGCATGGAAGCTAAGATGGATGATTCGAAGACAGATTTGAAGAGAGACATGGCAGATTTGAAGACAGATTTGACAAATTTTCTACAAGAAGTACTTACTAATGGGGAAAAGGTTGTAAAGGAAACTCATGATGTGAACAAAAGTAATGTTAATCATGATTCCATAGACTCTAATGTTGGATCGAAGACCCACCATATTCCAAAAATCGATATGAGGAAGTTTGATGGCAAGGATCCCGCCACATGGATATTACAGATGGAGCAGTTCTTCGATCTCAATAATGTACAAAACACACGAAAGGTACGTATGGCAACTGTATATTTGGAACCAAATCAGTTTGTATGGTATCAATGGCTTTGCTCTCATAAATAATTTATCACTTGAGCAATTTTTATGGAAGAATTGATAGCACATTATGAAGATACAAAAAGCAACACTTTTTTTAGCCAATTGATAAGTCTCAAACAAAAGGGTTCAGTAATGGAGCACATTGAGGAGTTCCAAAAATTGAACATAAGGGTAAAAGATATTCCAGAGGAGCACAGGATTGATGTGTTCATAAGGTCTTTAAAGGATAATATCCAACATGATGTTCACCTTTGGGAACCTGATTCATTAGAGAAGGCATTCAGGTTAGCAAGAAAAATGGAAAGCAAAATTATGGCAACCAGGAAGCATACCACTCACAATTATAAAGACGGAAGTGTTGTTGCCCCTAGTCTTCCACAACCTATAAGGTTGACACCACAACAATTGGAATAAAAAAGAGAAAAAGGGCTTTGTTACAGTTGTGATAGAAAATACACTAAAGGTCATAAGTGTGCTGAGAAGAAATTATTCTACATAGATTATGAAGAGGAAGAAGAAAAGGAGCAAGAAAGGTCAAAAGAAGAAGATATACTCCAGGAACAAAGCCTAGATGAAGAACAAATAAATCCGACCATATCTTGTAATGCATTGGCAGGAATTACCACTCCTCAAACCATCAAGATAGAAGGACAAATCAAGAAGAAAAAGGTAATAGTGTTGATTGATTCAGGAAGCACCCACAATTTTATTCATTGTAGGGTAGCAAAAGAATTGAATTGCTTCCTATATCCAGCACCAGAGTGTCAAGTGATGATTGCAAATGGAGGAACAATAAATTGCCCTGGAAGGTGCCATAATATCAAGCTATCCATGGGAGAATATGTATTGACTAGCCCAATGCTTTCCATTCCAATGGGAGGTGCTGATGTTGTACTAGGAGTCCAATGGCTACAATCCTTGGGTACAATAGCTTTTAATTTTCAAGAAATTTTCATCAAATTTTCTATGGAAGGAAAGGAAGTTGAATTAAGGGGTATTGTAGGGAAACCAGGAAAGATAATCAGCTCTAATGGTATGACAAAGCTTCTAAAAAAGGAGCAAAGAGGTGTAATTGCACAATTATGTTCGCTAGATGTTTCCACATCGGAATCATCTATTTCTCCAGATCTCCAAAAAGTCCTGGACAATCATTCCAAGGTATTTGAGACTCCCAAAGGTCTCCCACCTATGCGTGATCATGATCATGCTATTCATCTGATTCCAAGAAGTGTTCCTCCAAACATCAGGCCGTACAGATATCCCTATGTCCAAAAAAGTGAAATTGAACGTATGGTTGCAGAAATGCTAGAGGCTGGTATAATTCAACCAAGTCAAAGTTCTTTCTCTACTCCAGTAGTATTGGTGCACAAGAAGGATGGATCATGGCGCATGTGTCTGGATTATAGGGAGCTCAACAAGCTCACTATTAAAGATAAGTTCCCCATTCTTGTCATTGATGAATTACTGGATGAATTGCATGGATCAATTTACTTCACCAAGTTGGATCTTCATTCGGGATATCATCAAATCAGAATGAAGATTGAAGACATTCTGAAAACGACATTTAGAACTCATGAGGGTCATTATGAATTTTTGGTCATGCCTTTTGGCCTTACCAATGCACCTTCAACATTTCAAGGTTTGATGAATTCAATTTTCAAACCATTCCTTAGAAAATTTGTGTTAGTATTTTTTGATGATATACTAATCTACAGCAAGTCTTGGAAGGATCATGTTGAACATGTTGACAGGGTGCTACAACTATTGGACGAGAAACAATTATATGCAAAAATATCCAAATGTTTCTTTGGAGTCCAGGAGGTGGAATATTTGGGTCATATTGTATCTCATGAAGGAGTTAAGGTAGACCCTAGCAAAATTAAAGCCATTAAGGAATGGAAAATTCCCACATCCATAAAGCATCTGCGAGGATTTCTTGGGTTGACAGGGTATTATCGCAAGTTTTTTAAGAATTATGGGAGAATAGCAACACCTCTAAAAACATTATTGAAGAAAGATGCATTTTCATGGACTCCGGAAGCAACAAAGGCCTTTGAACATCTTAAAGAGGAAATGTGCCAAGCACCGGTCTTAGCTACACCGGACTTCACAAAAACCTTTATTGTGGAATGTGATGCTTCTGGAAATGGAATTGGTGTTGTTCTAATGCAAGATGAAAGACCCATTGCTTTTGAAAGTCATCCAATCAAGGGAAAGCTTTTAAGCAAAGCTATTTATGAGAAGGAAATGTTGGCAATACTCCATGCACTTAAGAAATGGCGACCCTACCTAATGGGAAGACACTTCAAGGTAAAAACGGATCATGATAGCCTTAAATACTTTTTAGAACAAAGATTATCCTTTGAAGAGCAACAAAAGTGGGTCACAAAGATGTTGGGTTATGACTTTGAAATCATCTACAAAAAGGGGAAGCAAAATGTGGTGGCAGATGCACTCTCAAGAAAGGATGAGGATGTGGAAGCATTGTTGTGCGCCATTTCTATTATCCAACCAGATTGGATAAATGAAGCAAGGGAGGAATGGAAGAATGATGAAGAAGTGTGGGCACTTATTCGAAAGCTACAACAAGATTCCAGTACGTCTGATAAATTTAGCTGGAAAAATGATTCATTATGGTACAAAGATCGCTTATACCTCTGTAAGAATTCCCAACTAAAACAAAAGATTCTTATGGAATTGCACACTTCTCCCTTAGGAGGGCACTCAGGATTTTTAAAAACTTACCACAGGGTTAAGAAGGAATTTTTTTGGGATGGCCTTAAATAAGATATTCAAAAGTTTGTGGCGGAATGTTTGGTTTGCCAACAAATTAAAGTTGAAACAATTAAGGCACCGGGTCTATTACAACCTTTATCCATTCCAAGCCAGCGTTGGGAGGAGGTTTCAATGGATTTTATCACAGGTTTACCCAAGTCTGAGGGAAAGAGTGTCATCATGGTGGTAGTTGACAGACTTACCAAGTATGCACACTTTTGTGCATTATCACATCCATTTAAAGCCAGTACAGTTTCTACTGCATTTATGGAAACAATTCAAAAGCTACATGGAAACCCAAAGATTATTGTAAGTGATAGAGATCCCATTTTCACTGGAAATTTTTGGACAGAATTATTTTCTTGTCTAGGTACTCAGTTAGCTCATAGATCATCTTATCATCCTCAATCTGATGGGAAAACTGAGATAGTAAACAAATTTTTGGAAGGATATCTTCGTTGCTTTGTATCTGATAAATAAACACAATGGGTCAAATGGTTGCCTCTGGCTGAATGGTGGTATAACACTTCCTTCCATACAGCAACAAAAATGACCCCATTTATGGCACTTTATGGGTATCAACCACCATCCATCACATCATATTTAAGAGAAAATTCTAAGGTTAAGGCAGTGGAACATCACATCGAACATCAACAACAAGTCCTCCAACTCTTAAAGGATAACCTCGTGTTGGCACAAAATAGAATGAAACAACAGGCAAATCAACATCGCAGTGAAAGAAGTTTTGATGTAGGTGATTGGGTATTCCTACGGCTACAACCATATAAGCAAATGTCCCTAAAGAAAGCTAAGAAGGATAATAAATTATCACCAATGTATTATGGTCCGTACAAGGTGTTGCAAAAGATTGGTACTATGGCATACAAATTGGAGCTTCCTGCAGCTTCTCGATTGCACCCAATTTTCCATGTTTCATGTTTAAAGAAGGTTATAAGCGACAAGTTCCCAGTTCAAACAATATTGCCAAAACTTGACAAGGAAGGAAAAATTATATTGGAACTGGAAGCAGTCACAGAAACAAGAACTCGAAAACTACGAAATCGATCAATTTCAGAGTATCTTATCAAGTGGAAGAACTTATCCGCTGAAGATTCCACATGGGAGGATGAGAATTTTATACAGAAGTATCCAGAACTACTCAAGCGTTGAGGACAACACTTTTTTGAAGGAGAGGGGCATGTTGGGTCCCTATAATACTAGTGATTACCCCATTACTATTGTAGTTATACCCCTTATTTATATTTTTGTGCCCCTATTACCCCCATGTTGTTATTTCTGTGCCCCATAGAATCCTTCTATTATTATTTTTGTGGCTTTATATTATTATTGTTAGGTCGGCTAGATTATATTGTGACTCCTTAGACTCCTATATATAGAAAGGAGGTTTTGTCATTTGTATCATCCAAGAATTGTTCATTTATGTAATGTAAAGGAGGTTGCCCCCTCGAAGAGGCTGAATTCTAAGTCGTTGATCTATCTTTTCTATCTTTTCTTGAGCTGGTTTCATAACATAGTAGCATTTGGTTCATGATAATTTAGCATTATTGAAAAGCATAGTTTCTTGCCAGTTAATTAGGAAATGGTGTGATTTAGCATTGAATTTCTCTTTTTCCTTGTACTTTCTTTCTTGCAATAGGTTAAGGTTCCATTTTGAACATTTCATTTTCTGCAATTAGTTTAGGATTTGACTTTAGTACATGCACTCCATTACATCATGATAGCAAAGTAAGGACACATTTTATGCCGCACATATAGTGCCGACACCTCTTAAGTTTGTACGAACCCCATGTTGATAATTAAAGTCGGTAGACTTGGGAATTGTAGCATTCTTGTTGCAATACCGAGGCTCATCACATACCACGATTCATGTATCATTTATCAAAGTTTTTAGTGATGTATATGTGTCTATGCTTGCTTGCAGGTTTTCTGACGATGGTCTTTGGTTCCATGCATCTACCTGTAAAGAATTTCACCCCACTCTAGTTCGGCCTCCAAGCTTTAGGGGACATCTGTTACACAACATTTTGTCACTATCCCTGTACTTCCCATTCCTTGATCTTGAGGACCTCTGAATTTAAATCTATATGCTTTCCCATCATGAAGAGCATGCCTTTAAATCCCTATTCATGAGAAGAATATTCCTGTCTTGCATCAATTGCCAAGAATCTTCCTCCAATCCCAGTTTTCAATACCGACACTAGTGATCAGTTCCTTCTGCACACCGATTTGAAAAGTTTGAAACTAGACCTAGCACCATATGGTACAAGTGAGCCCTTCATCACTCATGCCGATCCTCTTTTGGCAAGTTTTTAAAAATGAAGTTGAAGCTTCCAACTCTAGAAGCTTCGTGAATAGAAGTCTGGTAAATGGTTAGGATGGATAGAGCCGATAAAGTCTGTTTGGGCTCTTTTCCCCTATAAATATGGAACAAACCAAAGAGATAAGACCTCTCCCATCATAAGAGGAACCATATCCCCTCCATCAAAGCTATATAAACTCCTCCTTTTCCAAGCTGAACTAGTATTTTTGGAGCTTGAATAACCAGCAAGATATCTATAGCTTTTTGCCTTCTAGTTTATGTGTGTAAAGGAAGAATAGTGTGTTTGGTTTGGTTTGGAACTAAAGGGAAGAAGCCTTAAAATTCCATTGTTGAGGCTAACCATGAGATATTAGAAGTAGTTTTGGAACCCGGATACGTCGGAGGAGACCTGCAACGTCAAGGCTTTGGCTGTATCTATTTCTGAGCTTTATATCAATACAACTAGTGATTTATTTCCTACATTGAATGTCATGATATATTTGATGGCTTAAGATTCGATGAATATTTAAGTAAATTGAATGTGATTGTATTATATTATGTTTGTTGTTGTCCCTTGTCTATTTTTTTCAATTATTTGAAGGAGAAGAACTCAACGGAAGTTGGAGCAAAGGAGTGAGGTCGTCATCAGATGGATTAGCATTCTAAGAGGTAGGCCCTCTTATTCAATTCTAGTTTAAGGAAGTTTTCATTATGTTGTTCTATTTGCGGCTAGACCCACTCTAGGGCTAGAGGGATCACCTCTATTTGCGGAGGAGATTTACCTACTCCACAAAGTCCCTTGAAGAGTCATTACCATCCATTTCCCTTGTAAGAATGTTTCCTTTAATATTTCGAATCATATTCATCAACTACCAAGGCCTAATTGAGATTATCCCATCTAGGGTTACACCAAATCAGACACAAGTTTTGGAAAAACTTCTCGCTAATCATGCTAGGGTTCAAAATTTTAAAAATTCAAGTCATTATCTTATCCCAAGGTTTCTTCAAAACCCTAACCTCATGATACCCATCAAATCCTAAAAACCAAATTGGATAGGGTTTCCTTCAAACCTTAGTATTCTTTTATATCTCCTCCATATTCCCTTTCTTACATCAATGGTGACTACACAGGGGTGATATTCAATCATTTTTCTTTAGCCCAACTCTAAAACCATGTTAATTTTCCTCAGGGATTTATTGTTCTTTTCTTTAGATAATTACATTTCATCATTTACATATTGAATTCACCCCACAACATCATAACATTATCCAAATTTACAACATTATTCAACAACATATGAAATTATATAGAAATAAAAATTCATTATTAATGTAGTGAAATATAAATGAAAAAAAGAAGAAACACATTCACACATAGAGACACCAGGATTGGCAGGATACTAGGGAAAAACCACACAAGGAGGAAAACGCTTTGAAATTCTTCTTCTTATTAGATTGTAATTTAATTCTTTAGAAAAGAGAGAGGATAATGATCAATATCTTCATCCACAAAACTCTCTAGCCAATTCAACTAAACAACATCCAAGAGATGAACCCAATAGTGCTAATAACAAAAACCCTGATTTAGAATTCTATGATCAACTGGCAAATTATGTGGTCAATTATAAAAATGAAACCCTAGTTTCCAACCACATAGAGATAGTGTTCATGTGTGCAGATGAAACCCTCCAACTGCACTCATGAGCCTATGTGCCTATTATCCCTTAAGAAACCAATTTCCTGCCTGTGTAGAAATTGTGCTTAAGACATTAATGTTTATAATTATTGTCACTTGTTTGTCACTTAATTGTATGTTGTATTCTCAAATTAAGGACCTGAAAGACTTGGTTTTAAACCCTCAATACTTAGGTGACATGAAAATATCATAATTCGATTTGATTGCTGAATATAAATGATGAATGAAGAAAGCTTGAAGAAGTCATAGACAATAGGTTGTTTTAAATAGAATCTACTATCTATGACACTTGGAGAAGTTAAAGATAATATGTTTTCTTACACAAAAACTACTATCTGTAACTTAGAAGAATTGTAGAGGTGGGAACTTCAAGTATAGGAGCACTCTTTTAAGGGATTTTAACTTCATTTACATAAGAAAATAAATACCTGCAGCTTCATTGCCATACCTAAAGGAAGAAAACATTTAATGACACATAACAGAGAAGTCACAAAATCATACCGAACAATGTGTGGAAAACTTCTGATTCTTTCATTAATCAACAGTTTTATCAAGAATACAGTTGCCTAGTCTCTAGGTTCTCCAAAGTTCGAACTGTTTCTCTGTAAATTTTTCTCTTTTTATACATTATGAGATAGTTGGTAATCACCAAAATTGTCAAACTACTTAACTATTCTCCTAACTGTCTAAAGTAAAAGTTATTATAGAATATTACATAGAGGGTAAAAGACACCTCATTCTCAAGAAAATAAAATAACAGGAAGTAACAAAAATTAGTAGGTAATGGTTATTTGCTATTCGAATCAGTGGCTGGAGTATATGGTCTGAGTGTTATTCTACAAGCTATGACCTTGTAGATGTCCTGATGACAGTTAGACTATTTTAACACAACAAACTGCAACTTTACAAGAACTTCGTGTGTGAACTTGGGCCCACATATATATCGGGAGTGTTCTGATTGGTAGAAACACTAAGAAACCCAACCAATCACCTTTCCTTTGGAATTTTAGTCATCTTCCTCTAACTTTGGTCATTTTGCTAAAACAACGAAATTGATTAATTTACACAGAATATGGAAAACCTTCGGTTACCACGGAACTCAAAGAATTAAAACTCTGGTTCATAAACCTGTCGCGTCCGCCTGAGCTGTACACGATCACCGTCTGATCACCCCTTCAATGGACGGTCTGATGCCTCGGAACTCATGAAACTTTAAACCTGTTTGAACAAAACTTTATCATGTCCATTTTTTCAACACCCCTTTGACTCCCATATGGACCCGATAAGAAATAGAATTACCAGTTAACGATTTATCGGGTGTAACTTTAAAGACTGATTACTTTTTGACCTGATATCCACCGGATCTCGTCTCTTTTGATGGACGACTGTGATTGGCCCGGACTTCAGTGAATTAAACTGTATTTCATACATCATCGCATCCGATTTCCGAAATAAACTCTATTCTAGTTAACCACGCAATTATCGTCCGATTTGTGGCCTGTTGATCGGATGACCTAGATCTTCTCACTAGTTTCTCACATTCGCGGGGGTAAAGAATGTATGAGAGCTTCAATGAGGTTGAACCCCCGCAGTAATTTCAAGCCACACATTGTGGTAAACCATGCTAATGTCATGGTCAACTGTGGGGGTTGAACTTTAATTAATATTCGTGCTCATTGCTTCCCTGCAACACACCTCAATGTACTTATCAAGATATCGCTTGATCGCGCCTCTTGAACCTGCATGACCTTTAGACAATGGTTCGAGCCCATTGTCTTTTGATTTATTTATTTTAGATAATTACATACATAATATTTGATTCTGTGTCTTTTATTTATTTATTTATTTTTCTTTCTAAATATTATCAAGTAACCTCAAGTGAAAATGAATGCTACAACATCTGGCTCCACCTGGGGATAGTGCTTTTGCAACAGAAGCACTAAGAACCGCAAATCAGTGCCTTCACCTCAGGCATGGAGTCATATATTGCTTAACCAATTCAAATTCTATGGCATTTGTACACTGAATTCACTCCAGTATCTACAATGATAGTATGCTTGTGCTTCAGAACTGGAAATACTGCGTGAGGTACTGCCAATTGATAGGCAGCTATAGAGTTTCACCATCAATATTCTCTGAACTCAACACTTGAGAATTATCTATTATGACTTTGATGGGGCATCCAAGTCTGCTGAACATGCTTTCCTCATATGCCTTGAGATCCTCATAGGACCAAGCCAAAACATTAGTGTACTTCCTGAAAAGCTTAATATATCTCTCCTTATAATTAAGTGAAACTTCCTTGAACAATTTGACCAGCTTGGGCTCCTTCTGGGTTCCAACATTGTGATCTTGAATCTATTCATCCTGTGAAAGGAAACCATCACCCGTTCCTTCTTTCGAATAGGCTCCATCGAAGAAGCACTTCCACACCCCTTCTATTTGCATCTCTATATTTACACAGGTTGAAGTAAGCTTCCTCTAGTTATCTTCAGCCAATTTTGCATTATCATGCGACATGAAGCAAGAAAAGTCATCTTTTTCCTGCCTATATACAAGTGAATTACTTGCTTTGTTATTTTTTATTGTTCTAATAAATCTTGTTTCTCTGTACAACTTGTTTGGTCAATTTAGTGTTGTCTAAATTGCTATCATAAATTGTCAACCCGGGGCTCGTAAGCTAATGAAGTGAAGTGTACAATATATACTTAAGCAGCCTTTCCTAGTTCTTTTTGTCATTTTTAGTTCATGTTTGACTTATCTTCCTAATGTGATGTGATGAAGTTATAAACAAGTGAGTGAATGTGTGTGTATGTGGAAATTTATAAATGCTTCTTGAAATTTAAAGTGAAAACTTGAACAATAACTTGGAATGAAATTAGAGCTTCAAATGAAAGTAAAGCATCAAACAAAAAGACCAATGGCACTAGTCCAATACCTCTACTGCTGATAAGAATGAAAATGACATCTACTTAACTCAATTGAAAGCAAGAACACTACTCTAACTCCTCTAAAGCGATGCAAAAATTAAGTGACAAATCACACTACTTAATTCTCCCTTAACATTCTGCTTTTAGCTAAATTGATCATGTGAAAAAGAGTTAGGAGTGAATTAGCAATATGAGTCTAAAACTAAATAAACCAAGCTGCAATTGGATGATGTTTTGGTCCCATAAAAGTTAGTGAATTATGATAAAAAGAACCATCAAGAGATTAGCAACTTGACAAAACCTGATAAAGTAAACTAGGCAAGGAAACTAACTAAGCAAGGAAACTAATGAAAATCAAAGAAAAAGTCAGCAGTTTAGATAAGACAACTTCAAATGCCACTAGTGATAAAAAGAAGGAAAATAACACTATCCCGGGCTCCTAACAAAGCTGCAAAAACACATACTGATCAGTCATGAAAAGTACAGAAACATAAAGCAGCATAATTCAAACTGTACATTAATATACATGTCAAAAAAAATCAAAATTGCAAAAATCAAACTGTACATTAATATACACGGTAAATTAAAAAAAGGAATGCAGGAAAATAAATTTAAAAGCTACTGTACAATGGTTGTAGCAGACAGGGGCCCTCCATCCACTTCAACCAATTAAAAAAGATCAGCTACGCAGGTAAGAACAGAACTGTCTTGTTGGTATTAAATCAACACATAATAAAATACAGTGGGGAGCGTAAACGCTATGTAAAAGAGTCTTGAAACAGAGTTTAACAATAGCAAAAGACTAACTTCCAAAAGCTAACTAATCAGTGTGTGCAAACGCTTTATTTATAACATGAACACAAACTGTTCTGTGCATAAACTAAGCTAACTAAGAGCTATGCAAAAGACACGTTCAGCAGCACCGTGCACGGATTTAGGAAACGGTCATCGTGGATGATAAATCCGCTGTTGGATTCTTGTCCCCTGTAGTCTTCATGGCTAAAGAAGAGGCCAGCTGTGCGTTCCGTGTTCCACCTGAACACGCAGAGCCGTGCCACCGTTTGCAACCTTGCCGTTTGACCAGAGTTACCTCCGCGTTGACCGGGGGTATAGACGACCAGTTTGGCTGAGCTGACAGCACACGCACCATGTACACAGTCATACAAACTTTCCCATGTGGCTCTTTCCCCTGGAGGACACCTGGAGCATAACAAATAAGAAAATGGCTGCGGAATCTGGGATCGGCTGCGGAATCAAAGATCGGCTGCGGAATCAGAGATCGGCTGCGGAAACCCTGTATAAGCTGCGGAATTGCAGCACTTAAACCAAAAATCTAAACCAACAGTCAATCATTAGCATGATTAGCAAATCATGTTAAAAAGTCCTATAATGCAATGAATTGAACAAGTTGATGAAGGAAATGATGATAAAAGAAGGAAATGAGTAGGAAAAGGCTATTGGGAGGATGGGTAAATGAGTGCAAGTTTGAGGCTCAACATACCCCCACTGTGAAGGTGTTGCATGTCCTCATGCAACCAAAACTTTGTCATGATTTTTCAGTCCATATGCTCAGATGCCTCTGCCAAGACATCCAACCTTCTCCTTTTTCTTCTTGCTGCCAAATTTGTTCTTGGTTTTCTAACCAAACACCTAAATTTCAAATTAATCAAAGCCCTGCTCAATTTCTTGCATTTCCTCTTCAATTTCCTATTCTTTTTCTACCAAAGACCCAAGTGAAGCATTGTGTTGTCGTGGACAATTTTGTCCACCTTGCTTTGTTCTTTCAATGCTTCATTCTCTTGTTTAATATGCCGGTTCAAGACTTCTAGCTCAAATACCTCTTGTTTTAGAGAGTGGACTTGTTCCTCAAGAGGTAATATAGTGCTTGGACCGGCAACAGATTGCTCTAAGGTCTCCAAATAATCATATGCCTCCTGCTGGTCAGGGTCAATGTTAGGTGTTTGTCTTGGCCTAAATTCAAATCCTTGAAAACTGCTTTCTCTTTCTTGCTGGAAGGGACTTTCCTCTTGTGGAGGACTTAGCTCAATATCTAGCTAAATTGGAGTCTTTTTAGGTGTGCCCAAATCAACGAAATGGGACTGTTTCTCTTTAGTTACACTCTTCTTCTCTATAAGTCTACTGCTTCTTCTCACTTGTATACTAGTGCTCTTTGGCTGACTGTTTTGCTTTTCTTTTCGTTTCTTTTTGGAGAGGGCAGTAGCATGAAGTTGAGCAAGTCTATCAGCTAGTGTTTGGGATTCTTCTTCAATTGAGGGCTCAGGTGAAGGGTATGACTCTTGCACAATGGCTTTCCCTTTATCCCTCTTTTGTCTTTTAGTTTTGCCTCCCTTTTTCCTTTCTTCTTGAGCAATTTCTTGGGCAGTTTCTTCAATTTCTACAACAGTTTCTTGGGCAGTGACTTCTTTCCCTCTTCTCCTACTTCTCTTTGGTATCCTAGGAGAGCTGCTAGAGGCTTCAGCTACCTCTTGAAAATGGTTTCTAACTAGAAACTTCTCCCACGTATCATTTTTAATTTTCAACTGCTCCTCAATTAAAATTCTAATGAGTCCATGATGAGACAAGTGGGGTTCAATGTTTCCCATGTGTTTCTGAACAGTGGCACTCATCTTCTTTAGACTAGCTAACAAGAAATAAGGTAGGTTGATAGCATGGTCATCCATAAAGTGCATCATGATTCTTGCATGGTATACATACATGACACCGAAGCGGCCTTCACATGTTAAATTTTTTTGAACAAGCAACAGTAATGAAGTCCACTCTTCCTTAATGACACGTACAGGGATTCCCTTAGTGAAAATGGAGGTATCCATACCTGGATTCTTGAGCATATTTTTCCACTCTTGATCTTCAACTGTTCTGTTTTTGAACCAGCATTCTCCTTTTTGAGGCAAATCGGTTGCTGTGGCCAAGGTGCTCTCTGTTATGGTGAACTGCAGGTCTCCTACCTCCACGGTATTTCCATTAAATGACCGGGCAAATGCCTTTGTCACCTCTTTATTGTACCCTTTAAATTTCTGGATGAACTTCAACCATTTGGCTTTCTGCAGTGCTTCCTTTATCTGTGGGTAACCCTCTAAAAATTTCGAACCCTCTGGTTCTGCTCTTAACAATTTCCCCATTTTCGGCTCTCAGTTTTACTTGAAGCTCTAACAGTGGTATATGGACGCTTGAGGAGAATGCTTACGGAAAAAACAGGGGAATTACGGTTGTAACAGAGTAACCGTAATGTAATAAACGGTATGGTGCAGAACTTGTGATCGGGGTTTTGAACAGAGAAGTGAGGAAAAAGAACAGAGAGAGATTTACAGTAAAAACGAGAGTGGTGTATGAAAACGAGAATGGAAACGGTGGTATGAGAGAGTAGAGAACAATACGGCAATGAGTTTATGCATGCGGGAAATGGAGATATGAGTAGATGAAGCAACGGCCAAATCCGTAAGCGTCGGGTGGCTACATACACTTGGCTGTGGAAATGATCATATGTAGAGCCGTAGTACACTGGTATACGTCACTGAGGTATGAGTAGTTAATGGAAGAGCAGCTCGTATTAAGTTCAAATCAATAGTAATTAGGGGACCGTTAAGAGGGTGATGAGGTGGATTAGGCGTGATCCTGGATGAGGAATGGACGAGGAGTGGGATAATCTTGTCAATCATTGCATTAAGTGACTCCTACCACGATTTGAAAACCATGCATAAATGTCATTAAACTGTTGGTTAAAAATTTGGAATATACCTTCATACGTTTGATCCCTTTGTTGATTATGGTGGCTAACTTTTGATTGCTTTCTAGCCTTGTAGGTGCTATGTATCCTTGCTGCTCTTTGACGATGATACCTCTGACTGTAAATTTTCCTTTTTGAAACAGAATTGCTTTGATTGCAGAGACAGAGTGTATGAGCTGCGGAAACTTGGTATGAGCTGCGGAAACTGCAACAACACTTTTCTGCCTGCACAAAGATGATTAGAACAAACTTAACTGAATGGAATAGTCCTAAGAGGGACTTTATTGGTGGAAATGAGATGGAATGAATGATCTGGAAGAAAAATGAAGTGGAATGAAGATGATGAGATGGATGAAATGGTGGATGAGATTGACAAAATGGCGGATGAGATGGAAAGAGAAAGAGAGAGATTTTTTTTTTTATTTGGAAAATATAAAGTGTTAGGGGACCCTGATTTTCACTTTATATTTTCTGCATAAGACCGCCAATCCAAGATTGGTTTTCAGGCTTATACAAGAGACTTTTTTTTTTTTTTTTTTTTTTTTAACTGAAAGGAACAAAGACTAGGCTGATGGAGGAGAAGAATTCTTCTCCACCAGCCTCATTGCAGAATCTTCTTGGAACATTTTAACAAATTCCTCCTTTGAGAGTGGCTTGTGGTAGACTTTCAATCGGTGGCCATTCACAATGAGAGAGTCTGAAGCTCATCAATGGTCTTCACTCGAACTGCTCCATTGTTAAAGACTTCGTCAATCTCATATGGTCCAAGCCAATGAGTTTGAAATTTTCCTTTGAAGTCCTTAAATTTGGAATCAAACAATAGTGCCCAATCTCCCTTTTGAAACTTTCTCTCTTTGATGTGTCGATCATGCCACTTAGTTCTTTGGTGTTGAACTAGATCAGTCCTTAAAATTGCATCTTGTCTTATTTCATCTAGCTCATTCAACTACTCCATTCTATGCTTTTGGGCTTCTGATAGGCTCATCCCCAATTGAACTGCCATCTTGAAGGTCTTGACTTGGAACTCAATGGGGAGCAGGACTTCTTTCCCATAAACAAGTTCATAGGGAGAATGTCCTGTTGTGTTCCTCCATGTAGTTCTATAGGCCCATAAGGCTTCAGGAAGCCTTTCTGCCCAATCTCTTCTGTGGAGATGAACAGTTTTGGTGATGATGCTTTCAAGAACTTTGTTTGTAGATTCCACTTGACCATTTGCTTGCGGATGGTATGAAGTAGATGTTCTGTGCTTGATTTTGTATTCTTCCATCAGCTTCTCCATCAAGTTAGATGTAAATTGACTTCCCTGATCTGTCACAATTTCTCTTGGGACACCAAAACGAGTAAAAATATCCTCAAAAAGAAATTGAACAACTGAATTTTTAGTGGCAGAAGGCAATGCCTTTGCTTCTACCCATTTAGTAACATAATCAGTACAAACCAATATATACTTCTTTTGCTTAGATGGTGGATTAATAGGTCCAATGAAATCGAAAGCCCATTTTTCAAAGGGTTCGATGCATACCTGTGGCTGTAATGGCATTTCATTTGAAAGAGTTGGTCTCCCTACTCTTTGGTAGCTGTCACACCTTTTGACATATTGTTTTGCATCTTTAAAGAGAGAAGGCCAATAATATCCTAAAGAAAGGATTTTATAAGCCGTCCTCTTGTCAGCAAAGTGTCCGCCGCACGGTTCATCATGACATGCCTTAAGGATGTCAGGAATTTCATCTTCCCGAACACATCTTCTGATCACACAATCTGGCCCTGTTTTGAACAATTCATTAGAAATCCATGAATAATGTGAACTCTCCTGGATGATTTTCCTTTTCTCATTAGGAAATAAGTGTGGAGGTAGCTTCCCTGTAACTAAATAGTTAGCAATATCTGCATACCAAGGAGTTTTAGTAGTTACTGCAAACAAGTATTCATCTGGAAACTTATCCTCTACAGGAGAATCTTCGTTAGTATTTTGGATTCTAGACAAGAAATCAGCTACTGTGTTTTGTTTCCCTGGTCTATCTAACACAATAATATTGAATTCTTGTAAAAGTAAAAGCCATCTTGTAACTCTGCCATTAGTAACAGGTTTGTTCATAAGATATCTAATTGCAGAATGATCAGTATGGACAAAAGTTTCATAGCCGGTTATATAATGTCTAAACTTTTTGATTGCATGAACAACGGCTAAGAACTCTTTTTCAGTCACAGTATAATCTAACTCAGTGGGAGTCAAATTTTTACTGGTGTAGTAAATGGCATAAGGGACCAAATCCTTTTGTCCCAAGACAGCTCCTAGAGCTGTATCTGAAGCATCAGTAGAAATGTGGAAAGGGAGTTTCCAATTTGGCCCTCTCAAAATGGGTGCTTCAGATATTTTAGTCTTTAAAGTTTCAAATGCAGATTGACATTCAGGATCCCATTTGAATTCACAGTCTTTTGTAAGTAATTTGAAGAGCGGAGATGCTATCTTGGTGAAGTTTTCAATAAATCTTCTATAATATCCAGTAAACCCAAGAAAACTTCTAACATATTTCTAAGAACTTGGAATAGGTAACTTGGAGATGACTTCAACTTTTGATCTATCAACTTTAATTCCATCTCCTGAAATATGATGTCCTAAAACAATCCCTTCAGTAAACATCATAAAACATTTTTCATGACTTAATGAGAGATTTGTTTCTTTACATCTAATTAGGACTTTTTCCAAATTTTCTAATGCTTCTTCAAATGTGTTACCATAAACTGTGAAATCATCCATGTAGACCTCTACACAATCATGAATTAGATCGGAAAAGATTCCTAATACTGCCCTTTGAAATGTTGCGGGTGCATTACATAATCCAAAAGGAAGTACTCGGTAAGCAAAAGTTCCCCATGGACAAGTAAATGTGGTTTTGTCCTGATCTTTAGGTGCTACCTGAATTTGATTGTAACCACTAAAACCATCCAAAAATGAGAAATACTTTTTGCCTGCTAAAGTATCTAATACTTGATCAATAAAGGGCAAAGGAAAGTGATCCTTCAAGGTTGCTTTGTTCAATTCCCTGTAATCAATGCAAACCCTCCATTTACCATTCTTTTTAGGTACTATAACGAAAGGAGAAACCCATCGGCTATCTGAAATGGGGTAAATGAAGTTTACATTGAGTAACTTTTGGAGCTCTTCTTTCACTATCTCCCTAAGGTTTGGATTCATCCTTCTTTGAGGTTGTCTGATTGGTCTACTATTTTCCTCAATGTAGATGTGATGAATGCAAGTCTTAGGGTCGATACCTTTCATGTCAGTATACTCCCATGCAAATGCAGTAGAATGTTTTTGCAAGATTTTGGTTAGTTCCTCCTATTGTGATTTTTCCAAGTTTTTATTGATATTCAATGTTTTTCCTGGAAAGATCTCAATGGCAGAAATACCAAATTCTTCCATAGAGAAAAGAGACATTTGTCTAGATGATAGACACTCAATGTCAGAATCCAACTGAAATTGCGTGGAGTCATATTCTGAAGATGGTTCAAAGTTTTCTAATGTGTTCAGAATTTGACTATCTTCACTAATCTCAGAAATGGTAAAGACAGGTTGTATAGTATCTTCATCATCAACCCACTCATTATCTCATATTTCTGTAATTGCTTTCGCTGGAGGATACAGATTGAACTTCTTTGTTGAATTGCCATCAGAAATATACATATCCCCAGACCTACAACTTATAAAAGCATCAGTTGTGGCTAGCCAAGGTCTTCCTAAAATAAGAGGATGTCCTCCTAGATTGTTCTTGGGAGTTAAAATCATAAAATCAACTGGATATTCCCAAGAGTCTAGGGAGACTGGAATGTCTTCCAATACACCATCAGGTTTAATGATTGATCGATCTGCAAGTTGCAGTAAAGTAGGTGTAAAGAGAAGCTTAGGAAGTTTTAACTGGTCCATGGTCTGTCTACTCATAATGTTGATAACAACCCCTAAATCAATCAAAGTATTTGGTATTTCTACCCCATTGATATGTGTTTTGACAATTGGACTACTGGGATCTACATATTTCTGCATAGTAATCTTTCCCATCATGATATCTGCAATTTTTCCTACCAGGTGGATCCTTTTGGTATCTCTTGGTTTCCTTCCTGGTCTTTTAAGGCTCAACTCCTTTATTGTTTTTACTAGAATAGGAATCTCTTTAATGGCTTGTAACAAGGGAATCTTGATACAGACATTCTTCAATTCATATAGAAAATTATAGTCAGGCAACCAAATTTGTTTTTCCACTCCTTTGTCGATTTGTAACCTTTCAGGAAAAGGAGGTGTGGCCAAAGATGTAGGTTGTTCAACTATGGGAGTTGTGGGGGTTGATTCTTTTTCTTTTTCTTTTTGAGTGTTTGGGTTTTGAAGAGATGCTTCAGAACCCTTATTAGCTTTAAGAGACTCTTCCTCGGAAATGCTTGGCTGTTGAACATTTATAGAAGGTTGATCTAGGATTCTAACTGATCTGAGTTATACTTCATTGAGAGGAACAATCATATAGGTAGGGAATGGTTGACCTTCCATCATGTAATCATTTTGATGGTTCCTATTATTGGGGTTTGGCAATGGCTGAGAAGGAAGTTGATTTGACTTCTGTTGGGATGGAAGCAAGAGTTGAGAATTTTGATTTTGTGGAGAAGGTTGTTGTTGTTGAGGGAATGGCAATGATAGTTGTGGACTTTGATTTGGAAGTTGTGGAGCTTGTTGATTTTGAAAAGATGGAGGATATTGATAGAATTGAGCAAATCTCCCATAAGGATTTTGCATGTTTTGCATCCATGATTGAAAAGGATTTTGAGGTTGGGACCAAGGTTGTTGCCAAGGATTCCAATTTGGTTGGGGTTGAAAATTCATAGAGTTGTTAAACCCTTGATTTTGTTGCCCTTGCCAAGGTCTCCTTGCAACAAAACAGAGAGATTCAAGTGTATTTGGATCTTCTTGAAAGACTGCTTTGAGCCCAGGGATTGAAGGACAATCCTTGGTCTCATGGTTTTCTGAGCAAATTACACATGTTTCTACAACTTTTGCATCCAAGGGACATTCCCTTAAAGCATGTTTCTTCCTACATTTCGGGCAAAAGATGGCCAAAACCTCAGCTTCTGCTTTCTGTTTATTGTGAATCTTAAGGGTGTCTAATTGTTCACTAAGACTCCCTAAGATGTCAGTTTTGAATTCATCAAGCATATTGCCGATCTCAGCCCTACTTACTGATCCAGTTGCATATTTATTTGCTCTAAGGAGAGAAGGATCTCTAGGCCCTTTTTGAGTTTTTGATTTGCCCCTTGAGAGATGGATACATAGCTCTGCTATATCATTGAGTGAAAGTTGAGATATATCTCCTTTCCCCATCATGTTCAGAATATCTATCCATTCATCTCTAATGGCTTTTAATAGGAGGGCTTTCAAGGTCTCCTCATCCAAGTTACTCATTTTTGCTCTTTTCAGGTTATATTGAAATCTTTCAAGTAAATCCTCTAAGTTCTCATCTTCTCTTTGTACCATTTTAAATACCTCATCCTTGTGATTGGTAGGCATACAATAGTCCAGGTACCTATCCAAAAATGTTTGTTTCATATCATTCCAAGACTTAATGGATTGAGTGAGTAACCCCATGAACCATTTCAAAGCTTGTCCTTTCAATGTTGAAGGGAACAATTTGAGTTCTTGAGAGTCATCCAGATAGTCATAAGTTCGACACACGATTTCAAACTCGAATAGAAATGTTTCAGGGTCCTCAGTTCTTAACCCATGGAAGTTTGGGAGGACAAATGGTGATATGTTTTTCATAGTGGCTCAGGAATCCTCATCGACGATAGGAAACCCAAATGAGTT
Source organism: Pinus tabuliformis (assembly GCA_031772625.1). Taxonomy (NCBI): domain Eukaryota; kingdom Viridiplantae; phylum Streptophyta; class Pinopsida; order Pinales; family Pinaceae; genus Pinus; species Pinus tabuliformis. Next base: position 382,774,828 of record CM062808.1, on the reverse strand, counting down.
ATCCCCATCTCTATTTCCTCCAATGTGACCTCTACCTCCTCCATTGTTTCCTCCTCCTCCTCCTCTACCTGTACCTCTACCACCTCCTTCCTCTGTCATAGTGGTTTCCCTAGAGACTTCAGAGTCTTCTGGTTCTTCTACAAAGGGTGAATGAGAAGGAATTTCTCCCTCTTCTTCAGATGATTCTACTTCTTCAATTACAATTGGTCTTTCTGTAGAAGGAAGGAAAGGATCTCTTTTTTATTCAAATTCAATAGAAGGTGTGGGAGAGTCAATTCTTGCCTCTTGAATTCCAGGAATCCTAGGGCTAGGAGTGTCAGTTGGAGATGAGGGAGGTGTCTCTTGTCTATTCCTTGAAGTAGATGGACTTGTAAAAATCGAACTCTTGGCTCTAGCTAAAAACCTTCCCCTAGAATCTCTAGCTCTATGCATGTCATTTTTTTTTATTTTTCTTCAAGTCAGGCTAATAATTCTCTTTCTGATCTTCCAGGTCACTCTAGGTGCAAGAAGAGAGCATACTTAAGAAACTATTAAACCAATAGCTTTCTCTTTTCTGATCCTCCAGATCACTCTAGGTGCAAGAGCAGAGCATACTTTGAGAGGTTATCAATTTCCCTTTCTTGAAATTTTCTTAATTTTTTTTTTAGAAATTGGCTACCTAATTTCACTTCCCCAGCAACGGCGCCAAAATGTTTGGTCAATTTAGTGTTGTCTAAATTGCTATCATAAATTGTCAACCCGGGGCTCGTAAGCTGATGAAGTGAAGTGTACAATATATACTTAAGCAGCCTTTCCTAGTTCTTTTTGTCGTTTTTAGTTCATGTTTGACTTATCTTCCTAATGTGATGTGATGAAGTTATAAACAAGTGAGTGAATGTGTGTGTATGTGGCAATTTATAAATGCTTCTTGAAATTTAAAGAGAAAACTTGAACAATAACTTGGAATGAAATTAGAGCTTCAAATGAAAGTAAAGCATCAAACAAAAAGACCAATGGCACTAGTCCAATACCTCTACTGCTGATAAGAATGAAAATGACATCTACTTAACTCAATTGAAAGAAAGAACACTACTCTAACTCCTCTAAAGCGATGCAAAAATTAAGTGACAAATCACACTACTTAATTCTCCCTTAACATTCTGCTTTTAGCTAAATTGATCATGTGAAAAAGAGTTAGGAGTGAATTAGCAATATGAGTCTAAAACTAAATAAACCAAGCTGCAATTGAATGATGTTTTGGTCCCATAAAAGTTAGTGAATTATGATAAAAAGAACCATCAAGAGATTAGCAACTTGACAAAACCTGATAAAGTAAACTAGGCAAGGAAACTAACTAAGCAAGGAAACTAATGAAAATCAAAGCAAAAGTCAGCAGTTTAGATAAGACAACTTCAAATGCCACTAGTGATAAAAAGAAGGAAAAGCACACTGTCCCGGGCTCCTAACAAAGCTGCAAAAACACATACTGATCAGTCATGAAAAGTACATAAACATAAAGCAGCATAATTCAAACTGTACATTAATATACATGTCAAAAAAAATCAAAATTGCAGAAATCAATCTGTACATTAATATACATGGTAAATTAAAAAAAAGGAATGCAGGAAAATAAATTTAAAAGCTACTGTACAATGGTTGTAGCAGACAGGGGCCCTCCATCCACTTCAACCAATTAAAAAAGATCAGCTACACAGGTAAGAACAGAACTGTCTTCTTGGTATTAAATCAGCACATAATAAAATACAGTGGGGAGCATAAACGCTATGTAAAAGAGTCTTGAAACAGAGTTTAACAACAGCAAAAGACTAACTTCCAAAATCTAACTAATCAGTGTGTGCAAACGCTTTATTTATAACAGGAACACAAACTGTTCTGTGCGTAAACTAAGCTAACTAAGAGCTATGCAAAAGACACGTTCAGCAGCACCGTGCACGGATTTAGGAAACGGTCATCGTGGATGATAAATCCGTTGTTGGATTCTTGTCCCCTGCAGTCTTCGTGGCTAAAGAAGAGGCCAGCTGTGCGTTCCGTGTTCCACCTGAACACGCAGAGCCGTGCCACCGTTTGCAACCTTGCCGTTTGACCAGAGTTACCTCCGCGTTGACCGGGGGTATAGACGACCAGTTTGGCTGAGCTGATAGCACACGCACCATATACACAGTCATACAAACTTACGCATGTGGCTCTTTCCCCTGGAGGACACCTAGAGCATAGCAAATAAGAAAATGGCTGCGGAATCTGGGATCGGTTGCGGAATCAGAGATCGGCTGCGGAAACCCTGTATAAGCTGCGGAATTGCAGCACTTAAACCAAAAATCTAAACCAACAGTCAATCATTAGCACGATTAGCAAATCATGTTAAAAAGTCCTATAGTGCAATGAATTGAACAAGTTGATGAAGGAAATGATGATAAAAGAAGGAAATGAGTAGGAAAAGGCTATTGGGAGGATGGGTAAATGAGTGCAAGTTTGAGGCTCAACACAGCTTCCTTACTTCCACACCAAAAATTGGTATGACAGCATAAGAAAAATCTAGTTTCAAAAGACCACCCAATTTATCCCCCATGACCTAGATAGTAACATTCCAGACCTAGCAAGGATATCTTCTACCTCTACATCCATTACCAAACTTTTGGCTGGAATCTGAGCTAGTGACACCACCATATTTTTAATGTCCCCCAGACACTTGACTTTATGCGAATCAAAATAATACAAGTCTCTGTAAGGTTTAGTAACTTGTAGGTTTAGCTATTTCATCACTGATAATGGCATAAGGTTATGTGAGCCTCTTGAATCAAACATATAATTGTGCAAGAGTAAATCATGAACCAATAAAGAAGTGTAGAAAGGAGGTGTTTAAAATCTACCTCCTCCATATGTGAACCAAAAACCACTACTGGTTTATCTTCTTGCAAATTCACAATGTCATTTATATTCACATTTTGAGATAGATTGATAAACTTTGTAATTTATCTTTGATAAGTTGGTGTTTTAACCAACTCTGTGTGGGGTACCTAAATTTTTGTCTTTTCTAACTCTTTGGTGAAACTAAACCATGACTCTATTTAGTATTCCTTTCATTCTCATCTTCACTTTTCTTCATGACTGAAATCTCTTGTGGAATGGAAGCAAGTTTCTCTAAAGGAATTTTTTCACTTTTGTATTGAGAGGACTCACCTTGAAGCATTTGAGTCTTGCTACTTGTATTCTGCTGCTACTTTCCTTTATTAAATTGTTTTGTAGGTTGTGGTTCTTGTTCTTGTGGAGTCGCCTTTTGTAAGGGATCTAGAACTTGCTGCTCACCTTCATTTTCTTGACTTCTAGATCTTTTCCTTGATCTCAAGTCATATTTCTTATGTAGTTCTGCTGGCATAAAATCAGAAAACCACTTCCAACATTCATCAATTTCATTATCATCATATATGACATTTGTTTCACTATATTCTTCTCCCTTAACACCTAGTTCATCTTCATATACTGCATACAATGTGAAAATATGGTCATCATGATCCTTGGAATGCTTTGGTACTCCATCAGGATCTACCTCTATATACAGTAGTGCTTGAATCTGATCTTGATCTTTTCTCTCCCTCTGTAAAATTTGCAGAGGTTGTCTTCTATATTGAGGATTAAAATTTCTATTTTGTTGTACTTGTCTCTAAGAATTCTTACTCTCTAATTCCAATTTAATCAATTTATTAGACAAATTTCTAATTACATTATTCATATCCTCTAATGTTTTATCTTGAGAGGATTCTACTTTAGCCTTTCCCTTATCTTGGATAGGTTGTGCATCTGGTGTTTTACCTGCAGCCACCATATTTTCTTCTATCTCTAATGCATCTGTTTGGTTCTGATCAAGAATTGGGGATCTCCTCTCCCTCAATGTGAATCCAAAATTTGACTCAAAATCCCTTGCAAAAGTTATTTTTTCACCAACAAGAGGGGGCTTAATCTCCATTGGAAGACTATTGTACAATTTATTCAACCTTTTGATGAATTCAGCAACATCTTTATCAAATTTCTTCTTGATAGCATTAAACTCTATGTGTGAATACCCTTGGTCTATTTTTTCTCCCCATCTCTGGGTGAACAGGTGCTCCATCTCTTCCCATGTTGTAATAGATTTATTAGGAAGCCGTTTAAACCATTTTCTTGATTCTCCATCCAAGGATTGGACAAAAAGTATTAGAACAACATCCAGGTGTTCGACATTTAGGTTTTCTGTGAAATTACAAAATATTGATATATGATTCTCTGTTGTTTGTTCATCCTCTCCTGTGAAACGAGGAATAATCTTCAAGTATTCTTGTGGCATTTGATTCAAATTTTGTGGCAATTGAATAGGTACATACCTATTCATAAAAAATGCAGGTGTTGCCATATTTTCTCCTGAATTTACTGAACCTTGATTACCAGCAAATGTGGAACCTGACTAAGGAGTAAATGGAGTGTGCAAAGGTGGTAATGTAGTTAAAGGTTGAGGCTGAATAACTATAGCAGATACTGAAAAATAAATAGACTCTAAAGATTGTTCCTGACAGTTGGGTTCTTGGAATGAATTAGATGTAGAAGGTGACTCTTGGTTAATAAAAGATGAATGTGAAAGATGTGATGAATTGTTGCCTGGTGCAGATAGTGTAGGACTTGGTGTAAGTGGAGTTTTAGGCCTTCCAACCCTTTTGGAAACTATCCTCTTAGGATCTGAAAGGGCTTGAACTTTCCGCTGTGAGGTATCTGACCTTGTATGGGGTCTCTTTGGATCTAGAGTTATTGTTTTTGTTCAAAAAAACCAAATATTTCCTTCTCACTGAACAATCAGAGGAAAATATTGAAAACCCAGGGAAAAGTGTTCTTGTCTTCTCTCCCCGGCAACGGCGCCAATTAATGTTGTCCCTTAAGAGACCAATTTCTTGGCTTTGTAGAAATTGTGCTTAAGACATTAATTTTTATAAATATTGTCACTTGTTTGTCACTTAATTGTATGTTGTATTCTCAAATGAAGGATCTGAAAGACTTGGTTTTAAACCCTGAATACTTAGTTGACATGAAAATCTCAGGCCATTTGATTGCTGAATATAAATGCTGAATGAAGAAAGCTTGAAGAATTCATAGACAATATGCTCTTTTACACAGAATATACTATCTATGACACTTGGAGAAGTTAAAGATAATATGTTGTCTTACACATAAACTACTATTTGTAACTTAGAAGAATTGTAGAGGTGGGAACTTCAAGTATAGGAGCACTCTTTTAAGGGATTTTAACTTCATTTACATAAGAAAATAAAGACCTGCAGCTTCATTACCATACCTAAAGGAAGAAAACATTTAGTGACACATAAGAGAGAAGTCACAAAATAATACCCAACAATGTGTGGAAAACTTCTGATTCTTTCATTAATCAACGATTTTATCAAGAATACAGTGGCCTAGTCTCCAAATTCTCCAAAGTTCAAACCCCTTCTCTGTAAATTTTTCTCTTTTTATACGTTATGAGACAATTGGTAATCACCAAAACTGTCAAACTACTTAACTATTATCCTAACTATCTAAAGTAAAAGTTATTACAGAATATTAGATAGAGGGTAACAGACACCTCATTCTCAAGAAAATAAAATAACACGAAGTAACAAAAATTACTAGGTAATGGCTATTCACTATTTGAATCGAAGGCTGGAGTATATGGTCTAAGTGTTATTCTGCAAGTTGTGACCTTGTAGATGTCCTGATGACAGTTAGACTATTTCAACACAACAAAATGCAACTTTACAAGAACTCCGTGCGTGAACTTGGGCCCACATATATATCGGGAGTGTTTTGATTGGCGGAAACACTAAGAAACCCGACCAATCACCTTTCCTTTGGAATTTTAGTCATCTGCCTCTAACTTTTGTCATTTTTCTAAAATAGTGAAATTGATTAATTTACACAGAATATGGAAAACCTTCGGTTACCATGGAACTCAAAGAATTAAAAGTATGGTACATAAACCTGTCACATCCACTTGAGCTGTACACGATCACCATCTGATAACCCCTTCAATGGATGGTCTAATCCGTCAGAACTCACAAAAATTTAAACCTATTTGAACAAAACTTTATCGTCTTTGTTTTTTCAACGCCCCTTTGACTCCCATATGGACCCGATAGGAAATAAAATTGCCAGTTAATGATATATCAGGTCCGAATTTAAAGATAAAATTATCCAGGTGGATGTTAGCGGCCACCCACCTATCCCATTTGGACCCCACAATTGTCTCTTTTAGTTTCTCAGTTTCCTAAATTATAGCACAATTTACTATTTTTAGCAGCTTTTCGGGTCCTAAACTTCTAGAGCCGTTTTGAGGCCCTAAACGACGTTTTTTGGGAAATCTGGGAGAAACATGTGTCCATGGACCAATGCTGCTCTTCCCAAAGTTGTAGTTCTCAGATAGATCTTTCTAACAAGCTATTGTATGCGTCAAACGGAGATCGTATGCCAAAGGTATGACCCCGGGAAGTTGATGTACCAACTTACCCAAAACGGGGCGCACAATTTGGCGTTTCATCTTCTAGGGTTAGGTTTTGGGATGTTAAGGGTTTTCCATTGTTTCTCAACAATAAATAGGCCTTCGAGCCTCATTGTAACAAATTTCAAAGGAATGTAGCTGCCACATCTCTTCTTAGAGATAAGCTACCATCGCCCTAGCTGGTTTATTTCCATTTCTGTTTGTAAGCATATTTCAGTATTTTACATTAATGAAATGAAGTATTGTTTCCATTACATCTTTGTGTATATGGTTATATCTGTATTTTTTTGCATTCCTATTTAAATCCGAATCAGTGGTATCAGAGTGGTCTACTTTTTCTCTATTTTTCTTTGCATGTCCCCAACAAGGTCAGGATATAAGGATTTAGGGCTTGAACTGGTCGAACCTTTGCAAGACCAGCCTCGCAAATCCCGACAGCCTCCCATGGTGGATGAAAAGAAAGATGAGGGGGCAGGAGATCCTATCAAAATCTTGCTCTAAGAAGCCCTCGAGCGACAAAGGAACGCAATGATGGACAACTTTGCGCAGATCCTTCCACACCCAAAGGTGACGCATCGGCTTCCAATAGCTACTCTGGAAACGCCACACCATTTAAGGTACAAGTTAATTTTGAAATCCCCATCTTCGAGGGTCAAATAGATGCAGATGCCATAGATAAATGGTTAAATCTGCTAGATGGGTATCTTTCTGTTCATGAATTTTCGAGTCAGGAAAATATTGTTTTCACTCTTCAAGGACTGGTGGAAAACCTACTGCGAGCATAAGAATGAAAGTATGGGCTCACTATTTTCAGCCACACCCACTTGGGATTCATTCCGGGATACCGTCAAATAGATCAAATGGACCACATTGCGGCAGGGACGGGACTAAGATGTGCCGAAGTTCACAAACATTTTTCATACCCTTCGCACATAGTTGGGTATCAAAGATTTTGAGCTGCATCTGGTACTCAAATACCGCAGCTGCCTACATAGATACATCCAGGAAGAGATGGACTTCTTGAACATCTCCTCGCTCAGCACTGCATACAAATACGCTGTCAAAATCGAGCAAAAGTTCAAACAGAAGAAGTGAGACTTTGGATCTGCAAATCCGAAGACCAAAGGACAAAGCCTAGGTCGGGTGACCCAAGACAACCCGTTGAAGCTGCAAGAAAAGAAAAACACCACGAAGTTGAAGAAGGACACAGGAAGGTGGTGTGAGTTCCGCAAGAGTCCCACTCATAACACAAGTGAGTGTCGGACCAAGCAGTCGCTGGCGGTAGAGTTGAAGGCTTCAGAATCAGATGCATGTTCTGACCCTGAGTCAGAACCCGATAAGGGGAATGGCAAAGGGAAGCAGATCATTGATGCAGAGCCCAGCGCCATTGTTGCCACCGCTAAGATCTAGAATAATGAGCCTAAAGATCCAGAGGAGGGGGAGCATCTTTTCCACTCACAAATGTGGGTGAAGGGTTCGCTGCTACAATTCATTGTCGACAGTGGCAGCCAAAAGAACCTCATTTTAGTAGAGGTCATGAAGCGGCTGGGCCTACCGACTACACCACACCCACAGCCGTATAGTATTGGTTGGCCTCATGAAGGACGAGATCTCAAAGTTCACCAGCAATTCTGCCTTCCCTACAGCATCAAGCCCTTCATAGACAAGGTATTGTGTGATGTTACACGTCTGGATGTTTGTGATGTACTATTAGGCCAGCCATACTTGTGGAGGTGACATGCTGTGTATGAGTCAAGGCCTCGTGTTGTCATTATTTCTTTGTCTAATTCATTATACAGGATACCAAAGGTAGCCCCACCTACTGCCACCTCTTTGATCATTGCAAAGAAAGGCCGCAAGCTCATCTCCCAGACTAGGAAATTCATTTTTTGTCTGGTTTGCTTCCAAAGTAAGGGGAAGATCGTAACCACATCCATGACCCCCGTGAAGGGTTCATCCATGCAGCAAAGGGATACGGTCATGACAGAACACAGGAACAACTTCTCCTCACCCACAGGGGTACCACACAAGCTTCAGGTAGGCAACAAAGTCTGGTTGCATCTGCAGAAAGAACGCCTTACAAGAGCCTATCAGAAACTCAGACCACTCCGACATGGTCCTTAAACCAGTACCAAGGCTATGGGAAACAATGCTTTGAAGCATAACATTCCCCCATTCCTTCAATTGCACTAAGTGTTCAATGTGTACCGCCCTCTACCAGGCTTCCCACCATTACTGTACACATCCGAGATTGCAGAACAGCTCACCAGGGACCAAGTTCAGTAGATGGAGGAACTCAATGCAATGGGGACCATTGCTTCCTAAGGGGGGAGGAATGATCCAGGTGGATGTTGGTGGCCACCCACCTATCCCATTTGGACCCCCACAATTGTCTCTTTCAGTTTCTCATTTTCCTAAATTGTAGCACAATTTACTATTTTTAGTAGTTTTTTAGGTCCTAAACTTCCGCAACCGTTTTGAGGCCCTAAACAACGTTTATTGGGAAATCTGGGAGCAACATGGGTCCATGGACCCATGTTGCTCTTCCCAAAGTTGGACCCATGTTGCTCTTCCCAAAGTTGTATTGCTCAGATAGATCTTTCTAAATAGCTATTGTACGCGTCAAATGGAGATCGTATGCCAAAGTTACGACCCCAGGAAGTTGATGTACCAACATACACAAAACGGGACCCACAATTTGGCGTTTCATCTTCTAGGGTTAGGTTTTGGGATGTTAAGGGTTTTCCATTATTTCTCAACAATAAATAGGCCTTCGAGCCTCATTGTAACACAGTGCAGAGCCATGTAGCCACCACATCTCTTCTCAGTGATAAGCTACCATCGCCCTCGCTGGTTTATTTCCATTTTTGTTTCTAAGCATATTTCAATATTTTACATTAACGAAATGAAGTATTATTTCCGCTGCATCTTTGTGTATATGGTTATCTCTGTCTTTTGTTGTGTTCTTTCTTAAATCCGGATTAGTGGTATCAGAGCGGTCTGCTTTTTCTCTATTTTTCTTTGCATGGCCCCAGCAAAGTCAGGATATAAGGAGTTAGGGCTTGAACTGGTCGAACCTTTGCAAGACCAGCCTCGCAAATCCCGATGGCCTCCCATGGCGGATGAAAAGAAAGACTAGGGTGCAGGAGATCCTATCAAAATCTTGCTTGAAGAAGCCCTCGAGCGATAAAGGAACGCGATGATGGACAACTTTGAGCAGATCCTTCAGCGGCTACCCAGAGGCGATGCATCAGCTTCCAACAACTACTATGGAAACGCCACACCATTTAAGGTACAAGTTAATTTTGAAATCCCCATCTTCAAGGGTCAAATAGATGCAGATGTCATATATAAATGGTTAAATCTGCTAGATGGGTATTTTTCTGTTAATGAATTTTCGAGTCAGGAAAAGATTGTTTTTTCTCTTCTTAAAGCAGTCCCCGACGTCAAGGATTGGTGGGAAACCTATTGCGAGCAGAATAATGAAAGTACAGGCTCACTATTTTCAGCTGCACCCACTTGGGATTCATTCAAGGATGCCATCAAGGAACAGTACTACCCTGTCAAAAGCTATGAGGACAAATACATCAAATGGACCACACTGTAGCAAGGATGGGACCAAGATGTGCCGGAGTTCACAAACATTTTTCATACCCTTAGCACACAGTTGGATATCAAAGATTCTGAGCTGCATCTGGTACTCAAATATTGTGGCTACCTACATAGATACATCCAGGAAGAGATGGAGTTCCTGAACATCTCCTCGCTCGACACGATGTACAGATACGTTGTCAAAATCGAGCAAAAGTTCAAATAGAAGAAGCGAGACTTTGGATCTACAAATCCGAAGACCAAAGGACAAAGCCAAGGCGGGGTGACCGAAGACAACCCATCGAAGCCACAAGAAAAGAGCAACACCACGAAGTTGAAGAAGGACATAGGAAAGTGGTGTGAGTTCCACAATAGTCCCACTCATAACACAAGTGAGTGTCGGACCAAGCAGTCGTTGGTGGCAAAGTTGAAGGCTTCAGAATTAGATGGATGTTCTGACCCTGAGTCAGAACCCAACAAGGGGAATGGCAAAGGGAAGCAAATCATTGATGTGGAGCCTAGCACTGCCAAGATCTAGAAGAATAAGCCCGAGGATCCAGAGGAGGGGGAGCGTCTTTTCCACTCATAAATGTGGGTGAAGGGTTCGCCGCTACAATTCATTGTCGACAGTGGCAGCCAAAAGAACCTAATTTTAGCAAAGGTCGTGAAGCAATTGGCCCTACCGACTACACCACACCCGCAGCCGTATAGTATTGGGTTGCTTCATGAAGGATGAGATCTCAAAGTTCACCAGCAATGTCGCCTTCCCTATAGCATCAATCCCTTCACAAACGAGGTATTGTGTGATGTTACACCTCTGGATGTTTCTGATGTACTATTAGGCTAGCCATACTTGTGGAGACGACATGCTGTGTATGAGTGAAGGCCTCGTGCTATCATTATTTCTTTGTGTAATTCATTATACAAGATACCAGAGGTAGCCCCACCTATCTCCACCTCTTTGATCATTGCCAAGAAAGGTAGCAAGCTCATCTCTTAGACTAGGAAATTCATTTTCTGTCTGGTTTCCTTCCAAAGTAAGGGGAAGATCATCACCACATCCATGACCCCTGTGAAGGGTTCCTCCACGTAGCAAAGGAATATGATCATGATAGAACACAGGAGAAACTTCTCCTCACCCACAGGGGTACCACACAAGCTTCAGCTGGGCAACAAAATCTGGTTACATCTTCAGAAAGAACGCCTTACAAGAGCCCATCAGAAACTCAGACCACTCCGACATGGTCCTTACACCAGTACCAAGGCTGTGGGAAACAATGCTTTGAAGCATAACATTCCCCCATTCATTCGATTGCACTGAGTGTTCAATGTGTACCACCCTCGACCATGCTTCCCACCATTACTGGACACATCCGAGATTGCAGAACAGCTCGCCAGGGACCAAGTTCAGCAAATGGAGGAAGTCAATGCAATGGGGAGGAATGATCTAGGTGGATGTTGGTGGCCACCCACCTATCCCATTTGGACCCCCAAAATTGTCTCTTTCAATTTCTTAGTTTCATAAATTGTAGCACAATTTATTTATTTTTAGCAATTTTTCAAGTCCTGAACTTTCGGAGCCGTTTTGAGGCCCTAAACGACATTTTTTGGGAAATCTAGGAGCAACATGGGTCCATGGACAAATGTTGCTCTTCTCAAAATTGTCGTGCTCAGATAGATCTTTCTAATGAGCTATTGTACGTGTCAAACGGAGATCGTATGCCAAAGTTATGACCCTGGGAAGATGATGTACCAACTTACCCAAAACGGGGCCCACAATTTGGCGTTTCATCTTCTAGGGTTAGATTTTGGGATGTTAATGGTTTTCCATTGTTTCTCAACAATAAATAGGCCTTCGAGCCTCATTGTAACATAGTTCAAAGGCATGTAGCTGCCACATCTCTTCTCAAAGATAAGCTACCATCACCCTACCTGGTTTATTTCTATTTTTGTTTGTAAGCATATTTCAGTATTTTACATTAATGAAATGAATTATTATTTCCACTGCATCTTTGTGTATATGGTTATCTCTGTATTTTGTTGTGTTTCTATTTAAATCTGGATCAGTGGCATTAGAGCGGTTTGCTTTTTCTCTGTTTTTCTTTGCATGTCCCCAACGAGGTCAAGATATAAGGAGTTAGGGCCTGAACTGGTCGAACCTTTGCAAGACCAGCCTCACAAATCCCGAAGGCCTCCCATGGCGGATGAAAAGAGAGACAAGCGGGTAGGAGATCCTATCAAAATCTTGCTCGAGGAAGCCCTCAAGCAATAAAGGAACGCGATGATGGACAACTTTGCGTAGATCCTTCAGCGGCTACCCAGAGGCGACACATCGACTTCCAACAGCTACTCTAGAAACGCCACACCCTTTAAGGTACAAGTTAATTTTGAAATCCCCATCTTCGAGGGTCAAATAGATGCAGATGTCGTAGATAAATGGTTAAATTTGCTAGATGGGTATTTTTTTGTTCATGAATTTTCAAGTCGGGAAAATATTTTTTTCGCTCTTCTCAAAGCAGCCCCCCACGTCAAGGACTGGTGGGAAACCTACTACGAGCAGAAGAATGAAAGTACAGGCTCACTATTTTCAGCCACACCCACTTGGGATTCATTCTGCGATGCCGTCAAGGAGAAGTACTACCCTATTAAAAGCTATGAGGACAAATACATCAAATGGATCACACTGCAGCAGGGACGGGACCAAGATGTGCTAGAGTTCACAAACATTTTTCATACCCTTCGCACATAGTTGGGTATCAAAGATTCTGAGCTGCATCTGGTACTCAAATACCGCTACTGCCTACACAGATACATCTAAGAAGAGATGGAGTTCCTGAACATCTCCTCACTCGACACGGCATATAGATACGCTGTCAAAATCGAGCAAAAGTTCAAACAAAAGAAGCGAGACTTTGGATCTGCAAATCCAAAGACCAAAGGACAAAGCCAAGGCGGGGTGACCCAAGACAACCCGTTGAAGCCGAAATAAAATAGCAACACCGCGAAGTCGAAGAAGGACACATGAAAGTGTTGTGAGTTCCACAAGAGTCCCACTCATAACACAAGTAAGTGTCGGACCAAGCAGTTGCTGGTGGCAAAGTTGAAGGCTTTAGAATTAGATGCATGTTCCGACCTTGAGTTAGAACCCGACAAGGGGAATGGCAAAGGGAAGCAGATCATTGATGTAGAGCCCAGCGCCACTGTTTCCACTGCCAAGATCCAGAAGAATGAGCATGAATATCCAGAGGAGGGGAAGCATCTTTTCCACTCACAAATGTGTGTGAAGGGTTCTTCACTGCAATTCATTGTCGACAGTGGCAGCCAAAAGAACCTCATTTCAGCAAAGGTCATGAAGCGGTTGGGCCTACCAACTACACCACACCTGCAGCCGTACAGTATCGGGTGGCTTCATGAAGGATGAGATCTCAAAGTTCACCAGTAGTGCCACCTTCCCTACAGCATCAAGCCCTTCACAGATGAGGTATTGTGTGATGTTACACCTCTGGATGTTTGTGATGTACTATTAGGCTAGCCATACTTGTGGAAGCGACATGCTGTGTATGAGTGAAGGCCTCGTGTTTTCATTATTTCTTTGTGTAATTCATTATACAGGATATCGAAGCTAGCCCCACCTACCGCCACCTCTTTGATCACTACCAAGAAAGGTAGCAAGCTCATCTCCCAGACTAGGAAATTCATTTTCTGTCTGTTTCGCTCCCAAAGTAAGGGGAAGATCATCACCACATCCATGACCCCCATGAAGGGTTCCTCCACGTAGCAAAGGGAAACAATCATGACAGAAGATAAGAACAACTTCTCCTCACCCACAGGGGTACCACACAAGCTTCAGGTGGGCAAAAAAGTCTGGTTGCATCTGCAGAAAGAACGCCTTACAAGAGCCCATCAGAAACTCAGACCACTGCAACATGGTCCTTACACTAGTACCAAGGCTACAGGAAACAATGCTTTGAAGCATAACATTCCCCCATTCCTTCGATTGCACCGAGTGTTCAATGTGTACTGCACTCAACCATGCTTCCCACCATTACTGGACACATCCGAGATTGCAGAACAGCTCACTAGGGACCAAGTTCAGCAGATGGAGGAACTCAATGAAATGGGGACCATTGCTTCCTAACGGGGGAGGAATGATCCAGGTGGATGTTGGTGGCCACCCACCTATCCCATTTGGACCCCCACAATTGTCTCTTTCGGTTTCTCAGTTTCCTAAATTGTAGCAAAATTTACTATTTTTAGTAGTTTTATGGGTCCTGAACTTCCTGAGCCGTTTTGAGGCCCTAAATGACGTTTTTTGGGAAATCTGGGAGGAACATTGGTCCATGGACTGATGTTTCTCTTCCCAGAGTTGTAGTGCTCGGATAGATCTTTCTAACTAGCTATTGTACATGTCAAACAGAGATCGTATGCCAAAGTTATGACCCCGGGAAGTTGATGTACCAACTTACCCAAAACAGGGCCCACAATTTAGCGTGTCATCTTCTAGGGTTAGGTTTTGGGATGTTAAGGGTTTTCCATTGTTTCTCAACAATAAATAGGCCTTTCTCAACAATAAATAGGCCTTCGAGCCTCATTGTAACATAGTTCAGAGGCATGTAGCCGCCACATCTCTGCTAAGAAATAAGCTACCATCGCCCTAGCTAGTTTATTTCCATTTCTATTTATAAGCATATTTCAGTATTTTACATTAATGAAATGAAGTATTATTTCTACTGCATCTTTGTGTATATGGTTATCTCTGTATTTTGTTGCGTTCCTGTTTAAATCCAGATCAGTGGTATCAGAGCAGTCTGCCTTTTCTCTATTTTTCTTTGCATGTCCCCAAGGAGTTAGGGCTTGAACTGGTTGAACCTTTGCAAGACCAGCTTCACAAATCCTAACGACCTCCCATGGCAGATGAAAAGAAAGATGAGGGGGTAGGATATCCTATCAAAATCTTTCGCGAAGAAGCCCTCAAGTGACAAAGGAACGCGATGATGGACAACTTTTCGCAGATCCGTGAGCGACTACCCAGAGGCGACGCATCGGCTTCCAACAGCTACTCTGGAAATGCCACACCATTTAAGGTACAAGTTAATTTTGAAATCCCCATCTTCGAGGGTCAAATAGATGTAGATGTCATAGATAAATGGTTAAATTTGCTAGATGGGTGTTTTTCTATTCATGAATTTTCGAGTCGGGAAAAGATTGTTTTTTCTCTTCTCAAAGCAGCCCCCCACATCAAGGAATGGTGGGAAACCTACTGCGAGTAGAAGAATGAAAGTACGGGTTCACTATTTTTAGCTGCACCCACTTGGGATTCATTCTGGGATGCCGTCAGGGAGCAGTCCTTGTCAGAAGCTATGAGGAAAAATACAACAAATCGACCACACTGCGGCAGGGATGGACCAAGATGTGCCAGAGTTCACAAACATTTTTCATACCCTTCGCACACAGTTGGGTATCAAAGATTTTGAGTTTCATCTGGTACTTAAATACCGTGGTTGCCTACACAGACACATCGAGGAAGAGATGGAGTTCTTGAACATCTCCTCGCTTAGCACAGTGTACAGATACACTATCAAAATCGAGCAAAAGTTCAAATAGAAGAAGCGAGACTTTGGATCTACAAATCTGAAGACCAAAGGACAAAGCCAAGGTGGGGTGACCCTAGCCAACCCGTCGAAGCCATAAGAAAAGAGCAACACCACGAAGTTGAAGAAGGACACAGGAAAGTGGTGTGAGTTCCACAAGAGTCCCACTCATAACACAAGTGAGTGTCGGACCAAGCAGTCGCTGGTGGCAGAGTTGAAGGCTTCAGAATCAGATGCATGTTCCGACCCTGAGTTAGAACCCGACAAGGGGAATGGCAAAGGGAAGTAGATCATTGATGCAGATCCCAGTGCCACTGTTGCCACCACCAAGATCCAGAAGTATGAGCCCAAAGATCCAGAGGATGGGGAGCATCTTTTCCACTCACAAATGTGGGTGAAGGGTTCGCTGCTACAATTCATTGTCGACAGTGGTAGCCAAAAGAACCTCATTTCAGCAGAGGTCGTGAAGCGGTTGGGCCTACTGACTACACCACACCCACATCCGTACAGTATCAGGTGGCTTCATGAAGGACGAGATCTCAAAGTTCGCCAGTAGTTCCACCTTCCCTACAGCATCAAGCCCTTCATAGACGAGGTATTGTGTGATGTTACACTTCTGGATGTTCGTGATGCACTATTAGGCTAACCATACTTGTGGAGGCGACATGCTTTATATGAGTCACGGCCTCGTGCTGTCATTATTTCTTTTTGTAATTCATTATACAGGATACCGGAGGTAGCCCCACCTACCGCCACCTTTTTGATCACTACCAAGAAAGGGAGCAAGCTCATCTCCCAGACTAGGAAATTCATTTTCTATCTGGTTCGCTTCCAAAGTAAGGGGAAGATCGTCACCACATCCATGACCCCTGTGAAGGGTTCCTCCACGCAGCAAAGCGATACGGTCATGACAGAACACAAGAACAACTTCTCCTCACCCAAAAGGGTACCACATAAGCTTCAGGTGGGCAACAAAGTCTGGTTGCATCTACAAAAAGAACGCCTTGCAAGAGCCCATCAAAAACTCTGACCACTCCGACATGGTCCTTACACCAGTACCAAGGCTATGGGAAACAATACTTTGAAGCATAACATTCCCATATTCCTTCAATTGCACCGAGTGTTCAATGTGTATCGCCCTCGACCATGCTTCCCACCATTACTAGACACATCCGAGATTGCAGAATAGCTCACCAGGGACCAAGTTCAGCAAATGGAGGAACTCAACACAATGGGGACACTTGCTTCCTAAGGGGGGATGAATGATCTAGGTGGATGTTGGTGGCCACCCACCTATCCCATTTTGAGCCCCACAATTGTCTCTTTCAGTTTCTCAGTTTCCTAACTTGTAGCACAATTTACTATTTTTAGCAATTTTTCGGGTCTTGAACTTCTGGAGCCACTTTGAGGCCCTAAATGATGTTTTTTTTGGAAATCTAGGAGCAACATGGGTCCATGGACTGATGTTGCTCTTCCCAAATTTGTAGTGTTCAGGTAGATCTTTCTAACGAGCTATTGTATGCGTCAAATGGAGATCATATGCCAAAGTTACGACCCCCGGAAGTTGATGTACCAACTTACCCAAAACAGGGCCCACAATTCGGTGTTTCATCTTCTAGGGTTAGGATTTGGGATGTTAAGGGTTTTCCATTGTTTCTCAACAATAAATAGGCCTTCGAACCTCATTGTAACACAGTTCAGAGGCATGTAGCCGCCACATCTCTTCTCAGAGATAAGCTACCATCGCCCTAGCTAGTTTATTTCCATTTCTGTTTGTAAGCATATTTCAGTATTTTAGATTAATGACATGAAGTATTATTTTTGCTACATCTTTGTGTATATGGTTATCTCTGTATTTTTTTGCGTTCCTGTTTAAATTCGGATCATAAAACTCGATTACTTTTCGACCCGATATCCGTCGGATCCTGTCTCTTTCGATGGACGACTGTGATTGGCCTGGACTTCAGTGAATTATACTATATTTCATACATCATCACATCCGATTTCTGAAATAAACCCTGTTATAGTTAACCATGTGATTACCATCGAATATGTGCCCTGTTGATCAGATGGCCTAGACCTTCTCGCAGGTTTCTCACATTTGCGGGGGTGAAGATTGTACGGGAGCTTCAACGAGGTTGAACCCCCGCAGTAATTTCAGGCCACACATTGTGGTCAACCATTCTAACATCATGGTCAACTGTGGGGGTTTAACTTTAATTAATCTTCGTGCTCATTACTTCCCCACAACACACCTCAACGTACTTATCAAGCTATCGCTTGATCGCGCCTCTTGAACCTACATGACCTTTAGACAATGGGTCAGGCCCACTGTCTTTTGATTTTTTTTTTTAAATAATTACATACATAATATTTGATTTTGTGTTATTTATTTATTTATTTTTTAAATATTATAAAGTAACCTCAAGTGACAATGAATGCTATAATAGTGCCTACGGTTGAAACTGAAAATACTTTGTAGCATGCTTACGACTGGGAATTAGAAACCCTAATCACACGTGCGAGCTTTGAACCTCAAAATTTTAGATTTGTGCGAACCAAACTCTGCGAACTACCTCAGACTTGTGCGAGACAAACCAAATAAATAAGAATTATTGATGATATTCAAATGAGAGTCACTTTACCTGTATTTATAACCATCCAAGGGTGTTCAATTTATTTTTGGTCTCAATTGTCTTTTTGTGCACATGTGAGCTTTCAATATTAAAAATATATTTTTCGTTAACCAAATTAAATTTGTGCAAGGGCTAGGAGGAGTATTTCATGACGAGGAAGACTATAAAATGTAGGGAATTTTTCCTTGAGCTACCGAAAATTAATAGATTGTGGGGTCACAACCAAGAATTTAGCAGAGTTCCTAGCTATAGAAAGAGGACTCTAGCTTGTTGTTAGGTAGGGGTTTAAGTTACTCCAAGTACATGGTGACTCCCTACTGGTAATTCAAAGATTTTTTCGATTATTAAATGATCAATTAGCCTCCAAAATAACCCACTGTTGGATATTAGAAGGTGTCATGGCTAATATTGTGTAACTATTGAAAATATTTGAATATATTCTTATTTAGCATACAAAGTGAACAAGTAATGGAGTGGAAAACTACCTAGTAAACATGGGTTATCTTATTGTTGGTTTGGAAATGGATCAAATGTGGCCAACATTTGATTGGGATGAGGAGAAACAAGCAATATAAGTATTTCTTGAGAAGGAAAAAACATCCTTTCTAGAAGGGATGGGGGTGGGAATGGGCCCATCATTATCTCCATGATGGAATGTGTGATACAATTGAAAAGTGTCGGCATGAGCAAGAAACATGGAGGAAATATAGTGTGATAATAACATATCAACAATCACTAATGGATTTGTATCAGTCTACGAGGGTTATGGGTGACAAACTTTACAAATTTCTAAATTTTTTTTCATTCTCACTAGTGTGCTTCATTTATTATTTGGTTGGGTTGCCATAATGGTTCTAACACACTCCATTGTCGGAAGGAAGGATGCATGCTCTCAGATCATTAATGGAAGCCTATAGGACAGAGGGAATGTTTTCCTTAATAAGTGTGCCACACATAACACTTATATTATTTTTTCCCTTCAATGAAAGATCAATAGTATCCTTCTTTCATGGAAATTATCCTCCTCTAGACGTTATAAGAGGCATGGATTATTCAAAAGGTAGTGAGCGTACATTAGTTTTTTGAGAGTGGTAGAAAGGATTTATGGTTCTTACACTGGAGTTTATCATGTGTTGTTTGGTATAGTGTATTGGGTGTGTTTGAAGCCATATCTAGGTGGCCTGGTATGCGCTCACTTGAAGGTGGGAATTGGGATTTTTTTCCATTCCTGTTTCAAGGGCCTTCAAAGCTTTGAAAGACATCAATGTTTTTCATCCTCTTCTTGCACAACGTAGCCTGAGGGCCCATATTCAAATTGGTGTTCATAATTCCTTCCTTGACACTCGAAGGACTAGAATTTCCAAGTATCTCTTTTAATTTCCCGATTTTGGTATGTGGAGTTTGGTATCTGGGGAACTTTTGATCTATTTTTACCAATGTTCTTTATTATGGTTTCATAGGCTTAAGTTTGGTATCTCTGAGGTTACAATGCGAAATTTTATGGCTTCATATGCTAAATTTTATATCACATTATGTAATGTTGATGGCCATTACCAAAGTCTTGTATATCTCCATTATGTATCTGTATTTGTATCATGTCGGTCATTTTTCTAAGTTAAATTGTTGTTACCAATTTCCTTCTCTCCAGTCTAGTAGAAAAACTTGATCTCTAGGTAAGGAAGCACAATTAGGTTATTGGGTGGAAAATATTGTTGTTTCAATTTGTTTATGAGATTAAAGGGTACTCGTTCTACAAGCTTCTCAGAGCTATTTCCTGCATTGTTCACTTCTCTTCGTACTTGGTGGAAGTTTTAGTCGGGCTTGGGTTTTCATCCTATAAGGTTTTCAACTATTAGAAGTCTTGCTTAGTATTGTACTTTGTGGGTGTTGGGGACGATATAGTCCTCGTTCATAGCCCTATAACTTGTTGATCTATGAGTCTATTTCTAAAGCTTTGGGTTTGTTTAAACGTCAGTGATCAAAGTGAAAATCTTGTGCATTTATGTCTCATTATGCAACCTCGTTAGGGAATGGAAAGTCTGGGTGAAGGTGTTAGTAGTAGTTCCAATTTCCAGTATAGATGTCTATTTGGCTCGAAATCAGTAGCAAACTTGTTTGACTCAGTTCCTTTAGAGATCATAAGAGAGATCTGACAACTTAAATCCTGCTAATTTGGAAATAAAGCCTATTTTTTGAATTCAGAGGTGGGTAATCAACACTTCAAATGCATTTCCAACCTTGGGAAATTTCGATGATGAATAATTCACTTTCTATACTCTATTGTAGGCCATCAACAGTTGAACACTTTATTTTGCCTAGAGTTCTGGGACAAACAGGTGGACACTTATAAACTTTTTGCAGGTTAGGAAGACATTAAACAAATCCTTTAAAGTGTTCATTATTGTTCGGATGATATACCCATATGACTACAGTAGTTGGAAAAGTATGTAGTGTTTGATTCAAACTATGATTTTTATGAACTTGCTGATAATCCTACAGTAATTGATGTTCATCCTGTCAACATAGCTCCACCTTCCAACATTGATCCACCAGCTAACAGGGATCCCCTTTCTCTGGTGGTGATTTCAGATTAGCGAGACATTTGTTTTTGTAAGTTCAATTATGGTATCATCCTCACTACCTACAGGCTAGTTGTCTTCGTTTTTTTGGGTATTGGATGGCATCCTCAATTCAATATTTTGACATTTAAAACCAATTTTTTTCCAAGGGAACATATATGTTATGATTTGGATGACGTCTTTGTAAAACAATGATGGTGATTTAGTTTAGTTTTATCTAGTTTTTGGAAGCTCTGATGCTCTCTTGAGATATTTGGTTAGAGTTCTACATTCCCATATTTTTGATAAACATGATTTCAATGTAAATGTTTTACTATTAATTGGTTTTTTTTGTACTGGATTACACAAAAAACATGTTTTTTTTGAACAACATGAAAATAAGATTCGTTGATCCATTTCTCGAAATATGATGTTTTAAGATTTAGATTATGTAATCTTTAATTTTCTCTACTAGATGAATGATTAAATAATTTTATCACTTTTCATTAAATTATTTTTATTGTTATTGTATATCTAATTATAATATACGTAATATTTTTTAAAATATCTATCTATCTATATATATATATATATATATATATATATATATATATATATATATATATATATATATATATACATAGATAAAGGCCTTCTAAACACATAACATAAATTTAAGATTAGGGTTTATGCATCTTATTGTTATAAATAAGGGTTTCCATCCTATTTTATGTATTTCATTATTTTTTACCAATATAACAACCAACTTAAAGTTATTATTCATGGAGATGTCTTCCTCCATTTTTCTAGATTAGTAAGTACTATCAACCTCTTAGGTGTAGGTTTCACCCCATTATTTCTTATGATATGATATTTACAATTTATGTAATTGTGGTCTTATTCAGTGTTAAGTAATGCAATAAGTGGTACTAGAGATTTATTTGAGCTTAATTGGTGTTATGCACTAGCTATTTTTTTAAATGAAAAATTCAATAAAAAGGAGAGGAGAAAGTGGTGACAAGATAATGTTAATTCATAATTAGGAATACCTTTTAAGAGCACATTAGAGATGTTACAATAATAGTTGGAGGAATGAGGGAGCATAAATTTCCCAAACTTAGGACATGTTTAACTGCTATTGGGTTTTTTGGGTGAGGAGATATTGTAAGAAAATTGATTCAAAATGTATAATTATATAATTTGTGATTTATCTTGATAGTTTCTAGGTGGAAAATTTGGAGGAATTGGCTTGTAGGGCCCATTTTAGTGGTATGTCCTAGTTTTGAATGAGGCATCAAATGCCACTTCTTGGAGTTAAATTATGCAAGCATAGATCTTAACCCTTTGATTCTATTCTACAGGCTTAAATTTTTCCAATAATGTGAAAATCACCTCAATTAGAGTTGGTATGTAGATGTTATGCATCCTACAAGTTGACTTGCTATGTTGGTCATCTTGGTACCAAGTGGATGCGACATCGACACCCAGTCCTCACACATGTTGTGATAGTCACATGTGGACTTTGAAGAATATCATAGAAGGTATAAAAGCATAATACTAATTAAGGGTTGAGGCATGCAAAAAAATTAACCCTAGACAACTATTAAGCTATGTCAAATATTAGGCTAGTAGGAAGAGAGGGGGTACCATTCTTTTAGCATTGTACTTGTTCCATAATTAAAAAGAGAATCTAGGAGTGGGATTTGAGATCATAACAAAGTAGGTAGAAGATTCCATGGCAGCCATTGAGGCCACAATTCCAAAGGAAACTCCACAATGTGTGTTCCTTTCTTGTATTTACATGCTCATAACTAAATAAAAGAGAGAAGAGCATAAAAATCATTTTCTATATGGGTTTTCTCCCATATTATGTTTAATAGGTTATATATTATGTTCATTTTTCTTATTGATCTTTCCATATGCTTGTTTTTTCTTTTTTTTTTCTTTTCTTTTATTTATTTCCATAAATTTGAGCATTATGCCAACAATAATAATCTTGGGTTATAAGGAAATAAATTGAATAATAAAACATTTTAGAATTTTGCAATATCTATTGTCACAAGCTATTCTACTGGAATATCAATGAGTTGATATATCATAGTGGTTTCATGGTGTTACGCGAATAAGTACCCTGGGCCTTTGGGTTGGAACCCCAACAGAGCAAGAGAAAACTATAGTAAGAAACACTCATACAATGTAGGAAACATGCTTATATAAACAAACTATGCGATAGCGACAATACCTGGATGTCCTTCATTTAGGTAGTTCTAGCAGGGTTCAGATCCTCTGCAACTCCTAATGATCTTCGAATATGCAAATAAACCAATCTGAACATACATAGCAGGATATAGATAAAGCATTTTAATGAAACTAACTTTATATCATATAAGCAAAATGATTAGTTATACATCAAAATAACATTCATACATGAATTACAACAGTATCTCATGCATAAACAAAGTTAATCTTAGGAACAAGATAGTGTTTCTTTTTATTGTAGAAAGCTATAAACAACATGGGGAGATCACCTGAGTCTTCTTCTTCTGGCTTTAAGAAAAACCGTCCTCTAGATCCGTCCAGTCCTAGTCTTCAACAACCTCCTTCCATAACCAATACCATGATATCTCAAGAAAATGGGAGAGTATCAACACCCAAGGAAACAAGGGTTTCCTGAAACTTGGGGAAGTGCTTGAAGCACAGGGATGCTTCAGACTCAGTCAGGGATAATCTCAGTATAGTAATTCTATCTCTTCTCTTCCTTAAGGAATTCCCATAGAAGTCTATTTATACTTCTCCCAATTAGTTTTTTAGTTGGGAAACAGTTGGGCCATGGGAACTAGGAGGTAAGCAACAGGTAAAACCCGTAAACTTTTCCCATAGTTAAGGAAATTTAATATTTTTAAGTGTTTTAACATATATACACGGGTTGGGTATTGACTAACACCTGTGTACATGCTTTTATCTCAGGTCAAAGTAGCGTACAGGGAATAAAACATTATTTTTAAAATATTTGGACCAAGTCTGGAAGGAGGGGTTGCCCTAGGCCATAAACCAAGCATCATAAATACCAAGGGTGGTAAATGGAGCTATAATAGATGCCCCCTAATATATGATGTCAAAAGGGGTACATGATGGCCGAAATGTATTAAGTATATGGAAAGGAATCCTATCAAGACTGAGAAGGACTTCACCAGAATTCAGCTTGCCAAGCCATCAAAAAGAGATTAGAATTAAACCGCTGTCTGAGGTGGGCTTACCCATGCTCAGAAAAAGTAAAGCATGTCCGCATATCAAGTACAAGTGGATCCACTATGTATACAAGTATAAAGGACTGAAAGTACATAATGGATCATCTGATCGTGATCAAAAAAGTACATGTTTGAATACATATAAGAAGATGATCAATGAAGCTGAAAGAGGAAGCTGATCACGGATGTCAAAAACTAATCCCAATAGTACCAAATGAACATGATGGACTAAGATGATACTACATCGCAACTCAGATTCCAGCATATAAGATGTCACTGCGAAGGACTGCAACATATAAGGTGGATGGTGTCGACTAGCAATAATAGGAGCAACTAACAAGTGAACCAAAGCATGTTGATGCAACCTAAGGTCTTCACCGACCGTCCTGGTACATTTCTACCAATGGGAATAAATGATCTGAGGTCAACCACATGAGAAATCGTTTGATTACCAGTCATTGATGTATACTGTTAACAAACACGAGACTACTCACCAATAATGATAATGAGAGTCAAGGTACCCAATATAATATAACAAGTGTAAATGAATGAGTTGAAGTCAAATAGCTGGAAGAATCTATAAATCAGGGGACAATGATGGTTTCCCACTGTCGATAGCGAATGAATCTACCACTGATGACTACAAACCCCAAGGTACTGCCAAATGGACTCTAGATGTTTTTACCAGAGCAATGAGTCATATATAGTCAATAGGAAAAGATCAGCTAGAAGGAAGGCATTAAGGCATCCTTCATTAATATAGCACGAGTGTAACCCATAGGCCAATAATGTGGAAGGAATTGGATGAAAAATATGTAGTAACCCAACTGAAGCACGTTTCCAGTGTACGCAAGATGTAGCTAGAGCATGATAGAAACCCTCTGAACCAACCAATAATGAAAGCTGACACAGAGGCGAGGAATCCACCAATAGGTTCAAATGGAAACCAAGGCACTGCATGAATCCCCATGTGTGATAATGAAAGCTGATGTCGAACACAAGGGAAACCACTCAGTTAAAGAACCATGATACTGATCGATGTTGAGCACAAGGTGACCTATCAATAATGAAAATAAGGCTAGGGTGTGGCTCTAGGCTTGCCCTCAGAGCAATATGTCGTCGTCGATAAGGACAAGACCCACCAACAAGAAGTCAATGGAGACCTTCTCAAACCTGCACGAATAAGGGACCAATATAACTGATGTGATGACAAACACGACATTGACAACCAGGGATGGCTGACTAAAAAATAAGTTAAGGGATACCGCAGAGAGGCTGACTCAGGCTTACTTCCCTTGAACAAAAGCACGATTCAATGATGACTATAAGGTAGCATATGATAACTCTATATAAGTTCGTCATGTAGGAGGCACGAGTGAACTCTCCATATGATTAGAAGAGGTAACCAATCGGAGGAGAACTAACTCAATAACAAGGTTAAGGCGTACCTAAGTCAAACTAAATCCTGCCCCAATGCAGACATAGAGCAAGGACTTTGAGCCAGATCTTCTACAATCTAGTAGTTCTTGGCTACCCTAGAATTAGGGTTAATCGTTGAGCGCTTAGCAGAATCTTTCTGTATCCGAGGTATAGACTCAACAGAGGGTCACTCAATATGAAGTGGGTCTGTGGTTTCAGGAACATATTTTTCCTTAAATGTTTCTGTTTCACCATAATCGTGTGCTCTTGTCGAAAAGTCAACATGAGAGTTCATAATATACACATTTGAGGAACTTTCCCCTTCCTGGTTGCCCCCTACAAAGGTACGAGCGTTCGAGTTCGCACCAGCAAATAACTACCGCCCTTGGGGAAAAGGGTTAATCAGGATAGCTTGGGAGCTAGAAGACCCTTGCTATACTAGCAAGCGCTGAGCATCCTGAATCTTGGGGCAGAGGTGAGTCAAATGATCTCCATTGCATAACTTACATGGAAAATTTACCTTCCTTTTAGACTCTTTTCTACCCTCACCAGCACCATTGTTGGGCTTGTTCGCATTACCCTTCCCTTCTTGGTTCTTCTTCTTACCTTGTCCCTTCTTCTTTCCATCAAATTGTTGATTTACTTTGGGGTTAGAAGCTTGGACGATGTTAATAGAGGTAGGTTGGGAGGGCGAAGTTGTAGACGGTGCTGCTTGATTAGAAGAAGCAGTTTGTAGAGATAACTGTTGCAATTGGTTCAAAAGGTTCACCGCATTTTCATCAATTGATCCAACTATACCATCGGCATGAGGGCTTGGCTTCGGTTTCGCTAAATCAACCTTGGATCTAGGAGCATCAGGTAGGATTTTCTGAAGAGTCCCAGACTGAGAATATATCAGTTCTAATTGCTGGGCTCGAAAAATAGCCTGCTCTTCCGAATAAACCCTAGAAAGAGAAACATCCTTGGAGATCTTAGGTTGTAAAGATTTTAGAAACCATTCGAGACAGAACTCTGGTGGAATTTCAGCTTTGATAAGCCTCTTTATCCATCTCCATTCCTGGATATGATCCGAAATGTGCATTGCCGTGTCTTGATGAAAATTGGCCAAAAGCTTAGTTCCGGCTTCATAATGGACAAGAAACTAAAAATGGTTTAAGAAAATATTAGCCAAATCAACGAAAGAAGTAAAGGTGCCCCCTGGCAACTCTATATACCATTTAGCTACATTCCCTGTTAAGGTGTGCTGAAATAACCTCAACCTAATTGAATCATCAATCAGGGAGTTTGATGAGCACCATAAGTGGAACATGGTCACAGGCCTCCCGGGTCTTCACCATTATTCCCTTCAAATTTTGGAATATCCAATGGAAGTTTAGTTGGGACTAGAGGCCAAGCCGGATTGTACCTAATTGGATCATTCGTCAATTTAGTCAAGTCCGACAGATTAAGCGTGGCCAGAAAAGGAAGCCGTGGAGGACCTTGGGAATTCCATCCGGGTTGGGCGAGGTTCCCATAGGTCTGAAAAGAATGACCTGGATTTTGAAAGGTACCAGGTTGCCCAAAGTAACTTGTAGAACCTATTGAACCAAAGGGTGATCCTTGTGGTCTAGCAAAACTTGGAGTTTGACCAACTCCTGCCGAAAATCCTCCGTAACTAGTGAAGTTACCCCCTAACGAAGTATTGAAAGGAGCTGACAGCTCCTGATAATGGTTCCAAGCGTTAGCAAAGGGTGAAAAACTTTGAAATGAATTAACTGAGGAATATGGCACATTCCCTTGTTTCTTGAAAAATTGATTCCTAGCTCCTATCCCACTAACCGCAAAGGGGTTACTACCTTGACTTGTAAAAGGAAAAGGCATAGACCCTACTATCGGATTGGAATGTGGTATATGACCACTTCCAAATGGGAAACCATGAAAAGAAGTTGATCCACTCATCATGGATGTAGAGGTGATTGATGGTATATTCAACGAAACTGAAGGAATACCTTGAGAGGGCATTCCAAAAGGGAAAAATCCAAAACTGGATGCATTAGCTTGAGAACTTCGACTTGTCGACGGAATGGAAGTAGACCCAAAGAAGGAAGTGATGGGAGTCATAGAAGGGATGGAAATAGTTCCTCCCCCTTGCACAGATATGGGAGTCTGCATGCTCACAACACTCGTCATGGATGACATGCTTCAAGCAATGGTCATAAAAGGGATAGATGTGTGTGGACCTGGGCTTGAAGGCCTGCGAGTCAGAGTTCCAACGTATAACAATATGTCTAGATGATCAGGAGGGATAGGAGAATTCAGAGCCATAACCGAATCTGAAAGATCTTCTACTTCAATACTATCTTCCGACTGGAAGAGTACTCGAGAAAGAATTGGTGTGTTCCTCTCTAACTCTATAGTAGGACCTGGTCTATCTTGTGAACTAATTCCCCCAAGCGGAGGATCAATCTCCAATGTGCCTGATACCACTGGTTGGAAACCATTGGCAGAATCACTCCTACGCCTTCTAGGAGAAGGCTTTGGACTCGTAGGTGAAAGCCCACGAAGTCTCTGAGACTGTCGAGATGGTCGGTCAACCACTTTGAATTATTTTTATTAAATCTACTTAAAGACTCAAGAAAATTAAAAGCTAGGTTGACTAGGAGCACAAAACACTCACTAAAATATCCCTAAAGATATCAACAATCAAACAAATTCCAAGTATTTCCACTCTGGGTGATTAGGACTGGACACCAAAATACAAGAAAGTTAATAATAAGGGCCTTGCGAAAATAGACTGGGTAATTATGCCCTAGGCCTACTAGCAAAGGTATCAGAGGTAGTTATGCTGACCTCCAGACAACAACCTTTGTCGGTGCAATCCCCCAAGCTTCAAAAGGGGGCCATCCAGAAGTACTGTTGAATGTGATGCCACGTCAACCTCAAGTACCACGTGATTCCCCTTCGCAGCCACCTGTGTGGATTCCTAGGATGGGCAACTATGGACACCAACTCATATCAGAAGCCGGGTGGAACAGTCGTGAGGTAGGATCCAACAAGTAAGAGAGGGGGTATCTCTCATCCTTATCTTCACAAACCCTTGTGCTTAACTCCCAGTCACGGAGCTTTCTCGGTCTCCCTAACGCTATTGGATTTCGCTCTTTAATCAGATTTCTATGTTTTACAATTTAGAGCAGCCTTGGAGAGTTTACTCTCCTCTCGCCTAATCCAAGGCCCTAAATAAACCTAAATTTGTTGGTGTATTCTGATGACAATACAAAAAGTTCTAGTTTATTTTATTAAGCGCTTGATTTTAAATGGTTGTTCTTTTAAGTCAAAGGGATAAATGGAAATGAAACCGATGGTGTTTGTATGACACAAAAGAAATTAATGAAAAACTAACTTATATGAAATGCAATCATTTGTTCTTCGATGAAAAGAAATTTCTACTTGGGTTCTACGAAACTTATATAAAGCAAAAAGTTTTTTCTTTTCTTTTCTTAAAGCACACTTCACACTCACAAAAACTAAAAAGACTATTGATGCTTTAATAATGCAAAGCTACCCTAATGCAAGGAGTACATGAAAATGCAAGATCCTAGATTACTCTAAAAGGAAATGAAAGCAATTGTTTATAACTTTAATAATAAGCCAACTTAAGTGTTTGAAAAGAATACAAATTTTGAATACAAAATCTTTTCCAAATGATAAGGGCTAATAAAAAAGATCACAAATCACTTTCAAAAAATCGAAAGAAACCAAAATCAAACTTGGAAAAGGAAGACAAAAAAAATGTTTTTTAAAGACTTTTCTTTTTCAAGAAGCAATGAAAGCAACCTTTCGAAAGCACTCAAAATGCCACTTAAGACTCAAAGACTGAAAGAAAAGCACAAGGAAACTTTGCAAGTCACAAATTCGACAGCGAATGCAAACTTAAACATAAAAGGGATTCAACTTGTACTAAATGACCCAAAGAGTAACAAAGAGCTTTGAGAAACTGACTAAGAAGTCAGGAAAGAAACACTTTCAAATTCACCAAAAAGAAACTTTCAAAAAGCAAGAAAAGGTGTAAGGCCACAAAATGATGGAAAGCTAAGCAAGTAGACCAATAATCAAGCTTAACACAAAGATTGAAAACAATCTGTTGTTCCAGAGGACCAGAACAATCAAGAACCTCTATAAGAAGTCTTGTGTGTCAAAACACAAATCATAAAACTCACTCAAAAGAAAACCTAGGCCAAAAACTTTTCAAAGTGGAAGAGAATTCAAAACAGTAAGCTCACTGAATAATTAAATTCTAAAGACAGAAGCTGACCACTTAGAAACCAAACAGACCAAGAAACAAATCTTTCTAGGAAGAGAGATTTGAAAAAACCATGCAAAAAATGGTATACGTGACTGTGATCAAGCACAGAGGCGTGTACACGCGCTTCTGACAAAGGAAACTTGCATATACACAGGTTCACTT
Organism: Pinus tabuliformis; assembly: GCA_031772625.1. Taxonomy (NCBI): domain Eukaryota; kingdom Viridiplantae; phylum Streptophyta; class Pinopsida; order Pinales; family Pinaceae; genus Pinus; species Pinus tabuliformis. The sequence continues at coordinate 382,744,830 of CM062808.1, read as the reverse complement.
CACATAAACAAGTGTGTGTACGCTACTGTAAATAGACAAAAGTGTGTATACTAAGCTTTGCAAGAAAAATAAAAAATGAAGCCAGATCAAAAAGATTAAACTTAAGGTCTAAGATTCTACTGGACCAAACAATACTATCACACAAGAAAACCAAGAACTAAGCCCTGATTGACACTGAACAACCCAAACTAGAAATAACAAGATTGTTATCCCCAGTGGAGTCACCAATTCTGTTACAGAAATAAGTACCCTAGGGCTTTGGGTTGGAACCCCAACAGAGAAAGAGCAAACTATAGTAAGAAACACTCATACAACTCAGGCAACATGCTTATATAAACAAACTAAGCGATAGTGACCATACCTAGATGTCCTTGTTTGGGTAGTTCCGGCAGGGTTCAGACCCTCTGCAACTCCTGATGATCTTTGAATGTGCAAATCAACCAATCCAAACATACATTGCAGCATATAGATAAAGCATTTTAATGAAACTAACTTTATATCATATAAGAAAAATGATTAGTTATACATAAAAATAACATTCATACATGAATTACAATAGTATCTCCTGCATAAACAAAGTTAATCTAAGGAACAAGACAATATTTATTTTTATTGTAGAAATCTATAACCAACACGGAGAGAATTCACCTGAGTCTTCTTCTTCTGGCTCCAAGCGGAACCATCCTCCAGATCCATCCAGTCCCAGTCTTCAACAACCTCCTTCCATAACCAATACCATGATATCTCAAGCAAATGGGAGAATATCAACACTCAAGGAAACAAGGGTTTCTTGAAACTTGGGGAAGTGCTTGAAGCATAGGGATACTTCAGACTTAGTCAGGGATAATCTCAGTATAGTAATTCTACCTCTTCTCTACCTTAAGGCCATCCCATAGAAGTATATTTATACTTCTCCCAATTAGTTTTTTAGTTGGGAAATAGTTGGGCCACGGGCACTAGGAGGTAATCAACAGGTAAAACACGTGAACTCTGCCCATATTTAAGGAAATTTAATTTTTTTAAGTGTTTTAACACATATACCCGGGTTGGGTATTGACTAACCCGCGTGTACACGCTTTTATCTCAGGGAAAAGTAGTGTACAAGGAATAAAACATTGTTTTTAAAATATTTGGACCAAGTTTGGAAGGAGGGGTTGCCCTAGACCATAAACCAAGCATCACCAATACCAAGGGTGGTAAATGGAGCTATAACACATGATAGTTTTCTTTTCATTTCTCATAACAAATTGCAAGATCTAGGAAATGGCTTAAGAGGGAAGTGGTAGAATCGTAGACATAGAAAATGTGTTTACCCATAAGCACCCTTACGATGTATTAGGAGAGATATTTATAAGGATAAAAGAAAAATCCATTGGTTCATCTGACAACATAGCCCTCATAATGATGGTGGTTATAGTACACAAGTTTAGATCCTTCGGCAAAGTTGGTGGCTCTAATTGAGAATTTGGATTGGATAAGAAACAATTCATACCTGAAAAATGAGTCAAAGAGAGAGTTAGATAAGGAGAAAGAAAGTTCTAGTGTCATTACTCCTTCTAACCTTACATTTAAAATCGAAGTGAAAATGGGAATCAAATCCTAGGAAGGTGAGACTAATGATATTAAGTTGTATCATTGGTTGCAATTATTATAAGAATTTCTTAGTGTCCATAATATAAATGAAGAGTAAATAATTTCATTTTCCTTACTAAAACTATAGGGGTATTCAATGAGTTATTTGGTAAAGTTACATATAACCACTCAAGATAGAGGGTGATACACCAATAACTAAATTGGAGGCATTTAAAACCCTTATAGTGCCTTAGTCTTACCCTATTATCTATGTAGAGTACCAGTGGATCTGTTGGTATTGCTTCAAGTAGAGGTAAGGGCAGAGTGTGCAAGAGTACACCACCAAGTTGAGGGTACAAAGTCTCCACTTTTTCAACTTATATTGTAGCACCTTCATTTTCTTGATATTAGAATACCTTTAATATCACTTGATATTGAAAAATTCCTCCCAAAATCCCCTTTCTCAATACATATTTATAATAAAAATAACCTTTATTTTATTTATTAGATTTCCACTATTTTGATTGAATGGACCCTTTTAATACCTCCACTATGACAACACGTCACCCTCACGAAATACCTAAAATATGCTAACTCTATTTTTCACAGTTTAAAAACTTCCTTTATGAATGAATGTGATAAGATATTGGTTAACAAGATGAAGCCCCCATGGTTTAGGGAAATGGTCATCGTGCTAGGTATATATACCATGAACTCTAATGTGCTCCTTAAGTATCTTGGGGCTTTATACAGTCATTTATGTAAACAAATAATGCTCTTGATTCCTAAGACCATTGATAACACACGTGTACAAGTATAGTACTCAGAGAACATGGGCCATAAGAAAGGGCTACCATGTGGTTTTAAACACAAAGGCCACCAAGTTACTTCAAAGTAGAGGAATAAGAGTAGAAAGAAAAAAATAAGAAAAAAATAAGAAAAAATAGCCACCTCACATTAGTGTAAGGATATAAACAACCACTATGACCATTATAATATTGATGGCCACACTGAAGGTAAGTGTTGGAAGCTAAATCATGACTTGACTCCAAAGAATTGTAAGAAGGATTTTAAGAAAGAGAATTTGTTGGGCTTGAAATTAAGTAAATTGGAAGAGAGAAACTAGGATGTGGATGCAAATATTGACTACGTTTTAGGATAGAAGTAGGTGAAGTTGAGTATCATTGATCACAACTAAGAGAAGGATATGCAAAAACTCTTCCATATCAAGATCCAAGTAAAAAATGACAACTTGGATGTTCTATTTAATTTTAGCTCATAAGCAAACCTCATAGTGGATGAACTAGTTAACATGATTGGGTTGGAAGTTCATGATCATCCAAGATTATATCCATTGGAATGGTTAGATAAGGATGAAAATATCAAGGAAACTAAATAGTGTGAGATATTTTTTTATTATTGTATATTTTATTAACCAAGTGAAGTTAGATGTAGGACCGTTTTATGTTTGTGGTGTAGTGTTTGGAATCCCCTACATCTATAGGAGGGATGCAATCTTCATGATGAGAGAAAACCAATACTACTTGATCAAGGATGGGAAGTCTTTCATAATGAATGAATACAATGGAAAATCAATGATATTTGTGGTAAGCACTAGCAAATCCGAAAACTTGATCAATTCTAGTACACAAATTATATTTCATTTCTTAAGAGAGAATCCACTAAGGAATGAATTAATAAGAGTAAAAGAATCACTAAAGGGATGTAATAATGAACATAAAAAACAGTTATAATAGTCTTATGTACACAAAGAAGTGTTCGACGAACCTAAAGGGTTGCCACCTAGGAGGGAAATGGAGTATGAGATATTGTTGTTTCCTAACTCCCCATTACTGAATATTGGGTTATATAGATAGTTTATTCCAGAACGTTCAAAGTAAAGAAAATATTATAGAAACTACTCACGTAGAGATTAATTCAACCAAAAACCTCATGTTGTGGGTCACCTATCATTATAGTATTCAAGAAGGATGGAACTTGGTGAATATGTTTTTACTATAGAGATTTGCATAAGGTCACACTCAAGAATAGGTACTCACTAACAAGGATTAATGATTTAAATAAATTTTAGCATGCCAAGTGCATCAAAAGTTTGGATCTAAAATCAATATACCATCAAGTACACAATAAATAGTAAGTCAACTAGAATACCACATTAAAACGCAGTAAGGTTTGTATGATTTTTGGTCATGCCTCTTCATTTATGTAATGCATGAACTACATTTATGCAATTGATGAATGGTGTATTTTTCCCTATTTACATTCATTTTAAATAGTGTATTTAGATTACACATTTATATATATATACACCTAATAATAGAACATATCACACATTGTGTAGGTGTTAGGGACTCTAAAAGCAAATTATTTCCTAGATAACCTTATGAAATGTGAGTTTGCTTAATAGTCATTGTTGCATTTGGGATATGAAATTGATGGACAAAAATTGATGATATATTTAATGAATATGGAGACCATCCTCAAGTTGTAATTTCCTACAAATGTCATTAAAGGTAGGATGTTTCTTGGGGTAGTGTAGTACCTATTGAATTTCATAATATCCTTTTCTATGGTAGGTTCACCACTCCATGCCATAACTAGTTGCAATAGTTTCCAATGGAGAAAAAATCAACAAAAATATTTTAATAAGATAAAATGGAAGGAAAAACTTGAAGCACGAGTTTTTTCATTCCCAAATTGCAAAATCCTTTTCAAGTGGTGATAAATTCAAGTGGATATGCTATGGGAGAATATTTTATGTAGGGAGGTAAGTCAATATGATATCATTATGAAAATGTTTCATGGGGTAGTCCTAAACTATCTTATCCGTGATATGGAATATATTCCCTAATTAAAGCTATTAAGTATTCAAAACACTATTTTATAGGAAAATAAACTATTATCCATACTAATCACTATCCCCTATAATATTTGTAGGCCTAGGTTGAGCTATAGCAAACCATACATTACAAGTGGATGGCGTTTTCGCAATAGTTTCTTCTAGTCATCAATATAAGAAAGGAATCATTAATAATTTGGAAAACATTCTTTCAAGGACATAAAGCTCTAATATTATAGGTTTGGAAACTATTATGTACATGGAGTCTTTTACCCATGATGCATGAAAAGATGCACACAAAAAATATTAGGAATTTCAAGAGGTGTTTCAACAATTATAAGGCTAAATTTATGTAGAATAAGGTTACAATAAAGATGACAGTCATCTCTACAATGGGTTTATCTAGAAGATAGAAAATATCAAAGTCCCTAAAGGTGAAATATTGTAGCTTATCAAAGAAGCTTACAACCCCAAAGTTGTAGGAAATTTTATGTTGGAAAGATAGTTTACAACTTATAGAGTTATGTCTATTTGTTAAAAATACAAGATGTTGATGGGCATCCCAACTAGGTAAAACATAAATCCCATCTAACGACTCTTTGGAACATACAAGCTATATTAAACCTACCCCTTTGTGCATAATGATACACTTTCTTAGCTTAATGAGTTCTTAGGAGAGTTCTTAGTTTATGGTGCAGGAGTTTGAAGAGACTTTACATATATTTCGAGCAAATCCAACTAGAGATATTTGTGGGACTTGTTCCCCGCCACATGAGAGTCTCAACTTGGCTAGATTATACTAGATTAGATTAATAGTGGAAACAATAAAATTTTAGCATTTTAGTATTTTAGCATCCTGAAATCAATTTTAGCATGCCAAGTATTTTAAAATAATAGTGGAAATAATAAAATAAGATTAGATTACATCTTCACATTTTAGAGGGAAAAAAGAAAAATCTACTATTTAAACTTGTATTTTCAACTTATATCCCTATGGGTTTACTCAAATTTTGAGCAGGAATACTCATTGGATGAAAATTTTGATTCCTCATCCAAGGAGTACCCATGTTGTGTACTTTTGATGGACCCTGCTACACAAAAAATTATAAATACATGAAAAATGTGATTGCAATCACGGTTTTTCATGTATTTATGACTTTTCATGTAGCAGGGTCAATCGAAAGTATGAAACATGGGTACTCCTTGGATGAGGAATTAAATTTTTCATCCAATAAGTACTTCCACTCAAAATTTGAGTAAAACCTTAGGGAGATATGTTGAAAATACAAGTTGAAAAAGCATTATTATTATTATTATTATTATTATTTTATATTTTTACTTTTTTACCCCAAAAATGATGAATCATCCCCCATGGTTGACATAATCATCTTGAGTCCTATTGGTTCTTATAAAGGTTATTCTGGTTTTACATTTTTCTTAGGAGGCCCATTTTAGACCTCAAAAGTTCTCTAACAATCCTACTGATGCAAGGTGGCTAGGACGCACGATTCCCTTTTCTAGGGATTTTTAGAAGGAAATGCAATCCTCCCCTCAAGGTGGCTTCTTCATACTAATTTTATATATAATAGGATTGAGTGGCCCAACAAACATGTAGAGAATCATTTGAAGAATAGGAGAAATGTCTAGGTTAATGTTTCTAAGCAATTTTTGTAGCTTTTTAATGTATACAATTTGTTTTAGTTACTTGAAGTGACATCCTATTTCAACTCTTAGTATGGCTTTATTCTAAGGGTTTTGAGCTTACTTGGCTCAGGGCCCACCCCAGGTGTTCTATATCCCTCTTGTATCATTCCTATTTATGCATCTATTTATTTTTGAAAGTTAATTTTGTTTATAACACTCGTGCATGCTTAATTAGAACGTTTTCATGAATAATATTTTATTGTAGGTTATATGAGCCCTTTCTTATTATAGTTGTAGTAGTTCCATTGGTTAAATGGAATTTTCACTTTTCATTTATTTCCTTTCCTTTCATTTTACACATTTATTGTTCACTTTGCATTATAACCTATTTTATAGTTACATGAAACACACAGATTTCAATATTTCTAGGTTAAAATTTCAACTAGATGTTTTGATGCTTTGAACATGTTTATTTTATCATTTTATAGATTATCCATAGCTTTATTTATTCTCAAACTTTATCGCTCGGTTATCTACTCACTGCACTATCTCTTGTAGCAAAATAAAGAGTCATATACTAATTTGTAACCAACCTCTCAATATCACTTAGATTTGCAATAATTACATGATTTTTCTTCTTTGATATATTACAACATTTTGGAAGCCTTGACATTGGAACTTGGATGTTTAAAGACCTTGTAGATTATTTTGATTGGTTTTCTTTAGAAGATTGTTTTTTCTACAAATTAGGGTTTACAATTTAGTATCATGTTTTCCTTTCTTTGCAAGGTAGAACAAAGGTGTGCAAGTGTTTATTCATTTATTGCAAGTAGCACAGGTTTTCATGCCATTTTAATTTCACCAAGTTATTTACTACAATTACAATTCTTTTGTAGCATAGATTAGTCAACTTGGTCATTGTATATATAGATTTCATTTCAGTATTTCACCTACATAAAAATCAACAGAAGGAAGGGATAATGCCTATTGCATATATAGTGTTGGGCTATATTAAGTTTGTACGAACCTGTGCTAGATACCTCCAACATACAGGGGGTCTCCCCAATGTGAAATTTGAATTGGGCCTCACATCATTTGGAGTAGGAGCCCCATTCAGAGTCTCGGCCTGGCCACCATAACATAGAGGTTCACCTTGGTTTTAAAGGATACAATAAGAGATTATATACATAAACCTTGAACAAGGAAGTAAGTTGACATTGTGAAATACCGATTGTAATGTGTAAAAGGAGACCTACATGAGTGCGAGACAAGAGTGAATCTCTGGAAGGAAGTAATAGTACTAACCTAGGAGAGACACATAAGGGCATGGAAATATTCATAGCAAAGTAGTTCACATAATACTTGTTAAAGAGAATACAACACACATTCAACAAGATAAGTACCAAAGCCATTGAAGTAGTTGAATTTCTTCAATACATATGAACACAACATATATCGTAAACATCCCAAGAATAGTCCTAAAACATTATTGATACATTCATGAAAATGTGATGGCTCATTAATTTTCAATTAGGTGAAATATCCAAGTACACAATTACAATGATGAGGCACTAGTTCTAGCAGTGGAACATTAAGTTACTTCTTTCTTCTTCAAAGAACATTTTTTTCTCCTATGCCAAGTAGAGAAGCCAAGGCTATCTCTCCAAGGATTAAGCATCCAAAAGCCTTTTTCTTTAGTTATGAAGTTGATTTTATAACAAGGGGAATGACCTTTAATATCCCCTTGATCCTTGGTTTACCCTTGTGACTCTTGGACTTCTAATATGTCCTTTGAACTTATAAACAACTCTTGAACTTCTAGATGACCTTTGGACTTCTCTGTGTGATGTTTGGACTTCTATGCAACTCTTTTGTCCATATATGACCATATGACTCTTTATATTCCACATATGGATCTTAGAATTCAACACCTTACATTTTGTACTTTTCCCTTTAATAATTCCATCATTACATTCCACATGATGTGTCAAGACACATGGACACACTTGACATTGTGATTAAACTTGCACAAGTTACAACTTGACAATGATGACATGGACTTCATGATGAGGTGGAAATTCCAAGATTTATTCCCTGTTGTTTCATCTTGCATTCTTGATGGTAGATATGATCTATGCTCCATCCCCATTAAATATCTGATTTGTTCTTCATATTCACCCTCTAAAGGGTCTTGGATCATTATCAAAATCCTCTGATTCATCATGGAATACCTTCTTTCTGTCATGGTCCATCATTTGCTTCATGTCTCCATGATAGCTCTCTTTTGTTCTTCTTCTCTGCAAGTTTTTATTTATGCTTTCTCCCTGCTATCTACTTTGAGAATTATATTTTCATGCTAGGAAATTACTCTTGCCCATGAAAATCATTCATGAAAAAGATAAATCGATCTTAAAAACATCTATTCTATCACTACCTAACTCATGGTAGCCATTTGAGAGGGTTAGAAGAAGGAGTCTTTATTAGGAGGGCACAATCAAACTCATTAGTGTCTTATCAAGGATACACCATTCATTTTTACTGCACCGTGCACTATGAAGAGGAGCTCTCCTTAGTCCAGTGTAGTGGAGAAGCTAAAGGATGAATGATGAAGGCTTCAAGTTTCAAGATTTCACCATGTGCCCTAGAAGGAAAGAGAAGAAGAATTTAAAGTGAAGTTTGACTAGTCAAGGGATGAGAGGAGGCTTCCTTTAGCCTTGCCTACTGCACCATGTACTCTAAGGGAAAAGGGGAGGATTAAGACTTTGTGCTTCAATACTATGCCAAGTGACATTGGATCCTTTCTTTTCCCAATTGCGCTTCATTTTTTTAAAGTGCGAATTTGAAGGGAGAGAAGGTACTCATTATTCTGAGTGTGCTCAAATGGTCCTTATTCTTATAAAGTTCACTTTTTCATTGAGTGTTTAAAGAGTGATCAAGATTGGGAGGGTGCAGTTATCTCCAAAAATGGCTTCTTGTTCATCTGGAATGCACTTTTAACCGAGGGAGGTAACTAAAGGCTAGGTCACTTATCCTAGGAATTACTAATGCACTTAGAGAGGGAGGAGACCTTAGAAAATACTTAGTGTATAAGTATGGGAGGAAAATATATGTTAATAAGTCTCATGAATAACTTGTTCTCATCATATAGTAAGAGGGCTAATGCATTTACAACTTGCACTAAGCAAGAAGATCAAGATGGGCTCCAAAATGGTTGTGTGAGACCAATAGAGTAAAAAAAAGAGAAATGCATATGAACACGACTCAAAAATGGATCGTAAAAATAAAACCATCATTGCAAGAAAAAATGATACAAATTTCTCATGGATAACAATCGCACCTCGAAATGACCACAAAGAAACACTTATTTCTAAGTGTGACATTTGAAACAACACATTATGACACTTAGAACACAAATTACGACAAAAGTGATGACTATGACCAAAAGGTGTGCTAAGTTGTAGGAATATGTCTAAAGCATATTCTAATGATATTTAATACCATATCATGTAGAAGATTTCACCAAAACTAACTTTAGTGATGCACAAATGTGTGACACATGGAATAGTGAAAGCAACAAAAGAGACAACTACGATAGGAGGAAGCCATGAATACGACACTTGAAAAATGCGAACGAACTTCAAAGTAAAGCATGCCAAAGTGAATATAAAATAAAAATTCCACTTATTAAATTAAAAGTGATCAAAAGTGACAACCATCAAGGTAAAAGAGACACTTGTGAAATCAACGATGCACAAAAGTGATAGTTGGGAAAACTCACCGAGATAGAAGTGAAAACACAATCAAAGTGAGGGAGACTGTCAATGAAAGTGCACACTAACTGTCATCATGAGCTAAAGCTTGAACATGAACTATCTTGATGGATGGTTCTATGCTTTCTTAATCTTGCATAAACAAAATGAACTCATGAGTTCAACCAAGACTGTGCATGCGTGAGAAATTGGCTTCGATATGTACAACCTGAGAAGAAGACTTAAACATAACACAAAACATCAATCAACCATGAAGGGATCATGGAATGAAATATTCTAAGGTCCTCATTAGGCTTCAAAATTTAAGTGTAGGAAAATTTTTGGAGGGTTTTGATCGCAGTGTCAATAGAACCCTGGGTTGACAATTAAAGTTGAGGCCCTTAGGAGTTGCAACATTGTTGTTGCAATACTAAGGGCCATCCATTAGAGAAATTATGAGGTCTAAAATGGGCTTTAAAATAAAAATGTAAAACCAAATTCAAATTTATAAGAACCAATAGGATTCAAGATGATGATGTCTACCATGGGGGATGATTCAACATTTTTGGAGTAAAAAAGAAAAAATATAAAAAAATAAAAAACTACCTTTTTCAACTCATATTTTATACTTATCTCCTTGCTATTTTACTCAAATTTCAAGCGAGAGCACTCATTGGATGAAAAATTTAATTCCTCATAAAAGGATTACCCATGTAGCATACTTTCGATGGACCCTACCACATGAAAAATGAGAAATTCATGAAAAATGTGACTGCAAGATTGTTGTCGAAAAATTCACACATAAGGAGCCATTGCTCCATAACGGTATGGCCCTAGAAAGGTTTCTAGACAACAAAATTTATGAACAATTCAATTACAAATATAAATCCAAATATAAATTCCTAATCAGTCAATCATTCATGTAGCCCCTATACTACAGGTTTGAGCTCACACCTATAGCCCTCACAGATTAGTGAAGGGTGTTGGGTTTGATGTAGAAATTCAACTCTCCAACCAAGAGATCTTGCTTCTTGCAATAGATCTACTACTTGCACACATGCATCACCAAACAAACACTGCAAATATCCTTCCTCCAAAGACTGTTAGATCAAATAAACACTAACATGTATAGTAACCCATAAACATAGGTTTACATGAAGGAACATGTAATTTCATTAATCATGAATCAAATGGCACAAATGTACCTTTAATAAATAAGATCCTCGCCTCAATCGTGTAGCATGATCTCCTCTCCCAGTACAACAGAGCTCTCATGCTTTAGTGTGGATACTTATTCTAACCCCCTTTCCTTTTGGTGAGATTATAAATGCTTATTCTATCCTCCAAGAGAATTTATCTAGACACTTAGGGGCTTGAGAAGTTATGAAACTTCTATAATAATGGACCCCTAGATAACACATACACAAGTGGGTTAAGTTGATCTCCTGGGAATAGAAAAATCTAGAAACCATTTTCATAATAATGAGTTTTTTCCTCAATTATCTAAATTATGAAATAATTATTATCTCATAATTATAATATTTTGGAAAATTAATTATGAGAAATCACTCAATCAAGTAATTCCACCCTTCTATCATTGGATAAATCTCACATAAGTAAAAGAAAAGGTGAAAATGAATGAATTTTAGCCAACAATCTAGGTAAGTTGATATTATGTTTCTCTCACTATAATGGAGTGGAAAATAGGGTTATAATAGATGCCCGCTGATGTATGAGGTCAAAAGAGAAACTGATGGATGAAATTCATTACAATTGTAACACCCTTCTCCCATATCTACCTAAGTAACCGTCCAACTAGGGTAAACATGTGACGATACGCTACTATGATGGGATTCAACCTCCTATGTGACCTTAAGGAAGTAGAATCAATCAAATCATGACATATAGACCTTACACATCAGCATGAGGACTCCTAGGAACCATCCCAACCTGTCCAACAACCAACCCTTGGGTCCCATTGAGTGTTTAGACCATTTAACCTCCATAATCTCCCATGATATGGTCATGCCTTCATCCAGAGGGCTTTGGATGCTCACACAACATGGCATGCCAGCGTCCAAGGACTATTTGTCTTAGTGCTATGCCAGCGTTCATGGGATTTGAGCCACGTTTTTAGGCCCATTTCCTGGGTCACTGCCCATAACTAAATGACACCTTCAGAACATAAAGATAACAACGCATTGGCAATACAAATGCAATTACTTGAATAAGGGCTTGATTGGACCCCTACTATCCATGACAACCATTTAGTCAAACATATCACAAATATGTAATATGTTCGTGTCAGTCTTTGAAGCCTTCCACCAGTGATCAAACATGCTCTTACAAAGTGGTCTTAGGGTGTCAAAGTCAAATTTTGTCATTTCAGTGAGTCTTCAAATAAAATTTGGTCACTAGGTATTAGGTCTAGGATTTGTTTCCACTCCTTTCAAAGTTTTCCAAGTGTCGGTCCATGTCACCATTCAGCTAAGTGTACCATCATTCAAAAAGTTATCATCATCCTTTCAGGTTTCAATGGGTCATTTTACACCTTGTTCGTGCTTCAGTTGTACTTGGGTAAGGCTCATTTCCCTCTCCTAGGGTTTTGATGGTAATTTTTCTCGGATGGTAAAATCATTAGTAAAACTTGTATCCTGATGCTCATACACCTTCCCCTATCCTTAATATACCTTCTTAAACACTTCCCATCACTAATATCCCTCAAATTCATCATTTTCCCACAAACCCTAGCTTATTGCTACAATCTGAAATTTTTCTAGGCTAGGCTTGTGTTTTGCCCTTTTGGACTCCTTCCCGTCACTCAATATTTGAAATTCCACTTTCCCCTACTTATTAACATCCCTCCCTATTTTCCAAAATTTTCTCAAGAATTTAGAAGCGCCTTATCCCCTTCATTTCTACAAATCCCCTGTTCCACATATCAGGATAGGTTTTATTCAAATGATGTTTCTGAGAAATAGAAGATGAATTTGACAAAAGTGAGAGAGGTTTTTGTCCATAATTGACCCAAGAAGAAAAACCTCTTTCAGTTTTTACACAGGTTTCATGGTTTGGGAGAAATGTCGAAAACATCATTTGCCTCAGGAGGGTTGCTGCACCTCTGGAGTGACCTTGGTAAAATCAATTTTTCTCCTATATGGAATGACCAAATGACTTTCTTGATGAGTCAAATGATAACTAGACACAAATATATTTCCAATGAGCTATCATGAGCTCAATTTGGAGTTCAGGAACACCTTCAAAAGTTGACTGCAATAGCACTATGCATTTTGGCAGCCTCATTCTACACATTTTGACCAGTCTTGGGAGATTGGACCTTTGACAGGAAAAAGGAACTCCAAATTGAAAATTTCAAGATGTTCTGGAAATTAGACTTCACAAGCGTTCCAACGAGCTAACCCACACCCAATTTGGACATTGGGAAGGCCTCCAAAAGAGGTATGTAAAATGGCACTATGCACCTGGCAGACTTCCTCAGTGTTAATTTGAACGGGCGCTACGCACCTGGCAGCCAAGCCCCAAAATCACTCAATTTGCTTCAAATCTCTCAAATTACCTCTTTTCAAGTAATTAAATCAAATATTTCTTGTTGAAAAGGGTTTTGCATCAAGTCTTGGTGATTGTTTCACTCATAAAGTTAAAACCCTAGCATTCACCCAAACTGTCTCATAAAAATTAACAAGCTCACTTTCTCATTTGTTTTCCTATCTCATCCATTTGCTATTTTTCACTAAGCCCCATTCCCTCATATAAGTTTCCTAAACATCATTCCCTTATATATTTTCCCTAAATCCCATTCCCACATAAAAATTTCCCAAACCCTACACACTTTATCCTACTCACTCCCTAAACCCTATACACTATCCCCAAACCCTATTTACTCCCTAAATCCTATTCACACTTGTTATGAAACCAGCTCAAGAAAAGATAGAAAAGATAGATCAACGCCTTAGAATTCAGCCTCTTCAAGGGGGCAACCTCCTTTACATTACATAAATGAACAATTCTTGGATGATACAAATGAAAAGACCTCCTTTCTATATATAGGAGTCTAACGGGTTATAACATAATCAGAGCCGACATAACAATAATAATGTAAGGGCATACTAATAACAATAGTGGGCTTCTATGGGGCACAGTAGTAACAATATGGGCACTACATGGGTACATCAATATAATAAGTGGGTTATACTAATAACAATAAGGGGTTATACTAGTAGTATAGGGGCCTAACATGCCCCTCTCCTTCAAAAATCGTTGTCCTCAACGCTTGAGTAGTTCTTGATGCTTCTGTATAAAATTCTTGTCCTCCCATGTGGAATATTCAGCAGGTAAGTTCTTCCACTTGATGAGATACTCTGAAATTGATCGATTTCGTAGCTGTCGGGTTCTTGTTTCTGTGACTGCTCCAGGTTCCAATATGATTTTTCCTTCCTCTTTAATTTCTGGCAATATTGCTTGAATTGGGATCTTTTGCATAAGTGGCCATACTTCTTCGTCCTTCTTCCATTCATCCCTTGCTTCGTTTATCCAATTTGGTTGGATAATATAAATAGCACAAAACAATGCTTCCACATCCTCATCCTTGAAGAGTCTTCCCATTCTGTAAGGTCGCCATTTTTTAAGTGCATGTAGTATTGCCAACATTTCCTTCTCATAAATTGCTTGCTTGAGATGTAGCAGTAAAAATACCCAATCACCTACATCAAAACATTTTTCACTGCGATGTTGATCTACCTATTGTTTCGTTTGATTTTGCACCGAAGTGGCGTTATCCTTTAAAAGTTGGAGAACTTGTTGTTGATGCTCGATGTGATCTTTCACTGCTTGAACCTTTTCCTTCTTGATATGTCCTTCTATCTCTAGAGTTTGAGAAGTGGTAATTTCTTCCAATCCTTTACAAGATATGGTCGGATTCATTTCTTGATGCTCGATGTGATATTTCGCTTCTTGAACATTTTTCTTCTTGATATGTCCTTCTATCTTGATAGTTTTAAGAGTGGTAATTTCGACCAATGAATTACAAGATATACTTGCATTCATTTCTTTTTTCTCGATGTGATCTTTCACTTCTTGCACCTTTTTCTTCTTGATATGTCCTTCTATCTTGAGAGTTTGAGGAGTGGTAATTCTTGCCAATGCTTTACAAGATATGGTCTGATTCATTTCTTCTTTCTCTGGGGTGGTGTCCTGGCGTATATCCTCTTCTTTTGATGTTTCTTGATCCTTTTCTTCCTCCTCTTCATATTCTATGTAAAATAATTTCTTCTCAGCACACCTATGACCTTTAGTGCATTTGCTATCACAATTGTAACAAAGGTCTTTTTCTCTTTTTTCTTCCAATTGTTGTGGTGTAACCCTTGTAGGTTGTGGAAGGTTGGGAGAAACAACACTTTCATCTTTATAGCTGTGAGGGGTAGCTTCCTGGTTTCCATAATTTTGCTTTCCATTATGTCACAAAGCCCTTTTACTCTTTCCAATTGTTGTGGTGTTTCTCTAAAGAAGGTGTTGCTCTTTGTATCCTCAAAATGTGCTATCATTTCCTCCGTGAAAATTGACCACGTAACAAGTTTTTTACGAGAAAAAAGCTCTTCATACCATAAAAATTGATCTGGTTCTAAATATGAAGATGCAATACATACCTTTTGTAACATTTTTACACCATGTAGATCAAAATATTGCTCCATCTGAAGTATCCAATTTACCGGATCCTTGCCATCAAACTTCCTTATCTTGCTTTTTCTTGATTTTAGGATCTCGACCTTGAAATGACTGTAACTCTGTACTTTCAGATCTTTAAGTTCTGAAATTGTGAAATATAGTAGCCCTCTATGTCCTCTTTCCAATGCCACCAGTCTGATCCAAATTGGATTCTCCAAGAAAGAGTTATGCACAATCTCCCAAGATGACCTGATTATAGACCTTTCCAGAAGAGCGAAATTGTATGAAGTGCCACGTGTCACTGTTTCAACCTTTGGATCTGAAAAATATATAAACGAAAACTACAGTCCGTCCTATTTCTGTACCTTCTTACAAAATTTCAATCCGACGCTCAGAAAGAAAGTTATGACGATTTTCCCCAGGTCACCTGTTTTGAATGTAATTCAGGAGTCTGCAAAAAGACCAACTTCCTCAGATCATATCTCCGAAAATATTGCGCGAAAATCTCTGAAGTTTGGTCCTAAGGTTCCGCGCGATTTCTTCTCAAATGGGTTTTTTTTGTGACTTCTGAAACGTCACAGAAAAAACGTTATAGCGAAAATTCCATGATGACCTATTTGGAGCAGTGAAACCCTAGAATCCAAAGCTCTGATACCAAATGTTATGAAACCAGCTCAAGAAAAGATAGAAAAGATAGATCAACGCCTTAGAATTCAGCCTCTTTGAGGGGGCAACCTCCTTTACATTACATAAATGAACAATTCTTGGATGATACAAATGAAAAGACCTCCTTTCTATATATAGGAGTCTAACGGGTTATAACATAATCAGAGCCGACATAACAATAATAATGTAAGGGCATAATAATAACAATAGTGGGCTTCTATGGGGCACAATAGTAACAATATGGGCACTACATGGGTACATCAATATAATAAGTGGGTTATACTAATAACAATAAGGGGTTATACTAGTAGTATAGGGGCCTAACAACACTACCATTCACTCTCACCTACTAATTCATAAAATATCTTCATACTCATCATTCATCCACCCTATCTCTTCTTTCACCACAAGTAATCACAACAATAAAAACAATGGAAAGAGACAATGAATATGAACTTGAAGAAGACACCCTCAATGACAGTTCCAGGGAGAGAAACATACAACACAAGAAGGCCTTAAGGAGAAAAAAGGAGCAAGACAAGTTAAAAATCTTGGCTGAAGCCTCAATAGCTCATCAAAGCAACTAATTATGGCACCTTGTACCAAATCTGGGCAAGTTTTGACAAATTTTGGTCATTTTCAATTTTTGAAATTTTGAACACAGAAAATTGCCCTAGGTGCATAGCGCCACTGGCGCTATGCTTTTCACTTGAGGAATTTTTAAAGAAATTTCTTGTATATTTGGATTCAACATGATGAGAGCATCAAACCCAAAAAATCTCAGCAATTTTGGAGCAAAACTTGGTCACCAAAACGTCAAAAAACCATCAAAAAATGACCTCTTTGCCTCTTTTTGGACACACAGAAGCAACTTTGGGAGATTTAACTTTTGAGAGAAAAAGTGACATCCAAATGAAAAAATTTAAGATGTTCCAGAAACTAGACAGGACGAACTTTCCAATGAGCTATCTTGGGCTCAATTTGGATAAGGGAAAGGCCTCCAAAAGTGGCTGTGAAGTGGCGCTATGCACCTGGCTAGTGGCACTGTGCATAGAGCCAGTTTGCCCAAAAAATCCAGTTTTCGCCTAGTTTCTTTGCAAGTTGACTTTTTCTCTCTTCATGGATGAATTTATGATTGTAATTAATGCTATGCTATGTAAATGTAATTTTGAAATGACCTTAGAGGGTAGATTCATCATTTTGAGGTGGTTTGGGGGTCAATGAATTAGTTTCCATGCTTATAGAGGCAAGTTGTTCCACTGCCTATATTCCTGTTCCTTGTTTGGAAATGGTTGTAACAGTTCCTTATCTCTTGGATTCGACCCCTGATGGATAGCATAGGTGTTTTGATGTCTATATTATGTATTTTTTCAGTCATTAGCAAAGGTTGGACTCTCTTGGATGCTCTGAGCTACATTGTACATCTTTACAGCAGTTTGGCAAGGAAATAAACCAGGATTTGCAGCTATTTTTGTGGGATACTTGTGGTAAAGTGTTTTTGCATAGTTTCTTCTTTTGTTATTATTTTTTCTCATGTGTTATGTGTGCCACAATTTGATTCATTCTTCTATCTAAATGATATCAAGATAGATAGGTAGAATACATTGGTTATAGTGCTCTGCCTGGGGAAACCATTTAGTTTTGATGTTTTCTACAGTTTGAAAAGGATACATGATCTTTGCATGCCCTCCTCAGCTCCTCACCAGTCTTAGTCCTACCATCACATTCAATTTCAAGTGCTAAAGCACCTAGCTACCTCACCCCATAGAACACCCTGCATCCCAAGTTGATTTCCTAGACCCAAAGCTGTTTGCTCCATTTGATCCAGCAAAAAACCCAACAAAATCAATCAAAAACCCTAGAGCTATTATACCTAGCCTAAAATCCATATTTGATCCAGTCATCTTGATTGATATTGTCAAGGAGAGAGCCCTCTCCCGACTTGGTAGGGCTAGCTACCAGGTTAAGCATGGTTTGTGGTTACCCTAGAATTGCTTCAATTCAGCCTGAGGTCAATCTAGGCTCTAACATAATATACAAGTGTAAACAAAATATCAAAGCATAGGCGTCTCATACTTATCTGAGAATCGTTAAGAAGCATTGTTCCCTTATATTATTAGTTTCATTATCATATATTAGGTCATAGATACATTGTTCATTCATTTCCAAATAAAAAAATGAGGAAAGCCATACATCATCACTACCATAATACATTCTTATAAACAACATAGTAACAACAGAAATATCAAGGATACATCAGCCATAAATTCCACATATAAACCAATACATTTGCACATAAGATACCAAGGAAAGAATATCTTATTAATGAATGCAAAAGAAAAATCCGGTATGGGACTACCACATTCTACCCAACCATAGAATGGCTAAGCCAATTCTCTCTTAGGCCATTCACCCCCATGCCATATTTCAAGCATGAATGTGGGAATCAAACCAAAAGAACCAACCAGGGCATCCCAAGGCTAAACCATCTTACCCTCACCAATAGAAACCAGGCTTTACCATAATCCATCCCAGATCACTAGGAATTTTCCTGTCTCGTAGTCTCTCAGGATATACTGTAATCCACAGTTCGATCCAGGGATCACTAGGCCCTAAACTGAGACACCACTCTCCAGGATTTACTGCATATCCAATCTGGGGATTACTAGGCTTGATGGAGAGTGCCCACCTCTAGGTTTTACCATATATCCCGCCATTAACTGGTTGAGGATTTCTAGGCCCACCGAGGAACACGATACCTATATTTACCGTAACCCAAAGTTTGGTTTAGGGTTCACTAGGCTAGTGGCTTCACCGCAAATCATAGCCCAGTTTAGGGATCAATAGGCCATGTGCTCTTTCTTTTGAAGATCCACCTCACTTAGCTTCGAATCTATCCAGCAATCCATCTCAAACAAAACATGAGAACCCCATCACACCATGGCTATCCAGAAATGGCAAGGCTAGGCTGAAATCACTTTCACACCTAGAAAAACCCATGCCATAATAGAAAATAACCACATGCAATACCATGCATGCAAAATCTAGCAAGGAAAATACACATGCAATTCGATACCTGCAAAGAGTCCTGTTGTAGCCACTTGATCATGCTCTTCCTTGCTTTTTCTTTTCTTCCCTTTTCCCTCTTGCACCAAATCCCAGGTATGCCACACTCCTACAAGAGTGCTTGTCATGCGGAAAGAGTCAATTTTGTGGACAAAACCAACCTCCCTAGAAACTAAGGTGTTTCTAGTGACAAACAAAACAATCAAGCACTATATTTCCCTAAATATGCATTTAAAATAAAAGCAACCAGGTGTTTAAGGCTTACCTTTAGTCCAACGCTGTTTGTAGTAGCCAAGCCTCTTTGATCCAGATAAGCTCCTTCTCCTTGAAGCCTGCATACACTAACAAGCAAAAGATTACATAGTACCTGAATAACTCATATAATAAAACATATTCATCATAAAGACCAAGGAGTTTATGAAACAAATTATATATAACAACTTGTTGAGAAAAATGAACTTAATTGTATTAATTGGAAACAAAAGAAACCTTACAACCAGTGCCTTGGTGTTGTGCAGGTCCCTCCCAGGGTCCAGCAAGGGTTCTCCTCTACTTTGATCAGCTCACCCACTTCCAAATGAAGCTAAGAAAGGAATGTGATCTCTCCTCTCAAGCTCTATAAGGGAGTCCTAATTTCAGCAGCATCTACCCTTAGGAATGTTCAGCTTTCAACCTCCCTTGCCTCTGGCCCAATGCCTGTATTTATAATGCTTTGGCGGAAGTTAAACAGGTCCACCATCAATGGGATAAGCCCCTCTTTCAAAGGGATAGCTCCCCTCTTCATGGGATAAGTTCCTCTTTCATTGGGATGCATGAACCATCTGGAGGCGCTCAATCCACGTCAAACCATCTTCTAGAATGCTCTAGAATCGACCGCAAGTAAGTTTTTTGAAGTAAAACTTACGCCTTTTGACTTTTACAGGGGTACGCACCCACCCCTTTACAGATAGAGCGTACAAGTACGTAGGTATTATGTACTTGAGGTGCGTGCCCACAGGTAAGAGTAAGAGAAAGTGCAGAACCAGAGTTATATTGATTTTTTAAAGGCTTTCTCTCTTTTTTGGAGTTTGACATGAGGAGCAGAGGTATAAGACTTGTCAAGGAGGACAATATGGTTATTGATGGAGCCATACTGACTACAAATAGTCATGGTGACAAATTTTAGTGTAACAGTGCTCCAAGAAACTCTAATTGTCCAAGAGTATGAGAGAGAGAGAGAGAATAATGAGAGAGCTCTAAAACTAAACTGACCAAGCTTACACACTGATCCTCAAAAGCCTTTTTATCAATGAGGCCTCTACTTTCTTCAATTTCCATTACTTTCCTTCATTTTCCTCCTCACATGCAACCCATGACCTTTCACCTTCCTTTCCTCCTAATTTCCATTATTTTCATAAATAAAATGCTAATAAATACCTCATGCCTTTCCAAAGCCTTATCCATCTCCTTTTCCAATTTCCTTTGCCATAATAAACCAATGAACACCCACACTAGGATGTTTTTCCCACCATTCATTTTGTAATACATGTCACATGAACATGGTCTTATATATTTTTACATGGATTTTTAACTAAGAATGTTACAGAACCATCCCCCTTAGGGGAACACCGTCCTTAGTGCTCAATGGCACCTCTAACCAGCAAGAACACTGAAAACAAAATACATGTCCCATGGAGCCTTATAACATAGCTTTCTGTAGTATTTACAATGACCATATGGTAAAACATGGCAAACATACCCTTTATTAGAGCTTTATAACAAAACTCATTACAATATTTACAATAATAACCACATATACACACATACACATTTTCTTCACCTAGAAAATAATCATATTGTCTATGGGGATTTATAAATCCAGCTCGATATAGTATTTACAATAATACACACATATAAAAATATGCACATTTTCTCAACCAACAAATAAAAGGATATGATGTCTACATCCAAAACAAGGGAATCCAAAGGAAAACACCTCCACCCTCAAAGTAATACCAGGATTCACCTCCTTCCCAGGAATTCTAGAATCCACTACAAGGTATAATCTGCATCCAATTTCCAGCGCTGTAATCTTGCACCACTTTTACTCTCAGTGAAAAGTTACTGGCTCATTGTGTTAGGGCACAATCCCATTGTGCGTCTGATTCCATCTCACAATGCTAATGACCAAAAAAATCCATCCACAACCATCCCTTCTCTACTACATAGTCCCTAGGTAAATCTAATCACCCCTTCCATGCAGTCACTCACCTTCAAAGTTCCTCGACATCTTGGTATCCCCTATTTTAGGCGATCCATCCCTTGGCAAGACTTCCTCGCATTGGATGGTCAAACAACCAAGACATATATCTGCCTCAAAACCATCATATCGATCATAGCATGTTCATGGAAATCAATGGAAACTATTGGGTACTATTGTCCCACAGTGACCCTACTCCTAAAGTGCTTTATCAACATACTGCTACATGTTCCAATTTGTTTCACTATTGCTGGTAATTCTTGCAGTCAATTTCAACCACCCAACCATACATTTATGTGCTTCCTGTATCAAGAACATAACTTCCATTAGATTTAAAATAATTTGAAATAAATTCAAGTCATACCTCATTGGTAGCTCCTCAATAAGATACACTTGTAATCATGTTTACTTCCTATCAAAACAAGTAAAACTAGAATATTTGACCAAATCATCATGTATAAACATATCACATTAGGTTAGCTCAAAACATAACCATCATAGGTCAAAATCATAAATCACATGTAACCATAATAAACCAGAATCGTAGATCACATGTAATCATCATAGGCCAAAATCATAAATCACATGCATAATTAAACTGAAATAAAATACTGATACTTATCCTTTAATCAATCCTTAGCTTCTACCTTTTTCCTTATTCTATATGCACACCGGATGAACTACCACACCCGAAAAACACCCAATGTCATCTCCTCAACCATGTGCACATACGCCTAGTGTGCATCACACACATACAACCACATACGACAAAAAACACCATGTAATACATGCACCTACACCTAGTGTACAACACAACACAATGCATACACCTACATCTAGTGTACACCACAGCACAATACATACATATACATACTCCCGATGCACAACACAATACATATACGTACATAGAGTACAACATAACGAATACACATATCATGATGCCACAACTACATAATGCACATACATAGTACCACATGCCCACAACACAACGTGTATGAGATGCACACAATACCACATGTACACCAGTACCATATGTAGAACATGTAAATAGTACCACATATACACTGCACCACCTGCACAATGTGTGCACAACATCAAATGTACACAATGCCACCTGCATAATGTGTACACAACGCCACATGTACATCATACCACATGTACAATGTGTACACGAAACCAGACATACACAACACCACATGCACGACTTGTACATGATACCCCATGTAGAGAACACCATATGCATGACATGTACATAGCACCACTTGCACACAAAACCATATGTACATATCACCACATGTACAACATGCACACAACACCATATGTACATAACACTACATATACAACATGTATCTAGCACCCTATGGACACAACACTACATATCCAACAAGTACATAACATCATATGCACAAAACATCGCATATGCAACATGCACATAGCACCATCTATACCCAGCATTGCATATGCAAGATTCACACAACATTATCTATACCACTTAGTACATAACATTGGAAAAAAAACATGCACACACATTATATATACACAACACTGCATGCGCACAAAATAAAAGATTCAACATGTTCAACATATACAACATATGCACAACAATAACACCACACATCCAAAACCACACTTTCTCTACCAAACAACCTTGCTTCCAGTGTCTTATCCATGCTTGTCCCAACATGTCATAGACCAGCTGCTTTCATTTCACTGATGTACCCCTCAAAATTACCTATCCATAACATAAACATAGACATGTTATAATCACATAATATCAATTCATATATACATGATATTGACCTCAAAGGCCTGTCAGGCTACTTGCCCCACTTGATTCCTCATGAACCAAGAATCTCTTCACGCCATTCATCTGCATAAGCAATCATGATTCTTGATGAACCTTTCAGACAATGACATACATACATACATGTATACATATAAACATCAACATAAAACAATCATGATCCCTGATGACTTTGTCATATAACATATATATATGCATATAAACATTAGTAGAAAGAAGTCATGATCACAACATAATTACTAGATATCATAAGGCCAAGGTTAATAGAACTCCCTTTGTTTATGCACAACATTGACAATAATAGTTCTTAACATAGCCAATGCATCTGATGCCTCAGATCCATTTACTTCACCTTTACTATTACCTTTCTCATGAATGTACTGCCAGTGTCCTTTTACACCAATGGACTAAACCAATCGAATCGATTGAGATATTCTTACCTTCAGCTTCCCTTACTCATGCACCGAGCTTCATTTAGGTATTACATTACCTGCTAGGTTCCTTTCAGACCTCCCTCAGATCCATTAAATTCCCTCTTTCCCAACCAATTCCCAAGATCCTCAAGACATAAAAGGAAAGAAAAATGAAAACAAGAAGAAAACCATGAAAACTAATAACAATACAACATTGCGAACAAAGTGGTATGGACATATACTAGACATAAACAAAGTTGTACATCAAGCACAAACAAAGCAAAAAGAATCGAAATCACAAGACTCTCAACAGAAACCATGACTCAATCCCCATGGTTCCTAGTGCTTCCAAAGGAAAGCTCAACCTAAGCCTTCTTTAGAATTTCATGGCAGTCTCTTATCCATGCAATTCCCTGCATCATATTGCCATAAAGACATCATTGTAAGTGCATAAATAAGCATAACAATACACCAATTACCTTACCTTATTGTGCCAAGAACGTTCCTTGCAACTGAACACATCGACACCATCTCAAGGGATTCCAATCCTTCGATGAATCTAGCCATAACTAGAACTAGTTGTTATACCTGTCAAATACATATGTATGAATACAACACATATGCTCATAATGTTAGACACATTCAAGGTTAAGAATACTTCCTATATGCAAAGCACTCATTCATTTGGAATTGTGGTTTCCAAACATAGCCAAAATGAATTTTTACCCAATTCCTTTATTTTACCTTTTCCTTGCTGCAATTGACTCTTACTATGCACTGTCATGTCACCCAACTATTAATTATATAAACACATCAACTATTACCTTGTTAAGATAATACCAAGCATGTTTCCATGCAACTGCTCACACATGTCAGTCTCATGTTCCAAAGATCAAGACATCAAGTATGTTTTAAAATAGGGGAGGAATGACCTGTTATAGAGTTTTATGAACCCAATGTTTCGGACTGCCAAGTGAGTCCATCATCAGGGGACACATCAATAGATATTCTAAAGATATTAATGATGTATCCATGAGCTAAATTTCAAAGTATACATATAGGATTATGAAAGAAATAATATAAGAAATATGGTAGGCCATTATCTGATTAGTTTGTTAATATATACATATTTTAATATTAATTTGAAATCAACCTTTACCAAGTCTAACAACCATGTCATACTCAACAATCAACCCACATTCATTAGTCATAATACATAATGTTACAATTATCACCTATTTACACTCAAGTACATATCATCTGTCTCAACACATATGTATTGCTATAACCATCTTAAAACAAGATCATTTTGGCAAGAAATCTTATAGACACATGCTCATACAATTCAAGTAATCAAACATTCAGACAATAGATAGGGAACATGATAGAAACCAAATGCTCAAACACCAAATACATGGCAGGCTACCTTGTCTGCAAAATCAATCTAGATTAGCATGATATAATTCACAACATATAAACTCAAACGTAAATAAGGTCATGATATTCATAACAACAACTAGCTAACATGTTCACATCATAAGCTCATAAACAATTTTCATTCATTCCTAACAATCACATATGCACAATCAATATAGATTAGTAAAACACCATATCGCAATTATGTCAGCTCATACCTGAATATCGTAACCATAACCATCTGCATATTTCAATCTAGGTTAAAACAATACATATAAAAACAATATCTTAAATGCAGTAATCCTAATCATCAAGTTAACTAACATAAAAAAAAGCATAAAATTTCATACAACCATGATTACTATCCTTCATGACTATCTGACATGTGCATATGACTACACTAATCTGCTAGCATCTCTCATGTATGTAGCCATAACATCAATAGAATGAGAGACATACACATAACCACAATGCATATAACAATCCTTAACCTACATACCTGCATTTCCAACATAGAAACTTGTATGATGACATGCTCTTGCATTGAGTTCCAATGCTACAACTTCACTTTGATGATCTGCATCTCCCACTCTATCTCAGCCAACACATTAGCATCCTAACATACCAATATCATCATGATCATTAGGGGAATTTTGAAGTCTAAAATGGGCATTCTAAGAAAAATGTACAACCAAAATAAACTTTATAAGCACCAATAGGATTTAAGATGATGATGTGAACCATGGGGGCTGATTCATAATTTTTGGAGTAAAAAAGTAAAAAGATTAAAAAATAATAAAATAATAAAACTACTTTTTGAACTCGTATTTTCAACGTATCTCCTGAAGGGTTTACTCAAATTTTGAGTAGGATTACTCGTTGGATTCAAAATTTAATTCTTCATCCAAGGAGTACCCATGCTGGATACTATCGAGAGATTCTACTACAAAAAAAATGAGAAATACATGGAAAAAACATGATTGCAATCACGTTTTTCATGTATGTCTCATTTTTCGTGTAGTAGGGTCCATCGAAAGTATGCAACATGGGGTACTCCTTGGGTGAGGAATCATATTTTTCATCCAATAAGTGTTGCCACTTGAAATTTGAGTAAACACATAGGGAGATAAGTAGAAAATATGAGTTGAAAAAAATGTTTTCCCTTTTTCCCTCTAAAATTTGATGTTGTAATCTAATATTATTTTATGATTTCCACTATTATTTTATAATTTCCTTAGGAGGTCCATTTTGGACCTCAAAATTTTCCTAATGGACCTAATTGCATATAATGAATTCACAATTCATGTTTAACCTACCATACATGCATAACTATAACCATGACAATGCATGCATAACAACATATAGACACTAAAATGGATAACAAATGCATATACAACCATACACTCATGACGACACATTCCATGAAAACACCATCAAATTTCACATGGTGACATGACTACAACCATGATCAACACCATGCAAATACAACAAGCACATGGACTAAAAGAATAAGGAACACATATGCAACCAATTGTGAATGCATGACCAACAAACTGCCCATCCAGTCTGAGGGATGAACCATGCTCTGATACCATTGGGTAACACCCTCCTTCCACATCTACCCAAGTAACCAACACCCTGGGGTAAACATGTGACAAGAGAATACTATGATGGGATTCAACCTCCTTTTTGACCTTAAGGAAGTGGAATTGATGGAAACATAACATACAAACCTTCCGCATTAGCATGAGGAGTCCTAGGAACCATCCTAACCTTTGCGGAAACCATCTCCAGGGTCCCACTTATTTTTTAGACCAATTAACCCTCAGGCACCCCCATGATATGGGAATGTGTTCATCTAGAGGGATTTGGACACTCCCATAGCATGGCATGCCAACATCTATGGACTATTTTGCTCAGTGTTGTGCAACGTTCCCGGGATTTGAGCCACTTTTTTAGGTCTATAGCCCAAGTCACTGCCTAGAATTAAATGGCACCTTCATAATAGAAATATAATAAGGTAATGATGATACAAATGCAATTACCTAAACAAGGGCTTTACTGGACCCGTACTAGCCATGAAATGAATTTCGTCAAACATATCACAAATATGTAATATATAGGTGTAAACATTAGATATAAGCATATGCGTCTCATACCTATCTGAGAATCTCTAAGAAGCATTTTTCCCTTATATCATTAGCTACTTTATAATCTATTAGGTCATAGAGAGATTGTTCATTCATTTTCAAATAAAAACATGAGGAAATCCATACATCATCATTGTCATAATACATGCTTATATCCATCATAATAAGAACATAAATATCAAGGATACATCAACCATAAATTCCACATATAAACTAGTACATTTTCACATAAGATACCAAGGAAAGGACCTCTTATTAATGAATCCAATATCCAACCCGGTATGGGACTACCACGTTCCACCCAACCATAAAATGGATGAGCCAATTCTCTCTTAAGACATTCACCCACATGCCATATTCCAAGCATGAATGTAGGACTCAAACCAAAATAACCACCAGGGCATCCTGAGGCTAAACCACCTAAACCTCACCAATAAAAAAAAGTCTTTACCATAATCCATCCCAGATCCCTAGGCCAACACAATAAACATGTAATAACAGGCTTTACCATGATCTCCACTAGATCACTAGGCCAAAACAAGCATGGATGCCACCAGATTTCTCCACCTACACTGTAAGGAATTTTCCCGTCTCCTAGTCTATTAGGCTTTACCACTATCCACAGTCTGATCTAGGGATCACTAGGCAATAAACCAAGACACCACTCTCCAGGCATTACCACATATCCCATCACATGATTACTAGTCCTGATGGAGAGCACCCACCTCTGGGCTTTACCTTATATCCTATCATTAATTGATCGAGGATTCCTAGGCCCATCAAGGCACACAATAGCTAGCTTTACCACAACCCATAGTCTGGTTCGGGGGTCACTAGGCTAGTGGCTTTATCGCAATCCATAGTTTGGTTTAGAGATCACTAGGCCATGTGTTCTTTCTTTCGGAGATCCACCTCACTCAACTTCAAATCCATCCGACTATCTAGCTCAACCAAAACATGAGAACCACATCACACCACCGCAATTCAG
Source organism: Pinus tabuliformis (assembly GCA_031772625.1). Lineage (NCBI taxonomy): Eukaryota > Viridiplantae > Streptophyta > Pinopsida > Pinales > Pinaceae > Pinus > Pinus tabuliformis. Next base: position 382,716,581 of record CM062808.1, on the reverse strand, counting down.
AAATGGCAAGGCTAGGATGAAAACACTATCACACCTAGAAAAACTAATGCCATAATAGAAAATAACCGTATGCAATACCGTGCATGCCAAATCTAGCAATGAAAACACACATGCAAATTGATGCTTGCAAAGAGTCTTAGTGTAGCCTCTTGATCCTACTCTTCCTTTCTTGCTCTTTGCTTCCCTTTTCCTTCTTGCTCCAAATCCAAAGTATGCCACACTCCTCCAAGAGTTCTCTAAGAAAATCTAAGTGTCCAAGAGTATGAGAGACAGAGAGAGAATAATGAGAGAGCTCCAAAACTAAACTGACCAAGCTTTCCAACAGATCCTCAAAAGCCTATTTATCAATGAGGCCTCTATTTTCCTCAATTTCCATTATTTTCCTTGATTTTCCTCCTCACATGCAAATTGTGACCTTTCACCTTCCTTTTCTCCTAATTTCCATTATTTTCATAAATAAAATGCCAATAAATGCCTCATGCCTTTCCAAAGCCTTAACCATTTCCTTTGCCAATTTCCTTAGCCATAATAAACCAATGGACACTGACACTATGATGTTTTTTCCACCATTCAGCTTGGAATATGTGTCCCATGACTGTGGTCTTATATATTTTTACATGGATCTTTAACCAGGGTTGTTACAACAATAGTACTCAAAGCTCGAAATGGGAGGAAGGAGCCAAGACTATGAAGATGGATCAAAGGAACTCAAATGCTAAAATATCAACTCTTTTGATAACATCCCTAAGGTGAGCATACCCATGCCTAGTCATAAAGTGATACTGAACATGGCTGCCAAAACATACACTACAGATCCATGACATGAAATGCTAGAACATGGCCATGAAAAAAACACAGTGGATCCATCTGACTCATCAGATAGAGAAAAGCCACCAGCAAATGCAATGTGGATCTATGTCAAAGTATACATCAATAGGACTATGGACACATGAAAAACAAAGGAGTGTCCCAGGATAGTCCTCTAAGTACATATATGAATACATGACTCCAATGCATCCTGGGAAGGGTAGTATATAAGAGTGAAATGTTCCTATCCAAGGGTCTTTGACATAACCCCAATGGTACAAATCTACATCATGTGAATAGATGAGCTGATGTCGAGCATGGTAGAAAATGACTGATTACTAGCCAATAAGGTAAACCAGTAATAGGCGTGAGGGAATCCACCAATGAAGAAAATGGATCCCAAGGTACCTAGTACAGTTCACCAAGTGTGAATAAATGAGCTGATGTCGAACACCAGTGAACTCAAGCGATCAAGAGTCAATGATGTAAACCCACTGTTGATTGTGTGGAAGCCTGCCACTGAGGTTTACAAACTCCAAGGATCTACTAGTTCCTAGAACAGGCTCCTCAATAATGAGTTGAAGTTGATAGGAGAAGGAGGGCCTTGATGTATCCCCCATCAACTGACACAAAATACACAACCATGATGAGATGTATGGATGATTTCATGAAGTGATGAAGTACAACTAACACAGGGATGACCAACTCAAAAAGATCAATAGGCTACTGCAAATGGACGACACAGGCAGAGTCTTCCCCATAGAAACATGACCCAAGAGTGACTTGGAAACATTACTACAGACCAACATGTGATATCATGCAACGATGCAGGAGGCATCGAGGCATGCTCTATGTTGTTATCTATCACACCCTCTTGTATTTGTGTCGAGTGGTCCTATTTTTCATCCCTAGTGCGGAGGAAGACAAACGCAATCTAGGTTGGTGGAAGGGATAGAATTTGGATATAGCAGCACACCAAATTACCTCGGGCAAAAGAAATATCCGAAAAATATTTCCTTCAGCTTAAATTCAAAGTGGAAATTCAAAATTTTAATTTAGAGGTCTAAATCCAAAAGGGAAAGCCGAAATTTTGGAAGCTGAAATTTCGAAAACTGAAATTTGGAAGTTGAAATGTCAAGCTGAAATACAAAAGGAAGTGGTTACGTGTTTACAGATCGAGCAAGTGTCTGATTGGATCAATGTTCATCGCAACCCAACTGACCCCCAAAGGCATTGCAGGGGCGAATTGGCACTACTAATACGTCAGTGCCACCCCCCAGAGTTGAAAAGTTAGCAAACAGATCTACGACCCAGATTAATGCTAGGGGGTCTCGACTTGATCCTACCTGTTGCTTATCCACCCGTCGGAGAAAAGTGGGGACCACATCTACCATGCATTGAGTCACCAACAATGCCAACAAGAAAGCACCTAGGTAACAGTAAAGTATTCCCCCTAGTGTCCACCTATCACCCTTCCAACCACTTTCCACCACGTGTCCTCCCCTAATGTCAGCTGACCATTTACTTATACGTATAAAGGGCCGACCCTTTAGCCATTTGAATTCAAATTCATAATCCTTGTAGCCAAGCCTCCTGCCTTTCCACTGGTATACAACGTCGTTCACTTATCGGACTCCTCTAGAGCTCCCACCAATGCCATTCTTTGATACTCACCCAATCAACTAGATAACCCACAAGCCTTCTAGTTTCATATTTTTTCTTCATGCTCAAAATGAAGAAACCGGCCCCCAAAAATCCCAAAGTGTGGGAAGACAAACCCTCGTCCAACATTGAGTCGCTCATGGAGAGAGATTTAGAAATATCTGACCTGGTATGCCCCTACCACCTGTCAGACCTCTGGAGAAGACCCCTTTAGAGTATTGGAATTAGAGTTATACTACGAAATGACACCATCTATTTATCACTTTCCAAAGTTCATTTCATGGCTTGCCTCATCTTATGTCGAGGAGAAAAAATCTTTTATATCATCTAGTGGAGCAAAATCCTCAAGATAACTTCAGAGCTGATTCAAAAGGATCTGGCATACCTAGTTTCTCCTGAACCAACAAAATTTACTAATACAACCCTCTTTTATAGCTATAATTCCCTCCCAGTTGGGGAACAACGAGCCTTCTTACAGATGATTTTGGCCCCAGGCCACCAATCCTTACCTGTTGCTGATACTTTTCCAGTACCCACCTTTACAGAGGTTGTGCAACCTATCCTTACTATAATTGCCTAGATGTTTTGGGAGGATGATGCCAATATTGTCACCAAAGCCACTATAGGGTTTTTGAGAACGATGATGTAGCCAGATAATTTTTTCGATATACCTTCTTTCCTAGCTAAATCCATCAAATTCCAACTACATAATTTTTCTGTCACTTCATTTTTAAGATATTACTCCATAATGTTTTATTTTTTCCTATATAACCATTTATATGAGTTTGAGTACTTAGGTCTCAGCCTCATGGATTCATACAAATAGCAAAAGCCTATTTTTGATTGCGATGTTGTTGTTAGGTATAATTGCAACAATGAGGGCTATTCTCAATTTATATCCACTTATATGGCTACTTCTTACAAACTCGTCCACAATTTCAACCCCCAAGGATTCTGCCTCAACAAAAAGAAATCCTCCAGCTTAGTAAGGACACCAGGGTGGGTGATTGGCACCTATTTGAGGAATACACAAAAATTCGGGTTTATGGATGTGAGCTTCGTCCCTACCGTTCACCTGTTTTTATGCCAATGAGAATATTTGACTTCGAATTTATTATATAGAGCCTACATGTGGATGAGATCCACTTGGTTCTACTAAGAAAGGCTATTTGTTTAAGTTGGGCAAGAAAATAGCTCGCTTTGATGTAAACACTAGGAAAGCTCTTCAACATGTTGAAAATATGTTGAAAGAACTTAAATTTGATAGGAAATATCTTCTATAAGTTAGCCACCAGAGCTGGATATTAAGTCTTCTATGTTTGTTTTTTATATCAAATGCATATACCCTCTTGATAGAGATCCTGAACCAATTCTGCTTTAAAAAATTGTTTAATGTTGAATGTAAGTGAAAATTTCCAGCAAATCTTACAAACACTTCTAATATGTCCTAGGCACTGCCTTCTGCTCAACCCGATGGTTGTCTCTAAGAGCTACAACATTCCATATGACCATAAGAGTAACTAGTCAGAGGAGTAGACATACTCATACATGTGGTATGGCTCCTAGGAAAGCTAAAATCCAATTGTGAGATAATGAAATAGATAGGTGTCATGTTCAAGGGTGATGCAAAGGATGATGTCATTTGATGACTTGTGGAAATAAATGTTTCTTCTCTTCTCTTTCTATAAGTTCCTTTTTCATAAAGTTGCCCCCAAGCCCAAAAATAAGATAAGAGTATATAAGGGAGAACCTCCTAGCGATAATAGACTAGGGCATTCCTTTTTTGTGACTAGTCTATCCCATCCTGGAAAAGGGTTAAATTTATACTGGGTAGACATCCCTTCGAGTACTTTTACAAGCATGAAGGAGACTAGTTTGTTCAATAATTCTAAATTAAGGAGTCTAAAAAGAGATTAAAGGAAACTCCTCCTGGAGGAAAAAGTGGTCTAGAAGATAGCAACTAGTTCTGGTGATGATGGAACTACTTTCAACATAATGAGGACAAGAGATTGGCTAATAGGACCACTCATCGTAGCAGTTCCTCTAAGAAAGGGTAAAACACCAAGTGAAAGTGAATGATAAGCCAAGTAGATGATGAAGATAGAATGAAGAAACCATAGGATCATCATGTAGAATTAGGTTGATAAAAGTGGAAATCGCAAGGGATAAAATGTGGAATTCTCCTAGGGTATGGCTAGAAATATGACAAAGAAGAGGACATGAGGCTCAAATTCTAGGTCATGGTGGGTTAGAAGGAGAGATTCCGAAAAAGAATAAAAGTAAATGCATGGAAACCAAGATGGAAAAGAGGTGATAGCTAGGGTATCCATGATTAGATAAGCTATACCACTAAGTGACAATGTGCATAAAAGGGAGTGGGTAAATTTTCAACTTGACGGGGTTAGAACTAAGTCATCAATATGGCATTGATGGTCAAAATGTAATGGAGATGGAAAAAATGACATACCCATATATGCCAGGTTCAGAGAAATGTACCTAAGGTCCATGGATGTCACAAAAAAATAGCACCCTATCCTATAAAAACCATCTAGAAAGACTATACCCATGGTTAAATCACATAATGGAAGAAATGAACATTGATGAGGTAAAAACAAGATCATATGTTTTTTATTTTTTGAATTGTATATTATTTTTTGGATTTTTTTCCATAACTAAGGCATGAAAAATACTCGCATCACATACCAAAGCAAAGAAAAAGGATAAATCATCACACTCCTAGGTAGGTTTGGAATCGTTAGGGTTTAGCCACAATAACTCAGGTCTTAAAGGATCAGTCAAAGGTGGAACAACAAGGGAAGTTGAGTCGTTTGACAAATGTTTCAATACAAATCAAATTGCTACCAGAAGGATCGGGTATAGACTCCACAACTATGGGTTGATGAGGGTCTTGAGAATAGATAGGCAATCTCCATGTAGGAGTAGAAATTCCACCTTGTGCAAGAGGAAAACTGTGAAGAGAACATGATTGACAATGACTATATTTAGCCAGGTTGAAAAATTATAAATTAACACAATGATTTTAGTGCAAACACCCTAAGGCCAAGACTACTGACTCATACCAAACAACACACACTAGAAAATTCCTAAAAGGTAGTTACATAAGCAAACCAAATATAAAGAAGCTTGTAGTGGGATAACTATGCTAGTGACCTACTTCCTAGCCCTTTTAGTTGCAAACTCATCCCAAGTGCCCTCTTGGGGTGGGGTCCTTAGGGTCAAATTTTGTCAGTTAAGTCAAATTTTGTAATAATTTTTGTGAAAGAATGTAAAGTCTCTGCGAAATGTGGAAGTGGAGCGCGAAGCTAAGTAAGATTCAAAGGGGCATTAGTCCCTTGTATGGGTAGGTGATAGGATAGGTTTGAGACTCACCCATGGTCCATGGGCCATGGTATTGTAATAAAAAGGCTATATATAGTTGAGTCTTAGCGAATCTTAGGAGATAACCTTTTGGGAAAGAATTATTGTAAGGGAAAGGTGCTAAGGTAGGAAAAGTCTATTTCATGTACTTAGGCGAAAGGGGAAGGCTCCTACAACTGAGTGCACAGAGACCTTGGTAAGTCTGCAACTAAGTGCGTGAGCCCCTATAGCTGGGTGCGTAGGCATAAGAAGTCTGTATCTGAATGTTACATCTTAATAAAGACTGTTTTGAGCTAAATCTATGCATCTATGCCTTGTTTATTTACTTTTTTTTTTAATTTAATATATCATTGCTCTGTGGTTTTTTTTATGTGAACTAATGCTTAATTTTTGCGTGAAATAGATAGATTTGTAATGTTTATGCATACTAAGTATAATTAACCACCTTCGCGGAGATCAGGAATTCATTAGATAGATCTTCTTTAGTTAATTGTTCAGAAAGGGTAGATCTACATGATGACAAATATAGGTCATAAGGGCTACAGTATATATAATTTATTGTGCAAAAGTAGTTAATTTGTATCTTTTATGCATGTTAAGTACCATCAGGTACCTCCGCGAAGATCTGAAAGTAATTTCGATAGAGTTGCAGTAGTTGACAGTTGGAAGGGATAGATCTGTGCGAAGGCCAATCTAAGCTATAAGAACCTTAGGAAGACCATCACATAGGCCTCTGGATGCAGAAACATGGTTCTAGCATCTCACAATAATGTTTCGGGAGAGACTGCAACCTGCACTACACAAGTTGTTTCCGAAAGGGCCAACAGTTAGGGTTTTTTTGGTTGAATAACTCTGAACCTAGGCCAGGGCCCCTTAAGCCAACAAATGGTTCCGTTTCCAGGACCAGGATCAATATGAGGAATGTGTGATGTCGAATAAATGGTTCACTAGCAAGAAAGAAATTGAGATGTGGCTTGATTGGAAGGAACACATGTTTTCAGCTCAGGAGAACAGAAATCTACGATTGTCCAAGGAACAATGGTTGAGTAGATACCTATACTCATATGAAACCGAAAACTTTTTCTGTTTCTTCCCTTGCAAATTGCATGAGTGGCAGTCTATATTGGTGGACAGCAAGGGTACTTGGAGATTCGACAACCCTATTGTGTGGACTCCAAAGCTGGTGAGACACTTAGAAGCTTTAGAAAACAACATCATGCGGGTCATTGATCACTGTATTTATCGAACACTAAGAGGATTTGAAATTCAGTTCGTGATTGATACAACTGTCAGTTACATTGAATTAGAGCGTAGGATCTTCAAAGGACCGCGAGGTAAGTATTTAAGTTCTCTGAAAACTTGGATTAAAATGTTTTTATGTGAGAAAAAGATTATTCCATTACCTTGATGTTTGGGACTATGTGAAGTAGAAAACCTTTCGAAAGGAACGAAGAATCAGGCTCTGAATATAGTCTAGTATTGAGATCCTCTTCAAGCGATGACAAAGGAACCATTATGAATACACCACAAAGTGTGATGCAGCTGGTAAGTTAGGCTATCCCGCGGATACCTCATCCATCCATTGCACCTCCACCTCCACCTCCACCACATAAACCTACACCTTCACCTCCACCTCTGCCTCCACCTCCACAATTCAACATGGTGAACGCAATGAAGATGCCAATCTTCAGACGGGTAGGAAGCGAAGACCCTGAACAATTCTAGTTCGTTGTGGATGTTGTGTCGACAATGTAGCAGATCACTGATGATAATATAAAGAAAGAACAACTGGTCACAACGCTGTAGGATAAAGCGCTGACCTAGTATATCAAGTCCTATCAAGATCACCTTGTTGCAATGTTGGCAGATACTCAGCAAGTGTTGAACCGCGAGTTTAAGAATTCTAAATCTGAGGTGTAGTATGTTACAAAGTTTAAGGGGATAAAAAAAGTGGTGAGTGAATCCTCGTGGGATTTAGATTAGAGGCTAAAATTCCTGATCCAGCAAGCTAATATGAGCATCACAGATGAACAACAAAAAGTTTGGTACATTGCTTCATTGTTGCCCCACTTAAGATTACCATTATCACAGTAGAAGATCACAATGCAAGCAGAAGTTGTGGAGACCATGATGAGGTTAGAAGCCTTGCTAATACAAGATACGAATATTGTGGTACAACAGATTCACTTGTAGCTAGAAAGTCTACACGTGGAGTTGTAGATCCTGAAGAAGGGAAAGGAAGCCAAGCCTAAGGTGTGTGTTGAAGTTTGGTGCTTAAAATGCAAGGGCCATGGGCACGATAAGGACCATTACCTGCTTTATCAGAATTATCTTATTGGGGGGGGGGGGGGGGTCCTGTCCCCATGAAGCCAAAAAATACTATTGGGCCGAGCACAGGAGTAGCACCATGGTGTGCTATTTGTCAGGTTATAGGACAACATGTGACAAATAATTGTCATCTACTATAGAAGTTTGTACATACCCCTCAACAATTGTTTTGCAATTTCTACAAATCTATAGGTGATGATGAACACCATTGTAAAAGTTATGAATTAATGATGGATAAAACCCCTACCAACAGAATGCAATAAGAAACTCAGCCTCAGGATCAGGGTGGAGGTGCATCATGCGGAGGATTCCAAGGTAATCGAAGAGGAAGAGGAAGAGGAGGAGGGGTTGGCAAAGGTCGTGACCAAGTTATCTGTTATAACTGTGGTGAAACTGGACATTTTGTGCATGACTTTCAAAACCAAATGCATCTTCTAGATGTATTTTATATCCCAACCCACAAATCTATAGTCAAGAGACAAAGGAAGAAAATAAAGCTAGATGTTGTATCTGTTACGACTCTAGAAAATGAACTGATGGACATCGTATGGAAGGACTTGCCCATGGACCCATATGAAAATCTCACAAAACTATCACAATTTGTAGGAGCCTATGCCATAGAAACTATTGACAAAGTAGCAAAGGTCCAAATGCTGCTCAGAGAAAAGGAATAGAGAATTCTACTGCTAGAACAACAATTAGCTCAAGAAAAGTCTAATCAGTAAGAAGAATTACAGGTAACCCAGCTCCAAAAGGAATTTGAATAGATGAGAATACAACATCAAGCCAGCTTAGTGGAAATATATGTGTGAATACAAGCTATGATATATATGTTTAAGGACAATCCACAAATTGACGAATTCATCAAGGTAGCTGTTACACAGTAATTTGTCACCATCCCTGTTACTCCTCTTGTCGTACCTTGGAGGACCCATCCCGGGAGTTATAAGAAGTGACAAAGTCTAAAAACACTTGCATTATGTTCCCCTGAGTATATACTCCATGTTCCCTGAAGACACCTTCTGCAGATTATCCCTGAAAAGTGCTCTTTTTCCATTGGCACAAGTCCACAGTATCTTACCCGCGCCAATCATGGAGATCCTCAAAAGAGGACGCGACCATTGGCACTCTGTCTTAGAGCAACAGTCGCGCCAACCAAGTTTAGTCATGCTTTTTGCCTTAACGCACGCCCGACTGTTGTTTCCTTCATTACATGGAGCTTTTTGAAGATAAAAAATCAGCCTTATGTCGAGCTCTATCCTATCTCCATCTTTAATGGCTTTTGGGGGATAATGTTAATCCACAAAAGGTGTCCCGGTTCATCGTATCCTCCTCCCTTCTTCATCTATATAAGCTTGTCATTATGCATTGGACAAGCTAGTGATAGTAGTGATAATCGTTAGTCATGGAGTGTTAGAGGTTGAGTTCTTGAGTTCTTGGAGGAATGCTAGTGAATGCTAGAGAGGTTATGCTACCGGAGAGGAGATGCATTGCAAGACACATATAGTTACTCACCCAGCCAGGAGAAGGGTCAACGTCAGAAAAATGGTTGTAACTTTTCCTGTTTATTATTAATTGATGAGCGACTGCTATTATAGTTCCAATCTCATTGTCTATTATGGTGATGTGTTGATTTATTTCCTTTCTGACTGAAATATAGTTGTGCATTGGTAGCCTTTATGTTGGTATCTGTCTCTTCCTTTGCATGTGCAGGTGTTCATGTTGGAGTGAGGGAGCGAGGATATCAACTCTGCTTCAATCATAGCGTTGGACTCCAGGTTGGTCTTCTTGATTCACCTTTGATGCATAACTAGTAACTTGCGTAGCAGCGTGGTTTGATTGTGGCTAGTTCTGTTATAGGCTAGTGGGATCGCCTCTGTCCGCAGAGGGGATTTACCTGACCAACAATTTGGCGACTCCATTGGGGATGCCAGCTAGTTGATTTTTGTCTTGCATGTTAATTTTCTTCTGCTTGCTTGAGTGAATGAGCTTCCTGAGTCAGTTTTGAGTTTATTCTTTACTGTTTGACCCATCTGAGCACTGTCAACCCGACCTGAGGTCGTATCATTTATTTTTCTAGCCGGCAAGCTTAATTGGCGCGGTTATTTCTCTGACAGTCGCGCCAGTTGGCGCATGTTGCTCAAAAGCAACTCGCGCCAATACTGTGGTAGCGCAAGTTGTAGGCTGACAGTCACGCCAGCTCTGTAAATTTTGCTTGTGTGTGGGTGGAAAGCTCTTTCAGTCTCTTTTTATATCTCTTACAGCCTCTGGAACTGTGTTGAACCTCTGCTTGACTGGTCTTAGCCTTTATCCTTCAGCTGTTTGCTTATTTCTATTGATTTTCGTCTCAGCCCTAGGATATCTAGTGACTTTGCATGTCTAGCCTTCTGTGGGAAGTTTCGGCCTCTTGATTATCCAGTCAGCTTGTTGGTTGTGTTCTGCACCGATCCAGTGATTTGTTAAAGCTTGATCTTCTATACTCTAAGTGATTCACTTATAGCCTCTTTGGATTTCACTCGATTTCATTCGAACTTAGATTACATGGTTCGGTGAAAGTCTTTTGTGTTTTTCCTTGCTTGCATGGTTCGTTTTGGTGTCTCAGAATTGGTTCTATTTCATTGAGTGAACTTGGATTGTGCATATCTCTTAAAATTTGTTTACATGCATCATGCCATCTTAAAGGAAAGAAAAACAAAAAAAATATTTTGCATCATATTAGTTAGCATTTATTGTTATTTGTTGCTATTAAAAAGAAAAAGAAAAAATTTCATTTCTTGTTATTAGCTGCATTAGGATCTTTGTTGTTTGTTGAGTGATCATTTCGTTTGTGAAAAAAAAACTCAACCCTCCTTTAGATAGAATTCATCGAATCAAATGATATAATTTTGGCATATAGTTTGCATTTAAGAAGTTTTTGAGATATCACATACGGTAGGACCAAAAACTGAAACATAATCGAAGATAAACTTTAAAATGAACTCAATGAACATAACAACGCATTGGAACATAACGCAAATACTCTAGAGGTCTAGGTTAGAGACGTGTTCCGGCGTCTTTAAACCTGGTAGTTTATCGTCGAGTGGTTGGGTGATTCCTCCACGGTGAAACGATAGGTGCCAATACGGACTGTGCTCCCACGTACCGTCGAGTATATATTGGGAGACCCCTATAGGAATAAAGCCTTTATCCATAGGAAGCCATGTCAGCCGCCCTACGATTCGCAATGCAGTGAACACAGCATTCACGAAGATTGACCACCCGTACCCTAAAAAGTATTCTGTGGTTTTGCGAAAAGTTTGGCACACCCTCTACCTAGAATTCCAGAGCAGTCACTTTTGATCCTTTTCGGACTCCCTAAACGAAAAGGTGCCTGTGAGCGTCTTGTCACTTCGTGCTCATTAAATATTCGAAGGAGACTAGAGTCATCTTTTATCCTTTTCTCGACTCTTAAAACATGAAAAGGTTAAGTTCAGTGTCTTAAAATTTATTGGCCACGATAACATCTACCCAATTAGATTTTGTTTGCGTTAGCTTGAGTAGGATTATTTCTCGTTCAATGGCAGCCTTTTCGGCGCCCACCGGCCAAGGTGTTCCTCCTGATGGGAACCCTCGTCCATTTCCTTCTGTTGGAAATGTCGGTGCTCCGTATATGGCAACTTTGTCTTTGCCTGGGTTAACCATCGGTTTGCCCGTATGGTTGTTTTCAACATCGGTGGTCTCGAGTGTGATAACTTCTACTCCGAATGAACCCACCTCCCAGGTAATACCCACTTCGAATGTTACTTCCGAGGTCAATGTCGTCCAATCCACCACGGCAGACAAAGCCTCGAAAGCAAAGAAGAAAGGGAAACCGAAGAATAAGCCAGATCAACCCAAGCAGGAAGCCCCTAACCGTCCGCCCGAGGAGGGAGCCAAACGCAAACCCAAGTATCCTTGTCTTATCTGTGATGAGGATCACTATACAAAGGACTGCCCCAGGCGGTCCGAAGTTAGTCGTTTGTTGAAAGGCACTCCCGGGACTCCTGCGGTGCTTAAAGAACCCTTTCCCTCGCAGCAAACTCAAAAAACTCAAATGGTGGCTGACCCATCTCAGCCTCCCTCTTCCTTTGGTTCTCAATTGTTTATGGCTGGAACGATACCCATCAATATCAGTACTCGAACAAAAGATTACCTGCCATCTACTGGGAAGGAGCCTGAGATACCCTCTAGTGCTCCTCCGTTCAGTTCGGGTCCACCACCACCTCCTCCACCCGAACAACGTCATGCTGATTCCAAGGTGGACTCTTCCCCTTCTTCGCCTACTGCTGCGTCCTCATCTTCTACTTCGCCTGGTGAACCTCTGGAGTCAAATAACCAGGTGGCTAAGAATAAAAAGACGAAGAAGACAAAGAAGAAGAAGACTCCTCAACCAGAGGTTAAAGGTATAACCCAAGTCGATCCACCTTGTGCTCCTCCGCGGAAGGTCAAATTTCCTTGTATGTTGTGCAAGGAAGACCACCTTCTCCGCGATTGTCTTGGCATTCCCAGCGTCTTAGAAGTATGGTCTCATGATCTGGACCGCCCTGCATCGTCCTCTGTCGATCATGGCGATGTTACCTTATCACCTGGAAACGGTAAGGGAAAAGAGAAGATTCGAATCCCTTGTAAACTTTGTGAAGGCAATCATCCCCTTCACCTTTGTCCATTCATGGATAGAGCCTCTATTGTATTGGAAAGTCTTACAGCTCCCTCAACCCAACTTCCTACTGGTTATCAACGTCTTTCTGCAATTGCAGAACGTTCCCCTGCTGACAAAGAAATCAACCAAGATTCCTCTCTTGTCCAGCCTCCTCTTCCTGAATCTGGCTCTGCCAAGCCTGTTCCAGACCAACCATTGGTCGGAAAGAGCGTCGACTCGAGTTCACCACCCGCCGACCACTCTATTTCGGAAGAGCATCAAACTCATGTTCTTCTCGTCTCCTCAGATTCTCCTACATCTGGAAATACCCCTACATCTGAGAGTCCTACTGCGCTCTCCCCCGAGCAGGGGGGCAATCATACGATTCCCCCACCAAGTAGTTCAGTCGCTTCCTTCGACTGGAGACGTTTGACTACCTTCCGCCTCCCGTCTCATGTGCCTTTTTGGGTCATGGTACATGCCTATGACAAGGCAATACCTGGCACTGTTTTGGATGAGGGTGCATCTGTTAGTCTTATGTCTGCTACTACTTGGCAAGCTTTGGGTTCCCCACAGCTTGTGCCCGTAGCATCGAATCTGACTGCTTTTGACAGAGGAACTAGCCAACCATTAGGGATCCTTCCAAAGTTCCCTATTACTTTGGGAGGCAAGACCGTCTATATAGACGTATCGGTTACCCAAGGTGCTTTAGATTTTAATCTTCTCCTTGGTCGTGACTATATTTATGCCATGGGGGCCCTTATTTCTTCACTTTTCCGTGTGGTTTGCTTTCCACACAATGGACGAATTGTGACTATCGATCAATTATCGTTCGTTAGTCCACGGGTCCCCCCTGCGCAGTCGTCATCCCCTCCTGGTGTTCATCCACCAGTTGCATCTGCCTCACCGCAGGTCAACTACGTGGCCACCTATCCCGTGCCTGTATCCAGCGATGCCACCGTCATGCATAGTGTCCTGGGGGCATTGGGTCTTGACTTCTGAGATGTTGTCCTTCCACCGGGAGTGGCACTCTTGGAAGCCCCGACTTCCTGTTCATTATGATGAAGTTCGGGCGGAGCACAGTTCGTTTTCCTGTGTCAAGCTCCTTAAAAAATGAAATTAGGTGGCGGAGCATAGTTCGTTTTCCTATGTCAAGCTCCTTAAAAAATGAAACTAGGTCTAGCCGAGCATAGTTCCTGATCTTGTGTCAAGCTCATTAAAAAATGAAATAAGGGTTATGAGGATAGTTCTTTTAATGTGTCAACCTCATTAAAAAATTAAACAACTCCCTTTCCAAATCGGGTCTTTTGATTAATATCTCGTAAAATACAATTCGAGTCTTTCACAGATCTCGAGAGTGAACCTTCATTCCATCCACCTCGTTGAATGCAATGAAGCTTGGGGGGCATGTACCTCGATTTGCGTTATTATGATGGAGGCATGCGAACTGATAACAAGCATAGTTTTTCGTTTCAAGCTTGTGTAAACATGAAACCGAATTCAAGCAAAGTTCTCCATGGTTCAAGCTTGTGTAAAAATGAACCCATACCTGATTTACATCTCATGATTGCCTTTTATCTACTAAATTCTGCTAGATGAGCCTTGGTTGTTTCATTCCATCGCCACCATCTCTTTGGCCGATCATATACTCTCACTTGATTGTTTATCCTTTCCTGAGGAACTACAACGATGAGTGGTTTTATTAGCCTTTACATGTTTCGAGCGAGTTCCACCATTACCGGAACCAGTTGCTACCCTTTATACCACTCGTTCCTTCAGGACGAGTCACCTTTACGCTCTTTTCTGACTCGTAAAATATGAAAAGATTGCCGAGTATTTTTCCTTTTTGACTCGTTAAAGAAAATAAAAATGGAGGTCCGCTTTCAGCTCTTTTCTGACCATTTAAAGAGGAAAAGATGGCCGAGTCACTCCTCTTGACTCGTTAAATGTTAATAAGGGGCGGTCGTTTTAAGTTCTTTTTGTCGACCGTTAAAACATAAAAAGATTACCGGGTTTTTGTCATTTCAAACTCGTTAATGGTTACGAAACGACGTGGTTTTGACCGCTTTTTTACTTTTTCAAGTCAAAATCACTAATTATGAAAAGTACTCCTCGATCATAATGATCGGGCGGTTCTTTCGGGTATTATTTTATACTTTTTCGGGCCCGAGAGACACAACTTTACGAAAAAGGACATCCCTAGAGTTTCCTTTTCTGTTGTCTTTTCAAACTCTCTAAACATGAAAAGATGCCGAGTTCTTCCTTTGTCAGACTCGTTAAAACTTAATGACATCGGATTTTGTCACAACACAAGCATATGCTATCCCCATCAAGCTTGTTAAAAATAACTGGGGTACTCGCCAGAAATGGCGGGGGGAAAAGAAAATTTTTGAACCATAATTATTACCGTGACGGCAGTATGTCGCTCTTGAACATGGCACTTTTCTGTTTTCGTGTCCAGGGTGGGGATATTTCATCTCATAGCTTTCACTTGCTTCCATGGACTTGGGTACTGTATTTGACCTCTCATCCACTCACTGCCTCGTCATCATGACCTTTGATACATTGATGTCAAATACTGCCAATTCCGTTAATGTGCCGCTGATATGTTCAAGAGAAGTTGACCTCTGCAAAGAAACAACCTCCCTCTGATAGTTCGCACAATCTCGATTCACAACATTATCTCTCTGTCTCGTGTTGATGATGTGGGAAACATTATGGCCCACCTTCGATCAAGGTCACTTCCTGTCGACTTCAACTCATTATCCAGGAAGTTGATCTAGAGACTCCTTTCCGGTGCCTTGGAGCCTGCATGCCTCAATGGCAGGTTCTTCGTGTTCGACGTGAGGTTTTCATCATTGGCCTCCGATCGAATGATTCTACGGGTGTTCGAATTCGGATCATTGATTGACACGCCGTAGATTGTACCTATAGTACCTTGAGGGCCATTGTCATTATTGGTGGTACCTCTCGCGTCTGTTACCAGTTTCCACTATTGACTGGTAATCAGACGATGTTCATGCATGTTCGACTTCAGCTCATATATTCACATGCTTGAACTTGTACTCTTATTCGGGTCGAGATGGAGCGCAAGACCCTTGATTGTGTCTGTTGTAATCCGGGCGTGATTCTTGATACTTGACTCATTCACTGGATGGCTGCGACCATTCCTGAGTCAATTCATTGATCCTAACCAGATGGCTGCGTCCATACTATGGATCTAGATTATTTATGTACTCTCTTATGGATGGCTGCGACCATACCACGTACATCATGTAATTGAACTATCAGTCATGTCTCTCAATACAGATCCTCGGCGGCAGTAACTATATGTGCTCTTATGTGTTCTTGTGTGTTCTTGTAAAGAATTTCACCCCTCTCCACCTCTCGGACTTCATGCTTTAGGGGGCATCTATTACACAGTAATTTGTCACCATCCCTGTTACTCCTCTTGTCGTACCTTGGAGGACCCATCCCGGGAGTTATAAGAAGTGACAAAGTCTAAAAACACTTGCATTATGTTCCCCTGAGTATATACTCCATGTTCCCTGAAGACACCTTCTGCAGATTATCCCTGAAAAGTGCTCTTTTTCCATTGGCGCAAGTCCACAGTATCTTACCCGCGCCAATCATGGAGATCCTCAAAAGAGGGTGCGACCATTGGCACTCTGTCTTAGAGCAACAGTCGCACCAACCAAGTTTAGTCATGCTTTTT
The DNA here is from genome assembly GCA_031772625.1 of Pinus tabuliformis. Classification (NCBI taxonomy): domain Eukaryota; kingdom Viridiplantae; phylum Streptophyta; class Pinopsida; order Pinales; family Pinaceae; genus Pinus; species Pinus tabuliformis. The sequence goes on along the minus strand of CM062808.1, from coordinate 382,700,034 downwards.
GCCTTAACGCACGCCCGACTGTTGTTTCCTTCATTACATGGAGCTTTTTGAAGATAAAAAATCAGCCTTATGTCGAGCTCTATCCTATCTCCATATTTAATGGCTTTTGGGGGATAATGTTAATCCACAAAAGGTGTCCCGGTTCATCGTATCCTCCTCCCTTCTTCATCTATATAAGCTTGTCATTATGCATTGGACAAGCTAGTGATAGTAGTGATAATCGTTAGTCATGGAGTGTTAGAGGTTGAGTTCTTGAGTTCTTGGAGGAATGCTAGTGAATGCTAGAGAGGTTATGCTGCCGGAGAGGAGATCCATTGTAAGACACATATAGTTACTCGCCCAGCCAGGAGAAGGGTCAACGTCAGAACAATGGTTGTAACTTTTCCTGTTTATTATTAATTGATGAGCGACTGCTATTATAGTTCCAATCTCATTGTCTATTATGGTGATGTGTTGATTTATTTCCTTTCTGACTGAAATATAGTTGTGCATTGGTAGCCTTTATGTTGGTATCTGTCTCTTCCTTTGCATGTGCAGGTGTTCGTGTTGGAGCGAGGGAGCGAGGATATCAACTCTGCTTCAATCATAGCGTTGGACTCCAGGTTGGTCTTCTTGATTCACCTTTGATGAATAACTAGGAACTTGCGTAGCAGCGTGGTTTGATTGTGGCTAGTTCTGTTATAGGCTAGTGGGATCGCCTCTGTCCGCAGAGGGGATTTACCTGACCAATAGTAGCACTCAGCCTTAATTCCATATTATTGCAGTAGAAGGAAGTACTTTGCCAAAAAATATTGTAGATAAGTCCTAATTGCGAGACCAATGATAAGTTAACAAACCAAGTTATTAACATGAGGCTCGAGTACAATGAAATCCATAAGAGGATTTATGAGTTTATCACCTAAAAAGAATCAGAGGATGGGAGGAAGGGTGACTTACTGAAGCTGGAGGAATCTCATAGACATTCTGTTCATGGATTGGGATTCTCTGCTGAAACAAGTAGACAAGGGAAACAACGATATCAGTGACAACAACAAACAACATAATGGATCCATCAATGAAAATATTCATGGCACCAATCTTGTCAAGGAATGTATACCATGATTTCGTTTGAATGTCAAAAAGTTAGAGAAGTAGTGGAGATAGGAGGAGGTAATCAGACAGGTAAACAGGCTTAATTGGGAAGCATACTAGCAATTTTTAGTGAAACCACACAACCAGTGGATGACCTTGAGGTGTTTAACAACATCTACACAAAATATGGTGCAAGCACTAACAAATGCCATATTTGTTGGGCAGTTAAAATCTGCAATCGGCCAACCGCCTCAACTCAAGCCAATGACTAATATTTGCGATCTTAGAGATCAAGTTCAAAGGAGCTAGTCATTTATTTATTTTTCTTTTAGTTTTATTTTTGCATATTCTAAGGAAGGTCGTTTAAACCTCTTCAACTATTTTTTGTAATAATATATTTTAAGATATATAGTTTAGTATTTAAACCCCTCTCATGCATTTAGAGAGGGGTCCATAAATTTTATCAGAAACACTTTTCAAAACATTGCACTTTTGTATTTTTTAGGAGGTTTTGATGAAATGAATGGAACAAGATATATTTTCTTTAAATATCTAGCATGCTCTACTGAAATGCACTTTTGTACTCTTAGAATAGGTTGGATTGATTGAAATTCGGTCAATATTGCTAAAGCACATGAGCATGACTTATCATACATGGTACTTTTATCTTATGATCATGTTTTATTTATGTATCAAGAAATACATCTTCTTTCAATTGTTTTATGTATGAAAGTCTGAATTATAGTTTAGCATTATTGCACTTTTGTATGATGTTAGCTCTGATTCTATTCTGAATACATGAACGATTTTATATGCAATATATTTCTCTCAATCGTTTCACCTAACTATTTATCCAAAACGATTATTGTTAAACAATTTAACTTCTTATTGTAGTTGAATGATATTTATTACCAATGGCTGTAAGACATCATTGTAGATCACATATTGTATTTAATTCCCATGTATATTTATAGTTAAATAGTGTTAAATTAGGATATATGCATGTGTTTAGTAGTTAGATTAGATTACACTTAGCTCAATCACTTTCCCGTTACATCATATATCACCCCACCAACACTATCAAAATATTTTTCTGGGAAATTGGTCCCATTATCCACAGTCAGAGTCACTACACCAAACGGAAAAGGAGTTGCTAACCAAGTTCTGGACTGGGTGGTTTTCCCCATGTTGTCACAATGATTTTCGAGGCTTCAACATTTTGGCACTAGAAGAAGGGCCTAACTATGAATGGCAAGAAAATATAAATAAATAAGCCATTCCAAGAGTAAAACTCCCTCACCATCACCTCCAACTTGTTGATCACATTCTAAATCCCCAAATCCTAGGTGAGAAGTTGTAAAGAAATCCTTAGAATCCACTAATGAGAACCCAAATAAGTCAGATCAATCTTCTTCTATTGAAACTCTTGAAGTCCAATCTTTAATCCATAAACTGCAAGGGATTTCAATATCTCAAGAAGAATATGAGTTATCTCAAACTAGTGTTACTTCTCAGTTTCCTCCCTCTCAAATGTTAACTAGATCACATAGCGAAAAACTTGGTATCCCCCCATTTTAATTCCCTCTACCAAACCAAAGGAGAACTAAGAAAACATAGTATGAAGCTCATAGTGAAGTTCTCTCATCATCACCTGAAATACCTTCATTCATTCCATCCCCTTCATCACAAAATCAATCATCCACCTCACAACTCCAGATCGTGGTTTACACTGGTACTAGAACAGAAACCTCCTCTACCCAATCACCTTCAACTACTGGAACATCTTCCTCTACATAGATACCCATTATGGCTTGAAGACCATGCACAAATCTAGGATTTGTTCGAATGGCAGGACCATTACATCCATTACCTGCACATCCAATGAAATGGTTGCCAAATTTTGACCCTGATGATGGTCTACCTACTGCTATAGGGATTAATGCACGGATGTTTGGTGATGTAGAAAACCATCAAGGATATTCCCGGGATCCTTGGCAGATAGTCAGATTAGCTGCAACTGTCACAAAGATACATGCATATCTATTTTTAACAAACAAATATCAAAGTGAGAAGGAATTATTACCTCAAGTGTTAGTGTGGTGTTGTTGGAGAGTGCAATGCAACTAGGTGGAAGACCCCTGATCTAGCTCTAGATCAAAACCTGCACATATCAAATACAAGTGTAATATCACAACATAAAACCTTGTTAAACAAATGCATGAACATATAAAATATATCTAGTTGCATATAACTAAGCCACTCATGCTAAAAGACATTGAATAAACATATAAACAAGTTATACTACCAACATCACGAAATGGACAACACAACTTTAGTTCTATATTGATGTAGAAAGAGTGATTACAACCATCAGTTGCATCAGCCTTCCCTTACCCCTCTATCTCCTCTCTCTTCTTAACCTCTTCCGATGCCTTAGTCTGAGACTCTACTCGACAGCCAAATAGGCAATCCTTTCAAACGGTTTGACCCTTTTCACAATGTCCCAAGCCTTGCATATATAGCATGTAAGGTTAGGGTTTCCAAGTCTTTCATGAGTTCTATTAGGGAAAAGAATGCTTGTTCCCATGGCTTTGTGCTCTTTCCCATTTGCATACTCCATTGGGAATTAGTAATTCCCCCAAAAAGGTCGAGTTCTGATGTTTCCCTGCTTTTATGAGCTGAGATAGGAGAGAATATAGGGATATTTTCTTAGTCAATTCACTCCTTTGACCCATAGAAACTGATCTAGGGTCACTAACACTGTTCCTTAGGTAACAAGTAGAGTTACCCTAGGCACTAACGCATCCTTAGGCTTGCTGAGAAGATTTATAAAGCAGGTTGATAGTGTCTAGACAACGTTAGCTTGACAATTAGGCCTGTGCGCTTGGTCATTGCTTCAGTCATCATGTCTTTATCCTCTAAGCTGATGAGGAGGTCATTTTCCTATATAACAGATGCCCCCTAAAGTGTGATATTAGAGGCTGTGACAATGGCTGAAATACTTTATATTTAATTGTCCTTTTCTTTGGAAAAAAAAGAAAGAGGATAAGAGCTTCAGGCGGTATGAGAAACCCAATACAACACATATATATAAAACAAATAAAATCATGTCCTGAGTCGGGCATTCCCATGCTCAGTAGCTATGTCAAAGTGATTTTCTCAGAAAAGAGATATGACGATGCTGGCTTCTGATAAGCACAATGCAGAACCTGTGTCATAATAGGATCATTCTGATAAGCTCTCTCCAAACAACAATAACTGTAACTTAGGAGAGGAAACAAGGCTGAGTGATGCAAGCCTCTACCCAAGGTATTGATTTCATCTTCATCGAAAACATAGATCGATACATGTGAATATAGGCATTTGATGTCGAACATGAACAAAATCATTTGATTACCAGTCAATAATGGAGACCGTTAACAAACGCGAAGATGGCCACCGATAATGGTCATGGTCTCCAAGATGCACAATACAATCTAGCGAGTGCGAAAAATGTTTTTTTCATCGAACACTCGTAGAATCGTTTAACCAGGAGACAATAATGAAAACCCTTGATCAACCATAAGGTGACCTGCCACTGATGTCTGCAAGTACCAAGGTACTGAATTGTTTCTGGGTCTTCTTCCTAGATAGAGTGTTGAATTCGATAGGAAGAGACCTGTCGAAAGGTAGGCAATAAGGTGTCCTACATCAGTCGACACGAAACGGGACAAGAATGATTGTTTTTTGAGGAATCTTTTGAGCATTGGGTCAAAGCGACAGAGGGCATGATGGTAGGATATGCTTGATGGTATGAACAATAGAAGGCATGACAATGGTTTTAACCATGCAACACTAGACTCATGAACACTAAAGAGTGTTAGGATACAGAGATGCAAGAACATCAGGGTATATAGCCTAAAATCATAGGATGGTAAGATTCATATTGAGAGGCCATCACAAGGAAGGTTTATCTGAGGGAGTTCCATGTTCAGGGGAGTGACTACTGCCAAAAAACTCTTTCAAAATACGAAACATGACACAATTGTATTGTCAAATTTCCCCATTTGATTAGTTTAGTGAGTCCAGATGGGTAAACTCATAGATATTTTCATGTTTTAAGATTCTGAAAAGGATCATAAAAAGAGTGACTCTATGCCCTATCTAATTAGTTTAATGAGTCCAGATAGGAAAAATCGTCGATCTTTTCATGTTTTAAGAGTCTGAAAAGGATCGTAAAAAGAGCCACTCTATTCCTCATCTGTGTAATTTAATGAGACCAGACGAGACAACTCGGTGGTATTTTCATATTGTGAGAGTCGGAGAAGATCGTAAAGAATGACTCCAAGGTGGTCCCTTTGTCATAGTTCTTAACCGGGTGCGACAAAAGTTTAATAGTATACCTAGAACGGTTCCTTTTCTGTAAGTTAATCTACTGAGTCTGGATAAAGAGAAACCTATGCTCAATAGATGTTTGCCTCATTTTGTTACGAGTACAAGGAGACGAAGTAAACTTGACATTCATCGTGACTTTTAATGAGTCACGTGACGAAAAACTCAATATCTTCATCAAATTTTAACGAGTGTGTTAGTGTCGGTCTTGAGCCCTCCATCAGTGATCAATAGCTCTTTGCATATGCATAGTTAGGTGTCTCATCAATGTCAATTTTGCATCCCACTAGGCATGCCATAAAATTGAATGGAGGGCTAGTCTTTGTTCCCTTCTTGGCTTTGCTGGATCAGGTCATACCACAATGAAATTGAGTCATGTTTGTTTTTATTTTTGTCTTGAGGTCCCAGGTCTTAGGTCTAGGATTCTGAGTCAAAATCACTGTAAGGTCATGAGTTCAAGGTCAGTGAGTGTCCAGCAAGCCAGAAGGAGGTATGTACATATGTTTCATTATTATTTTTATCATCTACAGTTCATTTTATACCTTGGATTTAAAAATCCTGTTTTTAATTCCAAGGTCATGAGAAATTTGTGAAAATAAAGAAATTTTCAAAAGTTTGCAAAAGTGCCGGCAACAACCCTGGTTCCTTCGTCACAGTCCATCAGATGGTCAACCTACAAAAAGAATGAAGTCAAACGCCTCAAAGAGCTAATTTCAGGACAAAATGACTCCAAAACAGTGTTAAAAAAGAATGTCAAAGTGGAAACATTATAAAGTGGGTTTTTGAGTTAAATTTTTTCAAATGAAAGCATATAAAGGTAAATTCCCTCTTTGAAGACCCTCATTGTGCATTTGGGAGCAAGAAATTACAAGGAGAGAAGCAAGAGAGCGATTTGGGCAATTTGCAGCAAATTTCGAGCTTTTGGAGGGTGCGCGACCACTCCATCAGGGTGCGCGACCACCTGGGAGGTGCGCGACCACTCCAGCGCAAAAATCCTTTGTTATTTTGGTCAGGCGTGACCACTCGAAGGGTGCGTGACCACTCGAAGGAAGTGCGCGACCACTCGTCCAACAAGCCCAGAAATTCATCAAAACTTCAAATTTCTTCTAAATTGCTTGCGGTTTCTTCAAGGTAGGCCTCCCAAACAACTTTTATGATTGTGTCATGGATGAATAAGGAGGGTTATGGTCATAAATATCATGCAAGAAATTAATGAAAATAGGTTAAGTGATTGATGTTTTTGCAAGCTTATGCTTTGATGGTTTGTTTGTTTTTCAAGGTAATTTTTCCTTATTTCCCTCCATTTATTTTCCCAATATAAAATCACATGTGTTAGAGTGTCATTTTCATTAATCTCATTTGCAAGTAATGCTAAAACCCCAACCCAAATCCATAAAACCCTAACCCCTCCTAAACCCTATTCAAACCCTAAATGCTACCATGTTTCTTACCCAAACCCTACACTATGACACACAGCAAAATCATATGTAAAATACACAGCATAATGAAAAAGAAAACATAGTGAAAAGAAAGGAAAATGATGACAAAGGCATGCACATGAAATATCATAAAAAAAAAAAAAAGAATAAAAATATAACTTGCATAGCCTTATAAAAAACAAAAGAAAAATGTCATCTTGCTGTAAATATCAAAGGTTAGAAGCTGTGTGAAAATCATGACAAAGTTTATCAAATGTACCAGCTGCTAGCTATCAAAAAGGAGCAGTTTTGCTGTGCTGGGGTTTGTGCATTAATATGGTATCATCTCCCTTTCCCTAGACTCTGTTTTCCTACCTATTTCCCTCATGAAAAACCTAATTCAATTGCTCATTAATCCCTTCCTAAAAATCCCTATGCAATTGATATCCCTTCCCTTCTGTCAAAACATGTAAATGAAACCTTATTTCACCTATGACAAAAAGCATTCATGAAGCTGCCAGCATTGTTAAAAGAACTGCTGTTATGAAATTGGTTGGCAGACTTTGTTAATAGGTTTCATTACTCCCTAACCCTAATTCCCTATATCCCCTCATTCCCCTAATTCCCTTGATACAATCCCTCTCCCTTCCATTGCAAAATAATCACAGCAACCCTTCTCTTCCCCTTGTAATCAAATACCCAAAACCCCTGTTTTCCATTAGCATCAAATGGCCACTTTTACATGTGAAAAAACAGAGTATGCTCATGAATGACATCAAAAGCAAAATAAAAGGAGCAGCCTGTAAAATTGATTGTGGTTGATGCTACCCCATACCCTGATACTGATGCCCTCATTCCCTCCATCATGTAAATTTTTATTGTCCTTTCCCTTGGTGCTCAAAATACAAATTTTCCCTAATAAAGTATTAATTTGCAAATGATGAGAGATAGAATGACATGTTTAACATTGTGTGATTGTTTCCTTCGAAATTCCCTGTTGTTTATATATATATTTTCCCTTTCCTTATGTAATTTCCCTCCCCTAACATTTCCCTCATGATTTTTCCCCTTGAAAACAGCATACTTTACAGCATTTTGCATGCAGGGCAGCAGTCATCTTGACTTATTTATTTCATCTTGCTCAATCGCACCATGTCAACCACTGAGACTAATGAGAAAGGTGATGACCGATCTTCATCCACGGAGGTTGAGACACAGCGGAGGCCTCGTAAGGGTGGCAAGAGTGGTCATCACAAGAGGGAAGAGCCCACATCATTGGCAGAGTTGCAGGCTTGCTCATTGGCAGTGACTTGCTTTCAGTACATGTCATGCTATCAGTTTTGCGAGAGGCTTGCACAGATTCAGCATCATAGAAAGCTGTCCCGGCTATTTGTTTTACACCTTCATGACGGGCAGGTCACTCTTGCAGGAGTGAATTTTGTGTTTTCTCCAGAGGCCATCTCACAGGCTACCGGGATGCCCAATGTGGGTGAGGTGTGGCCAAAGCGCAAGTGGCTGGATTTGGTATACTTTGAGCCATATGTCAGGCCAGCATACATACACAACTTGTCAGGGAACTTTCCTATCAGGTTCCTCCGAGAGGAATATGCATCTATCATGAGGCTTATTATGCACTATTTCACATGCGAGGGGAGGTTCTCACGAGTATTTGCTTGTCACATCCGCATGCTGATGCACTTCACCAGGGTGAGAATGATGAACATCCCGGCTTATCTCTTTCATGACATTCAGAGGATGGTCTCTATCCTCCAGAAGCAGACCCCAGCTCAGCAGTTCAGGAGTTTGTGTCATCATGGTCTCATCCAGCTGGTTGTTTCCCATCAGCTGAGCCAGCAGGGTATTCCTTGGGCAGATTTTATCTCCCGTGAGTTCTTTACACAGCCACAGCCACAGCCAGAGGTAGTTCACGAGGAGGGAGGGCCATCACATCAGCCCGAGGCTAGTATTCCGAGACATATGGCTTCTTCTCCTCGGGTCACTTATCAGAAAGGTCATAGGACCTTATTTGCAGCAGCTCGACGAGTACTTTCTCCACAGCAGGTGGAAGGGGTCTCGTCATCTTCTTCAGATCAGCGAGTGTTATCTCCACACCAGGTGGAAGGGGCCTCGCATCCTTCAGTAGCAGAGGCAGTACGAGAGGGCAAGCAGCCCACGGTTGAGGATGAGGCAGTTGGCGAGGCACATCCTGATTTCACTGATCTTGATGCTCACTCTCCTTCCTCTTCAGATTTCTATGAGCTCATTAGGCAGAGAGAGGAGGAGAACCTTGTGTTGCAGCGAAAGCTTGAGATGGCTCAGTGGACTATCACTTATTTAGAGCAGCGGAACAAACAGTTAGGGACAGAGAAAGAGCTGGATGAATTATGGAGAATCCGCGGTAACAGAGGCTTGAACCGCAGGAGGCCCGGGGACCCATTGCCCACTAATAGGGAGTCATTGCTCATCCAAGCAAATTTTCGCTTGGAGAGATTGTTGGAGAAGGCAAATCATGACAAAGAGCTGCTACGCAACATGAAAACACATTATTGGGCCAGATTGCATGTTTGCAAGGCCAAAATGAAAATTCTCCAAAGGAAGCTGTCTGAGGCCCGGAAGAGGAAGAAAAGGACAAACCCACTCCGTATCTTGGCTGAGGCATCCCTCACTCACCATGGTACTCATCAGCCTTGATCCAGCATTAAAATCTAAAAATTTTGAGAATTTTGGAGCATTTTGGCAATTTTTTGTAAATTTACAGGTTTTTGCCTGTGGAGTGGTCGCGCACCCCGCGCGACCACTCGTGGGGACAGCTCAGAATGAGGAAAGGTTTACATTTTTGGAAAGGGCATGCAGAGACTAAAATTACCTATACTTGGGAGAAGCTTGATTTTGAGATTTGGGCCTCCAAAAGCTCAAAATACATCAAAAAAATGACTTTCTGCCCACTTTTTGAGTTGCAGAAAGTGACCTTGGGAGAATTGACTTTTGAGGGGTCATATCAACTCCAAATCCAGAAATTCCACTTGGGATGGAAAGTAGACAGACCAAGCTTTCCAATCAGCCATCTTGCACCTGATTTGGACCAGTGGAACCCACTCAAAAGTTGCTGCAAAGGGGCGCGACCACTCGAGCAGGGGGCGCGACCACTCGAGCTGATTTTGGCAGTTTTGACTTTTTAGGCCAGAAAACACTGTTTTCACCTTGGTTGATGATTTTTACTTGTAGATGATGGATGAATGTATAATTTTCATGGCACATTGATATATTTTATCTCTCTTTACCCTTCTAGAAGCTTCCTTGATGTAAAAAGTGAATAATTAATGCATGGATGAGTTAGCTAAGTAATAGAGGCAAGTTGTTGGACTGCCTATTATCTAGTGCTTAGTTTAGAATTAGTTCAAACTGCTCCTAGGAAGCTGAGCTCGACCCCTAGAGGTGGGGAAAGGAGTTAGATGGTCTATATTATGCTCTCTCTTTCTCATTTTCATGGTTGGACTCTTGTGGAAGAAAGCTTTCATTGTATATTGTACATCTATCTCTGCAATTTAAGGAAAAGGAAGGCCAGGGTTTTGCAGACATCATTGTGGATTCTTGTGGATTGTTGTGTTGATGGTGTGTTCTCTACATGTTCTTGTAAGTTTTGTTTATGTATTCCACATCTCTCTTTTGCTTCTAATTGGACAGATGAAGTGGTAAAGTTTGAATTCATGCTTTGACATGCTCAGCTTTTTAGTTTGTTCAATATTTATGTTTTCTACTGTCTAGAGAGGATTCAAATTGGTTGTTTTCCCTCTTTAGCTCCTCCTCTATCATTCCTGATCATCCACCTCAGATTAAGGCATCAGCACTCACTCCTACCTTGCCCCTAAGATCACCCTGCAAAAACTGTGCTCATTCCCCGCACCCTGAATTGCACTTCCACCAATTGCCACCAAAAACCCCAAAAATCATTAAATCAACCCCCCTTATCAATTTACTAGCCTAAAATCTTTATTATTAATTGGTCAGCTTAATCATATTGAAAGATCTATCGAATCTGACCCGAGAGAGCCTTCTCATACCTCGTAGGGCTAGCTACGAGGTGAAATGGTTTGATGTAGCCTTGAGAGTTTGTCTATCTCAGCCTAGGTGAATTCCAAGCGCTAACATAGTGGCGACCATACTGGGGAGAACAAACTTGTTTGTGTGTTGATGTGTGTGTTTCGCAAGTCTTAGACGGAGCCTGAAGTTACGCCAGGTAGCCTTTGAACACGCTCTTGTTTTACATCAGCGTTAGTAGATAAACGCTGCTTCAGTCAATCTCCGTGAGCTTCTGGAACACTCACTTCAGTGACATCTTTATCCCAGTATCATTATGGAATCTAAGCTTCGGATGATAGGCTAAGAGATTCCATACGGCTGAGCGGTTTTTCCTTTCCTAGTCTCTTCGCGAAAACAAGCTGGCTACTGATCCAAGACCAATTGCTAGATCTAATTCATGCCCAGCTATTTTTGAGTATCTTGAAGATCTTGATTTCGATGAAAGTTTTGAGTTGTCGTTGTTTAAAGCTAAATCTGAAAGTGCACTTGCTACTCTAGTTCCTAATCCTGATTTTGCGGCTGCTATTGAATTCGAGAGGCATAATAAATTAGTTGAAAATTTCATTTTGAGGAATCTCCAGACACGTGTACAAGCTACAACTCTTGCTGATTTCCTTGAAAATATCTCTGGTCATATTGGATCCTCTATCACGGTGCATGAACAGTCAAATCCCCCTTATATTGCCATCACTCCCATAGTTACTCATCCCCCATCTACAGTTGTTTCGCCTTCGGTTTCACATACTACTTCTCCTCCTCTTACTCCTCATACTGCCACACCTACTCCGCCTGCTACTCCAAGACCCACATTACCTAGAAAAATGGCAGCCCGTTTTGCCCCACTTGTATTGCCTGCTAATCTTCATGATATGCCTGCTGATTACCAAAGCAAAATTCCCATGTTCGATGGCGCTCCACAAAGTGTTACAGCACAGCAACATGTCGATAAAATGTCCACTTTCTTTGATCTATATGAGTTAGATGAAGAAGATGTTACCATGCGGTTGTTCATGCAGACATTTGCCGGAGAAGTAAGAAAATGGTTCAGAGGGTTGGCAGCTAACAACATCACCACCTTGCAAGCACTTGAAGATCAATTCTTGGACCGATGGGAAATCAAAAAAGACCCGCTGCAAATCAATGCCGAGTACAACAACCTCAAGCGAAATCCGGGTGAGTCGGTTCAAGATTATATCATCAGATTTAATTCAGTGTATAACGCTATACCCGATGATTTGAAACCATCAAGAAAGTCCGCATTGCTTAAGTTCCCAGATGGTTTCGATCCGAAGATGGCCTACTCACTGCGGGACCGAGATCCTCCTACCTTGGAGGAAATGCAGAAAATTGCAGTCAGTGTGGAGGCTAATTTGAATGACAAAAGGGCAAGAATGAAGGCGGAAAAGAAGGTCACAATCAAAGAGGAGGTAGCATCCACTTCTCAAGTTATTCGGAAAATGGAAGAGGTGTCAAAGGCACTCCAAAATCTCAGTCTTGGCAAACCGGAACCACAAGTTCGAAATCCAAACTTCAGAGGCCAACAACAGCAGCCCCAATATAGAATCAAACAGCGGGAAGCACGAGCACAAGAGGCGGCCGTGCAGCAGCCAATCCAACCTCCATTTCAGCAAAATTATGTCACTCAAGAATCAGAAGATGAAGGTGAAGGTGTGGGTGAAGAAAATCACTTTTTCACTCCCGATGATCTGCCCACATACATCACGGAAGAAGAAGAGCTGGTAAGTAATGCTTATACACCTCAAGATGAGCATTACATTCTATCTAATGATGTTGTACTTCAAGATGAGTCTGAGGAGTACCAAAGAGGTTACTTACACGCTTTATCAGCTCAACAAGGCCAGCAGAGACAGCTGAGAAACCAGACAGTTCCCATACATCCAATTCAAAAGAGGGCAGAAAATTTGGCAAAGAATGGTGCTGCTGTTCCACAGAGAAAAGGTAAAGAAATCATGGATCCTTCATCAAATCCAACAGTTCCAGCAAACATGATGGATCAGCCATCAAATGTACCAAAAGATAGAGTGGAAAAGCGAGACAATCCGGCAAAAGAAGGTGAGAAGAATCAAACTTTCAGCATTGAGAATGAAGTCTCAAAATTGAAGTTGTCCATTCCATTGACGGAGGTCATGAAGAACAACACATACAGAGAACAAATTTCCAAGATGTTCAACATTGATCCAATGCTAGATGCGGTGAACGTAGAGGATGATCAGCCGGAGTTGATTTTTGGGCCAGCGCTAAATGGTGAGTCTCCCGAAAGTGATGTTCCTCCATTCTATATCAGTTTGAGAATTCATGATTTTATTCTTCACAACGCCATGTTTGATTCGGGAGCATCACACCATTTAATGCCCAAGGCAATAATGGAGAAGTTGGGACTTGATATAACTCGTAAGTACCATGATCTATATTCATTTGATTCCAGCCGGGTTAGATGCATCGGTTTGATTAAAGATTTGGTTGTTAGCTTGGATCAAATTCCTGCAAAAAATCTCTTGATGGATGTGGTAGTGGCGGACATTCCTCCAAGGTTTGGTATGCTCCTTTCAAGGTCATGGGGATCAAAACTTAAAGGTACTTTACAGCTGGACTTTTCATATGCCACTATTTTGGTGTTTGGCCAAATGAGAAAGGTGTACCGAGAGCAAAAGATGAAGTATATGATTACTAGCAAGGAAAAGCCAGTAAATCATCCTGTAAATTATGTACAAACAGATTTAGAATCCTTTGTTTTATTTGCTGATAATTTTAATGAGGTAGATAGTCAATTAGTTCAGATAGAAGACATCCCAGGCATGGCAGAAAATTTTAGGGAAGTATTGAGAACGGACAGTGAAGAAAGGACTGTTGTCATAAAGTCAATTGCCGAAACAAATGAGCAGCAAGTCATGACTGCAACAACATCACAAGTGCAGCCCTTGGATGATGATGAAGATGGTCTTTGGACCATGGATTTTGATGGTGCAGTGGGCAGCGATGGAGCTAGCATAGGTGTATGGATTCGTAGCCCATTTTCAGTCCCTAACCAAGTCCCAAGCAAGGTACAAGTGTGCTCTTATAAATTGGCTTTTGATTGTTCGAATAATGAAGCAGAATATGAGGCCCTTATAGCTGGTTTGAAAATCCTCCGGAAATTAAAAGCAAAGAAGATAGCAGTTTATGGCGACTCCGAGTTAGTGATCAAACAAGTAAAGGGGGAATTTCAAGCTAAACATCCTCGTATGCGGGCTTATCGCAATGCTGTTCTAGACATTTTGAAGCGGTTTTCAGAGCATACTTTAACATGCATACCCCGGATACAAAATGGAGTTGCGGATGCATTGGCCAGGGCAGCAAGCAATTTGAAAATACCAATGAATTCGAGCAACAAGTTTGAAATCTATGTAAAGCACCGTCCTACAGTCCCGGATAATCAAAGATGTTGGCAAGTGTTTCAAGATGACGAGGAGATCAAAGATTTCTTGCATGGAGAAGGTAAATTTGAAGAAATTTCAATAGACATGGAGCCTGAAGGAGTTAATCAAATGGATGTTTTGCAGCTGAAAGATAATCATATTCCTAAAGGGCTGATTCCTTTAGAAGAACTTTTTGATCAAGATGATGTGGCTCGCAAGCCAAATTTGATGCCAACAGAAGAAGGTGTGGAAGATGTGAACCTTGGGACAACGGAACATCCAAAGATGGTGAAATTATCAAAGGCTCTGCCACTCAAGGTAAAGAATCAATACATTAAATTATTGTCATCATTTTCTGATGTTTTTGCTTGGGATTATTCAGATTTAAAGACATATGATACAAGCATTATTCAACATACTATTCCCATAAAGCCAAATCAAAAGCCTTTTCGACAAAAGTTGCGGAGGATCAATCCCAAGTTGCTGCCTTTGATTGAGAAAGAGGTCAATAGGCTCTACAAGTCCGGAATTATAGTCCCTATTCGCTTTTCTGATTGGATCTCTAATCTAGTGCCTGTGAGAAAGAAGACCGGTGAAATACGCTTATGCATAGATTTCAGAAATTTAAACAAAGTGTCGCTAAAGGACAACTATCCGTTGCCTAAAATGGACCACATATTGCAGCGGCTAGTGGGCGCTTCAAGAATGTCATTGCTTGATGGATACTCAGGCTACAATCAGATTTTAGTGCACGAGGATGACCGTGATAAGACAGCCTTCACCACACCATGGGGAACATTTCACTACGCCAAAATGCCATTTGGGTTGAAAAATGTGGGTGCCACATTTCAGCGAGCTATGGATATGGCTTTCGCTAATGAAAAGGATGTATTTTTAGTTGTGTATCTTGACGATCTAACCGTGTTTTCCAAATCAGATGAAGAGCATCTATTTCACTTAACTAAAGTGTTCCAAAAGTGCAGAAAATATGGCATTTCCTTGAACCCGAAAAAGAGTCTTTTTGCCATGAGTGAAGGCAAATTGCTGGGACATATTATTTCCAAAGATGGCATCCGAATCGATCCCGCACGGGTGGAAGCAATTCAGCAGCTAGAGCAGCCCCGAAACAAGAAGGAAATACAGTCTTTTAATGGCAAATTGAATTTTCTGCGCCGCTTCATTCCTAATCTTGCAGAGCACCTTAGAGAAATAACCAATATGCTCCGGAAGGACAGCGAGATTAAGTGGACCGAGGAGGCAGTCAAATCTTTCAATCTAATCAAGGTAATCTTGTCTTCAGCCCCTACCTTGATTAGTCCCGATTATACTCAAGATTTCATCTTGTTCTCTTTCGCTTCCGAGCATACATTGGCAGCAGTATTGATGCAAAAAAGAGAAGGAGTTGAGAGGCCAATAGCTTTTTTCAGCCGGATTATTAGAGATGGAGCACTAAACTATAACATCATTGACAAGCAAGCTTTGGCGCTGATCAAAGCCTTGAAAGATTTCCGGGTATATATTCTCAACTCTCATGTGTTGGCATATGTTCCTAATGTGGCCGTAAAGGATGTCTTGGTACAAACGGAGCCGGAGGGTAGGAGAGGTAAATGGATTGCTGCTCTCTTAGAGTATGATGTTGAAATCAAGCCTACCAAACTGATTAAAGGTCAAGGTCTCGCGAAATTAATGGTTGAAACAAACCTTCATGCTCTTGACATCAACTTGATCGCTGCCTTATCCGATGGTGACGAAGAAAATTCAGCAGTTCAGGTATCAGACATCTTTGTTTCTTCACCTTGGTATGCTGATATAGTTTATGTACTTCAAAACTTATTTGCACCTCCCGAAATGTCAAGAAATAAGGCAAGAACATTAAAGCTAAAGGCTGCTAAATTTTGCATTTTGAAATCTGCACTTTATTGGAAAGATCTCGGACGCATCTTGCTGAATTGTTTGGTCGAAGAGGAAGCGAAGGCAACCGTGGAAGACTTCCATAAAGGTGATTGTGGAGGTCATTTGTTTTGGAAGACAACGGCCAACAAGATCTTGCGAGCTGGTTTTTATTGGCCTTCCCTATTTTCTGATGTGTACAAAGCGGTGAAGAGCTGTCATGAATGCCAAATATTTCAAGGAAAGCAAAAGTTGCAGCCATTGCCTCTCAAACCGGTGGAGATTAGTGCGCCATTTCAGCAGTGGGGCTTAGACTTTATTGGCGAAATCCACCCAGCATCATCCGGGCAGCACCGCTGGATCTTAACCGCTACCGATTACTTCACAAAGTGGATAGAGGCAATTCCTACTCGGCAGGCCATAGATTCGGTAATTATCTCTTTTCTTGAAACTAATATCTTGTCACGTTTCGGCTGTCCATTCAAAATAATCACAGATAATGCAGCTGCCTTTAAGTCCAATAAGATGGTGGATTTTTGTTATAAGTACAACATCAGCTTGGGTCACTCCACCGCTTATCATCCACAAGGTAATGGGCTGGCCGAATCGTCAAATAAGTCATTAGTGAACATTATCAAGAAGATGCTGGAAATTAACAAGAAAAGTTGGCACAAGAAATTGGTAAATGCATTATGGGCTGATCGGGTGAGCCAAAAGAAGTCCATTGGAATGTCGCCATTTGAGATTGTTTACGGAGTTGATGCAGTCTTTCCAACATCACTTAGTATACCGGTCGCGAAATTACTTCAAGAAACGGGAGAAGATATGGATCCAATGCAACGGAGAATCAATCAAATGGTCCACTTACAGCAAACAAGGGAAGAAGTTCTCCAAAACTCTTTAAGGCTGCAAGAACGTATCAAGAAAATCTATGACAAGAAGGCAAAGTCAGAAAACTTTCAGCTGGAGGATGTTGTTTTGAGGTGGGATGCCCGAAATGAGGACAAAGGTAAGCACGGTAAATTTGATAATTTGTGGAAAGGTCCTTATAAGATTGCTGCATTTCGTGGTCCCAATGCTTTCATTCTCAAAGAGTTGAATGGGGATGAATGTCCCGATGGGTCGGTGAATGGCCGGCTTCTGAAAAGATATCATGCTTGAGCAATGCTGCTCTAATCATCTTCATTGTAATTACCGTTTTCCTTCATTACAGCAAGTGTGATCTGATCTCTCATCCTTAGTTTGGGGCCCGCAGTGAAGGCTATAATTCCGAGGATGAAGATTGGTTGGTGTGAAGTTTTCAGTTTGTTTATTTTCTGCAAAATTCAGTTTGTTTGAGTCATAGTCTTTTGACAGTTTTCAGTTTATAATCCAAGTCAAATAAATTCTGTTCGAGTATGGTTATATTTGTACTAGTTGACTCCATTGCCCAATGAATACGACACTGGTCTGATCTCGCAAGAGGTCTGAGGTTCTTGGCACCTCCAAGGAGTTGTCATCCCCATTGGAGCCAATGTTAGTGTCGGTCTTGAGCCCTCCATCAGTGATCAATAGCTCTTTGCATATGCATAGTTAGGTGTCTCATCAATGTCAATTTTGCATCCCACTAGGCATGCCATAAAATTGAATGGAGGGCTAGTCTTTGTTCCCTTCTTGGCTTTGCTGGATCAGGTCATACCACAATGAAATTGAGTCATGTTTGTTTTTATTTTTGTCTTGAGGTCCCAGGTCTTAGGTCTAGGATTCTGAGTCAAAATCACTGTAAGGTGATGAGTTCAAGGTTAGTGAGTGTCCAGCAAGCCAGAAGGAGGTATGTACATATGTTTCATTATTATTTTTATCATCTACAGTTCATTTTATGCCTTGGATTTAAAAATCTTGTTTTTAAGTCCAAGGTCATGAGAAATTTGTGAAAATAAAGAAATTTTCAAAAGTTTGCAAAAGTGCCAGCAACAACCCTGGTTCCTTCGTCACAGTCCATCAGATGGTCAACCTGCAAAAAGAATGAAGTCAAACGCCTCAAAGAGCTAATTTCAAGACAAAATGACTCCAAAACAGTGTTAAAAAAGAATGTCAAAGTGGAAACATTATAAAGTGGGTTTTTGAGTTAAATTTTTTCAAATGAAAGCATATAAAGGTAAATTCCCTCTTTGAAGACCCTCATTGTGCATTTGGGAGCAAGAAATTACAAGGAGAGAAGCAAGAGAGCGATTTGGGCAATTTGCAGCAAATTTCGAGCTTTTGGAGGGTGCGCGACCACTCCATCAGGGTGCGCGACCACCTGGGAGGTGCGCGACCACTCCAGCGCAAAAATCCTTTGTTATTTTGGTCAGGTGCGACCACTCGAAGGGTGCACGACCACTCGAAGGAAGTGCGCGACCACTCGTCCAGCAAGCCCAGAAATTCATCAAAACTTCAAATTTCTTCTAAATTGCTTGCGGTTTCTTCAAGGTAGGCCTCCCAAACAACTTTTATGATTGTGTCATGGATGAATAAGGAGGGTTATGGTCATAAATATCATGCAAGAAATTAATGAAAATAGTTTAAGTGATTGATGTTTTTGCAAGCTTATGCTTTGATGGTTTGTTTGTTTTTCAAGGTAATTTTTCCTTATTTCCCTCCATTTATTTTCCCAATATAAAATCACATGTGTTAGAGTGTCATTTTCATTAATCTCATTTGCAAGTAATGCTAAAACCCCAGCCCAAATCCATAAAACCCTAACCCCTCCTAAACCCTATTCAAACCCTAAATGCTACCATGTTTCTTACCCAAACCCTACACTATGACACACAGCAAAATCATATGTAAAATACACAGCATAATGAAAAAGAAAACATAGTGAAAAGAAAGGAAAATGATGACAAAGGCATGCACATGAAATATCATAAAAAAAAAAAAAAAGAATAAAAATATAACTTGCATAGCCTTATAAAAAACAAAAGAAAAATGTCATCTTGCTGTAAATATCAAAGGTTAGAAGCTGTGTGAAAATCATGACAAAGTTTATCAAATGTACCAGCTGCTAGCTATCAAAAAGGAGCAGTTTTGCTGTGTTGGGGTTTGTGCATTAATATGGTATCATCTCCCTTTCCCTAGACTCTGTTTTCCTACCTATTCCCCTCATGAAAAACCTAATTCAATTGCTCATTAATCCCTTCCTAAAAATCCCTATGCAATTGATATCCCTTCCCTTCTGTCAAAACATGTAAATGAAAGCTTATTTCACCTACGACAAAAAGCATTCATGAAGCTGCCAGCATTGTTAAAAGAACTGCTGTTATGAAATTGGTTGGCAGACTTTGTTAATAGGTTTCATTACTCCCTAACCCTAATTCCCTATATCCCCTCATTCCCCTAATTCCCTTGATACAATCCCTCTCCCTTCCATTGCAAAATAATCACAGCAACCCTTCTCTTCCCCTTGTAATCAAATACCCAAAACCCCTGTTTTCCATTAGCATCAAATGGCCACTTTTACATGTGAAAAAACAGAGTATGCTCATGAATGACATTAAAAGCAAAATAAAAGGAGCAGCCTGTAAAATTGATTGTGGTTGATGCTACCCCATACCCTGATACTGATGCCCTCATTCCCTCCATCATGTAAATTTTTATTGTCCTTTCCCTTGGTGCTCAAAATACAAATTTTCCCTAATAAAGTATTAATTTGCAAATGATGAGAGATAGAATGACATGTTTAACATTGTGTGATTGTTTCCTTCGAAATTCCCTGTTGTTTATATATATATTTTCCCTTTCCTTATGTAATTTCCCTCCCCTAACATTTCCCTCATGATTTTTCCCCTTGAAAACAACATACTTTACAACATTTTTCAGGCAGGGCAGCAGTCATCTTGACTTATTTATTTCATCTTGCTCAATCACACCATGTCAACCACTGAGACTAATGAGCAAGGTGATGACCGATCTTCATCCACGGAGGTTGAGACACAGCGGAGGCCTCGTAAGGGTGGCAAGAGTGGTCATCACAAGAGGGAAGAGCCCACATCATTGGCAGAGTTGCAGGCTTGCTCATTGGCAGTGACTTGCTTTCAGTACATGTCATGCTATCAGTTTTGCGAGAGGCTTGCACAAATTCAGCATCATAGAGAGCTGGCCCGGCTATTTGTTTTACACCTTCATGACGGGCAGGTCACTCTTGCAGGAGTGAATTTTGTGTTTTCTCCAGAGGCCATCTCACAGGCTATCGGGATGCCCAATGTGGGTGAGGTGTGGCCAAAGCGCAAGTGGCTGGATTTGGTATACTTTGAGCCATATGTCAGGCCAGCATACATACACAACTTATCAGGGAACTTTCCTATCAGGTTCCTCCGAGAAGAATATGCATCTATCATGAGGCTTATTATGCACTATTTCACATGCGAGGGGAGGTTCTCACGAGTATTTGCTTGTCACATCCGCATGCTGATGCACTTCACCAGGGTGAGAATGATGAACATCCCGGCTTATCTCTTTCATGACATTCAGAAGATGGTCTCTATCTTCCAGAAGCAGACCCCAGCTCAGCAGTTCAGGAGTTTGTGTCATCATGGTCTCATCCAGCTGGTTGTTTCCCATCAGCTGAGCCAGCAGGGTATTCCTTGGGCAGATTTTATCTCCCGTGAGTTCTTTACACAGCCACAGCCACAGCCAGAGGCAGTTCATGAGGAGGGAGGGCCATCACATCAGCCCGAGGCTAGTATTCCGAGACATATGGCTTCTTCTCCTCGGGTCACTTATCAAAAAGGTCATAGGACCTTATTTGCAGCAGCTCGACGAGTACTTTCTCCACAGCAGGTGGAAGGGGTCTCGTCATCTTCTTCAGATCAGCGAGTGTTATCTCCACACCAGGTGGAAGGGGCCTCACATCCTTCAGTAGCAGAGGCAGTACGAGAGGGCAAGCAGCCCATGGTTGAGGATGAGGCAGTTGGCGAGGCACATCCTGATTTCACTGATCTTGATGCTCACTCTCCTTCCTCTTCAGATTTCTATGAGCTCATTAGGCAGAGAGAGGAGGAGAACCTTGTGTTGCAGCGGAAGCTTGAGATGGCTCAGTGGACTATCACTTATTTAGAGCAGCGGAACAAACAGTTAGAGACGGAGAAAGAGCTGGATGAATTATGGAGAATCCGCGGTAACAGAGGCTTGAACCGCAGGAGGCCCGGGGACCCATTGCCTGCTGATAGGGAGTCATTGCTCATCCAAGCAAATTTTCACTTGGAGAGATTGTTGGAGAAGGCAAATCATGACAAAGAGCTGCTACGTAACATGAAAACACATTATTGGGCCAGATTGCATGTTTGCAAGGCCAAAATGAAAATTCTCCAAAGGAAGCTGTCTGAGGCCCGGAAGAGGAAGAAAAGGACAAACCCACTCCGTATCTTGGCTGAGGCATCCCTCACTCACCATGGTACTCATCAGCCTTGATCCAGCATTAAAATCTAAAAATTTTGAGAATTTTGGAGCATTTGGCAATTTTTTGTAAATTTACAGGTTTTTGCCTGTGGAGTGGTCGCGCACCCCGCGCGACCACTCGTGGGGACAGCTCAGAATGAGGAAAGGTTTACATTTTTGGAAAGGGCATGCAGAGACTAAAATTACCTATACTTGGGAGAAGCTTGATTTTGAGATTTGGGCCTCAAAAAGCTCAAAATACATCAAAAAAATGACTTTCTGCCCACTTTTTGAGTTGCAGAAAGTGACCTTGGGAGAATTGACTTTTGAGGGGTCAAATCAACTCCAAATCTAGAAATTCCACTTGGGATGGAAAGTAGACAGACCAAGCTTTCCAATGAGCCATCTTTCATCTGATTTGGACCAGTGGAACCCACTCAAAAGTTGCTGCAAAGGGGCGCGACCACTCGAGCAGGGGGCGCGACCACTCGAGCTGAATTTCGCAGTTTTGACTTTTTAGGCCAGAAAACACTGTTTTCACCTTGGTTGATGATTTTTACTTGTAGATGATGGATGAATGTATAATTTTCATGTCACATTGATAGATTTTATCTCTCTTTACCCTTCTAGAAGCTTCCTTGATGTAAAAAGTGAATAATTAATGCATGGATGAGTTAGCTAAGTAATAGAGGCAAGTTGTTGGACTGCCTATTATCTAGTGCTTAGTTTAGAATTAGTTCAAACTGCTCCTAGGAAGATGAGCTCGACCCCTAGAGGTGGGGAAAGGAGTTAGATGGTCTATATTATGCTCTCTCTTTCTCATTTTCATGGTTGGACTCTTGTGGAAGAAAGCTTTCATTGTATATTGTACATCTATCTCTGCAATTTAAGGAAAAGGAAGGCCAGGGTTTTGCAGACATCATTGTGGATTCTTGTGGATTGTTGTGTTGATGGTGTGTTCTCTACATGTTCTTGTAAGTTTTGTTTATGTATTCCACATCTCTCTTTTGCTTCTAATTGGACAGATGAAGTGGTAAAGTTTGAATTCATGCTTTGACATGCTCAGCTTTTTAGTTTGTTCAATATTTATGTTTTCTACTGTCTAGAGAGGATTCAAATTGGTTGTTTGCCCTCTTTAGCTCCTCCTCTATCATTCCTGATCATCCACCTTAGATTAAGGCATCAGCACTCACTCCTACCTTGCCCCTAAGATCACCCTGCAAAAACTGTGCTCATTCCCCGCACCCTGAATTGCACTTCCACCAATTGCCACCAAAAACCCCAAAAATCATTAAATCAACCCCCCTTATCAATTTACTAGCCTAAAATCTTTATTATTAATTGGTCAGCTTAATCATATTGAAAGATCTATCGAATCTGACCCGAGAGAGCCTTCTCATACCTCGTAGGGCTAGCTACGAGGTGAAATGGTTTGATGTAGCCTTGAGAGTTTGTCTATCTCAGCCTAGGTGAATTCCAAGCGCTAACAGAGTGAAATGAAGAAAATTCAAGGTATCTTTTTCATTTTAGTGAGCGAGGAAAAATAGGTAAAATAACTGCTCATTCCTTCTTTGTAGATTTAACGAGCCCGAAGAGGGGAAAAATTCAGGGATTTTTGATTTAAGAGCAAGAAATAGTCCCAAAAAAGAAAGCGCTCATATCGTCGTTGTAAATGTTTAACGAGCCCAATGATGAAAAATCGGGGTTTTTTTGATTTAATGAGCGAGAAAAGTTCCTAAAAAGAATGCTCAAATCTTCTTCATAAGTTTTTAACGAGCTTGAAGAAAGAACTTAGGGTTTTTTTAATTTTATGAGTGGGAAAAAAGTCCCAAAAAAGAATGCTCAATCGATATTTTTTAGTTTAGTGAGCTAGAAAAAGAGGGAAAAAGAGTTGCCCGGATCATCGTCGCAAGCGTTTAATGAGCTCGACGATGAAAAACTCGAGGATTTTTTAGTTCATGAGTGAGAAAAGATCCCATAAAAGATCATGCTCATATCTTCTTTGTAGTAGTTTAACAAGCCCAAAGAAGGAGACTCGAGGTTTTTCGGATTAACGAACCAGAAAGATACCATAAAAAGAATGCTCGATCTTCTTCGTGGTAGTTTAATGAGCCCAAAGAAGGAGACTCAAGTTTTTTTCGGATGAACGGGCAAGAAAAATACTATAAAAAGAATGCTCGATGCTTCCTGATCTCATGCTTGACAATAGAAGGCTATATGCCATGCATTTCCTTATAAGACCGAGGGAAAACATCACGAAAATCCATAAAAGGGTAGGTGAAGCTCACAATTTCCTCAGGATTACAATCGGCTTCAATCTAGATGTTTTCTATGATGATTGTTGTGATAGAAATATCGATGAGAAAAGTCTTTAAAATATTGCCCATGTTTCCCTCCAAGTCCAAAGTTTGGATAGTCATATAAGGTGAGGAAACAATTTCAGGTGCGTCAAATGATAGGATTTGAAGAGGCATCATGTCTGAATTAGATATTAGAACACGATGGTGCGATTCCTCCCAAGGTCGCTCTTCTAAACTAATGATCTCTCTAATAGCTTCATCCATAGGTAGGACTTGATTGAGGAGATCAAAAGAAGGAGCAGTTATGGGAGGGGAGGTGGCACCATTGGCCGTGGTCAATGTGACCAGAGGTTCAGATGCAGATTGAATGGCTAGTAGGATCCAAGGATTGGTCGGTTCACGAGGAATGGATGAAACCATATTGACCGTCTGTGGAACTGCTGGTGGAAGAAGAGGGAAACAACCCATTAGGGAAGAGCCCTTCAATAGACCGGTAAGGATACTGACGGAAGAGTTAGGGACACCACCCACTAAGGGTACAAAGCCGCTCGGTAATGGGGAATAATTAGGGGTGCAAAAGGACAACTGGTCCACTGTGACTATCTTTCCATCCAATGGAAATAGGATGATGCAAAAGACAATAGACACAATGGCAGTCATGGCGTAAGTCCAACTATGACCCAACAAGAGATTATAGTCGAGATTTATATCTACAACATCGATGTCCACCATTACCGTTTTTCCATTCAAGCTGATGGGGTAGCTTGCTAGGTAACCTTTTGGGATGAAAGTGTGGCCGTCGAAATTTTTAAGGGAATTTGATGGCGGGGATAGGATTGGAGAACCCAAAGCAAACCAACATGAATCTGACATTATGCTGGTTGAAGCACCTTCGTCAATGATAGTTCTATGTATTCCTTTCCCTTTCAAAAATATTTGCACGTGAAATGCAAGCTGGTGTTAAAGGGGAGGTTTACATTTTTCCATGTCGAAAATTGCAAGCATGGAATCCTGAGAGTTGATACCAACAATAGCCAAAAGAAGAGCTTTCCTTTGTGCTGGACAGGATTGTAATACTTTGAGCACTGACATAGCCGACGACACTTTGGGCCAAATATTCTACAATACTGTAGTTTTTGGTGGCACGTGCAAATGTATTATGCATTGTGCGATGAAGTGCGCCTTTTTGGGGGAAAACCACAAGATCAGCAACCAACCTTTCTATATGAAGATTGTTAGGCGGTGGTGGGTTTTGACTCGAGGAGGGTTCCTCTACATGAGCGACTAGAGCTCCATAAGATTTTGCTCTAGTTTGTAGATCTACCATTTCAAAGGTGTAAATGGTAGATGGTCCTTCACCAACTGAAGGATGTTGCGAACCACCATTGCCCATTGTGGGCTTTGGGGTTGGTTTGCAATAAGGTGGTAATGTTACTGAGCAGGGAAAGGATTATTCAGGACAGCAAGGGTCCTACTAGTGTCCTTTTTAGCAATGAAATATGTATATTCCTGAATACGCGAACAACGATTGGTCATGTGGTCTTCAACACAGATTTTACAAGGGAATCTAGAAGGTTTATCCTTTCCATCGTCAGAGGGAACAGTAGCCTTCTGCTTCAAGTTGTACTGCTTTGTTGATTGCTCTTCAAAAGGAGTGATCTTTTTCTTATTCTTCTTGTTCTTACCACCAGGTTTTTGTGTAAATTGCATAGAGTTTATCACAGTGGTAGGAAGAGCAGTCGATTTGGCAGAGGGGTCAACTAACATCTGGGTAATGTGACCATTGAGTTGTTTTACAGTAGCCTAAGAAGTTGCGTTGATAATCCCATCGGCATGCGCTCCGGGTAGCTGAGAAGTGGGAGCATTGGAGTTGCAAGGGGCATTGGGAATGATGTCGTATAAAGTGCCAAACTGCGAATATATCAAATCTAAGTGTTGGGCACGATGAATGGATTGGTATTCTGTGACCACACCACCTAAGGCGACATATTTAGCGATTTGGGGGAGTAGAGACTTGCATAACCAATCCGCTAATAGATAGTCTGGGAGGGGATCTTTGAATAACCTCCGCCTACGTCGCCATTCATGTGTATGATCAGAGATGTAGGTGGCGGTGTCCTGACATAATGAAGTGAGGAATTCCATCTGAGTTTCATAGCGGATGGGTAGCTGGTAGTGCTTTAAGAATTCCATCACTAAAGTTCCAAAGTTATTGACTGACGCACATGGTAACTTGATGTACCACTTGGATGCATTGCTACTAAGGGTGCAGGGAAAGAGATGTAGCCAAATACTATCATCCACCATGGAGTTCGAAATACACCATAGATGATAGGTGGTGATGTGTGTACCTGGATCCTCCCTTTGTTTCCCTTCGAACTTCGGATGTCTGTCAGTATTTTATGTGAGATTTGTGGCTGAAGTATGTTGTGATAGATGGAGTCATTTGTAAGTTTGTACAAGTTGGGGACATCAAGCATTGCCAAGAAAGGCAAGGTGTTTGATGCCCCTGAATCAGGCCAAGGTGATGACATATGACTTGAGGATCCTTGTGGTCCTCCAATCATGTTGTTTCCAATATTATACATAGGTTGCATGGTATAGTAAGTGCCTTAGGGTATGGTATTGTTTGTGGGTTTCCATAGGGGTTGTTAGGCTGGAGGATGTCAGTGCCCCCAGGATAAGGAGTGCCACCTTCACTCATTTGAGGTTGTGAGTAGGGTGACCCTATGGATTGATTGGGATGTTGTTGAGGGTTCCTGCTCGCCACATAACTAACCATAGGTCCTTGACTGACATGAGGATGGTTCATGTCAATCAATGACTGACAATGCATACCTGAAAAATGAAGGGGGAACTGTTACGCTCTTTTCCGGTATATGAATATTGGGAACTATGCTCCCAGATAATTGAATCTAGGGATTAGAACTATATAATGGATGCCAACCATATTGTTCGTTGAAGGGACCCATGCTAACCTTACTATATTGAGCATTATAAGGAGTGTTATATGTAGCACTTGTCGAAGGTCCAGGGGCTAACACAAAAGGGGCGGAACCCAGAATGTACTGGGTTCCACTCGTGGTGGGTGTAATGATAGGGTTTAAACCTGGGACATATGGGATAGTGGGGTTCGCCATTAGAGGTGTAGTATTGACTATTGACTGGGGAGGTGGTGGTGGAACAAAAGTTTCCACAAAATCCCATGACCCATTAGTCGTCAATGGGATGGGTGGAAATGTTCCAACGGAAGAAAAAGGAGGTAC
This sequence comes from Pinus tabuliformis, assembly GCA_031772625.1. Lineage (NCBI taxonomy): Eukaryota > Viridiplantae > Streptophyta > Pinopsida > Pinales > Pinaceae > Pinus > Pinus tabuliformis. Next base: position 382,672,825 of record CM062808.1, on the reverse strand, counting down.
AAATGTAATGGGAACCAAGAGTGTTCCGAACAGATTCGTGATCGGAGGATTGTATGGAGGAAGAAATCCTTCTGTAAAGAAATCCTTTGGTAAGCTTGAATCTGTTGGGTGTGGAGCCTGATTATCTTCTGTATTCAAAGGTATCGCCAGATTGGACCCTAGTTCGAAATGGGGCGGCAACGCTGCCCGTAAAATATTCGCTACAGGGGGGGTCCAAGGGGGGCGGTTGCGACCCTTTGCGAGCCCCCCGCAGGGGGGGGATTGGGGACAGCGCCCCCGAAGCTAAGAATAGATGTAAAATTTCCTTGTAAAATGTTGTAATTTCGTAGTCAATCTGGGTCGTTCATTAAGCAGAGATCTGACTGTAGAAGTTATATTTAATTTAGGGTTTTCTTCCCTGTAAGGCAACCCCTCGCTATATATGAGGGAATTGTATTGTGTCTATGTAGATCGGTATTCTGAGTGAGGAAGAGAGAGGAGATTGAGAGTGAAGAGGGAGTTACAACAGATCTGCTGTAGGTTGTATCTCTTCAGTTTGATGGATAATATAAAAAGAAGGACTGGATGTTTCTCCGTGGACATAGCCCAAACTGGGTGAACCACGTATATCTGTGTCTCTCTTGTTTTATGCGTTTTTGTGTTTATATTTCTACAATATTTTATGTGTTCCATTGCTCTATAATATATAATTTTCTAACAACTAGTATCAGAGCCGAAGGTCTATTTGGCTGATAAATTCGTAGGAGAGAAGGGTTCCTAGTTCGAGTGGGAGCAATGGTGAAAGATAGTAGGTTTAGGGTCGAAAAATTCAACGGCCAAAACTACCAGCTGTGGAAGATGCAGATGGAAGACTATCTATATCAGAGAGATCTGTACCAACCATTGAGCGGAAAGACAAAGAAGCCGATGAGTATGAAAGACACAGAATGGGATATTCTCGACATAAAAGCACTTGGAACAATACAGTTGTGCCTAGCGGCGTCGGTGGCATTTAATATTTAAAAGGAAACGACAACAAAGGGCTTAATGTCGAGATTGGAAAAACTATATGAAAAACCCTCAGCCTCAAATAAGGTATTTCTGATGAAGCATTTATTTAATATGAAGATGTCAGAAGGTGGATCTCTTGCTAATCATTTGAATGAATTTAATACAGTTACCAGTCAGTTAAGTTCTGTAGGGGTAACTTTTGATGATGAAGTTAGGGCTCTTTTATTTTTGTGCTCATTGCCAGAAAGCTGGAATGGCTTAGTTATGGCCATTAGTAACTCCATCTCTAGATCTAGTACTTTAAAGTTTGATGATGTTGTTGGTGCAATACTTAGCGAGGAAATGCGATGGAAAAGCTCCAGTGAGACATCAGGTAATGTTTTGACTGTAGAGACTAGGGGAAGAAAAATGGAAAGAGGAAAGAACCCTGGATATCGAATTAAGTCAAGAAGGGGCAGATCCAAGTCCAGATCGGGGATAGTATGTTGGAAATGTGGGAAGAAAGGACACCTGAAGAAAGACCACAAGTCTTGAAAGGGAAAAGAAGGAGATGCACAACAAGAAACTAATCATGAAGCGAATGTAACAGGTGATGTGTTGCAAGATCCTTTGATTCATTCATTAGAAAATATTATTGATGCCTAGGTGGTAGATTTAGGGGCCTCATTCCATGCCACAGCTGATAGGAAACATTTTTATGATTATGTTCAAGGAGATTTTGGACACGTTCGATTGGGTGATGATAAACCCTGCAAAATCATTGGAATGGGTACAATTTTCATAAAACAACAAAATGGAAATCAGTGGCTATTGAAGGAGGTAAGTCATGTTCCAGATCTGAAGAAAAATCTGATTTCAATAGGGCAGTTGGGAGGTGAAGGTTGCGTAACTACTTTCATAGATAAAACCTGGAAGGTCACTAAAGGATCCTTGGTAATAGTGAAAGGAGGAAAGGTTGGTACATTATATTTATGCAATGGTATTTCTACTGTTAATGCTTTAACCTCTACAGGAGAAGATATGACATTGTGGCATCATAGGATCGGGCACATGAGTGAGAAGGGGATGCAGATTCTTCACTCAAGAAATTTTTTGCCAGGTTTGAAGCATGTTGATTTAAAATTCTGTGAGAATTGTGTTTCTGGAAAATAGAAGAGAGTAAGATTCCTTAGAGTTGGGAAAGAAAAGAAGAGCGAAAAATTAGAGCTTGTGCATACAGATATATGGGAACCTGCTCAGGTATCATCTCTTGGCGGCTCTCACTATTATGTTACTTTTATTGATGATACAAATAGAAAAACCTGGATTTATTGTATTCGAAATAAATCTGATGTATTTGATACTTTCAAGAAATGGAAAGCTTTGGTTGAAAATGAGAAAGGAAAAAGGTTGAAGTGTCTCAGATCAGAAAATGGAGGTGAATATTGCAGAAAATAGTTTGATAGGTACTGTTCAGAGAATGGAATTCGTAGAGAGAAGACAGTTCCAGGAACAGCACAAGAAAATGGTGTGTCAGAAAGGATGAATAGGACAATCATGGAGTGCGCAAGGTGCATGAGATTGCATGCAGGATTGCCTTTAAAATTTTGGGCAGATGTTGTAGATACTGTTGTTTATCTAATAAACAGAGGGCCTTCAATTTCCTTAGATGGTGGTATTCCAGAGGAGGCATGGACATGTAAAAAGGTAAACTACTCTTTTTTAAAGACTTTTGGTTGTGAAGCCTTTGTCCACATTAATAAAAAAAATAGAACAAAGCTTGAGGAAAAATCAAAGAAATGTACCTTTATTGGATATGGTGTTAATGATTTTGGTTATCACTTTTACGATTATGAAAAACATAAAATCATTAGGAGCATAGATGCCATATTCAATCAAAAGGTTTTGTATAAGGATCAGTTACAGGAAAAGAAGCAAGAAAAAGAAAACAGAGAATACACAGTACTTGACGAGATCACAGAAAAAGTGATGGTGCCTGAAAATCATAATGATCAATAGCTAGAACAACAACCACAACAGCAACAAGCACCTCAAACACCTGAAAGTGGTGTTAGAAGATCTACCAGGATAAGTAGACCCCCAGAACGATCCTATCCTTAATTATATTATGTATTATTGATTGATTCTGGTGAACTAGAATGTTATGAAGAAGTAGTGTAGGTAGAAACCAGGAAGAAGTGGGAGAAAGCCATGAAAGAAGAGATGGACTCCTTAGCACATAACCAGACTTGGGACATAGTCTGGTTGCTTGTAGGTAAAATAGCATTGCAGAATAAATGGGTTTACAAGTTGAAGGAAGAAGATGGAGGTAGAAAAAGGTATAAAGCTAGACTTGTGGTGAAAGGGTTTGCACAGAAAAAGGGCATAGACTTTGATGAAATATTTTCTCATGTTGTTAAAATGACTTCAATTAGAACTATTTTAAGTCTAGTAGCAACTAAAGATTTGCATCTTGAGTAGTTATATGTAAATACAACCTTTCTCCATGGGGATTTGGAGGAAGAGATATATATACAACAACCACAAGGATATGAGGTAAAAGGGAAGGAGAAACTAGTGTGTAGGTTGAATAAGAGCTTGTATGGCTTAAAATAGGCTCCAAGGCAGTGGTATCTAAAATTTGACAGGTTTATGTCTGAACAAGGTTATACTAGATGTCACGCTGATCATTGTGTTTATCTCAAAAGGCAAAATGATGGCAGCTATATTATATTGTTATTGTATGTAGATGACATGCTTGTTGCAGGTTCTAACATGTAGGACATAAATGTGCTCAAAAGAAAATTGGAAAACTCATTTGCAATGAAGGATTTGGGTGTTGCAAAACAAATCCTTGGTATGAGAATAACTAGAGACAGGAATAATCACAAATTAACATTGTCTCAAAGTGAGTACATAGGAAAGGTGTTGAAAAGGTTTAATATGAAGAATGCAAAACCAGTTATTATACCTTTGGCTAGCCATTTCAAATTAAGTAAGGAGGAGTGTCCCAAGACTTAGGAAGAAATGGCTCATATGTCTAAAGTTGCATATGCATCAGCGGTTGGAAGCTTAATGTATACAATGGTCTGCACAAGGCCTGATATTGCACATGCAGTGGGAGTTGTAAGCAGGTACATGAACAATCCAGGAAAAGAACATTGGATGGCGGTCAAGTGGATTCTCAGGTATTTGAGAGGTACCACAAATCAAGCATTATTATTTGGTGGTTCAAACATTGCTCTATAGGGATATGTTGATGCAGATATGGTGGGTGATAGAGATAATAGGAGGAGCACAACAGGGTATGTGTTTACTATAGGTAGAACAACTGTCAGTTGGGTCTCAAAACTGCAAAGTGTTGTTGCACTCTCAACAATAGAAGAAGAGTATGTTGCTGCTACAGAGGCTAGTAAAGAAATGATTTGGTTACAAAGGTTTCTGGATGAATTGGGTAAGAAGCAGGAGTTGGGAAGGTTATACAGTGACAGCCAAAGTGCCATACATCTTGCAAAGAACTCTGCATTTCATTCCAAGACTAAGCATATGTTGGAAATAATACTGAGAGGGGGGGTGAATCAGTATTATTAAGCAATTTACCAAATCTTCCTTATTTGATCTTTTGAATTATTCTTGCATATCAGTACCATAAAATAATGAGCTTGAATAAAGAAAATAGACAGTCACACCAATGAACACAAGATGTAAGGTGGAAACCCAATGCGGGAGAAAACCACCTGCTGCAATATGTCTCTATCTTCTTTCAAGAAAATCTTTTACAATGATTTTGTACTGGTGCAGTCCTTTACCAGCACGCAGGCTGCAACCTGCAGAGAGCTACAACTCTCTCTCGTTTTCCAGTTTCTCCTGGAAGGGAGCTACAACCCCCTACTTCTTTTCATGAAGAAACAAATGATCAACAAGTATATAACAGATACAGTCCACTACAGATATCAGATCAGTAATTACAGAAATAACCCAGAACACCTTATGAACAGAAATATACAGTCAACAGATCATCTTAAGACAGGGACGCATATTTTCTTTCTGTGGCCTGCGACTGGACGCAGTCTACCCTCCGTTGTTCTGCGTGCAGACGCACTGTTCCTCTATGCTTTGCTGCGACCGGCGCACTTCGAAACACTATCGCGCCGCGTCTTTTGCTTCAGAGACGCACCCAATAACACAGTCGCGCCGCGTCCTTTGCCTCAGAGACGCACCTGAGCCTTTACTGTACTGCGTCCCGGCGCACTTGCCCTTCACTGAACCTGCGTCCCTTCAGATATAAAAGATATGAGGACTTCAGAACCAACCCAAACACTCAGATCCACAGATCTGATCATGCGCCATAGAGATCACAGTCCATTAGAAGATTCGCCCTCATAGATCTGGACTAGATCTCACCAAAAGATATTCAACCAAGATGATGCTTAATCCAAATGAACTCCTTTGCTTTATATAGGCAAGCTTCTCCCCAAAACATGGAACAATACCACGAGCCGACACCATAGAAACACAAAACCGTCGGCTAGATACCACGCAAGAAACCCCCACGTGCTTTTCTCTGCCTTGAAATGTGTGCACTGGGCGGACGCACCTCCTGAACGGTTGGCCGGCGTCCCTGGACGCGGGTTCTGTATGGTAAACCTGCGGGGACGCACTTGCTGAACATATTTCCTGCGTCCTTCTTGATTTATCACCTGAATGGGTTTGCCATCAAGGACAACACCTGAATCATAATGCCAACAATCTCCCCCTTTGGACTTGATGGCAACCACATAATCTTCAGCTTCATTCTCCCCCTTTGACATCAAGAGCAAAGGGTATGCTCCCCCTATGCTCATGCATCTCCAGATCTGTAACCAGAAATCCATCATGAAGGAGATAGAGACATATTGCAGCTATTTCCAAGATCTCCTTCTCCATAATGCCAACAATGCATTATGTGCTCCCCCTGAGCCTATACCACCAATAGGAAGATGATCAACAGTAAGATGATGCATCAACAACCCCCAGCTTTTGCCTGAGGTATTCAAAAGTGTCCCTGGGCAATGGTTTGGTGAAAATATCAGCAACTTGTTCCTTAGAAGGAACATACTCCAACTTGACCTTCTGTTCAAGTACTTGTTCCCGGAGAAAATGGTACTTGATTGGTATGTGCTTGGTTTTTGAATGCATAACCGGATTCTTTGAGATGCTGATTGCACTTGTGTTGTCACATAAGATAGAGATTGGAGGTGTACAAGTGATTTGATAATCCTGCAAAGTCTGCATCATCCAAAGGAGTTGGGTGCAACAAGATGCAGCAACAACATATTCTGCTTCAGCTGTAGACAAGGCAATTGAACTCTGTTTCTTGCTGAACCAAGAGACCAGTCTGGGACCCATAAAGAACGCACCACCACTTGTGCTTTTCCTGTCATCCACGCTTCCGGCCCAATCTGCATCTGTATAGGCATGAAGAGTAAGATCTGTATCTCTAGGATACCATAAGCCATAATTTTGAGTCCCTTGAAGATATTTGAAAATTCTCTTCACTGCTTGAAGATGAGTCTCCTTCGGATTTGCCTGAAATCTTCCAACTATTCCAACTGCATGCATGATGTCTGGTCGGGTACCTGTTAAATATAGTAAACTTCCAATCATAGATCTGTAGGTTGGTTGATGTACTGCTGCAGATTCATCATTTGCACTGAGACTGCATCCTGTGACCATGGGTGTACATACTGGTTTTGCATCTTCCATGCCATATTTCTTCAAAATCTGCTTGAGATACTTGGTTTGAGATAAAAGGATTCCTCCTTCCTTTTGTTGGATTTGCAAACCAAGAAAGTATGTCAGTTCTCCTAGCAAGGACATTTCAAATTCTTTCTGCATGACTGAGGCAAAGCTTTGACTCATAGCTTCTTCATTGCTGCCAAAAATAATGTCATCTACATACACAACAAGTATTAGCAATTTGTCATTTTCAATTTTTATATATAGATTGCTATCTGCTGAACCTTTTGAAAAACCTTGTTGATGAAGATATTTGTCCAACCGGTAGTACCAAGCCCTTGGGGCTTGTTTGAGACCATAGAGAGCCTTTTTCAATCGGCATACAAGATTTGGATCATTTCCAAGAATGAAACCATCTGGCTGTTCAATGTACACTTCTTCTTCCAAGTCTCCATTCAGAAAGGCTGATTTTACGTCCATTTGAAATACTTTGAAATTCTGAGAACTTGAGAGAGCAAGGAACATTCGGATGGCCTCAAGTCTTGCAACAGGAGCAAAAGTTTCTTCAAAGTCTATTCCTTCTTGCTGTGCATATCCTTTACAAACAAGTCTGGCTTTGTTTCTAATTACTTCTCCATTTTCATTCAATTTATTTTTGAAGACCCATTTTGTTCCGATAACATTCTTATCCTTTGGTCTAGGAACCAGCTCCCAAGTGTTGTTCTTTTCGATTTGCTCAAGTTCTTCATCCATTGCTTTCACCCAACATTCATCTTTGCATGCCTCTTTCACATTTTGTGGTTCAGTAGAGGAGAGTAATGCCAAATAACTTGAAGCTTCTGCAACTGTTCTTCTAGTTTGTATACCTGCTTCTTTCTGTCCCATGATCTGAGATTCTGGATGGTTCTTTTGAACATATCTGGATGGAGTCTTTTCTTCTATTCTTGTTCGTTCTTCTGCTTCTTCGTGAGGTTCTTCTTGAGATTCTTCTTGCGGTTCTTCTTCTTCATCATTCTGTCTTTGAGGGTGCTTTCATCTTCTTCGATGTCTTCACGATGTATTTGCCTAGGAATGTATCCCTTCTCATCAACCACTACATCAATGCTGTCAACAATTTTGCCAAGTCTTTTATTGTAGCATTTGTATGCTTTGCTATGTGGAGAGTAGCCAAGAAGAATACCTTCATCTGCTCTAGGATCAAGTTTACCAAGCTGCTCCTCAGTATTCTTGATATAGCATTTGCTCCCAAAGATTTTGAAGTGCTTTACCGAAGGAGTTTTACCACTCCAGAGCTCATGAGGAGTTTGAGTGCTGTTCACTCGGACATTTGTCTTGTTGAGAATAATAACCGCCGCATGTGCAGCTTCACCCCAGAAGGTTGCAGGGGTTCCTGATTCATCAAGCATAGCACGAGCCATTTGCTGGATTGTTCTGTTCATTCTTTCAACTACTCCATTTTGCTGAGGAGTTCTAGCTGTAGAAAATTCTCTCCTTATCCCATGTTCATCACAGAAATCGAAAAATTCATTTGAAGTAAATTCCCCACCTCTGTCAGATCTGAGGCACTTAATTTTGTGACCTGATTCATTTTCAACCAAGGCTTTGAAGGATTTGAATTTTTCGAATGCTTCATCTTTGTGCTTCATAAGTCCTAACCAAACAAACCTGGAGAAATCGTCAATAAATAATATCAAGTATTCCTCTCCTCTAGGTGTTCTTTTTCTGAATGGTCCACATACATCTGTATGTACTAGCTCAAGAGGCATGCTGGCTGATCCTTCTTTCTCTGGAAAGTTAGTTCTGGTTTGTTTTCCAAACTGACATGATCTGCATATGGTGTTGTCAGGAATTTTGATATCTGGAAGATCGCGAACTGCCTGATATTTGCAAGCTTTCCTTATTTGTGAGAAGCTTAGATGTCCCAACCTTCGATGCCATAGCCAGTGCTCTTCATCCTTTCTTAGATAGCATTGTTGTTGTCCTTCATCAAATATGTATAGATTATTTGGAGTTCTTTTTCCTTTGAGAACTGTTTTACCTGTATCAAGATCACGAACAAGGCATCCATTTGATCTGAATATAACCTCGGTTCTTTGATCACACATCTGGCTGACACTTAGTAGATTATGCTTCAATCCATCAACAAACAAAACATTTCCAGCCTTAACATCTTCTTTTAAAGGAGCAATACCTTTTCCTTTTATAGTTGCAGGAGTATCATTTCCAAAAGAGACTTTCTTTCCCTTTTCTAAATTAGAATAAGACTCAAGTTTTTCTTTATCACCTGTCATATGCTTCGAACATCCACTGTCAATGTACCATAGATTTTCTTGTCCTTCTGCATAAAATGCTATCCCACATCTTTCTGTTTGAGGTTCCTTTATTCTCCATGTTTTGGTGCCTGAGGCTTGTTCCTTTTTCTGCTCTTGTACCTTTCTTTCCGGAAACCTGCTTCTGCATTCAAAGTCTTTATGTCCAAAATTATTGCAAATAGAACATTCAACTTCATTTTCAAGAGCTGAAAAGTTGTTATAGGTCCTTTTTGTAATCCCTGTCATACTTCTTTGTTTTTGAGCTTCCCTAGTCATGATTGTTTTATACGCAACACATTGAGCTGCTTTGTGACCAAAGTTATGGCAAGAAAAGCATTGTCCATTGAAGAAGCTTCTGCGATTATTGGATCTACCAGCCAACTGATTGTAATTTCTATTTTCATCTATTCTTGAACCAAATTGAGAAGATTTTACCTGTGGCTGGTTGTGGCTTTTGTTCACCCTTAAGCTGGATTGCCCCTGATAGTTTCTGTTTGACATTTGTCCCTGCTTTACCTGATGATCTTCCTTGTGCTCTTGCTCATTTCTTCTTGCTGCATCAAGATAACTTTTTGAAGTGGATGCTTGAGAAGTTTCTCCATTATAGCCCAAACCTGTCTTATTTAGTGGAGACCGCTGCACACTGATAATCTCATCCAAAGTTTCAGATCCTTTGGCAAACTTGACATTAATAGTTTTTGTTTTCTCAATTTCTTTTCTAAGACCAACAATTTCACCTTCTAATTTTTCAAGATGTTTTTCCTTTTCATCAATTTGGAATTGTAGAGTATCAATAATCATGTTCTTTTCTTCTATGCATCTCTTGAGTCTAGTAATTTCATCATAAAGGTTATCCACATCTACAGCATCCTCATAATCATCATCTTCAAATGCCATTAACAACCTATATTTATTACCTTGTTCATCTTCATCACTGTTTGATAAGCCATCACTATCTTCATGGGTGTAGTAGCTTTTCTTATTTGCGCTTTGTTTCTTGTTCCATCTAACTGGTTCCTTTCCTTTATCATAATAAGAGCATTTTGCAGTATAATGACCTACTCTTCCACAAGCAAAGCATTTGAAGGGTAGCTTACCTCTGAACCTTCCAGAACCTCTTTGAAGATTTCTGACAAAATTTGATTCTTCTTCCTCTTCTTCTGGATCATGGCTTGCTTCATAGTAATCTTCTTTGCCTGATGCTTTAAAAGCAGCCTCCCTTCTGTCTGATGGTCCTCCCTTTCTCATTTCATAAGCAGTTAGAATTCCATGTAGCTGAGACATAGTAAGAACACGGAGATTTTCTTTTTCTTCTATTGCAGATACTTTGGATTCAAACTTGGGGGATAATGATCTTAGAATCTTTTGAACTACTATGGACTCCTTTACTTCTTCACCCAAATTTTTCATACAATTAACAATCTCATCTACCCGAAGAAAATAATTAGCCACACTTTCATCATTATACATCTTGAGAGTCTCATATTGAATCCTGAGAGTTTGAAGTTTAGCTTGTTTTACCTGTTCATCTCCTTCATAGCTTGTGATCATTTTGTCCCATATTTCTTTTGCTGATTTGAAGTGCATTACCTTCATGAATTCTGTTTGGGATATACTTCCTAATAGAGTACTGACTGCTTTTGCATTTGTTTCATACTTCTTTTTCTCAGCTGGATCTGTAGGAGTAGCTGAAGGAAAAGCATAGCCTGTTTCTACAATGTCCCAAACTTCAGTACCAAGAGATTGAAGATATGCAGTAACTCTTACCTTCCAATAATTGAAGTTTGTCCCATCAAAAACTGGTGGCCTGATTGATGCTTCTCTCTCGTAGTTGCTCATGATGAACGATCTACCTTCAAGCGATCAAGCTTTTCTGAAGGACCTGCTCTGATACCAATTGTTGGAAATAATACTGAGAGGGGGGGTGAATCAGTATTATTAAGCAATTTACCAAATCTTCCTTATTTGATCTTTTGAATTATTCTTGCATATCAGTACCATAAAATAATGAGCTTGAATAAAGAAAATAGACAGTCACACCAATGAACACAAGATGTAAGGTGGAAACCCAATGCGGGAGAAAACCACCTGCTGCAATATGTCTCTATCTTCTTTCAAGAAAATCTTTTACAATGATTTTGTACTGGTGCAGTCCTTTACCAGCACGCAGGCTACAACCTGCAGAGAGCTACAACTCTCTCTCGTTTTCCAGTTTCTCCTGGAAGGGAGCTACAACCCCCTACTTCTTTTCATGAAGAAACAAATGATCAACAAGTATATAACAGATACAGTCCACTACAGATATCAGATCAGTAATTACAGAAATAACCCAGAACACCTTATGAACAGAAATATACAGTCAACAGATCATCTTAAGACAGGGACGCATATTTTCTTTCTGTGGCCTGCGACTGGACGCAGTCTACCCTCCGTTGTTCTGCGTGCAGACGCACTGTTCCTCTATGCTTTGCTGCGACCGGCGCACTCCGAAACACTATCGCGCCGCGTCTTTTGCTTCAGAGACGCACCCAATAACACAGTCGCGCCGCGTCCTTTGCCTCAGAGACGCACCTGAGCCTTTACTGTACTGCGTCCCGGCGCACTTGCCCTTCACTGAACCTGCGTCCCTTCAGATATAAAAGATATGAGGACTTCAGAACCAACCCAAACACTCAGATCCACAGATCTGATCATGCGCCATAGAGATCACAGTCCATTAGAAGATTCGCCCTCATAGATCTGGACTAGATCTCACCAAAAGATATTCAACCAAGCTGATGCTTAATCCAAATGAACTCCTTTGCTTTATATAGGCAAGCTTCTCCCCAAAACATGGAACAATACCATGAGCCGACACCATAGAAACACAAAATCGTCGGCTAGATACCACGCAAGAAACCCCCACGTGCTTTTCTCTGCCTTGAAATGTGTGCACTGGGCGGACGCACCTCCTGAACGGCTGGCCGGCGTCCCTGGACGCGGGTTCTGTATGGTAAACCTGCGGGGACGCACTTGCTGAACATATTTCCTGCGTCCTTCTTGATTTATCACCTGAATGGGTTTGCCATCAAGGACAACACCTGAATCATAATGCCAACAGCATATACAGCTCAAGTACCATTTCATATGGTCAGCGTTGGAAGATGGATAGTTGAAGCTGGCAAAGATACACACTAGCTAGAATCCTGCAGATATGTTAACAAAAGTTCTAACCAGGGAGAAAGTGAGAATCTGCTCAGTTTCAATTGGTCTTCAAGTATGATGAAGAAGATGAGAAACAAAAGGGTCCAAAGTGTAGTCATTTTCCAGCAAATGAAGCAGCGGTGGAGTTTCTATAATCAGTCTCCAAGTGGGAGATTGTTGGGTGTGGAGCCTGATTATCTTCTGTATTCAAAGGTATTGCCGCTTTGGACCCCAATTCGAAATGGGGTGGCAATTCCGCCCATAAAATATTCACTGCAGGGGGGATCCAGGGGGGGCTGGCTGCCACCTTTTGGAACCCCCCCTAGCAAGGGTATTAGGGGTAGCGCCACTGAATCTAATAATAGATGTAAAATTGCCTTGTAAAATGTTGTAATTTCGTATTCAATCTGGGCCATTCATTAGGCAGAGATCTGGTGGCAGAAGTTATGTTTAATTTATGGTTTTTTGCCCTAGAAGGCAACCCCTTGCTATATATGAGGGAATTGTATTGCGTCTATGTAGATTGGTATTCTGAGTGAGGAAGAGAGAGGAGATTGAGAGCGAAGAGGGAGTTACAGTGAATTTGCTGTAGGTTGTATCTCTTCAGTTTGCTAGATAATATAAATAGAAAGATTGGCTATTTCTCGTGGACGTAGCCCAAACTGGGTGAACCACGTATATCTGTGTCTCTCTTGTTTTATACGTTTTATGTGTTTATATTTCTACAATATTTTATTTGTTCCATTACTTTGTAATATATAATTTTCTAACAAAATCGTGCAATGTCCAAACTGATTCTGTGTTAGATCTCGGAGACTAATTTCCCGAAGATGGAGAATCTGGTTCACTGGAGCTTGGCATATCCTCCATAGTGAGTGGAGGAAGTCTTAACAATCGTATAGATTGACGACGAGGGCCAGATGTAGCCACGGTGGCTGATAATTTTTATCAGTAAATTTTATAGTGATGTTTATTAAAGTGTAAGTGATAACACTCTGGCACTTAAAAAATACACTAAGGAAATCAATCAACAAGTAGAGGGAAATGACCTTGTCTGATAAGCACCAATCATTGGAGATGAAACCTAGTATCACAATGAAGAATAGAGAGAGCTGGCCAAATGTATAGTTACGATTACTCTTGAGCTTCACCTAAACCTTATATTAAGGGGCCAAGTACTCTCGTGAAGATGAGTACCCTCCCAAAAACTGAAGACAAAGTAGGTTTTTCTGTGTTAGGTACCAGGGCAGCCCACCCTAATCACCTTGTGTTTGTCCCTAAAAGTATGGCCACTAAGGATACCTCAAATCACAGACACTACCTGGCGAGCCATAGTCGCAGACAGTATACTATGTGGGTAGGATACCTGAGTCCTCGACTCAGATCCGATATCCCCGAAGGGATCCCTGATAAACAAAATACCCAAAAGAGATGTAAGAAAAGGTAGGCTACCTTCACTTACAGTCTGATGTTCTCTCATATTTAGCTCTGATTTTACTGGAGTGGTCTTGATAGTATGAGTGCAGAAGGATTTCTCTTTTTAATGACACTAGTTTTGGTGTATGATCTTGGGCAGTTAACTCACACTGCCTATCCCAAGATCCTAGCCTAAACCAAAGTGTGTTTACTCCAAAAAGAGTTTCTAATTGATTTTATTAGGTAGATTTTAAATGTACTTTGTTAAAGTCTTCGGTAGGGGTGTTGATGTATGAAATCATATGGGACTCTAACTCAAATCATGCAAAAACAATGCTTGTAAATTTTCACTTTTGATGAATAAGCTGCTTCTACAAAGGGAGAGTCATTCATACATCAATATATATACCATGCATCTTATTCAGTAAAACACTAGCATAATTGACAAAACTTCAATGCTCACTAAGAACTATTGAAACCAAATAATGCAGATCTAACCAGCTAAGCATAAAAAAGTAAAAAAATTCGTATTTTTTCTTTAATGAATACAAAAACTTTAAGAGGTAAAGCTATTTTCTTACAATTTTTTTTTTACGACACAGATCAGTCAAGCAAGTGTAGCTACAGATCCATGATTAGTCTACAAGCAAATTTCCCAACCCATGAGGTCAGAGGGTAAGTCGTTTATCAAGAAATGGCTTACTAACGCTCTGTACTAGAGGCTACAGAGAGTTAGTTTCAACACTAATGCTCTATTTCTGAGGGCACAGTGCTTTATAAAGCACTGTTTTCACTAGTAACCTGCGTTAGTGAGGAAAAATACTCAAAAAATGGGCTGTGGGGATTAGATCTAGGGCTAAGCACTAAGAGAAGGGTGTTGCATGGTCTTGAGTGGTCGGAAAGGGAATGAAGAAGTACAGGAAGGCCTGGAAGAAAGAGAGATCTAGGAACTTTCTGGAAAAAATTGGGAACTAAGTGTAGTCCCCAATGGAGTCACCAATTTTTCTTTAGGGATTAATTCATGGGTGTTTGGTGATGTAGAAAACCCTCAGGGATCTTCCCGGGATCCTCGGTAGATAGTCATATTAGCTGCCACAGTCACAAAGATACATGCATAACTATGTTTAACATACGAATACCAAAGAGAGAAGGAATTATTACTTCAAGTCTTAGTGTGGTGGTGCTGTAGAGCGCAATGCAGCTAGGCGGAAGACCCTCGAGCTAGCTCCAGATCAAAACCTACACATAGCAAAGATAAGGATAATATCATAGCATAAAACCTTGATAAACAAATGCATGAACATATAAAAGATATCTAGTTGCATATAACTAAGCCACTCATGCTAAAATATATTGAATAAACGTATAAACAAGTTATACTACCAACATCACGAAGTGACAACACAAATGAAGTTCTATATTGATGTAGAAAGAGTGATTACAACCATTAGTTGCATCAGCCTTCCCTTACCCCTCCATCTCCTCTATCTCTCTCCCTTATTAACCTCTTCCGATGCCTTAGTCTGAGACTCTGCTCGACAGCCAAATAGACAATCCTTTCAAATGGTTCGACCCCTTTCACAATGGCCCAAGCCTTGCATATATAGCATGTAAGGTTAGGGTAGCCATGTCCTTCATGAGTTTTATTAAGCAAAAGCAGTGATGTTTCCATGCCTTTGTGCTCTTTCCCGTTTGCATACTCCATTAGGAATTAGTAATTCCCCCAAACAGGTCGAGTTTTGATATTTCCCTACTTTTATGAGCTGACATAGGAGAGAATCTAAGGATATTTTCACAGTCAATTCGCTCCTTTGACCCATAGAAACTGATGTAGCGTCGCAAACATTGTTCCCAATGTAACAAGTAGAGTTACCCTAGGCACTAACGCACCCGTAGGCTTGATGAGAAGCTTTATAAAGCAGGTTGATAGTGTCTAGACAATGTTAGCTTGAAAACTGGGCTTGCGAACTTGGTCAGTCCTTTAGTCATCATGTCTTTATCCTCTAAGCTGATGAGGAGGTCATTTTCCTATATAACACCTGTTGAGGAACACAAACAATTTTATGTTTTCCATAAATATGAATGTAGTGGTAGAAGAAGATGCAGTTGTAAGATTATTCCCTTTTACTTTACAAGGATCAGCAGGATCGTGGTTTTCTTCATTACCATGGGGTTCTATTAATAGTTCAGATGCATTTCAAGAGCAATTCTTAACCAAGTTTGGAGATGACCCATCAACATCTACTCTTATCAATGATCTCTCCAACTTGAAAGCTAAACATAGAGAACTGATTAAAGACTTCAATTCAAGATTTAAGAAGTTATTGAATAAAATCCCAACAACATTCAAGCCTAGTGATGAAGTCCAAAATGAATGGTACATATCTTCTCTTCCTTCAAACACAACTATTTTGTCGATGAGGCTTCCAAACCAACCTTGGTAGAAAATATGAAAGAAACCATAGCTCTAGAAAAATGAATTTTATCTTTAGAAAAAAGAATGCATTAGAAGAATGAAAATCCAAGAAGGTAACTTTGAGGGATGAATCCAAGAAAAAAGCACCTAAAGATCCTTTTGATCTTGAATGTCTACAAAAGTTCCTTAAAACCATGTCCAATGAAATGGTTGACATCAAGAAATAGGTAGCAGAGACTGCCTCAAGGAAAGCTTACAGACCTTACAAAAGAAACCCTTCCTCTGATCCTAAGCCTCCAAGTACCATATCAAATGTTGAATCAGATGTGGAGGAAGAAGAAGTCTCAACGGCTGAAGAACAAACTGATGATGAAGAAGTAGTTGAATTACAAGGAATGTGGGATTTTATCCTTCCTAATGAAGAAGCACAAGAAGCATTACCTGTCGCAACCAAGAGTAAAAGAACTATTGATTTACCACAAGCAAATCCAAAACAGAAAGCATCAACTCCAGCTCCCAAAGATAAAGCAATAGGTAAGAAATCGTCCGCCAAAGCCACTCATTCCACTCCTCCTCAATCAAATTCTTCACCTTCAGCTAAAACCCTGCTATTCTTTGATGAAATGGAATACAACATCATAGAAGATATGAAAAATACCAGGGAAAATATTACATTCAATGATCTTAGAAAGTTAAAACATCAATAGAAGCTATTTCTCAAAGAACTAAAAGCAGTTCCTTCTCTAGTTCTCGATGTTGTGATCTTACAAGCTACTCAAGAAATCAGAAGGCCTCCTAATACCTCATTAGATAAAATCAGCTCAACTGATATTGCTCTAATAGGAGGAAGATCCAAATCCCATACACCTCCATTTCTTTTGAATTTTGAGGCTTTCAATAAAAATCTACACAATTGTTTAGTTGATTCTGGAGCTTCATCCAACATTCTACCAAGAACAGTGTGTGCGAAATTGAATGTGGAGACCCAGAAATTTGTTGTTCGCATTGTGCAGTTAGATCGATCTCAAGTCGAAGTTATAGGGGAACTCAATCAAGTCACTATTTGAATCTCATCAAATCAGAAAGTGTGTCAAGTTATTGACATCCCTGTGGCTGACATCCCAAAATTATAGGGTTTAATCCTTAGTAGAGACTGGTAAAAAAAAACTTCATGGCTATTTCACAACTGACTGGTCCCACATGTGCTGATCAGGTGCTCATGTCCTAAGTGTCATAAAATGCTCAAAATTTAAAATGCTCAGAACTGGTTCAAAGTTGAACAACTAGAAAGTGCTCGTCCTCCTGATTCCGGCGCCGAAAAACGGTCGCCGTATGAGGAAGTTATGGCAAAAAGAAGAATTTATCAATAACATTGAAAATTTTAATTTTTCAAAAAAAAAATTAAAAAAGGAATATTTCGTAGAATATTCCTCAGAATATTCCAGGGAATATTCTCTTCACACAACTAATAGAAATCTGCCACGTGGCAGGCCCGGAGGCCACCACGTGGCCCCCAGATGATGTCAGCAAGCATTGGGCACATATTCAAAATTTTTGGGAGTTCAAAGTTTTGAACCCACGACCTATAGAACAATACTCCAACGACTTATCGTTAGGCCACGGTATCATTGCTTGTTAAAAGGGTGAAAAAAATGTTATTTAACGTTTAACTTTCTGTTAGGCAGGGCCCGAAGGGGGCTAGCCCCTAAGGGCTAGCCCCCCAGGGGCTAGCCCCCCATTTCATATGACCGCGGGCCCAGAACCAAGGGCTTAAGCCCCAACCGCCAGCACTAACCACCAGCGCGCAATCCGAGGAAATGGTCACATGCGCTGTTAATGCAACTGCAGTCAAACTGGCGGCGGAATTGGCGGACCGCCAAAATTGGCAGGCCTGCCATATTTGGCGGGCCTAACTGGACTCCAACTAAATTTAGCTGGAGTGTTTCTAGGCATAACTGGAGGAAAACTTTAATTGGCCATAACTTTGGCTAGGAAAGGCGGTTTTGGACGAACTTTTTTTTTGATTTTGGGTATTTTTCGACCTTCTGAAGCCATTGGTGCAGGTCTTACAGCCATCTAAGGTCATTTTCAAAGGTTTCGGAGCCGTGAAATTTCTAGGAGCCAGTAGGGCCCAGGATTGTGAAGACTGTATAGCGTTGCAGGTATCCATTGGAGGTGATCCAATAGTCAATCCTGAAGGATTCAAGTGTTCTGAATCTGATTTTTGCATCTATTCCACCTGTAGATGCTTCTGTTCAGCTGTATATTCAATTTGAGCATTTAATTAAAACAAGGACAGGCCCATTTGGGGGCTTTGGACCCAGCAGATGTAGCCCATGAGGGGTGAACTACTTTATCAACTTCTTTTGCATCTATGGTTGATTTATTTTGCAGAACAAATTCGTTTTAGTGTGTTAAACAGTAAAAGGAATAAATCTTCTATGCTTAAATGGGTCATGAACAGCGGAAAATTTCATTTGTTTTCTTTCTGCAAGACATGGAAATCTTTTAAACATGTATATTTCTAAATTGAATACCTTGCAAACAATTTACAAGTAGTTTCAAATTCAGATCAAGTTGGTATCAGAGCAGGGTTTTGTGCAAAGATCTTCTAACTGTCTTGCAAGTATTGATGCTTACCAGGTTGAAACTTAAAAGAGGGGAAGGACAGTTGACTAGAGAACAAGAGAATCCTTAGTCAAGGAAGGCCAGAGAGTCATCACCTCCACCTTCAATTTCACCCTCAAGAGTCTCAGCAGAAGCTTCAAGAATGACTGCACATGAAGGAGAAATTCCTGCAGACATGGATCCAAAAGAAGAAGAAAGAGTCTTCAGAAAGGATTTCTTGGACCTCACTGAAATGGTGAGGATATTGTACCAAGAAAGAAATGAGAAATTGACTGGAGAAGGGTCCAAACATCCACATGAAGGAGAGGGCTCTTTAGGAGGTAAGAAGGATGATGATCATTCCAAGAAAGGACATGGAGGAAATGGTGATCCACCACCCCCATCGTCACCTTCTTCCTCTTCATCCTCGTCTTCTTCTTCTGTGCATAAGCATATATCCTCTGGAAAAAGTCCTTTTTTGAAGCTTGATGTAAAATTCGAATTACCTATGTTTAATGGTGAAGTGAATGTAGAAAAGATTGACAACTGGATTAGGTAGTTGGAAGTTTACTTGAGGATCCAGAATATGCATGATGATGCCACAAAGATTCAGTTGGCTTCCTTGAGAATGGATGGAGCAACATTGGTCTGGTGGGAGGCCAAGACTAAAGAGGAGATCAAGAAATTTGGTAAGGTTACCTTAACATGGCCTGAATTTCTGTTAGCCATTAAAAAACAGTTTTATCCTCTTGCTCACATGCAGAAAGCCATTATGAATTGGCAAAATTTCAGACAACTTAAGGGTCAGAGTGTCCAAGACTACACCCAAGAATTCAGGAGAAGAGCTCTCTTTTTAGGGGTAGATTTACAAACCCAGGAAACCTTGCTGAAATACATTGGTGGCTTGCATAGCTACCTTAGACACACCATCTTGATGTTTAACCCTACTAGCCTGGACGAGGTTAATGTCCAAGCTACCAATTTAGAGGCAAGGGGAAAAAACACATTTGAAGAGCATAGAAACAAGCCCCCCAAGGGGAAAAACAAAGAGAAAACCTCCAAGGGAAAGGGCAAAAAGAATGCATCTGTCAAACAGGAGAGTGAGAAAGTGATATGTAAACACTGTTCTAAACCAGGCCATGAGGAGAAAAAATGTTGGAAATTACATCCTAAAAAGAGACCTCAATCTAACAAATCCAAAGGGAAACAGAAAACTGCTACTACTACATCTACACCACAGGATTTAGGGGATGATTCAGGTGATGAAACCAAAATTGCAGCCATGGGTTTGAAAAACTTGAAGGGAAAAGAAATTGAAACTCAAGCCAGCACTAGTACCTCAAACTGCCATGTACAAGCTCCTAATGAGGAAGAAAGAATTGAACTGTTTCATGTGAGAGTGATTTCAAAACATACTAAAATTGACACACTTTTTGATAGTGGGTCACAAGCAAACCTTATATCAGAGGACTTGGTCAAGCAGCAAAAAGCTTTCGAATCTTTGAAAGAGAAGATTAGTTCAGCTCCGGTCCTTGCATTACCGGATTTGAGACAGCCATTTGAGATACAAACTGATGCTAATGATTATGCCATGGGTGCAGTTCTTCTACAACATGGTAAGCCTATTGATTTTCATTCTGAAACTTTTAATGGTGTTGTTGTAAATTATCCTACATATGATAAGGAGTTGTATGCATTGGTACAAAGCGTCAAAAAGTGGAAACACTATTTGATGGGCAAAGAAACTGTTATACATACCGATCATCAGCCCTTACAGTACTTGCAATCACAAAGCAAGTTACAACAGTCATGACACTTCAGATGGATGGGCTTCTTGCAACAGTTCCATTTGGTAATAAGGTATAGGAAAGGTACTTTGAATAAGGTTGTTGATATGCTTTCAAGGCCTATTATTGGTGCTGTTACTTTACTTAAGAATGATTCCATTGTACATGATAGTTACATAGAAAAATATGCATCTGATGATGACTTTAAAGATGTGTATGCTAACTTGAGTAAAGGGAATCATGTAGAGGAAAATGACTATCACATGCATAACAATTTGTTGTTTCATTTGGGCAAGTTGTGTATACCACAGGGGGAGAGAATAAATGTCATAAGAGAAGCTCATTCTTCTCTTATTGCTAGTCATTTTGGTGTAAGCAAAATAGTTGCACATCTACAGAGGTATTGCTATTGGCCTCGCATGGTAGATTCTGTTTCAAGGTTCATAAGAGGATGTTCATTATGTGCTATAAGCAAGCCTAGTAATAGGAAGCTTGGTTTGTATACTCCTTTGCCGGTACCTTCTAGACCATGGGAGAGCATCTCTATGGATTTTGTAGGAGGTTTGCCAAAATTTAGAAAGCAGCATGATTATTTATATGTAGTAGTTGATCGTTTTAGCAAA
The DNA here is from genome assembly GCA_031772625.1 of Pinus tabuliformis. Taxonomy (NCBI): domain Eukaryota; kingdom Viridiplantae; phylum Streptophyta; class Pinopsida; order Pinales; family Pinaceae; genus Pinus; species Pinus tabuliformis. The sequence goes on along the minus strand of CM062808.1, from coordinate 382,651,794 downwards.
ATGTGTATACTTATGCCTTGTAAGAAAACTATAACTGCTGAACAAACTGCTGAATTATTTTTTCATCATGTATGGATTCACTTTGGTTTGCCTACTTCCATTATTAGTGACAGGGATTCCAGATTTGTGGGGAATTTTTGGTCCAACCTATGGGAGATGATGGACACAAAGTAGAAGAAAAGTACTGCTTTCCATCCGCAAATAGATGGACAAACAGAAGTTGTGAACAGAACCATTGTGCACCTCTTGAGAGGATATTGCAGCAAGCATCCCAAGCCATGGGATGAACATTTGCACTACATACAGCATGCTTACAATCGTGCCAAGCACTCTTCCACAAACACCTCACAGTTTGAAGCTTGTTTTGGTTACCTGTCAAAATCACCTCTTGATTTCATTCTTGAGAAAGATGTTGCCATTGAGGGACATAGTGATATTGACAAAGCTCGTTCATTCATTGAAAGAATTTAGCAAATACATCAGCAAATTCAAGAACAGCTTGAGAAGAGTCAAGGCAAGTACAAGGAAAGACACGACAAGCATAGAGTCAATCACAAGTTTCAAGAAGGGGATGAGGTATGGCTGTATATTAGTAAGGAAAGGATGCAAGGAGAAGGTAAAAAGCTGAAGCCTATTCGTTATGGTCCATTCAAAATCCTCAAGAAGGTTGGAAATAATGCTTTTCAATTAGATTTTCCTTCCTACATGCAAATGTATTCTGTTGTCAATGTGGAGATCTTACGTTTGTATGAACCTCCTTTGATTGCTGATCATGAAAGCGTTATTCAGCTGCCATCTATAGAAGATTTCTCACCAAAATTCTTAGATGAGATGAAAGAAGATACAATCCTTGATAGAAGGACACGCACTTCAAGAAGGGGCAGTGTAGATTATGTTCGGGTTGGTTTCAAAGGTAGCAAATCGAACAAGGCAAAGTAAATGGAGGTGGATTGAGTGAGGGAGTTGTACCCTCACCTATTTAACAGGTAGTTGAACGCTTTTGGGGTCCAAAAGCTTCCCAATGGGGAGGCGTGATCAGGTGCTCATGTCCTAAGTGTCGTAAAATGCTCAAAATTTAAAATACTCAGAACTGGTTCAAAGTTGAACGACTGGAAAGTGCTTGTCCTCTTGATTCTTGCACGGCAAATGGTTCGAAAAACGGTCGCCGTATGAGGAAGTTATGGCAAAAAGAAGAATTTGTCAATAACATTGAAAATTTTAATTTTTCAAAAAAAAATTTAAAAAGGAATATTCTGCAGAATATTCCTCTGAATATTCTAGGGAATATTCCCTTCACACAGCCAATAGAAATCTGCCACGTGGCAGGCCCGGAGGCTGCCATGTGGCCCCCAGATGACGTCAGCAAGCATTGGGCACATATTCAAAACTTTTGGGAGTTCAAAGTTTTGAACCCACGACCTATGGAACAATACTCCAACGACTTACCGTTAGGCCACGGTATCATTGCTTGTTAAAAGGGCGAAAAAAATGTTATTTAACGTTTAACTTTTTTTTGGGCGGGGCCCGAAGGGGGCCAGCCCCCCATTTCATATGACCTCGGGCCCAAAACCAAGGGCTTAAGCCCCAACCGCTAGCACTAACCACCAGCGCGCAATTCGAGGAAACGGTCACATGCGTTGTTAATGCAACTGCAGTTAGACTGGCGGCGGAATTGGCGGAGCGCCAAAATTGGTGGGTCCGCCATATTTGGCGGGCCTAACTGGACTCCAACTAAAGTTAGCTGGAGTGTTTCTAGGCATAACTGAAGGAAACCTTTAATTGGCCATAACTTTGGCTAGGAAAGGCAGTTTTGGACGATTTTTTTTTTGATTTTGGGTATCTTCGACCTTCTGAAGCCATTGGTGCAGGTCTTATAGCCATCTTAGGTCATTTGCAGAGGTTTTGGAGCCGTGAAAGTTCTAGGATCCACTAGGGCCCAGGATTGTGAAGACTGTATAGGGTTGTAGGTATCCATTGGAGGTGATCCAATAGTCAATCCTGAAGGATTCAAGTGTTCTGAATCTGACTTTTCCATCTATTCCACCTGTAGATGCTTCTATTCAGCTGTATATTCAATTTGGGAATTTAGTTAAAACAAGGACAGGCCCATTTGGGGGCTTTGGACCCAGTAGACGTAGCCCAGGAGGGGTGAACTGCTTTATCAACTTCTTTTGCATCTGTGGTTGATTTATTTTGCAGAACAAATTCGTTTTAGTGTGTTAAATAGTAAAAGGAAATAAATCTGCTATGCTTAAATGGGTCATGAACAGCTGAAAATTTCATTTGTTTTCTTTCTGCAAGACATGGAAATCTTTTAAACATGTATATTTCTAAATTGAATACCTTGCAAACAATTTACAAGTAGTTTCAAATTCAGATCATGTGCCTTCACTATAACGGTAAGCTGAATCAAATAAGGGTTGACTGAGAGAAACATCAAAAATATATCGTCACAGAAATGGAGGGAGAAAATGAACCAGTCACATACAATAACAATATCATTGGAAATTACTCAGTTGAATCATTTCAAGGAAATTTTAATGCAAATAATTCACCCTCCTTGGAAAATTATCTTCTATCACAAGTTGAAAATTACTCTCAAACAGATGCTTCTAAATGTATAAATTTTGTAGATAAACCTGTAGTTAAGTATTTATTTTGGAAACTATATTTTAATGGATCTAGATCTAACGATGGAGCTGGAACAGGATGCATATTAGCTAGCCCAGAAGGGGAAAAAGCTATGATAGCATGTAGACTTGAATTTGAATGCAAAAATAACACTGTCGAATATGAAGCATTAGTTCAAGGGGTGTCTAAATCTATCGACCTTAATATCAAATATCCTCAAGTGTTTGGAGATTCAGAAATTGTAATTAAGTAGGTAAGGAATACCATACACTGCCTCTCTAGACACTTGAAACATTATCAATCATTAATACAGGACCTCACCTCTCATTTTACAACATTTAACATTTCACCTATCCCAAGACTCCAAAATTCAAGTGTCGATCTTTTGGGTAATGTTGCATCCAATCTCATTCCACCGGGATACTATAGCCTCGATCGCTTTTCTATTGAATTAATTTTTAGGCCTTTTATTCCCGACAATATCACCAATTGGAGAGTATTTAATAATGATCCAGATATCATAAGTTTTCTAGCATCCGAAGGCTCTTACGACGACCAGGTAATTGATGAAGATCAACATGACAACCAGCTTAAGCAAGAAATGGCTGCAAATTCCATGCCTAAATTTGTGGTTAAGATTGAAGACTCATATGATCTTAAGGATAGGTCAAGAAACCCACTAACTCAAAGCTTCAAAGTTCAAATTTGAAATTTGAATTAGTTAATCTTGGAACTGACCTTAAACCTCAAAATATCAATCTAGGACTCACTCTTACAGTAGATGAAAGGTCAGTGTTTGTTCAGTTGTTAAAGACATGCAATTTTTTTTTTGCATGGAATTATGAAGATCTCAAGACATATCATACTTCCATCATTCAACATACCATTCCCATGTTATCTGACGAAAATCTCGTGCAACAGAAGTTGAGAAAGATTCATATGAATTTAGAAAACCATATCCAATCTAAATTGAATAAGCTTCTAAAAGCCAAAATAATTTTTCACGTAAGACATTCAAGGTGGGTTTATAACCTTGTCTTATTCAGGAAAAAGAATGGTGATATTCGAATATGTATAGACTTTTGCAATATAAACAAAGCTTGTCAGAAGGACAACTTTCCATTACCCCCTATGGAACAGATATTGCAATCAGTGGCAAGCTCAGAATCAATGTCTTTTCTAGATGGATTTTCAGGTTGTAATCATATTTTAGGACATCTAGATGACCAGCTAAAGACGACATTTCGAACCAAATGGGGCACCTATGCCTATCAAAAGATTCCATTTGGATTAATAAATGTTGGTGCAACATTTCAGAGATCCATGGACATAACTTTCAAAGGTTTTCTGAACAAATTAGTGGTAATTCATTTAGATGACATAACTATGTATTCCAAAAAGTGCAATAATCATTTAAAGGATTTAAAACAAATCTTTGAGCATTGTCAGAGGTATGGAATTTCTCTCAATCCTAAGAAATCTTTCTTTGGTTTAAGTGAAGGAAATCTCCTTGGATTTATCGTATCCAAAGAAGGAATTCTTGTCAATCTTGGTAGGATAAGAGAAATTTCTGAGATCCCTTTACCTCATAAAAAAAATCCATGCAATATTCCCTAGGTCAGATAAATTTTGTCAAAATATTTGTCCTTGACTTTTCACGAATTGTTTTACCTCTCCAATCTATGATTAAGAAAAAAATTGTTTTTAAATGGGGACATACCAAGCATCAAGCTTTTAATCTGATTAAACAAGCAATCATAAACGCTCCCTCTTTAGCAACCCCGAATTTTTCTAATCATTTCATTTTATATACTTTTGCTTCTAAGACCTCATATGTAGCTATACTAACACAGGTCAATGATGACAAAGCCGAAGCACCAATTTATTTCTTTAGATCCAATTTGCACGGGGCTGAATTAAATTATTCAGATGTTGAAAAACAAGCTTTCACTGTTTTCAAATCAGTAAAGCATTTCAAACCCTTTCTCCTCAAAACTCACACCAAGATAGTAGTCCCATTCTCAGCAGTGAGAAATCTATTAGTGCAAAGAGATGTAGGTGAGAAAAGAGAAAATTGGGTAACATCACTGCAAGAATATGACATTGAGGTCAGACTAGCTAAAATTGTTAAAGGTCAAGGTTTTTGTAGAATGTTAGTAGGAGCGTCCAACTTACCATCACTACAAGAATTAGGTGATGATATACATGATGTAAGTCTCAATGAAATCAAATCCAAATATGTTGATATTATCATTTATTTGAAAAATGGATATGCCCTTACGCAACTAAGTTACAAAAGAAAAAGGGCTTTGAGGATAAAAGCTAAGCAATATGAAATCATCAATGATGTGTTGTTTAGGAAGAATTATGATTCTGTTTTTCTTAGATGCCTTGGAAAATCTAAGGCAGAAAAGGTTTTGGAGGAACTCCATGATGGACCAGTTGGTAGGCATTTTGGAGGAGACACAACATCACATAAAATCCTACATGTTGGCTATTATTGGCCAACCTTATTCAAATATGCACACGAATATGTAAGGAAATGTAAAATTTGTCAGACAGCTGCTGGAAGACAGAGGAAACCCACATTACTTGCGGCCAATCAACATTTAACAGCCATTTGAATGATGAGGACTGGGCATAATAGGTGAGATCATTCCTCACTCTTCAAAGCAACTTAAATATATCCTTACAAAAACTAATTACTTGTCAAAATGGGTGGAAGAAATTCCACTTAAGTTAGCCAATTTTGAAAACATCATTGAATTTATTGACCATTTTATTATTACCAGATTTGGTCTACCATCTGCCCTCATGTTTGACAATGCATCTTAATTTACAGGTAATTCTATCACAGAATTTGCTCTTAAAAGAGGTTTTAAACTTAAATATTCTGCTAACTATTATCCTCAGGGAAATGTCTTAACTGAATCAACAAACAAAAAGATCATAAGAATAATCAAACGAACCATTGATCAAAGTCAGAAAAACTAGCACAAATATTTAACATTTTCTCTATGGGTAGATCAAATAACACAAAAGGCCTCAATAGGCACTTCTCCATTTAATTTGGTCTATGGGAAAGAGGTTGTCCTACCTACAAATGTGGCTATTCCCTCTCTGGCCCTAGTTTAATTTATTGAAGAAACTCCTTCCTCTTCTATGCAATTAAGACAATAACAAATTCTCAAGCTCGAAGAAGAAAGGGAAAATGTGAAAATCGTGCATGCACATCATCAACAATTAGTTAAATCTTCATTTGATGCAAATTCTGTAAGTTCAAAATCCTTTCAGCTCGGAGACCTAGTATTATAGTGGGATAAAGAACACGAAGAAAAAGGTAAGCATACCAAATTCCAAATAATGTGGCTTGGCCCATTTCAGATTGTGGAACAAATAGGCCCATCAACCTTTTTATTGCAAAATTCATCAGGAAAGAGAGATTCTCTGTGTGTCAATGGGCAGATTATGAAAAAATATTTTTCATAGAAGATAACCTTTTCTATCCTTTGTACACTATTTCCTTTACTTTTTAGAAAAATAAAAGTTAAAAAGCATTTACTTTTGGCCTTTACAATAATAGCCTCTTTTATGTTTTGACTTTTCGCTTGTATAAGTAGAGACTGTTGAGAAGATAATTTTAACATTTGAAACATAAGCTAAGTTCTATTGCTCTGAAATCTGCTTGTTTTCCACCAAAGTTATTTGTACTTTGTAAAACTTCAACTTTATAAAGAAACCTTTGTTCTACCATTAGTGAAGAAAAGTATCTATAACAAAGAAAAGACTCTATGCAAAAAAGAATCCTTAGCTCTATAATTGTCATCCAGAAAATCTTGAATCAATGATTCTACCCATCTGGTAAATTTTCTCTTTCTAGAGTGTACTTCTAAAATATACTTAAACTTAAAGGATAAGAGGTCTCCTCAAGAGCCAACTTTCCATGATCATAGGGAAGTAATAAACTGACATTACCAATACTGCATATCAAAACAGGGTAATGGCTTGAGATTATTTTAATCAAAAGACAAGGGGTCTCATCACGAGCCAACTTGTTCAGTTGAATTACAACCAGTGAATGGCATTGTCAATTTTTGCCACCAAACCAAGACACTGACCTTTAAGTAGATAAAAAAAATGAAGTTTTTAACAAAAAATAAATTGTTTAGAAAAGAAAGAAAAAGAAGTAAGTATATCAATCTGAATTTATCTCTAAAAATTGCACTCTTATCTGAATGTGATACTGAATCATTGCTGGTTAAAGGGTAACCCTGTTGAGGATATGGATGCTTGTTGGTAGTAGAGGCTCTACCTATGACAAATGAGTACATCTAAAAGCTAATCTGCGAGAGCCCCACTGCTTTATCTTTAAAACCAATTAAAGACTGGTGTAGATAAGATAATGGAATTTTCATTTTGAAAAGGATAATCAAATGGATGATAATTAGGTGGATTTTGTTTTCTTATTCAGAGAAATGTTTCTTATCTCATATTTCATGTGTTTCCTATTTTTTCAACTATCTTTATTTTGGAAGTTTTAGAAATTTCAAAACACTATTAGAGATAATTGGTCTTCTGACAAATCGCCAATTGTTGTACTACTCAACAACCCCCCATTTATTAGTCTAATGGTTAATTTATTAGTTAATAAATGGGGACCCTTTATAAAAAATATCCAAGAAATATTTAGCACTTAAACGCTTTCCTTTGAACTTTTAGGAATAAAACAGGATATCCAGTCAAAACCCTCTAAAACTAGCAATTCCCGCCTTTTTGCATACCGCTGGACCAGCTGTGTTAAAAGCCTTATTAACAAAAAAAACCCGTGAATTGTGAATCATCAAAAGGATCACTGCACTTAACGTAGATATCATTGGAATTTTATTCAAAAGATAAGACCTAAGGCATTTCACATAAAATAAAGCTCTTATCGCAATCACATATTGGCATACGCAAATGATGCATTTCACAAAGCATGTTGTAACAAGAGAGATGCGATATTGCGATAAAATGACTCAACCTCATTGCATCATGATAATTTATTTAAAAGTCCAATATTACGAAATGCGTAAGCATCTGAAATGCGATAAAGCCCTGACCCGATAGAAGCCAATGTCATAAATTGTAAATAAGTCCACCATGTAGTGAAAAGCGCTTTATAAGGTAATTACTTCATCAGAAAAAGTACGCTCTAAATTACAAAGGATGTACCACTTATCTCCAATCCTACAGAATCCTAATGAACTTCAAGAAAGCACACAATCAAATGTGCGATAATGATATTTGCGATATTGCATCGCAATCGCAAAATTGGCATTCTTGCATCTTAAGCCCGCCACCTTAAAAGTTTTCCTTCTCATTTTTTCGATGCAGTACATTAATGACTAATAAAAGAAGCGATAAGGAACCATTAGTGGTTGTTTAATATAGGTTAATGGAATTTATGTTTAAAGGAAGCTCGACATGATTAGATATATTTTCATCTATGGTTGATTAAAACTCCTTTCTTGTCACCTTTTCAGGTTATCTGTATCATTCATTCTCATTGTCATTCTTACTTGTGTTCATCCGATAGCTTTTGCTTTGCTCCATTTTAGGAAATATCCATAGGGAGCATCATTAGAAATAATGGGAAAGAAGGGAAAGACAGCTGCATCCGAGAAATCAGAAAGGATCCCTCTTTTCTATGATACTACGTGCAACAGAGATGGAGGAACTACGACATGGGAGGCCATCTACAACTTGTTAGAAGAGGAACAACCTAGGCCACTGGTAACAAAGGCCATGATAGATGCTCAGGAGTCATCTGATGCCTCCTATTTTGAAACGACATGTTATTTCTTGCACCACATAGCTGCACGACCAAAACTAATCCCATACACGGACATGGTAAAATGGGTAATTGACAAGGTAGACATCACATAATGAACATTCAAGAATCACAGACAAGAGGTCATGTTGTCCTTCTCAGCAAATAGCCTACGACTAATGTACGAGTTACACGAGCCGCAAATTTTTTACAACAAACAGTTCCTTAAGTAATTTTCTAAAGAAAATTAGGGCCCGTCAGATGTCACGTAGACCTGGAAATCAAGCGAGGGCAAGCTCAAATGGGATAAAACTGGTATGTACTCTACGACATCCATCCCCCCCCCCCATAGTTTTGTAGCAGCAATGATATGTAGGTTATTCGGTAGACCTGATAGCACCAAGTTTTCCATGGATTGGCTCCCATTGATAGATGCAGCAGCGAATGCGATGATAATGAACTGGGCTCAAATTTTATCAAATAATTTGGCAAAGGCCATTATAGAATATAGAAGAAAAAGAAGTTACTTTTTAAGGTTTTATCCCCCATTTTTCATGAGTGCTTTTGTAATGGATGCAATCTGTTTTAGTTCTACATTTACCAATATGGCATGGAAGTGGACTGTACAGGACCCACTTCCCATCCATATGTACCATAAGATTTTCTGGGAATCTCAATTTTACCCCCACTTTTATAAAATTTTGTTGGCTTGTTGGGGCCCGACCTAGGTTTGGAGTTAGCTAGCCAAGAAAATCCCTGTACTATTGGCCCTTTTGGCAATAGTCCACAGAGCGCGGATTGAGGTCTCACTCGAAGTAGTATGGGGGGGGGGGGGGGGGTGTTGGAACTAGGTTTCCACACCATTGAGATGTCTGAGGGGTTGATTTGGTCCAACTGCTAGTCCCTACGTGTAGGTTGCTTCGCGCACTTCCCTGGCCTTGCGCCCTAATAGGGTTGCCTTGGCGTAGCCCTAACCAGGGGCTGTGGGGCTTCTGCGCTACTGGAGCAACATTCTGCACTATTCCCCTAATTCACAACTGATATCTTACTTACATTCTTACACCAGTTAGTTATCTCTACATAAATAGAAGCCTTGTGTTATATTTATTTATACAACACATTCATATAAGTTCACGCAGAAAATAAACAGTAAACTTACAAATTATACCCAATAATACATAAATCAGAAAAAGATACACAGAAATATGGTAAAACTTCTCTTTATTAATTCTTCCCATGGTTACAGACTCGACCTACCTTGTGCACTCAGCTGCATGGGTCTGCGCACTCAGCTGTGGACTACTAGGCCCTGTGCACACAACTGCGAAGCCTTCTCCTACTCTCCAACCCAAAGACACAAATTTACACTTCGACTTCTATTCCTTTTCTTGATTGATTATTTCTACACTTAGAGCCTTGATCTATTTATACAATCCCATGGTCTGCGAACCATGGGTAGGTTTATCAAGCCAACATTACATTACAAAACATGGGCGGACAACCCTGTGACTGTATTATGACTTTGCACTCCACGCACACACATCGCAAAGCCTTTACAATGGACTTGGTCAAAACTTGGGCTTTAAGCCCCAAAACATGCCTTGGGGGGATTCCATGCCCAACAGGCCCCACACACAAACATCGTGACTCAACCTCGAGTCACTCTGTCGGTAAGAATATCTTCGTGTGGAGTCCCTCTAACTCTGTTCGAACCGCTGCAAGGTCAACAACACACTGAGTGGCTACCTGATGAATCTCATGTACCCATGTTTCTGAGACCTCGGTGTCGAAACTACTTCCCTGCATCCGTTACTATGTCCCTTTCATTTGTGTGAGCTTCCCTTCAATTGTTGCGATAATATTGAAGGCCTCTTCAATCCAAGGTTGAACGCGTGCCTTCAGAACTGCTTCTCGGTGTCGTGCGACATCCACTTGCTCTTTCAGCACTTTGGCCTGCTGCATTCACGCAAGCCTCTGAGTGAGGGCCACCATCTATGCAGTTATTTTGACGTTGTCGTACTACTGCTGGAGCTCACATGCCTCTGTCTCTCAGCGTTGGATGTTAGGGTCCTCTTGTAGATTCGTAAGGACCTCAAATGACTCCTCCAACATTCTGGTGCAGTCCCTTACTGCACTACCGATCTCATCCAGCCCTGATGTAATAGCGCTAGCATGCTGTTCTCTTACTTCTAGAGGGGTGAACGACTGAGCCTTCAACCACAACTCTACTATTTGAAGGTTCAGCTCCACCTGAACCTTAGTCATTTCTTCTCGCACCTCGCACACCCCTGCTGCCAGTTTGTGGATGCGTGCCTTTGCTGGTGCGTCTGCTGGGATGGCCAGCTTAGGGACCATCTGATAGGCTTCTTCCAGTACCTGTACCATCTGCCTATTCTGCAACACCACTTCATCATGCTGCAAGCTCAACTACTCCATGTTGATCTTTTTCTCACTCAACACTTACAGTGCATGGCTCTCCCTAGCTCGTAGTTCTGCAGTAATCCCATCCTGTAGAACATATAACGTCTCTCGTGGGAGTGTAGCCATGTCGATCCCAATACCTTTCTGTGTAGTAATCATAGGCCTAACAGCCTCATTTGTTGTCACCAATGCCCCTTTTGGAAGCACTATTGTATTTGTTGTCCGAGCACGCAGCATTTGCTCCGTTGCAGTTGTCCCTACTACGAGGCTAGTTGATAGAGTACCAACCTAAGGAGTATGCACCTGCAACTCTTGAAGCTATGCTCTGAGAGCCCCCAACACAATCTGGTTCTCTTGCGCGAAGCTTAGAAGGGCCTCGGAGGTGACGTCGGATGTCATACAGAGCACCCTCAGTAAGGGTGATCGGGTCAATAGACAACTTTGATGCCTTGAACTTCTTGTGCAGCCCTGTCCGCTCACTTGGGCATTATCGCTTCAGTTGGGTGGATGCAGTTTGTGGGTTCATGCCACCCTCCTCTTCCTTTGTTTCCTGCCCATGCAAAGGTGACTTATGGCCCTCGGGCGCCTTCTCGACTACCTCGTATGTTGTTGTTGCTGCTACAGCCTTTTTCTGTTTTGTTGTTGTCTGTGTAACATCCTGCGCCTCCTACGCTTTTGTTGCAGCTGTTTCTTGCTTCTCTTCTCTACCAACTGCGCCATGCACAGTTTTGCCTCCTCTTTCTTCTTCTACGCCGCATAATTCTCCATTGTCAAGATGTCTGGGGTTCGCCACTCTGGTAGCCATGTCTCCAGTACATCAAATATGACATCGTCTGTGGTGACGAAGGGTAGCTCGCTCCATTTCTTAGCTGGGTCCTTGTGCACTCTGATATATATGTTGTGGAGGTCCACTTTAAACTCTGTAAAACTTTTCAGGTTGTTGTAAACAGTGGGTGATAACGACAGCTTTCGGTTAATTCCCATTCTGATGTTCATTTTGATGAACACCCAAAATATCTTACTGTCATGGATCCAATTTGCATCCTTCGTGGCCCAGAGCGAAGCATACTTCACGGCCTTTGGCAGATCCCTATCAATTGTGGGGAACTGACTGTCCTCCGACAATTCCCCTACCATGAGCACTATGGATAGCAGAAGCCATGGATAATGGAATGTTTTGCCTTGTTCCTTGGCCTCACGGCAATTTTCTAGGAACTCCTTGCATAGGAACTCAAACCAGTTGAACTGGAACCCCTCTGTGCACTGCTCAGCAAGTTCCACCATCGACGCGGGTACCTCATCCACGCGGCACTTGCACATAGCTTTACTTGCCAGTATCTGGGTCGCCACCTTAACTACTTTGTTGTTGATGCTAGATATGGCGTAGCCCCTTTTCTTCTTCTCTAATTTGTATTTCTTCTTCATGGCCTTCGTGATGGCCATGTTGCTCCTCTTCCCCTCTGAGATGCCTGTGGGGTACTCTCCTTTGCATGGGTGTTGGGTGATGTTGTGGATTAAGTGGTCCATGATGGAGATGGGATCCTCCAGCCACAAACACCCACCATGCACCAGGCAGAATAGTTTTTTTATGATGAATATTTTTATTGGGGTGCGGTGGAAATGCGGCACGCAGAGTGGGTTTAGTAACCCTGCCTTTTACACTCCTCGTAACCACTTTCGTGGCTCCAATTCGATAACCCCCATCGTGGTGTTCTGCCTGGGCTTCATGAGCTGCGCTATCTCTAGATGAGGGAACTTCTCATGGTCAGCATGATCTCAATCCTCAGATTTCAAGATAGGAACCCATCCCAGGTGTGTGCCCTCAAAAATGATGTCGTTAGGGAGGAGTGGGGTCTGGAGAGAGCACTTTCTCTTGTCGAGACCCTTAGGCACTTTTTCCTTTCCCTTCCGTGGGGGGATATAGGTGGGTAGCTTTGTTGGAAGGTGCATACGCTCAGTTTCTTCCTCCATGCCTTCATCCTCATCTTTTTCAATTATAAGGTCCTCTAGGTCTTCCTCCTCCTCGTTAGTTTCCAAGTTAACGACTTTCCCTTTCTCCTTCATCGTTAACCTGGTGCGCAGTGGGTTTCACAGGGATACACGCATAAGAATCATTGACTATTTGTATTTCTTTGGCCTCAGTGTGCGCAGTGATTTAGGGATTTCCACCACAATCTCGGTGCCTTCAGAGGCATCCCCCTAGTCAGGGCCTGCGCAGCCTCTTTGGCAGTCATCTCTTCAATTTCCATAACTTCCTTAGATGCTGCCATCGTGTCCATCCAAAAATCTATCACTCACATAATCAGGGGCTCAATCAATGCTCTGCATAGGTCAAATAGGGATCTGCTTAGAATATGCGGCGTATACAACAGCTCAATTCACAAATGACCAAGTGTTGTTTGTTGGGTAGTCCTTTGTAATTTATAGCGCCTTTTGAATTTAAATTCAACTGCTCCCCCCAAATCTGGTTCATTAATGCTCTCTTGGTGGCAGAAACTCCCAAATCTTGCCCATAAATCGCGTCTTAAATGCCCGCTGCCTACTCCCTTTGGTCTCAAGTCGAGCATCACAGTGAATAGTGACTCCAACGGTCACTTTCTAGCCAACCGGCGCGGCAGCGTGACCCCCCTTGCGCAGTCGTAGACATTGTGACACTTTGCTTCTGCGCGCAGTTCCAACAACACACATCTCCAGGGCAGAGTAGTTTATAGTACTACGCCTGCTTTCAATTGCCTGGGGTGCTAAGACTGTACTTCCCATGGCTAGTCAGGTGGTTGTGCCACTTGTATAGGGTTTCATCCAGTCATCCATCACTTTTCCTAGAAAATACCCACTTTATATTGTTACTCGTTGCATCGCGCACTTTATCATCAGCACCACGACAACATGGTTGATCCGTTTAGTAATATATGGTCCAATCCAAGGCATCAGGCTGATCAATTCTCGGCGATAGCCCCCCAATTCATCGATGTGATCATGCGCACCTTGTTTTATCACCCTAGTCTTCTTATCGAGAAAATCTTCCTTTATCTCATCCTCAAGCTTCTTGACTTTCACTTCCACTAGAGAACTTTTCTCCCTTAATCACACCCTATCTTTCATAAGTTCTCGGAGCCTAAGGTCACCCTGTTAGATTTCCTTGTCAGGTCCAAAGTATTCTGCTTCATTCAGCTACACTACCCCTTCTCCCAAGGTTCCAAGAATTCTCGTATCTGTCGGTGCTCCCATGTGCAGACTAGGAATTTTATACCCTATGGCGATTACAACATTCACGCCATACTCTAGCCTTGGAGGCACTTGCGATGTCAATTTCTTGCATGTGGTCCTATAAGACCATAGAACCGCTCATATGCGCAGGTCCCTGCTAGTCCGCTACGCATTGTGGACCTTGTTCACTGCTTCGCATACTCCATTAAGGGCTTCTGCATGGATAACCTTCTACGAACTTGGTCTTTCCATACTCCGGGTTCCAACCAGAGGGGTCGTTTGTGCCATTTCCTTGCCTGCACATGGTTACTGATCGTATCTCCTAACGTGAAGACTATGTGCATCCGTACAACTTTCGTACCATATGCCTGTATCCATCTGGACAGGTGAGTGTACGGACCGTTTTGTCTAGTCATCTTGTTTGTTAATCACATATGAGGCTTCCCAAATCATATGCGCATCATTCTCTTGCATTCGCGCCAATCCTCGAAGCTTCCTTACTGTGTACCCCACCACCTTGTGGGCATTGTGCACAGTACCCATTTCAAAGCTTCAAAACGTTGAGTTCCGACACCTCTCTTTCAAATCTATTCAGGAAGTCATCCACCTCACTTAACCCATGATACGTATGCAAATCCCTTACCTCCGTTGATATGCAGCGTAATGATCTCGTCAGAATGTTATAGTTCAGTGTGGTTACCTCGTGTAACCGGTTCTGCCATCGTTCTATCTCCTTGTCAGAATCCGATGTGCAGGAGCTTTCACGCTCCCATGAGATTCGTCCATCCATGATTGGATTCACCTAGTCTTGTTCTTGTGCAGTTATCTTGTAGATGTAATCCAAAATGTCGTCACTTTCGTAGTCATGCAATAGCTTCGTGTAGTGCGATCCTTCTGTAGGGTCCAAAGGTACAACCACACACAGAGACTTTTTCTCAAAGGTCATCTCGTGCTTCTTCAGATTTATCACCCCATTCATGTCAGTGGCCCATTCTATTCCTAATAGCGTGGGTTATGGATTGTTGTCATCAACAATCTCTATCACTTTGAAGTCTTCTAGCGCGCTTGCTCCTTCAATATCCACTGTGATTCCCTGCAATCTCCCCATAGGTAGGATCTTTTACTAGTTTGCCACTCGCAGTTGGATTGGAGACCATTGTAGTGTGGCCTTCCCATGTGCTCCCATGTTTGCTTCAGAAGAATGTTCACGTCTGATCCTAGGTCCAGAATCACTTGGTCCATATCATATTCTCCAATCTACGTGGTCAATCTCATCTCCATTCCCGTCCTCGTCGTGTCCTTTCTGAGCTTCCAGACTACACGCGATTCTCCTGCCGCGGTTCCAGTGCATCTATTTATGAGTTCCTACAGCCCCTTTATAGCCTTGCTATCTCGCAACAACTTCATGCATGTTTCCAAGACCATTGTGAGCATTGACAGGTCCATTTCTGGCTCTGGTCTGTCTTTACTTCCTAAAGTGGAGGCATCAACAAAGCTCTTCCTGGCTCCCATGAAGGTTTGCTTAGCACGCTCCAAATCAAACTCTGGTTCTTTCATCTAAGCCTTGTGAACCCAAGTACTCTCTTCAGGCTACTTGCCTTTCTCATCCCCTGTTGTAATTCCACTTCGGAGCACAATATTCACATTATGGTCTTCCTCGCATGGCTCAGACCTCATCATTTATAGGTTCTGAGTCGGGGGAGGTTGGAGTGCTCCTTTATCGCTCAACCTCGCTATTAGTGTGGGACAATCCTTTCTCTCATGATCAAACAATGTACATTACAAGCATGATGGCCATGTTGGATTCATACAATTGTGGGCATAATGTCCTGGCCCTCTGCAATTGTAACATATCAATTGTCGGCAACCTCTTCCAGGTCCTCCTCCACCTTGGCCTCATCCGCGCCCTTGAAATTTGGTTCGCGCCATCCATGCATTCTCATCAAGGGGCCACATTTCGGCCTAAACTTTGTAGGTAGGAGTTTGATCCAGCATTAGCTCAAAACTTCTACAGGTGTGCTCATCATGTCCCACTGATCTATAGAAATTACAGAACAATTACTATGAATTCTACGTGTACTTCTGCAATAAATGGTAGTTATCTGTAGCATGCTTTCCTCCAATTTGACAAATCGCGCACCACAACACAGACACTATGCTAGGTCCTGCTTGTGCCTCCGGTCTCAATGGCATGGGTCCTCCTCCCACAAGGTAATTCGAAAAAACCGGGTAGTGGTCCTTGTCATGTCCTTGGCCCTTGCACTTTACACACCATACCTCATTGCACACTTCTGGGTGAGCTATTCTATCTTGTTTCAGACTCTGCATATCAAGGCACAAGTTTTTCAACTACATGTGAATCTGCTAAACTCCTAGGTTGGGATCTTGTATCAAGGTCTTGTGCAGTCTCATCGCGATCTCCAAGGCCTCAGCCTGAGTTGTTAGCCTCTGTTGTGACCGCACATTCCTTAAATGTGGTGTAAACGATGCTACAAACCATTCATGATGTTGTCCATCCATCAACTTCATGTTAGCTTTACGAATTGTGCACTTCATTCTCTGATCCAACTCCCAAGGCGTCTCACCTGGTAGCATTGTGATTTCCTTGAACCCAACGATCGACTGCGCCTCTAACTTCAGCCTGCTAAATTCTTTGTTTAGCACAGTTTGGATATCTGTGATCCACACGTTCACATTGTCATTGGAATGCTTAATGTACCAGGTCAGCGTGTGATCCTCCAGAGCATTGACCAACATTTACTTCTTTATATTATCATTAGTGACTCCATACTCTTCCCATATAGCCTTTATCATGAACCAAAAATGGTCCGAATCTTCACTTCCTACTCCCTTGAACACTGGCAACTTTATCGCGCTTGGCATATTGACTTGCGGTGGTGGCAGAGGTGGTATGGGCGAAGATGGGTGTGAAGATGGTGAAACTAGCGGTGGTGTGGGTGGGGGTGGTATGCGCGGAATCCTTTGCCTTATCAAATTGATCATAATTCTTGGTGAGACCTTTGCGAGCTCTTCCTTGTCCCTTCGCGGGGGTGAAATCAAGGGGCTAGTTTCTAGTTATGCAGTACCTTCATTTCTATAGATTCTCCCACTTCGCGTAGCCCCAAACATCAATTTATTCACATAACCTGCTTTTCACATAGTAGCATTTTAATCCAAGTGTTCAAAGACTTAACGTACTTACCTTGCGGTCCTTTGAGGAAGCACCAGTGTGCCTCGCTGTAGCTGACTAAAGTATCTACTGCAAATTCAGTAATGAATCCTCCTATAATTCAATCAAGCTAGTGATCAACAACGCGCGTGATCTTATCCTCTAACGCTTCCAATCTATGCACCAATTATGGAGTCCACATAATAGGTCTATCAAGCTTGCACCTTCCTTGGCTATCTGCTAGCTTCTCGATCCACTCATATAGCTCGATAGGGAAATATGCGAAGAAAATTTTGTGGATCTCTATGTATAAGTAGCAGTCTAACCACTCTTCTTTTGATAGTCGCAGATTCCTATTCTCTTGCGCCACTAACTCGTGAATATTTCTATCCAACCAATATTCAATTCCTTTCTTTCTTGGATTCCAGTGATATGACATCAAAGATCTCTATGCACATCCTGGTCCTAACAACATAACCATTTGTTGGCTTTTTGGGGCCTGACCTACGTTTGGAGTTAGTTAGCCAAGCAAATCCCTGTACTACTGGAACTTTCGGCAACAGTCTGCATAGCGCATACTAAGGTATCACCTAAAGTAGTATGGGGGGGTGGTGGAACCAGGTTTCTGCACCCTTGAGATGTCTGAGGGGTTGATTTGGTCCAACTGCTAGTCACTACATGCAAGTTGCTTCGCGCACTTCCCTGGCCTTCACGCCCTGATAGATTCACCTTCGCGTAGCCCTAGAAAAGGGTTGTGGGGCTTCCACACTGCTAGAGTAGCGTTCTACACTATTCCCCTAATTCACACCCGAGATCTTACTTACCTTCTTACACCAGTTAGTTATCTTCGCATAAATAGAAGCCTTGTGTTATATTTATTTATACAACACATTCATATAAGTTTGCGCAACAAATAAACAATAAACTTGCAAATTATACCCAATAATACATAAAGCAAAAAAAGATACACAGAAATATGGTAAAACTTCTCTTTATTAATTCTTCTGATGGTTACAGACTCGACCTGCCCTGCGCACTCAGCTACAGGGGTCCGCGCACTCAACTATGGACTACTATGCCTCTGCGCACACAGCTGCAAAACCTTCTCCTACTCTCCAACCCAAAGACACAACTTTACACTTCAACTTAATCCCTTAGACTCATCATGCTTCTATTCTATTCCTTTTCTTGATTGATTGTTTCTACACTTAGAGCCTTGCTCTATTTATACAATCCCATGGTCTACAGACCATGGGTAGATCTATCAAGCCGCCATTACATTACAGAACAAGGGCAGACAACCTTGTGACTCTATTATGAATTTGTGCTCCGCACCCACACATCACGGAGCCTTTACAATGGACTTGATCAAAACTTAGGCTTTAAGCCCCAAAACATGCCTTGGGGGGATTCCATGCCCAACAAATTTTTCAAGGAGTTATGCTACCCATCCATAAAGAAGTGTACAACAGAACTGCTCCTAGGTTTTCTAAAGAGGCCGAAGTAGATATCTTGCCAGTAGCAAGATGGTTTGGGGAAGATACATTTATTGTTGGGCGCGAGATCCGCCAAGGCAAGTTTTGGGGTTTAAAGCCGAAGTTTTGACTAAGTCCAATGTAAAGACTCCACGATTTGTGGGTGCGAAGCGCGAAGTTGTAATTGAGTCATAGGGTTATCCGCCCTTACTTTTGTAATGTAATGTCGGCTTGAAAGATCTACCCATGGTTTTCAGACCATGGGATTGTATAAATAGAGAAAGACTCTAAGTGTAAATGGATATCTAAGAAGTCTGTAAGATATAATGATGATGAACTGAGTCTTAGTTGAAGTGTCGAGTAGTGTCTTTGGGTAGTAGAGTAGGAGAAGGCTCTGCAGCCGAGTGCATAGAGACTTAGTCGTTCACAGCTGAGTGCGCGCACCCCTGCAACTAAGTGCACAGGACAGGTTGAGTCTACAACCGATTGAAGCATTAATAAAGAGAAGTTTTACATTATTTCTATATCTTTTTGCTGTTTTATGCATTGAAGTATATTGGGTATGAATTGCAAGTTTAGTGTTTATTTGTTGCGTGAACTTATATGAATGTGTTGAATAAGCGAATATAAGATAAGCATATGTTTACGTGAAGTTAACTAATAGTTATAAGAATATAAGTAAGATCCACATTGTAACTTAGGAAAAGAGTGCAGATCGTTGCCTTAGCAGCATGAAAGCACCTCAGCCCCTGGTTAGGGTTGTGCGAAGGCGAGTATAATAGAGCGTGAAGGCCTCACAGATCAGGAAAGTGCGTGAAGTGACTTGTGTGAAGGTATTCACAATTGGACTAAATCGACCCCTCAAATATCTCAAGGGTGCATAAAATTGGTTCCAACATCCCCCCATACCGCTTTGGGTGAGACCTCAATTCGCACTCCACGGGCTATTGCCAAAAGGGCTAGTGGTATAGGGATTTGTTTAGCTAAATAACTCTGAACCTTGGTCAAGCCCCCTCAAGCCAATAAATGGTACTGTTGCCAGGACCGGAAACTGCATAGATATGTTTGATGTCATATCATTGGAATCCAACTAAGAAATAAATTGAAGGTTGGTTGGACAGGAGAATTCACGAGTTCGCGGCACAGGAGAACAGGAATCCACGACTATCAAAGGAAGAGTGGTTAGACTGCTACCTGTACATAGAGATCCATGAAATTTTCTTCGCATCCTTCCCTACTGAGCTGTATGAGTGGATCACGAAGCTAGAAGATAGCCAAGGAAGGTGGAAGCTCGACAATCCTATTGTGTGGACCCCAGAGTTGGTGCATATATTGGAAGCATCGGAGGATAAGATCATGTGCGTTGTTGATCACTAGCTCGATCGGATTATAGGAGGATTCATTACTGAGTTCGCGATAGATACTTTAGTTAGCTATAGTGAGGTTGAGCGACACTTTCTCAAAGGACCGCGAGGTAAGTACGTAAAGTCTTTGAATACTTGGATTAAAATGTTATTGTGTGAAAAGAGGGTTACACAATTAACTTGATATCCAGAGCCACGCGATGTGGGAAAACCTACAGAAATGAAGGAAGTAAGGGACTAGAGAATAGCCCTTTGATTTCACCTCCACGAGGGGACGATGAAGAGCTCACGAAGGTCTTGCCCCGAAGTGTGATCAATTTGATATGGAAGAGGATTCTGTGCATACCACCCCCATGCACACAACCACTAGCTTCATTTCCTTCACCTCCATCTTCACTCTTACCACCTCCGCCACTACCGTGAGTCAATATGACAAGCACGATAAAGTTTCTTATGTTCAAGGGAGTAGGAAATGAAGATCTAGACCATTTTTGGTTCATGATAGGAGCTGTATGGGAAGTGCAGGGAGTTATAGATGATAATATAAATAAAGTGACACTGGTCAGTGCTCTGCAGGATCGCGCTTTGACTTTGTATATTAAGCATTCTAATGACAATCCGAATGTGGGGATTGTAGATATCCAAATTATGTTGAACAAAGAATTTAGCGGGTCAAAGTCAGAGGCGTAGTCCATCATTGGATTCAAAGAGATCACAATGCTACCAGGTGAGACTCCTTGGGAGTTGGATCAGAGACTGAAATGCACAATTTGTGAAGCTAATATGACACTGACGTATGGACAGCACCGCGAATGGTCTGTAGCATCAATAATGCCACATTTGAAGAAAGCGCTATCACAACAGAGGTTAACGACTCAGGCATAGGCCTTGGAGATCGTGATGAGGCTCCATGAGACCCCTATACAATATCCTAACCTGGGAGTTCAACAGATCGATGCATAGTTGAAAAACTTATGCCTTGAGATGTAGAGTCTGAAACAGGATAGGACAACCCGACCAGAAGTGCACGAAGAGGTATGGTGCATTAAATTTAAGGGTTGGGGTCATGACAAGGACCACTGCCTGGTGTTCCTGAATTACCTCGTGGGACGAGGACCGATGCTGTTAAGACTGGAGGCATAAGAAGGACCTAGCGCGGTGCTTGCTTTATGGTGGGCGATTTGTCAAATAGCAGGGAAGCATCCTACGAACAACTGCCATTTTTTATAGAAGTACACACAAAATTCGCAACTATTGTTCTGTAATTTTCATAGATCGGTTGGACACGATGAGTGCACTTGTAGAAGCTATGAGCTGATGATGGATAGAATTCCCACCTACAGAGTTCAGGCCGAATCGCGGCCCCTTGACCAGAATGCAGGAGTGGTGTGAACTGGATTTTAGGGGGCAGGCGAGGCCAAGGTGGAGGAGGACCTGGAAGAGGTCACAAACAACTGATATGCTACAATTACGTAGGGCTAGGACATTATGCTCATGATTGTACAAATCCAACGCATCCATCATGTCTGTATTGTACCTTGTTTGATCATGAGACGAAGGATTGTCCTATGCTGATAGCTTGGATGCGCAACAAGGGAGCTACCACCTCCCCCGACTCAAAACCTGTAGATGATGAGGTCTGAACCGCGCGAGGAAGCTCCAAATGTGAATATTGTGCTCCGAAGTGGAATTACGATGGGAGATGATAAAGGAAAACAACCCGAAGATAGTACTTGGGTTTGCAAGGCTCCGAAGAAAGAAGCAGAGTTTGATTTGGAGAGTGCTAAGGAAACCTTCATAAAAGCTAAGAAGAGCTTCTCTGATGCCTACACTTCAGGAAGAAAAGATAGACCAAAGCCAGAAATGGACCCATCTATGCTTACGACATTCCCAGAAACATACATGAAGCTACTGTGCAACAGTAAGGTTGTAAAGGGATTGCAGGAACTCATTAATAGATTCACTCGGACCGTGCTAGGAGAGCCGCGCGTAGTCCAAAAGATTGGAAAGCATGCGATGAGGACGGGAAGAGAAATGAGGTTGAATGCGCAGATTGGAGAATATGAGATGGACCAAGTAATTTTGGACCTAGGATCAGACACGAACGTTCTACCGAAGTAAACATGGGAGCGCATGGGAATACCTACGCTACAATGGTCTCCTATCCAACTGCAAATGGTGAACTAGAAAAAGATAATACCTGTGGGGAGATTGTAGGGAATCACTGCGGATATTGAAGGGGCGAGCATACTAGTAGACTTTAAAGTGGTAGAGATTTTTGATGACAACAATCCCTTCCCCGCACTCTTAGGAATCGATCAGGCCACTGACATGAATGGGGTGATTAATCTGAAGAAGTGCAAGATGATTTTTGAGAAGAAGTCTCTGCCCGTAGTCGTACCTTTGGACCCTGTGGAAGGATCATACTACACAGAGCCGATGCGCGACTATGAAAATGATGTTGATTTGGACTACATCTACAAAATAATTGTGTGAGAGCCAGATTGGGTAAACCCCACCGTAGACAGATGGATCTCATGGGGACATGAAATCTCTTGTACATCGGATTCGAATGAGGAAATAGAGCAATGGAAGAACTGGTTAGACAAGGTAACCATGTTAAATTGTAACATGATGACAAGATCACTGCGATGCGTATCAACATAAAAGAGAGATTTTCCTACTTATGATGGATTAGGTGAGGTAGATGCTTTCTTGGACAGATTTGAAAGGGAGTTGCCGGAAAAACAACATTTCAAAGCCTTGAATTGGGTACTACATACTATGCCCACGAGGTGGTGGGGTACGCACCAAGGAAGCTTTGAGGACTGGCACGAATGTAGGAGAATGATGCGCATGCATTTTGGGAAGCCTAAGATGTGACTAATAGATAAATACAATGTACGGGATGGTTCATGCACACATCTGTCTAGGTGGGTACAGGCATATGGTAAACAACCTATGCGGATGCACATGGACTTCTCATTAGGGAACACGATCAATAAGCATGTGTTGGGGGCGAAATTGTGCAAATGGTCCCTCAAGTTCAAATGATAGAGTGCGGAAAGAATGAGTGTGCAAAAGGTTACCCACACAGAAGCATTTAACAAAGTGTACGAAGCATTGAATAGGGTATATAATGTGCAGCGAAGTGATTGGGACCTGCACATACCAACAATTTTGTGGGCTTATAGGACCACATGCAAGAAATTGACGGGACAAATGCCTTTGACGCTGGTCTG
This sequence comes from Pinus tabuliformis, assembly GCA_031772625.1. Lineage (NCBI taxonomy): Eukaryota > Viridiplantae > Streptophyta > Pinopsida > Pinales > Pinaceae > Pinus > Pinus tabuliformis. The sequence continues at coordinate 382,628,476 of CM062808.1, read as the reverse complement.
TGGAGTGGAAGCCGTAATGCTGATGGATTATATCATTCCTAGTCTGCACATAGCAGCGCTCACAGGTATGACGGACCACAGAGCCCTGCAGGAGAGGCTAACACAGCTGGAGGAACTCAAAGAAGAATGGTTTTTGGCAGGATTTCATTAGCAGGTACAAAAGTAGCACGAAAAGGCATGGCATGATCGACGTATCAAGTTGCACACATTTAAGGTGAATGATTTGGTGCTATTATACGACAACAAGTTCGATAAATTCTAGGGGAAACTCCAAATGCATTGGATGGGACCATATGTTATTAAGGAAGTTACAGATGGTGGCACAGTGTAGTTGGTGAAATTGAATGACGAACTCTTCCTAGGAAAAGTAAATGGTAGTCAATTGAAGCCTTACATAGGTGGCCCAGCCATCTGACTAGCCACAAGAAGTCTAGCAAGCAGTGGTTCTGTGCGCTGTTGACCTCACAGAGCTAGGAGGTCTCCGCGTTCGCGAAGATCTCTACACCAATAGAGTGACTCGAGGGCAAGTCATGATGTTTGTGTTGGGGGCCTGTTGGGTGCGCGATCCCCCAAGGAAAGTTTTGGGGTTTAAAGCCCAAGATTTAACTAAGTCTGATGTAAAGACTCCACGATTTGTGAGCGCGGAGTGTGAAGTTGTAATTGAGTCATAGGGTTGTCCACCTTACTTTTGTAATGTAATGTTGGCTTGAAATATCTACCCATGGTTCGTGAACCATGGGATTGTATAAATAGAGCGAGGGTCTAAGTGTAAAAGGACATCTAAGAAGTCTATAATATGTAATGATGATGAATTGATTCTTTGTTGAAGCGTCGAGTCGTGTATTTGGGTAGTAGAGTAGGAGAAGGCTCTGCAGCTGAGTGTGCAGAGGCCTAGTAGTCCGTAGCTAAGTGCGCGAACCCCTGCAGCTAAGTGCACAGGGCAGGTTGAGTCTGTAACCAATTGAAGCATTAATAAAGAGAAGTTTTACGTTATTTCTGTGTCTTTTTCTTGTTTTACACATTGAAGTATATTGGGTATGAATTGTAAGTTCACTGTTTATTTGTTGTGAGAACTTATATGAATGTGTTGAATAAGCGGATATAAGATAAGCGTATGTTTACGTGAAGTTAACTAACAATTATAAGAAGATAAGTAAGATCTGCAGTGTAACTTAGGCAAAGAGCGCAGATCACTGCCTGAGCAGTGCGAAAGTGCCTCAGCCCCTAGTTAGGGTAGCGCGAAGGCGAGTATAATAGAGCACAAAGGCCTCACAAGTCAGGAAAATGCGTGAAATGACCTACGCCAAGGTATTCATAGTTGGACTAAATTGACCCCTCAAACATCTCAAGGGTGTGGAAACTTGGTTCTAACATCCGCCCATACTACTTCGGGTGAGACCTCAGTCCGCGCTCTGTGGGCTGTTGCCAAAAGGGATAGTAGTACAGGGATTTTTTAGCTAAATAACTCTGAACCTGGGTCAGGCCCGCTCAGGCCAAAAGAATACCATACACGATGGGAAGAAGCGCAGCCAGTAAAAGATTCATTACTGGTAAAAGCACCATGTATGAGAAAGTGTCACTCAGCCTCACTATAGCTAACTGAAGTATCTACTACAAACTCAGTAATGAATCCTCCTATAATCTGATCGAGCCAGTGATCAACAGCACATGCGATCTTATCCTCTGATCCTTCCAATATGTGCACCAACTCTGGGGTCCACATAATAGGATTGTTGAGCTTCCAGATTCCTTGGCTATCTGCTAGCTTCACGATCCACTTGTATAACTACATAGAAAAATATGCGAAGAAAATTTTGTGGATATCTGTGTACAAGTAGCAGTCTAACCACTCTTCCTTTGATAGTCACAGATTCCTATTCTCCTGCGCCGCGAACTCGTGAATTATCATGTCCAACAAACCTTCAATTTCTTTCTTAGTTGAATTTCAATGATATGACATCAGACATCTCTATGCAGATTCCGGTCCGAGCAATGGAACCATTTGTTGGCTTGAGGGGGCCTAACCTAGGTTTCGAGTTATTTAGCCAAAAAAATCCCTATACTACTGACCCTTTTGGCAACATCCTGCAGAGCACGGACTGAGGTCTCACCTGAAGCGGTATGGGGGGATGCTGGAACCAAGTTTCCGCACCCTTGAGATGTCTGAGGGGTTGATTTAGTCCAACTATGAATACCTTCATGTAGGTCACTTCGCACACTTTCCTGGCTTGCTATGCCTTCGCCCTCTGTTATACTCGCCTTCACGCAGCCCTAACCAGGGGCTGAGGTGCTTTCGCATTGCTAAGGCAATGATCTGCACTCTTTTCCTAAGTTACACTACAGATCTTACTTATCTTCTTATAACTGTTAGTTAACTTAGGTAAATAGATGCTTATCTTATATTCACGTATTCAACACTTTAATATAAGTTCGCGCAACAAAAGAATAGTAAACTTTCAATTCATGCCCAATATACTTCAATCCATAAAATAGGAGAAAGACACAGAAATAATGTAAAAATTCTCTTTATTAATGCTTCAATCGGTTACAGACTCAACCTGCTCTGTGCACTTAGTTGCAGGGATCTGTACACTCAGCTGCAGGGGTCTGTGCACTCAGCGGCAGACTACTAGGCCTCTGTGCACTCAGCTGCAAAGCCTTCTCCTACTCTACTACCCAAAGACATGACTTGATGCTTCAACTAAGACTCAATTCATCATCATTAGATCTTATCAGACTTCTTAGATGTCCCTTTACACTTAGACCCTCTCTCTATTTATACAATCCCATGGTTTGCGAACCATGGGTAGATCTTTCAAGCTGACATTACATTACAAAAGTAAGGGTGGACAACCCTATGACTCAATTATAACTTCGTGCTCCGCGCCCACAAATCGCAGAGTCTTTACATCGGACTTAGTCAAAACTTGGGCTTTAAACCCCAAACTTGCCTTGGGGGATCCCGTGCCCAACAGGTCCCCAACACAAACATCGTGACTTTCCCTCGAGTCACTCTGTCGGTGTGGAGATCTTCATGCGGAGACCTCCCAGCTCTGTGCAGACCTCTAAGAGGTCAGCAGCTCACAGAGCCACTACTTACTAGACATCCTACGGCTAGTCAGATAGCTGGTCCACCTATGCAAGGTTTCAATCGACTACCGTTTACTTTTCCTAGGAAGAGTTCACCATTTAGTTTCACTGTTATGCCCCTATACTACTAGTGTAACCCCTTATTGTTATTAGTACAACCCACTTATTATATTTATGTACCCATGTAGTGCCCATATTGTTACTATTGTGCCCCATAGAAGCCCACTATTGTTATTATTGTGCCCTTACATTATTATTGTTATGTTGGCTCTGATTATGTTATGACCCCTTAGACTCCTATATATATAAAGGAGGTCCTTTCATTTGTATCATCCAAGAATTTTTCATTTATGTAATGTAAAGGAGGTTGCCCCCTCGAAGAGGCTGAATTCTAAGGCGTTGATCTATATTTTCTATCTTTTCTTGAGCTGGTTTCATCACATTTGGTATCAGAGCTTTGGATTCTAGTGTTTCGCTGCTCCAAACAAGCCATCGTGGAATTTTCACTATAACTTTTCTTCGGTGACATTTCAGAAGCTAAAAGAAAAACCCATTTGAGAAGAAATCACACTAAATCTTGGGTATGAATTTCAGAGCTTTTCGCACTACATTTGCGGAGATATGATCTGAGGAAATTGGCCTTTTTTTAGACTCCTGAATTACATTCCAAACAGGTGACCTGGGGAAAATAGTCATAACGTTCTCTCTGAGCATCGGATTGAAATTTTGTAAGAAGGTACAAAAAGAGGACGGATTGTGGTTTCTTGTATATATTTTTCAGATCCAAAGGTTGAAAAAGTGACTCGTGGCATGTCGTACAAGTTCACTCTACTGAACTAGTCTATAATCAAGTCATCTTGGGAGATTGTGCATAACTCTTCCTTGGAGAATCCAATTTGGATCAGACCAGTGGAATTGGAAGGAGGACACAGAGAGCTACTACAGATCATAATTTTAGAACTTAAAGATCTTAAAGTACATAGTCACAGTCGTTTCAAGATTGAGCTCCTAAAATCAAGAAAAAGCAAGATGAGGAAGTTTGATGGCAAGGATGCGGTAAATTGGATACTTCAGATGGAACAATATTTTGATCTACATGGTGTACCACTGTTACAAAAGGTATGTATTGCATCTTCATATTTAGAACTGGACCAATTTTTATGGTATGAAGGGCTTTGTTCTCGTAAACAACTTGTTACGTGGTAAATTTTCATGGAGGAAATGATAGCACATTATGAGGATACAAAGAGCAACACCTTCTTTAGAGCAACACCACAACAATTGGAAAGAGTAAAAGGGATTTGTGACATAGTGGAAAGCAAAATTATGGGAACCAGGAAGCATACCCCTCACAACTATAAAGATGGAAGTGTTGTTTCTCCTAGCCTTCCACAAACTACAAGGGTTACACCACAACAATTGGAAGAAAAAAGAGAAAAAGGGCTTTGTTACAATTGTGATAGCAAATACACTAAAGGTCATAAGTGTGCTGAGAAGAAATTATTCTACATAGATTGTGAAGAAGAAGAAGAAAAGGAGCAAGAAATTTCAAAAGAAGTGGATATACTCTAGGAACAAAGCCTAGATAAAGAAGAAATGAATCTGACCATATCTTGTAATGCATTGGCGGGAATCACCACTCCTCAAACCATTAAGATAGAAGGACATATCAAGAAGAAAAAGGTGCAAGAAGTGAAAGATCACATCGAGAAAGAAGAAATGAATCCAACCATATCTTGTAATTCATTGGTCAAAATTACCACTCCTCAAACTATCAAGATAGAAGGACATATCAAGAAGAAAAATGTTCAAGAAGTGAAAGATCACATCGAGCATCAAGAAATGAATCCGACCATATCTTGTAAAGGATTGGAAGAAATTACCACTCCTCAAACTCTAGAGATAGAAGGACATATCAAGAAGAAAAAGGTTCAAGCAGTGAAAGATCACATTGAGCATCAATAACAAGTTCTCCAAATTTTAAAGGATAACGCCACTTCAGTGCAAAATAAAATGAAACAACAGGTAGATCAACATTGCAGTGAATTTTTTTTTGATTTAGGTGATTGGGTATTTTTACTACTACATCTCAAGCAAGCTATTTATGAGAAGGAAATGTTGGCAATACTACATGCACTTAAAAAATGGCGACCTTACCGAATGGGAAAACTCTTCAAGGATGAGGATGTGGAAGCATTGTTTTGTGCTATTTCTATTATCCAACCATATTGGATAAATGAAGCAAGGGATGAATGGAATAAGGACGAAGAAGTATGGCCACTTATTCAAAAGTTGCAAAAGATCCCAATTCAAACAATATTGCCAGAAATTGAAGAGGAAGGAAAAATCATATTGGAACCTGGAGCAGTCACAGAAACAAGAACCCGACAGCTACGAAATCAATCAATCTCAGAGTATCTCATCAACTGGAAGAACTTACCAACTGAAGATTCCACATGGGAGGACAAGAATTTTATACAAAAGCATCAAGAACTACTCAAGCGTTGAGGACAACGCTTTTTGAAGGAGAGGGGCATGTTAGGCCCCTATACTACTAGTGTAAACCCTTATTGTTATTAGTACAACCCACTTATTATATTGATGTACCCATGTAGTGCCCATATTGTTACTATTATGCCCCATAGAAGCCCACTATTGTTATTATTGTGCCCTTACATTATTATTGTTATGTCCGCTCTGATTATGTTATGACCCCTTAGACTCCTATATATAGAAAGGAGGTCTTTTCATTTGTATCATCCAAAAATTGTTCATTTATGTAATGTAAAGGAGGTTTCCCCCTTAAAGAGGCTGAATTCTAAGGTGCTGATCTATCTTTTCTATCTTTTCTTGAGTTGGTTTCATAACATTCACCAACTGCACCGCATCACCATCTGTGACTTCCTTAATAACATATGGTCCCATCCAATTCATTTGGAGTTTCCCCGGGAATTTATCGGACTTGTTGTCATATAATAGCACCAAATCCTTCACCTTAAATGTGCACAACTTGATCTATCATTCATGCCATGCCTTTTGTCGCTGATTTTGTACCTGTTGGTGAAATCTTGCCAAAAACCATTCTTCTTCTAGTTCCTCCAACTGCACGAGCCTCTCCTCCAAGGCTCTGCGGTCCGTCATACCTATGAGCACTGCTATGTGCAGACTAGGCATGATATACTCCATTAGCATTATGACTTCTCCATAGACCAGCCTAAAAGGCGTTTGTCCCATCATTTTCTTGCATGTTGTCCTATAAGTCCATAAAACTACAAAGATGTGCAAGTCCCAATCATTTCGATGTGTGTTGCATACTTTTTTCAACGCGGCCTCCAACACTTTGTTAAATGATTCTATGGTCCCGTTAGCCTATGTGTGATATGGCATGCTTTTCTAATTATACACCTGAAACTCTTCCGTTAGCGCGTTGATCGTTTCATTCAGGAAATGTGTACCATGATCGCTCATCAAGATCTTCGGACAACCGAATCGTGTCAGTACTTGTTCAAATAGGAACTTTGCGGCCGTCGTGACTGTGCAATCTTTTATTGGCTGCACTTATTCTCATCGAAGTAGATATATTTCCAATAGCCAGATGGTTTGGGGAAGAGACCTTTACCTACATCAGAGTATTTGGGAGCATTGCTTCACCGCATGTTCTCCCATATTATGTCCCCGACAAATTAATGGACAGAGAAATAGCCTACCAAATAGCAGGGGAAGGCGGATTAAGTAGAGGACTGAAAGAGCAGAAGAAGGCCATTTGGCCTAAATTTCCATTACAATGTGGTGCATTTGCGCTACATGATTTTGGACATGCATGCAAAGAAGCAGAGATCATTAAGTCTTTGAAATTAACTACATTTCTGGGAAGGTAGTATGACCCAAATGGCATTGTAAAGGATTTTACTTCTATGGTAAAAGTAAAACAATTCACCCATGAAGAGGACACCTTCAATGACTTCTTCCTACAGGCAGAAACATATTCAAAAGTGTTTCATTTGGCTTCAGTACTTTTAACCCCGGATGATATTAAGGCTTTCCATGTGTATAGGAAAAAGAGATTATTGAACGTCCCATTGGACATATTGTAGATTTAACCAATAAGGGAGCCAACTCCCAGTGTAAGCTTGGAGGGTAGCTCCAAAGAAAACTCTGAAGAAGAAACCCAAGAAAGATCTACGCATGAGTCAGAGAACTTAGAGAAGTAGTCTCAAAATGTGGGAGGAAACACCAATAAATATTTCGAAAAGGACACAACTGGAAGTACAGAAGAGACGACCAAGCAAACCTCAACAAAGAAACAAGAAAAAGTTTCCTCTACATCAACTCAGTCAAGTAAAACCCCAATTATTGACTTGGAAGATGAATGGGAATAGTTCAACAAAAATCTTCACACAAATTCAAACCCTGAGCAAACATCTGAGATGCAAACTCCTAAGCAAACCCAACACAAGTCGAATTTAGAAATGACAGGGGGAGGAGATACAAGCGCTCAGGACGTTGAGATCATTACTGCTACTCCTACTTTAGAAATTGTTTTAAGAATTGAAGAAATACCTCCTATAGATGTATTCTATAGCCCTACCCACAAAGCTATAGTCAAGAGACAAAGGAAGAAAAGAAATTTGGATATTGTAGCTATTACAACTCTAGAAAATGAATCGATGGACATTGTGTGGAAGGACTCGCCCATGGACCCATCTGAAAATCTCACAAAATTGTCACAATTCTTAGGAGCCTATGCCACAACAACTATTGAAAAAGAAATAGAGGTCCAAATGTTGCTCAAAGAAAATGAACAAAGAATTCTCTTACTAGAACAACAATTAATTCAAGAAAAATCTAATTAGCAAGCAAAATTACAAGTATCTCATCTCCAAAAGGAATTCAAATAGATGAGAATACAACATCAAGCCAACTTTATGGAAAGAGATGCACAGATACAAGCTATGATATATAATTTTAAGGAAAATCCACAAATCGATGAATTCATCAAGGAACCACTCATCCTTAATTTCCTATTATTGTAGCAAAAAGAAGTACTTTGCTAGAAAATCTCATAGATAAGTCCTCATTGCGAGACCAGTGATAAGTTAACAAACTAGGTTATTGACATGCGTCTCAAGTATTAAGAAATCCATAAAAGGATTTCTAAGTTTATGACCCGGAAAGAATCAGAGGATGGGAGGAAGGCTGACCTACTGAAGCTGGAGGAATCTCATAAAGAGATTTTGTTCATGAATTGGGATTCTCAGCTGAAACAAGCAGAAAGGGAAACAACGATAGCAGTGAAAGCAACAAACAACATAATAGAAGCCATCAATGAAAATATTCATGGCACCAATCTTGTCAAGGAATTTATACTAGTATTTCTTCTGAATGTCAAACAGTTAGTGTAACAGTGGATATAGGAAGCACAGGAAAAGGATAAGGCAATCAGACAGGTAAACAAGCTGAATTGGGAAGCATACTGCTAGTTTTTAGTGAAACCACACAACCATTGGATGACCTTGAGGTGTTTAACAACCTCTACACAAAAGATGGTGCCAACACTAATAGATGCCATATTTGTTGGGCAGTTAAAATCTGCAATTGGCCAACCACCTCAGCTCAAGCCAATGACTGATATTTGCGATCATAGAGATCAAGTTCAAAGGAGATAGCCATTTATTTATTTTTCTTTTAGTTTTATTTTTGCATATTCTGAGGAAAGTTTTTTAAACCTCCTTAACTAATTTTTTGTAATAATCTATTTTAAGATATATAGTTTAGTATTTAAACCCCTCTCATGCATTTAGAGAGGGGTCCAGAAATTTTATCAATTACACTTTTCAAAACATTTCACTTCTGTACTTTAGAGGAGGTTTTGATGAAATGAATGGAACATGATCTATTTTATTTAAATATCTAGCATGCTCTATTTTATTGAAATTGGGTCAATATTGCTAAAGCACATGAGCAGGACTTATCACACATGGTAATTTTATCTTATGATCATGTTTTATTTACGTATCAAGAAATATTTCTTATTTCAATTGTTTTATGTATGAAAGTATGAATTATAGTTTAGCATTATTGAACTTTTGTATGGTGTTAGATCTGATTCTATTCTGAATACATGAATGATTTTATATGCGATATATTTTTCTCAATCGTTTTATCTAACTATTTATCCAAAGTAATTATTGTTAAATGATTTAACTTCTTATTGCAGTCAAATGATCTTTATTACCAATGGTTGTAATACATCATTGTAGATCGCATATTGTATTTAATTGTCGGGTATATTTATAGCTAAATAGTGTTAAATTACGATATATGCATGTGTTTATTAGACAGATCAAACTACATTTAGCTCAATCACTTTCCTGTTACATCATATATCACCCCACCAACACTATAAAAATATTTTCTAGCAAAGTGGTCCAATTATCCCCAGTCGGAGCCACTACACCAAACGAAAAAGGAGCTACTAACCAAGTCTGGACCGAGTGGTTTTCCCCCATGTTGTCACAGTGATTTTTGAGGCTTCAACAAGTACTTACCTCCCAGAGCCTTGAAGAATTGTTGTTTAGCTTCGTTATAAGATATAGATGTATATATTGCAAACTCAATGATGAAACCACCCAAAATAATATCAATCTAGTAATCAATAGCCCTCGCAACCTTATAATTAGATATTTCAAGACATTTGGCTAATTCTCGAGTCCATGCAATAGGATTTTCATGCTTCCAAGTAGGTTCGCTATTTGCTAATTTGGACAGCCACTCATATAATTCACAGGGTAACGATGAAAAGAAAAATTCATGTACTTCTATGTAGAGATACCTCTCTAACCACTTTTCTTTTGATAAGTGTGGATTCCTATTCTCTTGCCCTACAAAAGTGTGCATCTTTCGATCTATCCACTTCTTGATTTCCTGCTTAGTCTGTATCCACTTATGCCACATCAAACATCCCTCAAATAGATCTCGGTCTCAGCAACAGAATCATTTGTTGGCTTGAGGGGGCTTGGACCTAGGTTTAGAGTTAATTTTGCTAACCAAAAAAACCCTACACTACTAGCCCTTTCAGTAACAAACCGCATAGCGCAGGCTGTGGTCTCACCCAAGGCAGTATTGGGAGATGCTAGAACTAGGCTTCTGCATCCAGGAGGCTATGTGATGTTGTTAAGGCATTTTTCAGTTTTAGGTCCGATCTGTGCTTTGCGAACCCTTATTCATGAAACTTAAGTGATTTCTAGTTGAACAAATATATAAACTTTGCGTACATGTGTTGGATTGAGGGGGCCTGACCCAGGTTCAACGTTATTTAGCCAAACAAATCCCTACACTACTAGCCCTTTTGGCATCAGCCCGTGGAGTGTGGACTGAAGTCTCACCCAAAGAAATATGGGGGGATGTTGGAACCAACTTTCTTCACCCTGAGATGGTTGTGATGTCATTGATCTCTTCTATCCCTGCCTTCGCGCAGGTGATCTCACTCTAGGGCCTTTAAGACAAATCCTCTATCTTGGTTTTCAATACCTTCACGAAAGTATATGATCAACCTTTGCGCAGCCCTAACCTGGGGCTCAGGTACTTTTGCGCTGCTATGGCAGCGCGCCGTGCAGATTCCTCACTTACCCTAAGTGATTTTCTTATTTTTCCAAATACTTAAGTTTATCACCACGTAATCAGATATTCGTAATTGAGTTTAATTATTCAATGTAACTATATTCATTCATGCAACATAGAAGAATAACAAAGGAAATTCATACACAAAATATCCAAACCCATCAACAGAACAAATACACAGAAATTGTAGAATAACTCCTTTTATTAATATCTTCCAAGTGTTACAGACTCTGTTCACCCTGTGCACACAGCTGCAGGGGTCCGCACACTTAGCTGCAGACTTCTACCCTAGGCCTTTGCACACTTAACTACATAGCCTCTACCTACACTACGACCCAAGACTTAGACTTCTTGCTCTAAAGCTATGACTCTCTTATTTCTTCCATCAATCGATGCCTATAAATACTTAGATCTTAGCTCTTTTTATACAATCCCATGGTCTGCGGACCATGGGTAGATCTCTTACAGCCAACTTTACTTTACAAAACTCATGGTAGACTACCCTTTGTGACACATAATACCTTCGCGCTCTGCGACCACAAAATTCGGAGTCTGTACAACAATATTACAAAAACTTGACTTAAACATGGCCTTTTAGCCCCAAAACTGCCCTTGGGGGATCCTTCTCCCAACAGGCCCCCAACAGAAACATCGTGACTCGCCCTCAAGTCACTTGGTAGGCATGGAGATCTTTGCGCAAATCCCATCCAGATCGACCCTGATGAGTGCAACTTCGGTTGTGCACTAAGCTACTTCCTACTTTGTAGCTTCGATTATCTTCTTAGTTACTACCCCTATGCTCTCAGCCTAAAGCTGTTGTTGCGTCGCTTGCAAATTCACAAGCTTGCCTTCAACATTTCCTGTGACTGCATAAGCTTCCTCCAACCAGGACTTTAATCACACCTTCAGCACTTCTTCCTTGTGCAGTGTTACATTCACCTGTTCCTTCAGCTTCTTGGCTTCCTGCAGCTTGGCTAACCTCTATGTTAGCATGATGGATTGCGCTATGCCCTTAACTTCATCATAGTGTTGTTGGAGTTCGCGCGCTTCCGTCTCAAGCCTATGGATGTTTGGGTCTTCACACAAGCCAGTCAATACCTCAAAAAATTGTTCAAACAACTGTGTGTAGTCTACTATTACACTCTCCACTGCCATGACTGCTTCTGTGACAACGACCACCCGCTGTTCCTTTACCTCTGGTGGCATTGAAGGCTGAGCCCTCAACTGGAACTATGTAATCTACAAGTTCACCTCCAATTGAACCTGCGCCATCTTCATCCAAGTGTCACGCAGCCCTGTGGCCAATTTATGGATGCGACCTCGACTAGCTCCTCCTCCGAAATGGCCAATTCTAGGACCATTCTACAGGCCTCCTCCACGACCTGTATGATATTCTTTCTCTGGCTAGTCGCCTCAGCCTCGGTGGTGATGGCAGCATCCCTTTGTAAGGCCATCTGCTCATTGTTGATTTTTTGTTCACTGATCACTTGGAGGGCGCGGTGCTCGCAGGCCCTCAGCTCTACAATTACTCCATCCTACAAGGAGTGGAGTGCTTCACACGGGAGCACTGCCAAGTTCAATCCCACTCCCTTCAAGGCACTGAAAATGGGCCTGTCAGCCTCATTTTTTGTTTTCAGTGCTCCATCCAGTAGCACTAGTGTACTGGAAGCCTTTGTGCGCAGCATCTCGGCAGCCTATGATGTGCCGATAGCCAAGCTAGTAGACACCATAACAACTTGCGACGCACGTGTCTGCAACTCCTATAGTCTCGTCTGGATGGCCCCTAGGATGATCTGCTACTTCTTTTCAAATTTCTTCAGGGCCTCAGCAGTGACATCTTTGACTCTGTCACCGATGTTGTATAAATCTCCATTTCTTGTGCTGGCTCTTCTACCACTTATTGTGTATTGATAACTTCTGGGGGTGATGACATAAAACTCTCTATCGGTACTCGCGACGTCTCAAGAAAGTTCACAAATGTAGGAGTCTGTTTGAGAGCTTCGAAAAACTTTAGGTCCATAGGCATCTGAGAGCTCAACATCTGAATACTTAAAATGCCAAGTGTTTCTTACTGGACAACCACTTGTAATTTATAGGGTAATTTGAATTCAAATCTAACCGTTCCCCCCAAAATTAGTTCATTAATACCGGATAGGCAGTAGATTTTCAAGGATCTAAGCCATAAATTTCATCTTAAATGCCGGTTGCCTGCTCCATTTGGCCCCACTTCTACCATATTTTCATGAACAGTGACTTTAACAGTCACTTTCCAGCTGACCTGTGCGATTCCTCCCTGGGTAGCGCAACTACCTCTACAGTGTCACGGACCCAGTGACACGTCCTTGCTTCACACCATCTTCCAACCACGTAACTCTCCAACTTGGGTAGTGTAGTTTATAGTCCCGATCCTCCTTTCAGCTGCCTAGAGTGCTAGGATTGTGATACTTTCATCTAGTCACATGGCCATACTGTCGGTGTATGGCTTCAAGCGACTACCATTCACCTTTCCTAGGAAGGGTTCTCCATTTAAATTGACCAGCTATACCGCTCCTCCATCAGTAATCTCCTTAATAACATAAGGTCCTAACTAATGCATCATGAACTTTCTAGGGAATTTATCAAACTTACTATCATACAATAGGACTAGATCATTTACCTTAAATGTGTGGAACTTGATGTGTCGATCATGCCATGCGTTTTCACACTGCTTTTAGACTTGCTGGTGAAATCTAGCCAAAAATCTTTCTTCTTCGAGCTCATCTAGCTGCACGAGCCTCTCTTCCATGGCTCGATGATTCATCTTACCTGCAAGTGCTACTATGCCCAGACTAGGCACAATGTATTCCATAGGCATTAAGGCTTCCACACCATAAACAAGCCTAAAAGGGGTTTGCCTCGTCAACTTGTTGCATGTCATTCAATAAGTCCACAATACTATAGGTATGCATAGGTCCCAATCACTTCACTGAGCATTGCAAACCTTGGTCAATGCATTTTCAAGAACTTTGTTGAATGCCTTCACTGTCCCGTTAGCCTGTGGGTGATAAGGTGTTCTCTTCTGGTGATATACCTGAAATTCCTCCGTTAGTGTGTTGATCGTCTAATTTAGGAAGTGCATACCATGATCACTCATCAAGATCCTTGGACATCCAAATCGTGTCAGTACATGCTCAAATAGGAACTTCACGGCCATCACGCCTGTGTAATCCTTCACTATGTGCTTCTGCCTAACAAGTCAAATACTCTATCGCAGTGATAATGTACCTTGCTCCTACCTTCCCTTGTGGCTGGATGGGTCCTACAAAATCTATTGCCCACTTCTCGAAGGGTTGTAATTTCATTTGTGGATTCAAAGGAATTTCATCCCTTCGTGATGGCCTGCCCATTTCGTCCTCTGCTTCAGTAGTTATATTATAACATTTGAGCACGTGACTCAGCTGAGTAGCCCATTCAGGTTGAATCAGGTCTAAAGGATCCTGCAGTATCCTAAAGATAGCTGCTTTCACCTCTTGTAGCACTTCATCAATACTGTCAAACCCGTCCTCAAAACTGAATGTCATCATGAATCCTTCACGCAGGATATCCCATTCGCCTGTCCCATGGCGAAGCTCTGTTTCTATATACCAATTCATTGGGATAACATCCAGGGTATGACAGAATAGGTGCACCCACTCAGGTTGGGGCTTTTCTCCATAAGCCTATGTCCATTTGGCCAGATGCGCACGCGGATCATTCTGCCCATCATACTTGTCTGTTAGTCACATCTTAGGCTTCCCAAATCGTGTTCTCATCATCCTCCTACATTCATGCCAATCATCAAAGCTTCCCTTGTGCGTACCCCACCATCTTGTGGGCATAGCGCACAATGCCCAGTCCAAGGCCTGGAAGCGTTGATTTTCTAGTACCTCCCTTTCAAATGCATCCAAAAAGATATCTACCTCATTTAGACCATCATAAACAGGCAGATTTCTTACCTCTGATCACACACAGTGCAGCGACCGAGTCATCATGTTGCAATTCAACATAGTTACTTCATGTAACCAATTCTGCCAGAATTCTATTTCTTTGTCAGAGTCTGAAGTGCAAGAACTCTCGTGATCCCACATAATCCATCCATCTAGCGTGGGATTCACCCAATCTTGGTCTCGCACTATTATCTTATAGATATAGTCTAGGTCATCATCACTCTCATAATCATGGAAAACTTCAGTATAGCACGATCCTTCAGCAGGATCGAGGGGTATTATTATGCATAGCAATTTCTTCTCAAAAATCATCTTTCACTTTTTGAGATTGATTACCCTGTTCATATCAGTATCCCAGTCAGTTCCTAGGAGCGCGGGGTAGGGATTGTTGTCATCCAATATCTCTATTACTTCAAAATCCGCCAGTGCGCTCGCTCCCTCAATATCCATGGCGACCCCCTGCAGCTACCCCATGGGGATGATTTTATGTTGATTCGCCATGCTTAGCTAAATTGGAGACCATTGCAGCATAGGTCTCGCCATTTTCTCCCAAGTCTACTTTTGTAGGACATTCGCATCTGACCCCAGGTACAAAATGACCTAATCCATTTCATACTCTCCTATTTGTGCAGTCAGTCTCATCCCCTGTCCCGTCCTTGTTTTATGCTTTCCAATCTTTCGTACTACACGCGGCTCAACTAGCATGGTTCCAGTGCATCTATTTATGAGTTCTGGTAACCCTTTCACATCCTTACTGTCGCACAGTAACTTCATATAGGTTTCTAGGAAAGTTGTGAGCATAGAGGGGTCCATCTCTGGCTCAAGCTTATCCTTGCTTCCTGAGGTGGAGGCCTCAGTGAAGCTCTTCTTAGCTTCCATGAAGGTTTCACGAGCGCACTCCAAATCAAACTCAGCCTCTTTCATCAGGGCTCAACGAAACCATGTACTGTCTTTTGGATGTTTCCCCTTGTCATCTCCCATCGTGATTCCACTTCTGAGTACTATATTTACATTTGGATCTTCCTCGCGTGGCTCAGATTTCATCATCTGCAAGTTCTGAGTTGGTGGAGGTGGTAGCGCCCCTTTGTCATGTATCCTAGATATCAGCATAGGACAATCTTCTATTTCATGATCAAACAACGTGCAATACTTGCATGATGGATGCGTTGGACTAGTGAAATTGTGGGAATAGTGTCCTGGTCCCCTGCAATTGTAGCAAATCAACTGTCCTTGACCTCTACCAGATCCTCCTCTGCCTCGGCCTTGTCTGCGCCCCTAAAATCCTGTCTGCGCCATCCTTGCATTCTAGTCAAGGGGCCGCGTTTCAGTCTGAACCCTATAGGCAAGAGTTCTATCCATCATCAATTCATAGCTCCTGCAAGTACACTCATCATGTCCTACCAACCTACAAAAGTTACAAAATAGTTGTTGTGGTGCTTGTACATACTTCTGTAGAAAGTGATTATTATCCGTGGCATGTTTTCTGGCTACCTGATAGATAGCGCACCATAATGTAGGCCCCGTGCTAGGTCCTACTTGATCTTGTGGCCTTAAAGGCATCGGTCCTCCTTGTGCAATGTAATTTACAAAGATCAGGAAACAGTCTTTGTCATGACCCTAAATTTTGTTTTTCAAGCACCATACTTCCTCGCGTACCTTTGGTCGAACCGTCTTGTCCTGCTTCAGACTTTGCATCTCAAGGCATAGATTCTTCAGCTGTGCATGGATCTGCTGAACTCCTAGATTAGGATCTTGCATCAGAGTCTCATGTAGTCTCATGGCAATCTCCAAGGCGTCTGCCTGAGTTGTTATCTTTTGTTGCGACAGCGCACTCCTCAAGTTTGGTAGTAGCGAAGCCACAAACCACTCACGATGTTGTCTATCTGTCAAATTCATGTTGGCTTCACGGATTGTACACTTCAGCCTCTGTTCTATTTCCCAAGGCATCTCGCCTGGTTGCATCGTGACCTCTTTAAATCCCATAATCAACTGCGCCTCAGATTTAGGCCTACTAAATTCCCTATTTAGCACTGTCTGGATGTCTGCTACTCTAGCATTTGGGTTATTGTTAGAGTACTTAATATACCACATTAGCATGCAATCTTTCATAGCACTAACCAGTGTCGCCTTCTTTATATGATCATATGTAACACCTTGAGATTCCCATATAGCCCTCACAACGAACTAGAATTGGTCAAGGTCCTCATTTCCAAGCCTTTGAACAAAGGAAATTTCACTGTATTTTCCATACTGAACTACGGTGGAGGTGGAGGTGGTATGGGTGAAGTTGGAGGTGATGGTGGTGAAGTTGGAGGTGGTATTCGTGGGAATCCTTGTCTTATTAACTAAATAGCACTTCATGGAGAAACCTTCGCTATCCCATCTTCATCTCTCCGTGGAGGTGAAACCAAGGGGCTATACTATGGACCCTTTTTTCCTTTGTTCCTATAATTTTTTCTGCTTCACGTAGTCCTAAACATCAAGGTAGCTGCATAACCCATTTTTCACACAACAACATTTTAATCCAAGTATTCAAATATTTTATGTACTTACCTCGCGGTCCTTTGAAAAAGTATCGCTTCGCCTCCCTATAACTAACTGAGGTGTCGACCACAAATTTAGTCACAAATCCTCCTATGACGCGATCGAACCAATGATCGATAGCGCGGGCAATCTTATCCTTCGATGCTTCCAACCTTCGCACTAGCTCTGGGGTCCACATAATAGGACCGTTAAGTTTCCACCTTCCTTGGCTATCTACTAGCTTTGCGATCTACTCATATAGCTTAATAGGGAAAGAGCATAAAAATATCTCGTGGATCTCTTTATACAGGTACCAGTCCAACTAGTGTTCTTTTGTCATTCATAGGTTTCTGTTCTCCCGTGTAGCGAATTCGTGGATCTTTCTATCGAACCAGTCTCCAATCTCCTTCTTAGTTGGATTCCAGTGATATGACATCGCACATCTCTTATGCAGATTCCAGTCCCAGGGGGCCTGACCCAGGTTCAGCGTTATTTAGCAAAACAAATACCTACACTACTAGCCCTTTTGGCATCAGCCCACGGAGTGTGGACCGATGTCTCACTCGAAGCATAATAGGGGAATGTTGGAACCAATTTTCTGCACCCTGAGATGGTTGTGATGTCATTGATCTTTTCTATCCCTACCTTCGCATAGGTGATCTCACTCTAGGGCTTGTAAGACAAACCCTCTATCCCAGCTTTCAATACCTTCGTGAAATTATACGATCAACCTTTGCGTAGCCCTAACCTAGGGCTCAGGTACTTTCATGCTGTTATGGCAGCGCGCCGTGTAGATTCCTCACTTACGCTAAGTGATTTGTATATTTTTCTAAATACTTAAGTTTATCACCACGTAATCAGATATTTGTAATTATGTTTAATTATTTAGTGTAACTGTATTCATTCGCGCAACATAGAAGCATAACAAAGGAAATTCATACACAAATATCCAAACCCATCAACAGAACAAATACACAAAAATTGTAGAATAACTCCTTTTATTAATATCTTCCAAGTGTTACAGACTTTGTTCACCATGCGCACACAACTGCAGGGGTCCGCGCACTCAGCTACGGACTTCTACCCTAGGCCTCTGTACACTTAGCTACAGAGACTCTACCTACGCTATGACCCAAGACTTAGACTTCTTGCTCTAAAGCTATGACTCTCTTACTTCTTCCATCGATCGATGCCTCTAACTACTTAGAGCTTAGCTCTTTTTATACAATACCTGTTGGAAATAATACTTAGAGGGGGGGTGAATCAGTATTAGCAAGTCAATAATATTTCATTTCCATACTCAGATTCATATACGCTACTTCAGTTAATGGAACTTGCGTGTATACACAACTTTTATTAAGGCAACCAACGTATATCCTACAAACTTATGATTCAGTTAATTTTTCATATGTTGACCTTTAATCAGTGCATCAGAACCATATAAATAGTAACCAGGTGCAGTAAAACAGAATAGACAATCACACACACATGAACACAAGATATAAGGTGGAAACCCAATGTGGGTGAAAACCACCTGCTACAATCGTCTCTATCTTCTTTTAATAAGAAACTTCTTTTTACAATTTTTGTACTGGTGCAGTCTTATACCAATACGCAGCCTTCTACCTACAGAAGGCTAAAACCTTCTCTCATTCTCCAGCTTCTCCTGGAAGGGAGCTACAACCCCCTAGCTCTTGTACTAGCTGATGTGTTTACTAGTACATAGGTGCAAGCCTACAGAAGGCTACAACCTTCTCTTTTCTTCCAGGGACCACATTTCATAAATTTTCAAACTAGATCCATCAATAACATCAATCAAACATCAAATATATCTACATCAACCAATCTCATTTGCACCAACCAAAACTAAATCAATCAATCACTTCTCAGAATTCTGTAACCAGAATATAGTAATAGTAACTAGAACCCAAGCCAAAACCCAAGCCAAAACCCAGAACACTGCAACATCAAATAGAAGTAGCTAAAGCATGTTTTATGAGGTATACGCTACTTCAATGTGTCAAACCTGCATACATACACCATATTCTCAAGGCTAACCTGCGTATACTATTTTGATATGCATAACGAATGTGTATACACGCCTTTGCTAAAGTGAACCTGCGTATAGATCTGTAAATGATGATTTAAACTTTACAACAATTCCAAACATCAGTTATACCCAGATCATCATATTTACAGATTACAACATGCACCAGTTATTCAGATAAAAGATCAAAACCACACAAAGATACTTCTCTTCAAGTCTTAAGATCTTGACCCATCAATAGAACTTATCCTTCATCAAGCGCTCAGGTTCATCCTTGATTCAGATCTAGCTGTGCACCATACCCCAATAACCTATATTCTAGATCTTGATCTTCATTAGATATTCAATTCATGAGTGCCTTTGCCTAATGATCTTCTCATCCTTTTATAGTCTTATGCCTTACTCAATACCATGGTCCAAAACCACTTAGAATCAATACCTTGGACCAAATACCTAGGGTCAACACTTTCAACAAGATACCTTGGACCAATACCATGGATCAAAATACCTTGGACCAAATACCATGGACCAAAACTAAGTTTTCCAACATGTACGTGACTTTCCTTCCATGAAAGTGAGTGTGTATGCTATACACACATTTTGGTCTGCGAACCCTCGTGTACACATGGTTTGGTCAATGCGGAACCTGCATATACCTCTCTTTCTTCATTCTATGAGCCTGAACTATGATCTGTCGTCTGTGTGAGTTGCCATCAAGGACAACACCTGTGTCATAGAGCCAAATTTGTATCATAATTCCCACAATCTCCCCCTTTGGACCCCATGGCAACCCCAAGTCACTCTCCCCTTTGTCATCAAGGGCAAAGGGTTATGCTTTCCTTAAGTACATGCTGAATTCTCTGATATGCTGAAGTGTGTTGTCCATGCTCCCCCTGAATATAAGCAAGGTCTACAAAAATATGACTCTATACATACATCATAAATGACCTTCCTATCACTAATGACTCATACATACATCTATCTCCCAATCAAGTGGGAATATACCAAGTTTGACTCATCCACCCAACCAAGTGGCTATGTTTATACATGTCAAAACAAGAGCATTACATCATCCATCCCATGCATAGTGGGGAAACAAAATAGGTTGTTTCATGACCATGACATTAAAATATATACATCACATAGAGACCAAATATTTGAAACAAGACTATGACAGTTATCAGCAACTATCATCAGCAGCATCTGTCAATCACCATCTAGACCAACAACCATGATCTCCCCCTGAACCTGTTCCACCTGAATCAAAACAACTGTGAATTTGTACCAAGATCTTCTAAGGTAATGTCAATAATGCATTATTAGAAGTATATGCTCCCCCTGAACCTGTGCCAGATGATCACTGTCAGACCCATATCGGACTCCTTTCATCATGAGTCTTGCCCACTGTTTCTCTTCAGACCAACATATACGCAATTGTATCCACAGAAACCTGCGTATGTACGCGGATATGCTTCATGAAACTCGCGTATAACCACTTTTCTCTGAAACGGATAAGTTTCAACAGCAATATGATGCATCAACTACTCCCAGGTTCTGTCTGAGATATTCAAATGTCTCTCTGGGCAGTGCTTTGGTGAATATATCAGCAACCTGTTCTTTGGAGGGAACATACTCCAATTTGACCTTTTGTTCAAGCACTTGTTCACGTAGAAAATGATATTCGATGGGTATGTGCTTGGTCTTGGAGTGCATGATTGGATTCTTTGAAATATTGATTGCACTTGTATTATCACATAGAATGGAGGTGGGTGGAGTACATGTGATCTGAATGTCTTGCAATGTTTGCATCATCCAAAGGAGTTGTGTGTAGCAAGATGCAGCAGCCACATATTCTGCTTCAGCTGTAGATAATGCAATTGAACTTTGTTTCTTGTTGAACCAAGACACTAATCTGGAACCCATATAGAATGCACCACCACTAGTGCTTTTTTTGTCATCCATGCTTCCTGTTCAATCTGCATTTGTATACGCATGAAGTGTAAGATCTGTATCCCTAGGATACCATAAACCAAAATTCTGAGTTCCTTGAAGATATTTGAAGATCCTTTTGACTACCTGAAGGTGTGATTCCTTTGGATTTTCTTGGAATCTTCCAACTATTCCTACTGCATGCATGATGTCTAGTCGGGTACCTATTAGATAAAGAAAACTGCCAATCATGGATCTGTAGGTTGGTTGATGTACCATTGCTGATTCATCATTTGAGTTGAAACTGCATCCTATTACCATGGGGATACATACTGGTTTAGAATCTTCCATGCCGTATTTTTTCAAGATCTGCTTGAGATACTTGTTTTGTGATAAAAAAATACCATCTTTATTTTGTTGAAATTGTAGGCCGAGAAAATATGTGAGCTCACCAAGCAGGGACATTTCAAATTCTTGCTGCATTACCAAAGCAAAGTTTTGACTCATGGCTTCTTCATTGCTACCAAAAATGATATCATCAACATACACTACAAGTATTAGCAATTTATCATTATCAATCTTTGTATATAGATTGCTATCAGTTGATCCTTTTGAAAAACCTTGTTGATGGAGGTATTTGTCAAGATGGTAATACCAAGCCCTTGGAGCTTGTTTTAGACCATAGAGAGCATTTTTGAATCGACATACAAGATTTGGATCATTTCCAAGGATGAATCCATCCGGTTGCTCAATATATACTTCTTCTTCTAAGTCTCCATTAAGAAAGGCAGATTTTACATCCATTTGGTATACTTTGAATTTCTGATAGCTATAAAGAGCAAGGAACATTCTTATGGATTCAAGTCAAGCAACAGGTGCAAAAGTTTCTTCAAAATCTATACCTTCATGTTGAGCATATCCTTTGCAAACATGTCTGGCCTTGTTCCTGATAACTTCACCATTTTCATTCAACTTGTTTTTAAATATCCATTTGGTTCCTATGATATTCTTATCATGAGGTCTAGGAACTAATTCCCAAGTATTATTCTTTTCAATTTGCTCAAGTTCTTCATTCATGCCCTTGACCCAACATTCATCTTTTCATGCTTCATTTACATTTTTAGGTTCGATGGATGAAAGCAATGCTAGATAGCTTGAAGCTTCTGTAACAGTTCTTCTTGTCTGCACACTTTCCTCTTTCTGTCCCAAAATTTGAGTCTCTGGATGATTTTTCTGAACATACCTGGATGGAGTCTTTTCCTCTACCGTTATCTGTTCTTTTGGTGCTTCATTGGTTTCTTATTTTTCAGAATTAGTCTAATTTGATGTGGAAGGATAATCCTCATCTTCTTCAAAATCTTCGGTTTTTACCTGCTTTGGATTTTTTCCTGCTTCATCAACCACAACATCAATACTTTCAATAATTTTCCCAAGTCTTTTATTATAACACTTATATCCTTTACTTCGGGAAGAGTAACCAAGGAGAATGCCTTCATCTGCTCTAGGTTCAAACTTGCAAAGTTTTCATCAGTCCTTTTGATGTAACATTTGCTTCCAAAAACTTTGAAGTATTTTACAGTAGGATTCTTACCATACCAAAGTTCATGTGGAGTTTGAGTGTTGTTTACCCGAACGTTTTCTTTATTGAGGATAATGACGACAGCAAATGCAGCTTCACCCCAGAAGGTTGCAGGATTTCCAGACTCATCTAGCATGGCACGAGACATTTTTTGAACAGTTCTGTTCATCCTTTCTGCCACTCCATTTTGTTGAGGAGTCCTTGCGGTGGAGAATTCTCTTTTTATTCCATCTTCTTCACAAAATTCGAAGAATTCATCCAAGGTAAATTACCCTCCTTGATCAGATCTGAGGCATTTGATTTTGCAATCTGATTCATTTTCAACCAAATCTTTGAAGGCTTTGAACTTTTCAAATGCTTCATCTTTATGCTTTAGAAGTCCTATCCAACACATTCTGGAAAAATCGTAAATGAACAATATAAAGTATTCTTCTCCACGAGGTGACTTTTTCCTTGATGGACCACATAAATCGGTATGAACAAGTTCAAGAGGCTTACTAGCTGATCCTTCCTTCTCAGGAAAATGTTCTCTGGTTTGCTTACCAAATTGATATGATTTGCATATTGTATTTTTTGGAATGCTGATATCAGGAAGATCACAAACATCCTATAATTTGCATGCTTTCCTTATTTGTGGGAATCTTAGATGCCCCAATCTTCTGTGCCATAGCCAGTGTTCATCATTTTTGCTTAGATAGCATTGTTGTTGTCCTCCCTTGAGTATGTATAAGTTGTTTGGAGTTCTTATGCCTTTGATCACGGTTTCTCTTGTATCAATCTCATGAACAACACATCCATTTGATCGAAATACTACTTCATTTCCTTGATCACACATTTGACTGACACTCAATAGGTTATGCTTTAGACCATCAACATACATAACATTCCCAGCTTTAACCTTTTCTTTTAAGAGAACAGAACCTTTACCTTTTATGACAACAGGAGTGTCATTTCCAAATGAGACCTTCTTTTCCTTTTCTAAGGCATTGTATGACTGAAGTTTTTCTTTATCACCTGTCATGTGTTTCAAGCATCCACTGTCGATGTACCACTGATTTTCTTGTCCTTCTGCATACAAGGCTATACCACATCTTTCTATTTGTGGTTCTTTCTTTCTCCATATTTTGGGACTCAATGAAGTTTGCTCCTTCTGAGATGTTTCCTGAAATTTACTCCTGCATTCAGAATCTTCATGACCGAAGTTGTTACAGATAGAGCATTCTATTTCATTTTCAAGAAGCGAAAAGTTATTGTAGGTCCTTTTCATGATCCCTGTCACATTCCTTTGATTTTGTGCTTCTCTAGTCATGATGATCTTGTAGGCAACACATTTAGTAGCTTTATGTCCAAATTTATGACATGAAAAACATTGGCCATTAAAGAAGTTCCTGCGATTATCAAATCTACTGATCTGGTGATTGTAGTTTCCATTGACATTCATTCTTGAAGCAAATTGAGTATGATTTACCTAAGGTTGGTTGTAACTTTTGTTCATCCTTGAAGTAGATTGAACCCGATTTACCTGGTGAACTGCTCTATGCCTTTGCTGACGATGGTCAAACTATCCACTGCTCTTTGCTGCATCAAGATAGCTTTTAGTGGAGGTTGATGACTTCTGTGCTTGAGATGCTTCTTCAGTATATCCAAGACCTATCTTTATCAGAGGAGAACACTGCACTTTGATAATTTCATCTAAAGTTTCTGATCCTTTATCAAATCTGAGATTAAGAGCTTTTGTTTTCTCAATATCTTTCCTTAGACCCACAATTTCATATTCTAGTTTTTCATTTTGTTTTTCTCTTTCAGCAAGCTGGAATGTCAGAGTATCTATAATCATATTCTTTTCTTCTAAATAGATTTTGAGTTTAGAGATTTCTTCATAAAGATTATCTTCATCTAAAGCATCCAAGAAATCATCATCTTCAAAAGCCATCAGAAGTCTATAGTCATTATTATCTTCATCACTATTTGATAAACCATTGCTATCTTCATGCGTATAGTAGCTCTTCTTACTTACACTTTTCTTTCTATTCTGTCATGCGGAAAGAGTCGTTAGTGCGGACACAACTGACCTCCCTAGAAGCCTAAGACTTTCTAGTGACAAACAAGACAAATAAGAGAAATCCTTCTCTAAATATGCTTTTACAATATGAGAAATCAAGTTTTTAGATCCTACCCGTAACCTAACGCTGTTGTAGTAGTCCAGCTTCGTTGATCCAGATGAGCTCTTCCTTCCCTTCGAAACCTGCATTCACTAACAAACTAACGATTAAATAGCACCTGAATATCACATAAAATAAACATATTTAACATATAGACCAAGGAGTATATGAAACAACTCATAAATAACAAATTGTTGAGAAGAATGGACTAATTTGTATTAAAAGGTAACAAAAGGAACCATTACAACCTAAGCCTTGGTGTTGTGCAAGTCCCTCCTAGGGTCCACAAGAGTTCTCCTTTACTCTGATCAGCTCACCCACTTCCAAATAGAACAAGCAAAGATGGTAATCTCTCCTCACAAGCTTCTACAAGGAAGTCCTAATTCCAGCAGCATCTACCCTTAGGAATGTTCAGCTTTCAACCTCCTCTCCCTTTGGCCCAATGCCTGTATTTATAGTGCTCTAGAGGAAGTTATTCAAGTCCACCATCAATGGGATAAGCCCCTCTTTGGATGGGATAGCTCCCCTCTTGATGGGATAAGTTCCTCTTTGGTAGGGATACATGAACCATCTGGAGGCGCTTCATACACGTCAAACAAGCTTCTAGAATGCTCTAGAAATGACCACAAGTAACTTTTTTAGAGTGAAACTTGCGCCTTTTGACCTTTACAGGAGTACGCACCCACCCCTTTACATACAGAGCGTACAAGTACGCAGGTATTGTGAACTTGGGTTGCGTACACGCAGGGAAGGCTAAGAGAAACTGCGTACCAGAGATAATTGACTTTAAATGACTTTTCTCTCTTTCTTGAAGTTTGATATGAAGAGCAGAGGCATGAGACTTACCAAGGAGGATAGTATGACAGTGGATGGAGCCATACTAACTGCAAATAGTCATGGTGACATTTTTTAGTGTAACAGATTGCCCCCTAAAGTGCGAAGCCTGTAGTAGATTAGGGTTTTATATGATCTAGGAAGGGTGAAGTACTTTATCATTTCAAGGAGTATCTTGTGGAGAGCCCAGTCAGAACCTGCAAATATTCAACACAAAATACATATATAAGATGATATCATCACTGAGGTAGGCATTCCCATACTCAGATTGAAAACTTTAACTAACAATCTAACTACTGCTCTAATACAAGAATGATTTTGCAGTACATCACAATCGTAGACTTTTGTAGACACAGTATGGACGCAGCCATCTGTTTATGGTTAGTATACTATATAATGAATACAAAACTCCTCGCAGCCTGGATGGTGGAAACTAGATCCAGGGTCTTCATCTCTACTTCCTGAATTGGTACGATTCTATCCATGCGAATAAATGAGTTGATGTCGAACATGGTATAAACCACTTGATTACTAGTCGACGATGTAAACTGTTAACAAGTGTGAGAGAGACCACCAGTGATGTCAATGGTTCTCAAAGTACCCAGTACAATCCATGAAATGTGAATGAATGGGTTGATGTCGAACACGTCACGGAATCCTTTGATCGAAAGTCAATGATGTAAACTGTCGTCAAAGGCGAAAAACCTGCCATTGATGCATGCAGACTTCAAGATATTGACGATTTCTAAGTCATCTTTCTAGATAATGTGCTGATGTCGATAGAAAGCGACCCGTCGTAGGCAAGCCCACAACACAAAATCATTGTTCAAGTTGAAGAAATGTTGCTGTAAGGACTGACTCAGGGATGGTCAAATGGATGGCAATTATTTTGCATATGAATGGTTTATTTGCAGAGACCTCTTGAACACATAACAACACGACAGATGGCTTGGTGACAATTGACCCAAAGTTAATACCCAGAAACGGTTGAAGACTTTCAGAGTGGTTTTATCAGCTTTAAGGCAAAGGATTTCCCAACCCAGGTGAATGAAACGTGTTGTGTTCAAGAGCGGTGATAAGGTTCTTCTGTAACAAAGGATAACAAATAGGTTCATTCTTCTCTCTTTTCCCCCACCATTTCTGGCAAGTACCTCTTTATTTTTTACAAGCTTGAGGAGGATAACATATGCTTGATTATAAGCTCATCCTTCGGATGAGTCCAACTTAGTTTAGATTCGGACCCTAAGAAGGAGTGGTTTGTTCCTGTTTGTAATCGAACAGGTCCTTTACTGTGAAATTTTAACGAGTCCAGTATAGGAGAAACTCGGCGTTTTTCAATTTTAGAGAGTCTGAAAAAACTAAAGAAGACTCCAAGGTGAACTTTTTCGTAAATTTGTGTCTCCCAAGCCCGAAAAAGTATAAAATAATACCTGAGAGAACCGCTTAGCCTTGCGACCAAGGAGTACTTTCATGATTAATGCCTTTGACCTGAAAAGTAAAAAGCGATCAGAGGCATGTCGTTTTATTTCCAGTATCGAATTTGAAACGACAAAAATCCGGCAATCTTTTCGTGTTTTTACGGTCAAAAAAGGGCTGTAAGAGGACCGTCTTTTAATTCCATTTTAATGAGTGTAAAAGAAACACTCGGCAATCTTTTCATGTTTTAGGAGTCAAAAAAGAGCTTAAAAGATGACTCTGATGTCTTTGTTTGTGAAAAATGATGATTTTACCCTAAAGTCCTTTTTGTCCTGCACAAAAACAACACATTACTCATACCTGTTTAAGATGGGCAAAAATACATTGAAAAATATCCTTTCACGGTGAAAAATAAACAAACTTAGCGTTCATTTATCCAAAAAACCTATAAAAAGACTTTTTACCATGTCATTTTTACCATTTTACTGTTGAGGGTGAGAAAAGGGCTTTTGGCAAGAAACTTCCCGTGGACTTTGCGGAGAATCCGACCGTCGGAATCGAGCGCTGTCTCTTTTAGGTATTTCACAACATCCTCCTCTTCAATTTCATCCATTTAGAATTCCATTTTAAGTTCTAGTTTGATTTTTTGGAGGGTTTGGGGTTTTAGGGTCCGCTTTTCGGGGGACGCAGGTGCCCCATGGGTGACCTGCGTACCCCGACATTTTTTTATATGGGAAATTGGTCGGAGTACGCAGCCCACCTTCAGAACAGCTGCGTACCCATGCTCTGTTTTCTCAACGCGGGGTGCGTACTCCGCGCAAAGCGGATTTTCAAAACCCAAACTCAAAACCTAACCATCAAAATTTGATTTAATGAATTCTAATCAATGTTTTTTGGTGTGTAGATTGCCAACCATGCTAGATTGGCATGAAAGAGAACACGAAGATGTCGATTTGGCCGCAATAGGTCATCAACCTTCCATTGATGCTTTAAAGGCATGCGGTCTCTACAAGTACTGGGCCATACCTGGCATGAGGGCCCAGGTGCCATTCTTAGAGTGGCTGGTTGAAAGGTGGAACATTCAGGATCAATGTTTTTACATCAGAGAACACCAGCTCGAGATAGAGTCCTCCGACATATATTTTCTCACTAGCTTGCCTAACAAGGGCGAGCAACTCTCTCTATTCGGGACTAGGCCGGGTGGCCAATCCCTTGCTAGTCTCCGGCTAGAGTGGTGCAACAATCAAAACCAGGATAAGGGGATAGAAATCAAATACATATCCCGACCTGAACTTATGGTAATTGCCTTTACAGTTACCAGACTTTGCGGTGCTGCCGCTTTGCACATAGCCACTGGTTCCCAAATGCGGATGGCTATAGATTGCTTCCGAGGCACCATTTTCAACTGGTGCGATGTTGTGCTGGCCAATATGAAAGGCCAACTGACTAGGGAAAAGAACGGACAATTGAAGACATTTGGATATGGGCCTTTAGTTGTGAGCTTTGCCCTAGAGAGAGTTCCAATGCTGATCCCCCAGCATCTTACTGTTCCAGTTGGGCCTCCTCGGGAGCCTAAGTTGACGCGGTGGGTTTCGGTAATGGCCCGGCATCCTGATGAGGGAGCGGTAGTTGTCCGATTTCCTGCGGGTTACTTTCACTGGTTGGAGAGCCAGGTCTTTGCGATTCAGGATTTTCCTTATGCCGGAGTAGATTTTCGCAATGATCCGGACATGGTTCTTCCACAGGGAGAACAATGGGACGACAGAGGTACTTCATTTTTCACAAGTTTTAAAATTATCTATTTTTTTTTTTTTGTATATCGTCTCAAAACTGACAGCAAAAAATTTTCAAAATGCAGATGTAGGCCCACGGCGTCCGGCCAATCTCCGGGCTTTTGAGAGAAGAGTACCAGTTGCACCAGCACCAGCCCCACAGGATGCGACCGCAGAGACCTTAGCCGAGCTGGAACAGGACCTAAAGCGTCTCACGGCGGACATACCAGAGACGACTATAGATGATATTCCTATCCGACTTCAGCGCTATGTGGTCGCAGTCCCAGGACCTTTTAGGAGGTTCCTGTGTAGAGTAGCGCGGGCAGTGGTCTCATATAGAGAGCACCACCAGTGATTGGCTAGTCACTTTTGTAGACACATGTGACATTTTTGGTTTTTTGTACTTATCATTTTTGCCGATCATAAGGTGTTTTTCAACCTATGATCGAAGACGATGTATATTTTTTGACACACTCCTATCTATATATATATCATTATTACTGGCTTATTTTGTTAAACATATGTGATGAAATGTTTATAAATTTACATTTATTATTGTTACAAATGCCTATTTAACATTCGAGACGCCATTGCATCTGCTAATGTATTTAAAGACCTTGGAATATGCTGATATTCAATGTAATCAAATCCACGTTCCAAGAGACGCACCCTCAAAAACAATCTTAATAACACTGGATTTCTAATGGCATAGACTCTATTAAGCTGTAATACAACGAGTTCAGAATCTAACCTCACTATCAAACTCTGGATCCCAAATGAAATAGATTCAGATAATAGTTCAATCACTGCACTGTATTCTGCAATGTTGTTTGTTGTTTGACCGAGGCTCACCCCATGCATAGAAACTAACTCGTCAGAGGGCGAATAGATAACCCAAGCTGCGGAAAAGATATTCTGTGTACTACGACAAGCACCATCAACAAATCCAATGTACGTTTGGAGAGGCGTCGACATCTGCAATATCAAGAGTAAAACCAAGATAAGCCAGAATAACGACGAAAAACACACTCTCTAAGCTAAGAACACTGTCTAAACTAAGCAAACATACCAGCTAGAAAGAAAAATTAACCTAACTTAAACTAACTAAATCTCCATACCCACCATTTAAGCATAATACCTCTTTAGGTAAAGTCCATTTCTGGGCTTACCCAAAGAGTCCCCATCAAAATCTACCAGCTCATAGGCCCCTTTTGCTAGCTTTCGCTTGACAATGTAGGGCCCATGCCACATGGGAACGAATTTTCCAGCACCTAATTTATCGTTAGCTTGATCATATAATAGCACTAGGTCTCCTTCCAAAAAATTACGAGGGGTCACGTTGCGATCATACTGAGCTTTCATCCTTTTCGCGTGAGTCTCGATTGCCAAAGCAGCATCACGTCGGGTCTCATCTAATTTAGCTAAGTATAACAGAGGCTTATCCTCTTCGGAAGTAGCTGGGAATAATTCGATAGCCATTTGAAGTGATGGGATTTCGCATTCAATGGGCAACACTGCTTCCAAACCATAAACTAGTTGGAAAGGAGTGAACCCTGTTGATGTTTTCACTGAGGTTCGGTACGCCCAAAGCGCTGAAAATAACATGTTATGCCAATTCGACCGATGAATACCAATGATTCGTCGGATCATGACAACTAGAACTTTGTTGATGGATTCAACCAAATCGTTTTCTTGAGGATAATAAAGAGTAGAACTATCATGGCGTAAACCAAGCTGGCTTGTAAGTTCTGTCATCATAATGTTTCGAAAATGGCGCCCATGGTCAGTGATTATCGCTTGTGGGACACCAAACCTAGCAATAATATGATTGAATACGAAAATCGCAGCTGTCTTTCCATCTGCCTCGAATGTAGGCATCGCCTCGGCCCACTTAGTAAAATAATCAACCACAAGGATGATATATGCATGCCCCCCGGCCGAGTGAGGGTTACATGTAATAAAATCGATACCCCATTTAGCAAAAGGACCAACGGAAATTATAGGGTGGAGAGGAGCAGGTGGTGCGCGCATCTTGCGATCAAACACTTGACAGTTGTGGCATTTTCGGACCGCAATGATACAATCTTTAAACATGGACGGCCAGAAATAGCCAGCACGCAACACCTTCTGAGTTGTGGCATACCCAGACATATGACCGCCACATGCTCCAGAATGACAGTCATTCAGAACCCTTTCTGCCTCTTCATGAGTTAAGCAACGACGAAAAACCAAGTCCGCCCCATGACGATAAAGAGTATCTCCAATAATTTTGTACTGTTGGGACTGGAATCGAATTTTCCGACGTTTCGACTTTGAAGCTTCGGGCCGAAAGGATTGGGTTTGGAGATAGACGATTATATATCCATACCACGGATCTAAAGTGCTGATTAGAAACAGAGATTCGTCCGCAATGGGTTCCTCTGCCACAGTTTCCATGTCGGCACGCGGGAAGTCACACATCAATTCCCCAAAAACTAAGGATTTCTTAGACTTGGACTTCTCGAACTCCAAATCGAACTCCTGCAAGATAACGATCCATTTGGAGTACTTGCCCCCTAGCAATTGTTTAGTCAGAATATAGATCATAGGGTTGCAATCCGAAATCACTGTAGTTTTACAGAGAAGAATGTAATGACGAAAACGTTGGACAGCCTGAACAGCTGCCAGGGCCAATTTCTCCACATGCGAATATTTTAGCTCAGTGGGATTTAACGTCCTACTAAGATAATATATCACATGTTCCGTTCCAAATTCGTCTTCCTGAACTAAGACCATTCCAATGGTGGAGTGGGAGGCGGCGAGATACAAAAAGTAGTCCTGGTTGTAGTTGGGAGGATGCAGCAACGGTGCATGGGTCAACGCGTGCTTAAGTGCATCAAAAGATTTCAGAGCTATCTCATCCCAAGAGAATTGAGTGTTTTGTTTCAACAACTGGGTGAAACCCTTTGTAACCTCGGCGTAGTTAGGAATGAATCGACGTAAAAAGTTTTCTTTCCCCTGCAAACTTTGGAGTTGGCGCAAACTCGAAGGAGGAGGCAATTTGATGATAGCTTAGACCTTCGAGGGATCGACGCGGATACCGGCTTTTGAAACGAAAAATCCTAGCAATCGTCCCACTTCTATGCAGAAGACACATTTGTGTGGGTTCAACCGAATTCGATAATGCCGACACCTCATAAAAATAGCGCGTAAGTGGACATGGTGATCAGCTCGATGTAAAGAATGAGCAAGCAAATCATCGAGATACGATTGCACAATGTGTTTGATGTCGTGAAACGTGTAAGACATTGCCCGTTGGAAAGTGGCTCCGACATTCTTAAGTCCAAAAGGTAATTTGCAGTAAGCAAATGTCCCCCAGGGACAAATGAAAGCCATTTTTGGTTGATCGACCGGTAGAATATTGATTTGGTTGTAACCGGAAAAACCGTCCATAAAGGAAAATATTTCACTGCCGGCACAATCATCAATTATTTGATCGATATAGGGCGTGGGATAGTTGTCTTTTGGACAAGCACGATTTATATCCCTATAGTCGATGCATATTATTATTGTTCCTTGTTTCTTGTTAACCGGAACAATATTCGATACCCAATCCGTTAACGGGATCGGATAAATGAAACCTGCTTTCAAAAGCTTTTCGACTTCTGCTTTAATCGCAGCCGCTTTCCTAGGGTGTATCTGACGCAGACGTTGCTGAACGGGTTTAGCGTCCGGGTAAGTCTTGATTTCATGAACAACAATGGAGGGATCAATTCCTAGCATTTCCTCATAGGACCAGGCAAACACGTCGCGGAATTCTTGAAATAGGACCTTGTATGTTTGAATTTCGTCATCTGTACACGAGGCACCTATATGAATGTTTTCAATAATTCCGGTTTTGACTGAAATGTCAATGGAAATAGTTTGGGAAATGTTTCCCAAATTCAACTCTGAATCAGGATGTTTCATGGGATTTTGAGCATCCTTGACGTATTCAGCTGTAAAAATTGATGAAAAATCATTTTCAATGTCATCACCCTCAGGTAAAAACGAAGATCGATGATGAAGATCTTCCCATGGTAGATCATCTACACTTAGGATTTCGCGAAGTTGTTCGTCAGATGACACAACTTCAGGAAATGTTATCCGTTCTGAGGTTGTTGTGAAAAGTTATTCCTCACGGACCACATTCATTTGGTCGATTTGGGTTGAACTTGAGTCAGAAAAAGACTGCACGGCCTCATAAGCAATTTCATATGGACTCAAAGGCATTGCATTACCGAATGAGTCTACCTCAGATTCAGATGGGACAATCCAAGGATCATCATAGATAATAGTGTCTGAAGTAATCATATGAATGGTTGTGAATGAAGGGTCTGCGTTGATTGGAGGGAAAGGCAAAGTTCCCAGTAAACCAGAATCTTTAACTAATCCTACACCAACACCCTTGTAAGGGATAGTCGTTTTACCGACATGCTGGATACTCTCTGAAGAGGCTGGGTCGGATGAAAAGTAAGCCAGCTGGTTTATCGTCACGATCTTACCATTGTGTGGAAACTTTATAACTCTGAAGACCGATGACACGACCGCTGTCATAGCGTAAGACCAACTGCGACCCAAAAGAAGGTTGTAGTCTAGAGGGGCATCAACCACCTCCACATCCAGACTAACGGTTTTTTCTTCAACCCCTATATGCAAATCCTGTAGAATGCCAAACGGATGGAACCCACGGCCATCAAAGGCCTTAAGAATCATCGGGGATTGGTTCAGTGAAGGAGAACCAAGCGATATCCAACACTGAATCGACATAATACACGTAGAAGCTCCTTCATCAATTACAGTCCGATGAATTGGCCTTTTTTTTACTATCACTGGAATCTGGAAAGCCATCTGATGAGGGAGACGCGGTGTACTATTTTCTAGATCAAAGATTATCAGGTTCGGGTCCTGAACATGAACAGCTCCTATAACCGACAAAAGTAATTTTCTCTGTGCTGGGCATGATTGCAGCACTTCCAAAGCCAACATTGTTGAGGGTGAAATAGCTAAATCCTCAACAATGTTGTAATTCTGGGCCGCTCTCGCATGTGGATTGAAAGCAGACCTTCGAAGTACACCCTTGGCGGGTGGTTTTATTACTAAGTCCAGGTTAGGTTTCTCGATCTGTAGTGGATCGGAACCGGGAGCTGAGGTTGATGGATTTGAACGAGAAGATTCCGCTTCTTTTGATCCATCAACAGGACTTTTACTACCATAATCTTGTGATCGAGTCGCAATCCGTACATGAGACATCATCAATATGGGTTCTTCACTGGCACTCGAGGAAGAACCTATCATTTTACTCTCCTGCTTTGGAAATGGATATTTCAAAACAACAAGAGTTGGGGAACCTTTAACGATTTTCACAACCTCCGCCCGATGAGGGCAATCTCTTGTGAAATGATCTTCTTCACAAATTAAACAAGGATAGCGAGGTTTGCGCTTTTCGTCGTTAGTTTCCGACTTCTCTTTTTTCTCCTTTGGAGCCTTGTCTGCTTTATCCTTCTTCTTGCCTTTCTTCTTACCACAGTTTTTTGATTTAGCCGTAGATGACTCTACAGCGTGAATGTCGGCGGTAATTTCAGGAGAAGACTCTCCTGTCGGGGAGCCTGGTAAGGTTATTATTGGAGAAGAATTCTTTGAGGATTTCTTCTTACTTTTAGTATTCACCGTACCAATCATGCCATCAGCAGCATGAGATCCCGAAGGAGCAGCAGCGATTTGATTCGACTTAGGAAGATCTGGGATCTTCTCGTGCAACGTACCCGACTGAGTGTAAACTAAGTCAAGGTACTAGGCTTGAGCAATGACTTGCTCCTCAGTAACTACTCCAGCCTTAGCTACATCTTCAGTAATCTTTGGTAATAATGATTTTACAAACCATTCAGCTAAGATTTGGTCCGGGATAAAAACTTTCACCAATCGCCGTCGACGTCTCAATTCATGAATATGATCGGAAATATAAGTGGAGGTCGACTGTTTTAATGAAGTTAATAGTTCCGTGCCGTTATCGTATCTGACCGGCAACTCAAAATGAGTTAGGAACGAGGTAGCTAACTGACTGAAATTGTAAAAAGAGGCCCGTGGTAACTCAATGTACCACTTGGCCGCGAGACCAATGAGCGTACGCTGGAAAAGACGTAAGCGGATCGAATCATCCGAGATGGAATTTGAAGCACACCAGAGGTGGTAAGTCATCACGTGATTGGACGGATCCTCTCCAGACTTACCTTCGAACTTGGGTATATCACTGGGCAATTTATTTGGCATTGGCGGCCAGAACGGAAGATATTGTATTGGATCGTTTGTTAGGCGCGTCAAGTCGGGTAAATCCAAAGTTGCGATAAACGGTAACTGCCAGTTAGGATCTCTAAACCTCTGGGTCACAAGACCAGTCCCAGGAGGAGGATATCTAGGATAACTTGGAACAGGAATCGCATTCGGGATATTATATCCTCCTGGAAAACCAGGATTAACCGGACCGTACTGGGGTTGTTGAGGTTGTTGATAAGTGTACCCATGATACGGTTGATACTGGTAAACCAGTTGTTGGACAGCAGGACCGAATTGGTATTGTCCCTGGTACTGCTGATAGGTAAATTGAGGTTGACTTGTTACAACAGTACTTAAACCAGGCTGCCCTACAGGCATCTGGACTGTGGTTTGAATCGTAGATCCGGATAACGGTAAAGATGTCTGAGGAGTGGTTGCAGAGACAGTAGAAACCGGAGCTGTCGATACTCCAGAAGTAAGTGCGGTAGATGTTGCGGTAGTTGCAGCAGTCGTTTGAGATGGAGTACTAGGT
The DNA here is from genome assembly GCA_031772625.1 of Pinus tabuliformis. NCBI lineage: Eukaryota > Viridiplantae > Streptophyta > Pinopsida > Pinales > Pinaceae > Pinus > Pinus tabuliformis. The sequence goes on along the minus strand of CM062808.1, from coordinate 382,592,716 downwards.
GCAATTGGCGGCTGAGTAACTACCGAAGTTACAGAAGTTTGAATATTTGACTGGACAGGTTGCGGTTGCTGGGGTGAACCAGAAACTATGGGTTGTCCAGTTTGAGGTAACAACTGTATACTTGGCTGCAACACCTGTTGACCTTGTGATGGATCCCACACTATCATCCCGGGGTATTGACCCGTAACAGGTTGAGGATACTGAGATCCATAACCGGATTGAGGATAGGATTGATAACTGAAAGGCACAGTTCCCATACCTTGAACATATGACTGACCTTGAGGTGGTTGATAACCTTGACTCGAGTATTGACCTTGAGGTTGATAACCTTGGGGTAAATACTGATACTGGGGTTGACCTTGACCTTGAGGTTGATACCCTTGAGGTAAATATTGATACTGAGGTTGACCTTGGGGTACATATTGAGGCTGGGGTTGACCTTGAGGCATGTATTGTACTATGGGTAGATACTGTCCTTGAGGTTGCCCCCCAGACGCAATTTGTGTACCTTGAGGTTGTCCCCCAGGTGTTAATTGAGGCTGCCCCCCAGGCGGTAATTGGCCAAATTGAGGTTGAGAAACGGGAACTGAACCTGACATCATGTAAATGTCCCTTACACCCAACGGTTTATTACCATTGTTTCCAGCTAATAACCCATGATCAATGGGTTGAGGAGATGCCCCCGCAAAGGTACCAGAAAGTCACTGATACCCGGCGGGAACAGAAGGACCGCCGTGCAAGAAAGATTCAGGAGATTGAGTGAACACGGACGACTGACCAGACATATGTACAGGAGTATAAATACCTCCAGGTGGAAAAGGAGTACGAGGTGGAGAAACTTGCACAACACCAAGGCTCAGGTTGTAATGGTTCCTTTTGTTACCTTTCAATACAAATTAGTCCATTCTTCTCAACAAGTTGTTATTTATGAGTTGTTTCATATACTCCTTGGTCTATATGTTAAATATGTTTTATTTTATGTGATATTCAGGTGCTATTTAATCGTTTGATTGTTAGTGAATGCAGGTTTCGAAGGGAAGGAGGAGCTCATCCGGATCAACGAAGCTGGACTACTACAACAGCGTTGGGTTACAGGTAGGATCTAAACACTTGATTTCTCATATTGTAAAAGCATATTTAGAGAAGGATTGCTCTTATTTGTCTTGTTTGTCACTAGAAAGTCTTAGGCTTCTAGGGAGGTGCTATTTTATGTGATATTCAGGTGCTATTTAATCGTTTGATAAACCAAGCACAAACAGTAGCCTTCCGAACCAAAAACTCTAGTTGGAGATGAAACCCAACATCGCCGGATTCAGTACAGAAGTGGCGGGTGGAACAGTTACCCCGGCAACCTGCTTAATGAATAGACCGACACAAGTTCCTCCACTTTAACCGTCTCGAGTGAAGTGAACCCCCCGGAAAATCCAAGTGAGTCTAGCCAACGTCTGCTCCAGGTACAGTGGGATCTTCCCTCCACCATCACCTCGGTAGAATCCTAAAGATAATGGTCACTAAGGTTACCAACAGCAACAAATGCACCTGGGGGAACAGTCTACACTCCGACAGCACAAAAGGGCAGAGTATCAAGCTCAATCCCCTTGCCGGCTCCTTGACAATAATCCAAGGTTTACCGACAAGTGACCCCTGGCTCCTCGACAATGGTTAATCCGAGGTTTACCATTTGTAATACGTGTGTGTCTGGCGTTGTTCCCAACGAGAGAGGATTGATCCCCTCACTGGTTCGGACACGAGCTTGTGCTTCTCCTTTAAGAGGAGCTTTCCCAGAGTACAAATGAAACAATTGGATTTATTCTATCACAAGATAAGCTACTTGTTTGGTTTTGTTGTCTTGGAGAGTTAATTACTCTCCTACTCCAAGACACTAGCCTGATCTAAATTGGTGTTTTAGAGCCCTAGTAAATAAAAGTTACTAAGTTGATTTTACTTTAAGCGTTAATTTTACGGTTTTTCTTAAAGACAAAAAGGTAGTGGAGATGAAACTGGTGGTGTGTAGACTCGACTCGCAACCACTACAAAGATGCACCTAAGATGATTTACACTACTTTTCTTTTTCAATGAATCTCCTAGCTAAGAGAGTTGGAAAATGCAAATTTTATAGAAAACAACTTTCTTGGCAAAGACAATCAAAGAAACAATTTCTTTATCTTTTCAAAACATACAACTCATGACCACTAATTACTCTACGAAATTTCTTTTTTCTCCCAAAAGACTACAAATGCTACCAAAGCAAACTTTTTCCAAAAGAATTGTTTGTGTTTTTTCTATATTAATAAAGCATGTAAAAACTATTTATCAAATGAAATTTAACAAATCTAAAACAATCAAATCAAATTCACTCAAAAGCAAATTAAAAGGAAATTTACCTAAAAGCAAAAAATAATGAGGACAACAAGGATAATTCCCGGATGTTTTACTCAGTCAAAATGCAACTAAGGATCAGTTCATGCAGAATCATAAACTAATCAAAAAACAAAATCGAAATATTTTTGTTCTTTTTTCTCAAGAATGAAATTCAAGGTTTTAACAAACAAACTTTTCGAGATTCGCAAAGAGAAGACACAAAGGTAGGTCTCTCACAAGGGTGACTTCTATGATAGGCCCGACTCCTAAGAGGACTGACCAAAACCAAGGAGATCCAAAGTTTGACAACCTTTAATGCCAAAGTCACTACAGGACCAGTTAAAAATCAAACCCTAAGGAAAAATCCCTATGAATTCCACCAAAACCCTCGACACTAACGGGACAAGTTCAGGTGAAGATCTCTGACAGTAAACTAATGGATCTGGGTAGTAAAAACTAAGTAAAAACAAAATCTAAAGAGCAAAAAGAGGAAAAATGAAATTTTCTCAAATTTGACAAGGGTACGCAGGTGATCTGTTGACACAGGCGCGGGTACTCCCTGTGCACAAAGACGCAGTGCGTACAAGTACGCACTGTGCCTAACTCAGAGACTGCGTACTGCTGGCAAGGCTAAGAAAAATAAAAATCTAATTTGACTCTAAGCTAACCCACCCAAATACACAGTTAGACAGCCAAAAATCAGAAAACAAGCGATTTTTCTCTGACCAAAATATCAAATCAAAAATAACTCAAACACATTCATGGATTCCCCAGTGGAGTCGCCATTTTGTCATGCGGAAAGAGTCGTTAGTGCGGACACAACCAATCTCCCTAGAAGCCTAAGACTTTCTAGTGACAAACAAGACAAATAAGAGCAATCCTTTTCTAAATATGCTTTTACAATATGAGAAATCAAGTGTTTAGATCCTACCTGTAACCCAACGCTGTTGTAGTAGTCCAGCTTCGTTGATCCGGATGAGCTCCTCCTTCCCTTCGAAACCTGCATTCACTAACAATCAAATGATTAAATAGCACCTGAATATCACATAAAATAAAACATATTTAACATATAGACCAAGGAGTATATGAAACAACTCATAAATAACAAATTGTTGAGAAGAATGGACTAATTTGTATTAAAAGGTAACAAAAGGAACCATTACAACCTGAGCCTTGGTGTTGTGCAAGTCCCTCCCAGGGTCCACAAGAGTTCTCCTTTACTCTGATCAGCTCACCCACTTCGAAATAGAACAAGAAAAGATGGTAATCTCTCCTCACAAGCTTCTACAAGGAAGTCCTAATTCCAGCAACATCTACCCTTAGGAATGTTCAGCTTTCAACCTCCCCTCCCTTTGGCCCAATGCCTGTATTTATAGTGCTCTAGAGGAAGTTATTCAGGTCCACCATCAATGGGATAAGCCCCTCTTTGGATGGGATAACTCCCCTCTTGATGGGATAAGTTCCTCTTTGGTAGGGATACATGAACCATCTGGAGGCGCTTCATACACGTCAAACAAGCTTCTAGAATGCTCTAGAAATGACCACAAGTAACTTTTTTAGAGTGAAACTTGCGCCTTTTGACCTTTACAGGAGTACGCACCCACCCCTTTACATACAGAGCATACAAGTACGCAGGTATTGTGAACTTGGGTTGCGTACACGCAGTCAATTATCTCTGGTACGCAGTTTCTCTTAGCCTTACCTGCATGTACGCAACCCAAGTTCACAATACTTGCGTACTTGTACGCTCTGTATGTAAAGGGGTGGGTGCGTACTCCTGTAAAGGTCAAAAGGCGCAAGTTTCACTCTAAAAAAGTTACTTGTGGTCATTTCTAGAGCATTCTAGAAGCTTGTTTGACATGTATGAAGCGCCTCCAGATGGTTCATGTATCCCTACCAAAGAGGAACTTATCCCATCAAGAGGGGAGCTATCCCATCCAAAGAGGGGCTTATCCCATTGATGGTGGACCTAAATAACTTCCTCTAGAGCACTATAAATACAGGCACTGGGCCAAAGGGAGGGGAGGTTGAAAGCTGAACATTCCTAAGGGTAGATGCTGCTAGAATTAGGACTTCATTGTAGAAGCTTGTGAGGAGAGATTACCATCTTTGCTTGTTCTATCTGGAAGTGGGTGAGCTGATCAGAGTAAAGGAGAACTCTTGTGGACCCTGGGAGGGACTTGCACAACACCAAGGCTTAGGTTGTAATGGTTCCTTTTGTTACCTTTTAATACAAATTAGTCCATTCTTCTCAACAAGGAGTATAAATATCTCTGGTCTGCGAAACCAGAGATTCTGGGTTCGATTCCCAGTGGAGTCGCCATTTTGTCATGCGGAAAGAGTCATTAGTGCGGACACAACCGACCTCCCTAGAAGCCTAAGACTTTCTAGTGACAAACAAGACAAATAAGATCAATCCTTCTCTAAATATGCTTTTACAATATGAGAAATCAAGTGTTTAGATCCTACCTGTAACCCAACGCTGTTGTAGTAGTCCAGCTTCGTTGATCCGGATGAGCTCCTCCTTCCCTTCGAAACCTACATTCACTAGCAATCAAACGATTAAATAGCACCTGAATATCACATAAAATAAAACATATTTAACATATAGACCAAGGAGTATATGAAACAACTCATAAATAACAAATTGTTGAGAAGAATGGACTAATTTGTATTAAAAGGTAACAAAAGGAACCATTACAACCTGAGCCTTGGTGTTGTGCAAGTCCCTCCCAGGGTCGAAAAGAGTTCTCCTTTACTCTGATCAGCTCACCCACTTCCAAATAGAACAAGCAAAGATGATAATCTCTCCTCACAAGCTTCTACAAGGAAGTCCTAATTCCAGCAGCATCTACCCTTAGGAATGTTCAGCTTTCAACCTCCTCTCCCTTTGGCCCAATGCCTGTATTTATAGTGCTCTAGAGGAAGTTATTCAGGTCCACCATCAATGGGATAAGCCCCTCTTTGCATGGGATAGCTCCCCTCTTGATGGGATACGTTCCTCTTTGGTAGGGATACATGAACCATCTGAAGGCGCTTCATACACGTCAAACAAGCTTCTAGAATGCTCTAGAAATGACCACAAGTAAATTTTTTAGAGTGAAACTTGCGCCTTTTGACATTTACAGGAGTACGCACCCACCCCTTTACATACAGAGCGTACAGGTAAGCAGGTATTGTGAACTTGGGTTGCATTCACGGAGTCAATTATCTCTGGTACGCAGTTTCTCTTAGCCTTACCTGCGTGTACGCAACGCAAGTTCACAATACCTGTGTACTTGTACGCTCTGTATGTAAAGGGGTGGGTGCGTACTCCTGTAAAGGTCAAAAGACGCAAGTTTCACTCTAAAAACGTTACTTGTGGTCATTTCTAGAGCATTCTAGAAGCTTGTTTGACGTGTATGAAGCGCCTCTAGATGGTTCATGTATCCCTACCAAAGAGGAACTTATCCCATCAAGAGGGGAGCTATCCCATCCAAAGAGGGGCTTATCCCATTGATGGTGGACCTGAATAACTTCCTCTAGAGCACTATAAATACAGGCATTGGGCCAAAGGGAGGGGAGGTTGAAAGCTGAACATTCCTAAGGGTAGATGCTGCTGGAATTAGGACTTCCTTGTAGAAGCTTGTGAGGAGAGATTACCATCTTTGCTTGTTCTATTTGGAAGTGGGTGAGCTGATTAGAGTAAAGGAGAACTCTTATGGACCCTGGGAGGGACTTGCACAACACCAAGGCTCAGGTTGTAATGGTTCCTTTTGTTACCTTTTAATACAAATTAGTCCATTCTTCTCAACAAGGAGTATAAATATCTCTGGTCTGCGAAACCAGAGATTCTGGGTTCGATCCCCAGCGGAGTTGCCATTTTGTCATGCGGAAAGAGTCGTTAGTGTGGACACAACCGACCTCCCTAGAAGCCTAAGACTTTCTAGTGACAAACAAGACAAATAAGAGCAATCCTTCTCTAAATATGCTTTTACAATATGAGAAATCAAGTGTTTAGATCCTACCTGTAACCCAACGCTGTTGTAGTAGTCCAGCTTCGTTGATCCGGATGAGCTCCTCCTTCCCTTCGAAACCTGCATTCACTAACAATCAAAAGATTAAATAGCACCTGAATATCACATAAAATAAAACATAATTAACATATAGACCAAGGAGTATATGAAACAACTCATAAATAACAAATTGTTGAGAAGAATGGACTAATTTGTATTAAAAGGTAACAAAAGGAACCATTACAACCTGAGCCTTGGTGTTGTGCAAGTCCCTCCCAGGGTCCATAAGAGTTCTCCTTTACTCTGATCAGCTCACCCACTTCCAAATAAAACAAGCAAAGATGGTAATCTCTCCTCACAAGCTTCTACAAGGAAGTCCTAATTCCAGCAGCATCTACCCTTAGGAATGTTCAGATTTCAACCTCCTCTCCCTTTGGCCCAATGCCTGTATTTATAGTGCTCTAGAGGAAGTTATTCAGGTCCACCATCAATGGGATAATCCCCTCTTTGGATGGGATAGCTCCCCTCTTGATGGGATAAGTTCCTCTTTGGTAGGGATACATGAACCATCTGGAGGCGCTTCATACACGTCAAACAAGCTTCTAGAATGCTCTAGAAATGACCACAAGTAACTTTTTTAGAGTGAAACTTGCGCCTTTTGACCTTTACAGGAGTACGCACCCACCCCTTTAGATACAGAGTGTACAAGTACGCAGGTATTGTGAACTTGGGTTGCGTACACACAGGTAAAGCTAAGAGAAACTGCGTACCAGAGATAATTGACTTTAAATGACTTTTCTCTCTTTCTTGAAGTTTGATATGAAGAGCAGAGGCATGAGACTTGCCAAGGAGGATAGTATGACAGTGGATGGAGCCATACTAACTGCAAATAGTCATGGCGACATTTTTTAGTGTAACATATTCCATTTTGATGATTCCTTACCTTTATCAAGCTTATCTTTATGAGGACATTTGGCAGCATAGTGACCGACTCTTCCACAAGCAAAACCTTTGAAAGGTATTTTACCTCTGAATCTTCTAGAACCCTGTTGAAGGTTCTTGACAAAGTTTGCTTCTTCCTCTTCTTCTAAAATATGTCCTAACTTATTGAGTTCTTCTCTTCCTAAAGCTTTGAATGCGGCTTCTCTCATGTCTGATGGACCTCCTTTTCTCATTTCGAAAGTAGTTAAGATTCCGTGCAGTTGTGTCATAGTGATACTCTGAAGATCCTGCTTTTCTTCTATGGTAGAAACTTTTGATTCAAACTTAGTAGACAAGGATCTTAAAACCTTTTCAACTAAAGTAACTTCTTTTATCTCTTCACCCAAGTTCTTCATGCAATTAAAAATCTCATCTATACGTAAGAAGTAATTAGCTATACTTTCATCATTGTGCATTTTGAGAGTTTCATATTGAATTCTAAGAGATTGCAGTTTTGCACGTTTTACTTGATTGTCTCCTTCATAGCTTAGAACGATCTTGTCCCATATTTCTTTTGCGGTTTTGAGCTACATAACTTTGACAAATTCTGATTGTGGCAGACTCCCCAATAATGTATTGATAGCCTTGGCATTGCTTTCATATTTATTTTTACCTACCATATCTATAGGAATTGTTGATGGAAATGTATATCCTCCTTCCACGATTTCCCAGACATCTATTCCAAGAGATTCAAGATAGGATGTAGTTCTTACCTTCCAATAAATGAAGTTGCTCCCATCAAAGATTGGTGGTCTAATGGATCACTCTCTTTCGTAGTTACTCATGATGATAGATCTTCCTTCAAGCGATCAAAATTCTTTTGAAGGACCTGCTCTGATACCAATTGTTGGAAATAATACTGAGAGGGGGGGGGGGAGTGAATTAGTATTAGCAAGTCAATAATATTTCATTTCCATACTTAGATTCATATACACTACTTCAGTTAATGGAACTTGTGTGTATACCCAGCTTTTCTTAAGGCAACCAGCATATATCCTACAAACTTATGATTCAGTTAATTTTTCATATGTTGACCTTTAATCAGTGCATCAGAGCCATATAAACAGTAACCAGGTGCAGTAAAATAGAACAGACAATCACCCACACACGAACACAAGATATAAGGTGGAAACCCAGTGTGGGTGAAAACCACCTGCTACAATCATCTCTATCTTCTTTTAATAAGAAACTTCTTTTTACAATTTTTGTACTAGTGCAGTCTTATACCAGTACACAAGCTTCTACCTACAGAAGGCTACAACGTTCTCTCATTATCCAGCTTCTCCAAGAAGGGAGCTACAACCCCCTAGTTCTTGTACTAGCTGATGTGTTTACTAGTACATAGGCGCAAGCCTACAAAAGGCTACAACCTTCTCTTTTCTTCCAGGGACCACATTTCATAAATTTTCAGACTGGATCCATCAATAACATTAATCAAACATCAAATATATCTGCATCAACCAATCTCCTTTTCCTCAACCAAAACTGAATCAATCAATCACTTCTCAGAATGCTGTAACTAGAATATAGTAACAGTAACCAGAACTCAAGCTAGAACCTAGAACACTGCAATAGCAAACAAAAGTAGCTAAAGCATATTTTATGAGTTATACGCTACTTCAATGTGTCGAACCTGCATACATACGCCGTCTTCTCAAGGCGAACCTGTGTATACGCTATTTTGATATGCATAACCAGCGTGTATATGCACCTCTGCTAAAGTGAACCTGCGTACAGATCTATAAATGATGATTTAAACTTTACAACAATTCCAGACATCATTTATACCCAGATCATCATATTTACATATTACAACATGCACCAGTTATTCAGATAAAAGATCAAAACCACACAAAGATACTTCTCTGCAAGCCTTAAGATCTTAACCCATCAATAGAACTTATCCTTCATCAAGCGCTCAGGTTCATCCTTGATTCAAATCTAGTTGTGCACCATACCCCAATAACTTGTATTCTTGATCTTGCTCTTCATTAAATATTCAATTCATGAGCACCTTTGCCTAATGATCTTCTCCTCCTCTTATCGTCTTATGCCTTACTCAATACCATGGTCCAAAACCACTTAGAATCAACACCTTGGACCAAATACCTGGGGTCAACACTTCGAACAAGATACCTTGGACCAATACCATGGATCAAAATACCATGGACCAAATACCACGGAGCAAAACTAAGTTTTCAAACATGTACGTGCCTTTCCTTCCGTGAAAGTGCATGTGTACACTATATGTGCCTTTTGGTTTGTGAACCCACATGTACATGTGGCTTGGTCAATGGGGAACTTGTATATACCTCTCTTTCTTCATTGTGTGAGCCTGAAATGATCGGTCATCTGTGTGAGTTTCCATCAAGGGCAACACCTATGTCATAGATTCCAATCTGTATCATAATGCCAACAATCCCATGGTCCGCAGACCATGGGTAGATCTCTTACAGCTTACTTTACTTTACAAAACTAAGGGTGGACTACCCTTTGTGACACACAATACCTTCACGCTCTCCAACCACAAAATGCAGAGTTTTTACAATAATATTACAAAAACTTGACTTAAACATGGGATTTTAGCCCCAAAACTTCCCTTGGGGGATCCTGCTCCCAAAAACATGTCTAATCATGCATAAAGTCACATATAATAATGGATTCAGATCTTCGTAGAGCAGTAAATTTGGAGATATAGATAAATATCATTCAAGTGTGTTAATACAGAAAATACATAAATATACAAAATAATACACATAATTTCTTCAAATATGTTTTATTACCTCATATCTTCTTTGTACAAACCTTCTAGACCCTACGCACACAGTTACAGGGGCCTACAGACTTACCAAGCTCTCCACGCACTCAGCTATAGGAGCCTTCCCCTTCACCCAAATACAGAAATATCTATAATTATAGACTCAGAAATATCTCATCCATGAATTGATTGAATGATTGATTTCCTTAGACTCACTAAGAAGCCTTTTCATACTCTTTTCAACTACAATTACCATGATATGCAAACCATGGGAGGATTTGAAAACAATACCAAAATGTAAGGGGTTTTGACCTTCCTAAAACCCCATGATTCCTATTTGTCCTACACGCTACGCTCCTCAAAATGCAGACACTTACAATATTTTAACAAAACTGACCCAGGGGACCCCATCGCAACACTAACGTTAGCCACCAACAATAATATGTCCTTAGGGGAAATTCATCAACCAAATTCACATGCAATGGTAGTATAGATAAGTTTGAAACTCCATTGAGAGTTCCCTTCCAAGTGGCCCCCAAGTTCTACAAAAAAATTCCAATAACATTGTTTGTAATACATGGAAATTCGAGAATCAGCACAACTCAAATCTAAATGAAATTTAGTATGTCACTTCGGCCAACCCCAGTGTGACCTCATGATTGACCCTTGTGTTAGAAAGGCTTCCCAGACTGCACTGCTACAAGTGGATTTGTCTCACAACCATAAGCTGCTAAGTTTTTTTGGTAGTCTTGGAGTTGTTGACTCACACACCTATCTCTAAGACCCTATCCTAAGCTAATGTTGGTGTACTACCAATAAAAAGAAAAGGATGAGTCTAGTTGATTTTAAGTGGTTTTTTATTACACAGTTAGGATATGGCATGAAACTTAGATGGTGTGAATGACTCGTGTTAGTACTAACCTTAATGCAGCTATATGCAAACTTTTCTTTTCACTTCAATGAATTCTAATTACAAGAGGGTACGAGTTTTTCAAAGCACATCAATACCTATGATAATGTTCCTCTCACAAAATTCTTTAATGCAACAAACCCAAAATTTATAAATATTTTGACGCAAAAACCAAACCAAAAAGAAAAGCAAACAAAAAGAGGCTAAAGAAAATTCCCCAAGCTAGAATGCAAAGGACTTCAAATATGTCAAAGCTAGGAAAACAAAGCCAAAGAAACAAACACACTCAAGCAATAAAAAGGGAAGCAAAAAGCGAAAAAAGAAGGAAATGTCAACAAGCTAGGGTCATAGAAAATGGCTCAACAAAGGCCAATGTTTTACAAAGGTCAAAACCAAACCCTAGATGTAAGAAGGCCTAAACAAGATTGCATAGGAGCGATAACAAAAAAACAAAAAACACCCAAATAAAATTTTCTAGATGAAAATTGCATAACCAACACCACCAAGTGTGATACAAAGAAGAAAAAAATAGAAATCACTAAAAAAAAGTGATAAATCCATACAAAGGAAAAATTAAAAAATGTTAGAAGGTGATTTTGTAGAGCCAGAGGCACTTGCTGGGGCTTGCGATGTAACAATTAGTTGTCCAAGTTGAGAATAAATTTGGCTCATCAAGTCAGAAACAGACTCAATCATGCCATCAATGTGTGGGCCAAGAATAGGTTTGGGTGGGCTAATGGAAGACCTAAGAGCATTAGGCAGTACTTCATAAAATGTACTCAACTATGAATAGATCAAATCCAGTTACTGGGAAGCTAATATGGATTTCTCTACAGTGATAACTCTAAACATAGACACATATTTGGAAATTTGAGGTCTTAAGGATCGAATGAACCATTTATGCAATATCTCATCAGGAAGCTTGGTTCTCACCAACCTCTTATGATGATTCCACTCATGGATATGATCAAAAATCAACATGGCATCATCTTGTTTAAAGTTAGACAAGAGATCAGAATCAATATCATACCTCATAGGCAACTAAAAGTGCATCAAAAAGGTTTGAGCTAAGGATGAAAAATCATTGTAGGATGTTGTGTCCAATTCGATGTACCATTTGGCAGCATCCCCAGTTAAAGTATGTTGGAGCAAGCAATGCTGAATCAAATCATTCACTAAAGAAATAGATGAACACCATAGGTGATACATGGTAATATGAGTAGATGGATTCTCTCTAATATTTCATTCAAATTTGGGGATATTGGAAGGCAATTTAGCGAGCCTATGTGGCCACCAGGGGTCATGTCTAATGGGGTCATTAGTCAACTTAGACAAATCTGGTAAATCAAGAGAATATATAAATGCATTATGAAGTTGACTAAATGGGTCATAGGTAGGAGAGTTACTCGAGTAACCTTTACGTCCCTCCATATAAGGATTATGATGTAACGATTGTTGGATTTGGTAAGGGTTCACTCTGGCATATAAATGATGTGGACTAGGATGACTCATGAAAGGAATTCCACCCCTCCCCAGGGTAAGTGACTCCAGAGAGAAATGAAACCTAAAGAGAATGACTATTGAATGGTTTGTATCCAGTGAGAAGGGATGAACCAAACTGAGTGGTAGCACTAAAATAAGGAGGGTAACTCATAGAAGCGAAAATACTAGTGGCAGGGTTTCCCCCAAGTAAACTAGCCACTCTTGGAAAAGTGTTGGAAGTTGACGTGCCTCCAAATAACACATAGTGCTAGGCTTATGACATATTGGAAGAAATGTTTCCCCTAGGCTCACTAAGAGAATATAATGAACCCGCCACACATTTCCAGAAGTTCCCACGCCTAAATGATGAACACGAATCATAGGTTGAGCAAAGCTAGGATAAATACTCCTAAACCTACCAAATGATTAGGGTTAATGACCATGTGATGAGCCCTAGTATTGCAGCAAGGATGCTGCAACTCCTAGGGTGACCAACTTTACTTTATCAACCCAGGGTTTGTACAAACTTGGAGGTGACAGTGCTATATGCACAATAGATGCAATAGTCTACTCTTGTCACTTTTCAACTAGGGCGATAGATCACTAGGGTTTTTCAAACCAATCTTCTATTGACTAGAAGGAGGTTGACTACTGACAGTGAATGTAAAGTTATCTTTAATGCAGAAAGTAAATGCTTGCCTATTTTAGGAAAATGAAAGTGTTGAATGGGAAGTGCTATGAAATGACCTAGCTAAGAATTAACACACATTACTTGCAAAAGAGACCTAATTAACCTTGCATACTATCATCTAGCTATCTGGACTAAGTAGGCATGGAAATTATCCTAACACTATTATGACTAATGTATGCATGCACTAGCTAAATACTGCAAAAAAGAGTCTTTTGATTTTCCATTTAGAAATGTAAATTCTAAGCTAAACAAGCTAATCTTTTGCAGGGGAGGAAGGCATGGAAAATCTAGTCCAAAATGGAATTGAGGGGTATGGAAGTCAAGTTGAGGGCCTACCCTAGGCTTAGATCATCATTTCTACCCAAAACAGTCCAAAAACAGGTTGCTATAGGGTTTCCTGTAGTTACTACAGGATGTCCTAGTTACTACAGGATGTCTTGGTTTACTACAGGAAACTTGTTGAAGGCTATAGGAAGGTAGGGAAGGTGAAATGAAGTGTTGGGAAGATGTCTAATGGTGGAATGAGGTATGGGGGAGGTGCACACTACCAAAGGATCAACCTAGCTCTTCAGGATGGTTGGATTTCCTCAAGGTGGCAACAAAACATAAATCTAAATTAGTTGTTGGTAGTTTTTGGAATTAGATGGAGAAGACTTAGATGAGGCTAGTGGAATGAGTTCCTCTTTGCAAATCAGCAACTCCTCCAACAACACATATTCTTTTCTTCATTCGTGTACAACTTTATGTAAATATGGAAAAGATGACTTGAATTTGAGAAAATTGCTTTATTGATGGCTAATGACTAAATCTATGAAAAGAAAGACTTATATACTACAAAAAACTTAGGAAACCAAAATGAAAATTGCAAGTGCTTCTAAGAAATTATGAATTGTGATCTACTCAACAAGAAATCCTAAGCTATGCAATGATCGAAAGATAAATCTATTTTTGGGGCTATGAGACTGGGGCCCTCAAACCGTGATCCCATGAGGGATATGAGGAAGAGGCAACTACCAAAATATTTTCTAAAGTATTTTCTTTCACTACTATACCGCTGATATACTTCTTGAATTAATGGAATAAAAACTAAACAATCATTCAAATACTTGTAAATTAACAAAGCATAAATAACTTCAGCAGCTAACTATGATTATAATCTAAGAATACATGTACAAAAAGAGGAACCTCTAATACTAGGGTTGGGCCCTAACCTAAGAGCTTGAGCCCTCCAAGTCGAATCAGTGTTGGATCAAGGAAAACCTTTTCATTATCATCAAAATGTTAAAAATAATGTAAGAATAAGAGTCACAATATATTACCTCCAAATTGCCTCTTGGCTACAATAAAAAGTTGAAGCCTAATGAGTCCCTTGGCCTTCTTATTTATACAAACTAAATCTATCAATAAATTCCTAAAGATTAGAGAGACTTGGCTCCCAAACGCGAGAACTACTTGTCTTCACTATCACTAGCTTGGTTGCCGATGAACTCAGTTGGCTTGGTTGCTTTTAACTCTGATCTGATGAGATCTAGTGGAGGAATCTTCGAATGATTAAGGAGTTAATGAGGGAGCCCAAGTCTCGTAAAATCCCTCTTGCTTGTCCACTTCAAGTTCCTGAACTTGAATTAGCACGAAAACTTATTCAAATCCTACAAGTAATGCACATTAGGCCACATGACATAACATCTCACCTTTATTCTTCTTACTAAGAAAAATATAATAAAATATGTACAGAAATGTGAGAAAAGTTGATTTTAATAACATGGAGAGTGGCATTAAGAACCATCTAATTTACCTATTGATGAGTCTCATCATCACCCCCTAGTAAAAGTCTTTCTCATCCTCCAAGTAACTTAGTCTATGTCCAGATCTTTCATAGCTATTGTGGCATCTCTGACATCCCAGGCCTCTATTGATGGAGTTTTCACTTGTGGATAAAACCTGTTAGCCTCCTGCTGCAACAGGTTAAACATCTTTCATGATCGACATTTTTACATGCCAAATATGTCATACTTTGCTTGCTGCAATGCTCCATATTTGTTACAGATGGCCAGAGAAGTATCCATGAGAGTGTGCTAGTCTAAATGCCACTGCTGTGTTCCAGTTTTGATGAGTAATCCATTTTGATCAGTTTTCAAGTATAGGGAGGTCCAAACATCTTAATCTTGGCCTCCCTAGGTTTCAATTTCCTGTTGTAGAATATAGAGAATGAACATCTATCCAAACAGCTTAATCTTGGCAAATTTGTAGATAGGTAGAGAAACAAGGGTGCTCAATAGCTTAATCTGAGCCCCTGGCTAAAATAAGTGTAGAAGTAGATAGGAGCACAGCAAGAAGAAAGAATGAAAAGCTGGGTATGCTAGTTCAAGTGCACCCAAACCAAAAAGAAGAGAAAATGCTAGGTGAGTAGGTTGGGTAGGTAGCTTTGTGGTTGTAGAATCATGGCTTGTGATCCATCTCATATTGTCAAGTGTTATATCTATCATATCACAAGTTGAAGGCAGTTGTTCAGTTGGAGGACTTCAAGCGAGGCAGGTCTAACTCCCCTTCTTCCTCTTTCCCCAAATCACTCACTAACTTCCCCCAAAGAGGTCAAGATCTGCTTGATACCTCTTAGATTCATCATTCTCCATATCATTTGCCTTGGTGGAGATCTGCTTCACTCAAGGAATGCTTACACTTCTTCTATCAGTCATTTTCCCCCACTGATAGCCTAAGACATCATACTTAGCGCTTGTTCTCATCTTTGTCATGTTAACTACTAAATTTATTATGTAGCTCCCTATCTATTTCCCCTTCCCTTACTAAAACAATGTATATAACTCCCCTATATACTTATCCCTCCCCCTAGTTGAAAAATAACCATATGCATCCTTAGGGATTGCTAAGTTTATCTGAAACTCAGCAAGAACCCTCATTGCCCCCCCTAACTATCTCCCAAGTGCATAAGGACTCATTCCTTTGCATAATTCCCCTTCACATGTTTAAAAATCACCCCTTTGACCTTGGTTTGCCTTTATAAGGCATGAAACCCTCTTTGGCCACTAAACCCCTCTCAAAACCACATCACTTTCCTCCTAAGTGCCTTTGGACCCCTTCCAAGGCATAAGAATATGCAAACCATGCAAAAACCATGAAAAACCTTCAAAAAATGATAAAATCCTCCCTTTTTGGCCATCGGACCCCTTCCGATGCCTTAGAATCCAAGCAAAAGCATAAAGGTTACCCCCTCCGAATTCAAAAGACTTGCATTTTTGAATAAATAATGGCTCCGATGAGAAATGGGTCCTTTGGGTCCCCCTCCAATGCGAGATCGCTATCGGGAGGGGGCAATCATATGTTCAAACACCATATATAACTCCTCCGAATTCATGTTCCCTTTGCATTTTAATAAAATGCATGCCCCGATGAGAAAAGGATCTATTTGATCCCCCTCCGATGCGATATCGCTATCGGGAGGGGGCAATGGCATATATAAGCGAAATGGCTAAGTCTCAAGGCATGGGGCATAATGCCGATGGGCCGGACCCGAAAACATATAAAGTGGACTGGTAAAAGCATATCGGGTCCGCCACATTTCGGCGTTTCTATGTGGCAGCCCCATGACCCCGCCGATAGCGAATTGCCGAATTAATCACAGCCATCCATTTTTGGGCCCCAAATCAATGGCCCATATGTAATCGGCGGTCACCCCATGTATATGGCTCCGACCAGCGGAGCCAAAATAAAATTAAGGCATGGTGCATAAGGATTTCGGGTCCGAAAGGAGCCCGTTACACAGCGAAGAGGGATTGCTCCGATATGGCGGAGCCGAAATAACAAATGCAGCAGAGTTTAAAGGATTTCGGGTCCGCGGACCCGTTCCATTGTAAATCTGCCAATTTGGGTTCGTCGATGGGCCGGACCTGAAATGCAATAAAGAAGGGCCTATAATTAGATCGGGTCCACCAGCTATTTCGCTCATTGGGGGTTTTACATGTTGGGACCAGTGGTCCGCCCCGATGCAAGTTAGCACCAGCCATCCGATCACCCTCCCAGATCAACGGTCATGATCTATTCGCGGCTCTGCCCATGTCCTACTGGCGGAGTCGAAATAAATTATAACGTGGCACAATAAGGATTTCGGGTCCGTAAGGATCCTTTTTACAGCGAAAAGGGAAGGCTCCAATATGGTGGAGCCGAAAAGTTATAAAGGGCAGCCTCAAGGCATTTCGGGTCCGCGACAGTTCGGAGGTTTTACATGTTGGGACCAATGGTCCGCCCCGATGCGAGTTAGCACCAGCCGTTGGATCGTCCCGCGCCAGATCCAATGGCTATGATTTAATCTAATGAATAGTGATCGCTCCCACCCTAGTTTTGGTAAAATTTCATGTTTTAAGGCATTTTTGCCTTATAAAAGGAAAGCGGCCATTTTTCACAGGGTTTCTTCTAGCGCCCGCGCCCGGCTCCAACTAAAGAAATTCATGCATCCTTAAGCCATTATGGATTGCTCCAAAGCCCTGTTTAGCTCCAGAAGCCAGTCTCGGCCTCAGCACGATCAGCAGCATGCAATTCCTCCTTTTTGTGGCATTTCTTCAGAGTTTAATACTATTTTGAATCGGCCAGCGCCGATAGCATCCCAAAGGCCACGGAAGTCTTTGCAGCAATTATTTTTGCATTTAATTGGCAGATAAAGGGGCGATTAGACAGTTTAAAGCATATCAGCGGTGAGAAAAGGCCCAGATTCAGTGCCAAAGTGTATCAGGATGCGGCAAAGAGTATCAGTCCAGTTTTTCAAAGCAGATGAAGGCAAAGCAAGCCCAGCAAAGTCAACAAAGCATCATTCAGCCATCAAGGCTCACCAACACTTCTTTTGTTGCCTTAAAGCCACCTAAAGGCATAAATGAAAGCTTTCAAGGCAGAGTTATTGAAGAGACATTGTTCCCAGTCATATTTTTGGAGCAGCGCTGCTTCCTTAAAAGCATAGTTATCACACAGAGGAAAGCACGTGGCTCAAGGCACTCTTTCAGTCCATTTTCGAAGCTGCAGGACCATGCACAGCCCTAAAGAGCCATTTTGATGAGGCTGCTCCCTCATGAACACCTGTTTAGATATTTTTTTGCATTTATTTCAGCACAACTTAGCATTAGAAGCAGTTATTGCACAGATCTCTTTTGAATCTGTTTTGATAGATATTTTGAGATATTTTCTCCCTTGACACCTGTTCAAGGGATGTTTGTAAATATTTTCTATTTAAACCACCCTTTGCACTGTTTTAAGGGTTGGTTGGTCGATAACTTCCTCTCTAGACTTACACTGTATTTTCTGAGAGTCTCTATAATCAAAGATCGCTGGAATGTTTGGGAGATGAACTGGCTATTGTGTTTTAATGACTAAAGAGTGACTATGGAATCCTAACGCTTCTACATAGCCCAATAAGTGTTTCTTATCTCTGTTTATAGTTTATATGTTTTATGCCATCATTGTTTCACTATCTAAATAGCAGAAAGAAAGAATAGTTCAGAGCTCACTTAGTTGTATTCTGTTCTCAATTTCTGTGATTTATCTATGTTTTCCTCTGAATTAGTCCTGAATATGAATACTGATTGGCTCATATTTACACTAGTTCCTTCATATATGAATGTTGTTTAGGAATCCTTGATTGCTCCTATTTAAATTTTCATTCACCTTCCCTCTGTTAGCATAATGAGAGCTACTTAGTTGCCTTTCATTCGCTGACCTTCATTCCATCCTTATTCCAGCTTGATATTGTTTTATGTGTAGCTATCCTGCTCTGTATTCCTCTTGTGACCAAGAAAACGCAACAACAAGCCTAATCCACGACTCCATGCCCAATGGTTTGAACCTCTCACACTATGCATCCCAACTCTGTTTGAAAGAATCCCCCATCCCACCAAACATAAACAAAACCCCCTTGAACTCATTAGCTAGCCTAATATCATCTTCAACAAAGCTAAATTATAAAGAGAGAGCCCTCTCTGATTGCAGGTAGGCTAGGACCTGCAGTCCAAAGATTGGTTTGTGGTTACCTCGGTCGTATCCTTTAAGGAACTTTAAGGAAAACCTGAGTGATAACATAATGGCGACTCCACTGGGGACCATCCTCAGTTAATTTCACAAATCAAGTTGGAAAGCTCCACTGGGAAGGAACCAGACCTTCAAAAGTTTCTTTCTAACCCTTATATTCTTAGAAAAATCCCCAAAAAACAAGCTAGAAGCTGGCTCCCAAAAAGAATTCATGTTATACAAGGTCAAATCCAGACCCCAATCCTACAGCTGCCTTTGAAAATCCGAATTTGATCCAAAGAAACCTCAGGAAGCTAGAGTGAAGAGAGGATTTTGCTGATAATAGTCCTGAAGCAGTTCACCCACGTTGTGGCCCAACCCCTGTCAAAGTTTTATTTCATTCAACCCCTAGTTTCCCTTGTTCTTCATCCACCTCTCAAAGCACTCCTTCCACACCTCCATTCACTGCACATACTACCACTACTACTCCTATTATCCCAGTTGTTTTAGCTGTTCCGTTTATCCCTGTTGTTCCTCTTATCCCTGTGAATATGGCTAACAGATATGCACCTTTGCAATTACCTGCTAATCCTAGAGCTATGCCTCAGGATTACCAAACTAAAATCACATATTTTGATGGCACAAGTGCCTGCACAGCCCTTCAGCATACAAATAAAATGCAGGATTACCTTGAAAGCTATGAGATTGACGATGATGGTGTGAGTATGAAGATTTTTGTCCAAAGCTTGTCAGGTGATGTCAGGACTTGGTTTAGAGCACTCCCAGCCAATTCCATAGCAGACGCAGAAGCCTTATACCAGTCATTTATCAACAAATGGGAGAAAAAGAAAGATCCCTTGCACATACTAGTTGAATACGATACAATTAAAAGAGGCCCTCAAGAGACTGTTTTGGACTATTGTGCAAGATTCAATAGCATTTATAATGCTATCCCACAAAACTTAAGGCCCCCACCTGACCTTGCCTTATATAAATTCCCTAATGGATTCGACCCAGATATGGCCTACCAATTAAAAGAAAGAGCCCCTAACAGCCTTGCAGACATGCAAAACGTGGCTGTCACTATGGAGGCAAATTTAATTGCCAAAAGGAACAGAGCTAGAATTGAGAGAAGAACCACCTTGAGGGAAGAGCCCTCAGCCTTGGATCAAAAGCTAGATGTTATTACCAATGGCATGCACAGGCTGGGAGACAGAGTAGAGAGTGTTGAGAGGAAATCATCATGGGAAGGACAACAGCCCAATACCATAAGGAACCCAAATTTCAGGAACACTCAGAACTCAAACGCTGGTAGATCTAGCCCAGACCGTGATATAAGGCCTCCTTTCCAAGAAAATTATACAGAAGCATCCACTTCTAATGAACCCATAGAAGACACTCACATGAACTTAATAGATTTGAAGGGTGAGCAACAAATTTTTCTAACTCAAGAAGACCAAGATGACCATGAGATAAATCAATTTCAGACTAAGTCTGGTGAGTCTTTTGACTTTAAACAAGGTTATGATTCAGCTGTTTATGAAGTCCACAAACAGTATAAGCTGAGGACAAGAACCATAGATGTGCCCGAAAAAGTTAAACCAAAGGAGGGCAAACAGCCCAACCAAATTAGAGGCAAGGCTATTATAACAGAAACAGCTGATATAACTGTCCCAAACCCGCAGCAAGTGACTGTAGAGGACATAACAGACATAGAGCCTTCCGTTGATCAACCTCCGCCACCTTCTTCCTCGAAAGAGAACTTGAACGTCACTCCTAAAAGCCTTCCCAAAATAGAAATACCGCAAGGTATCACTCACCATAACACTGATAATCAAGAGGAAAACGCAGAAAATACACTTGAAAAGGGGAAATCTGCTATTGCCAACACAAAGAATCCATTGGAGAAACCATTCAACTTAGAAGCAGAAATAAGCAAACTTAAGATTTCCATCCCCTTATCTGAACTTGCAAAGCATGATGTGTATAGGCAACAAATCCAAAGATCAGTGCAAATGCCAGAGAATAGAGATGATGTGAATGTTTTAGATGATACACCTGAGTTGCTTTTTGGTCTAGAAGTTGATGGTAAATCAGCACATGGAGCTGTTCTACCCTTTTATGTCAGTCTGCACATACATGATAAAGTTTTACATAATGCAATGTTTGACTCAGGTGCCTCACACAACCTTATGCCCAAAGCTGTAATGGAGAAGCTAAACCTTGATGTAACAAGACCATACAAAGATCTATTCTCCTTTGACTCAAGTCAAGTCAAATGTTTAGGCCTCATCAAAGACTTATGTGTCTCCTTAGTCCAATACCCAAACAAGACAATCCTCATGGATGTGGTGGTTGCTGACATACCACCAAAGTATGGCATGCTGTTGTCAAGACCTTGGGGGGCAAAACTCCAAGGATCTCTCCAATTAGACCTCTCCTGTGCCACTATTTCAGTATTTGGGCAACCAAAGAGACTGTATAGAGAAACACTGATGAAGTATGTGGTAAGTAGTGAGGAAAAGCCCAAGAATTTCCCTATCTATTCAATCCATTCTGATATGGATTCTTTTATTTTGTTTAATGATGAAACAAATCCTCCAACTGATGATAAGCCTATGGCTTTAGTACAACAAGCACACATCAGTGAAGAATCGGTTGCACATACCCATGAGACTATCACAACAGCCAATGCAACCAGTACACAAGAAAAACCTCCCAAAACACAAGACTCGGGTCTGCCCAATCCTAAAATGACTGAAACTCTTAATACTAACCACAAGCAAGAAATCACATGGTATTTAGAGTTTGATGGTTCTGTTAACAAGTTAGGAGTAGGGGTAGGAATATGGATTCACAATACACATAACAACCATGCAGAGGGTCATGCTTATAGACTGAATTTCAAATGCACCAACAACATGGCTGAGTATGAGGCACTCCTCTTAGGCCTTAAGCTGCTCAAAGCTTTAGGAGCTGCCAAAGTTTCCATTCTAGGTGACTCAGACCTGATTCAGACCTAGTAATCCAACAAATGAAAGGCAACTTTGTTACCAATGATAGAAGGCTAAGAGCTTATAGGACTGCTGCCACTGCAATACTTGATACATTCACTGAATCCAAGCTTGCCAAGATTTCAAGAAATCATAACATTCATGCTCACAGCCTAGCTACTTTTGCTAGCACTTGCAAGCTTCCTTTTGAGCCCAATCACCACTTTACTGCTGAGATAAAGCACAGGCCTGCTGTCCCTAACAATGTCAAAGATTGGCAAGTGTTCAAGGATGATGCTCAAATCAACAATTTTCTTACCTTACAGCATGAGTTTTCAGGCCTAAACATTGATATGGACGCTATGGATGATCCACTGCAAGCAATAAACCAAATCCAACAAACTGTAATAGCTGAAACAGCTAGAAAATTGCTACAGCCAACCATCTTTGATGAAGAAAACATAGAAGAGCTGAAACAGATGCATTTGGAGGAAATAACCAAAACAGAGGCTGAAATCATTGATCTAAAGGACAATTTTCTCCCGGTTGGCCTCACCCCGCTAGAAGACATGTTTGACGCCAATGATGTCCCCAGAAAACCAAAATTGCAACCCATAAACACTGAGATAGAAGAACATAACATTGGGACAGCAGAGAAGCCCAAAATGATCAAACTATCTAAATCTTTGCCACCCGATCAAAAGCCCAAATATGTTGATTTGTTCAAAGAATTCCAAGATGTATTTGCTTGGAGTTATGAGGACTTGAAGTCCTATGACACCTCAATTATTCAACATACCATTCCCTTAAAGCCAAATCAAAAGCCCTTCAAACAGAAACTGAGGAGAATCAATCCTGTGCTTCTCCCTTTAATTGAGAAAGAAGTGAAAAGAATGTTTGAAGCAGGTATCATAGCGCCCATTAGATTTTCTGAATGGGTTTCCAATCTTGTTCCCACAAGAAAGAAAACAGGTGAGATTAGGCTTTGTGTAGATTTGAGAAACCTAAACCAAGTCTCCCTTAAAGACCACTACCCATTGCCCAAAATGGACCACATCCTACAAAGAGTAGTAGGGTCATATAGAATCTCTTTGCTAGATGGATTTTCAGGTTTTAATCAAATACTGGTTCACCCAGATGATCAAGACAAGACAGCCTTTACAACACCGTGGGGAACATTTAAATATGTGAAAATGCCTTTCGGCCTAAAGAACGCAGGTGCCACCTTTCAAAGGGCCATGGACATTGCATTTTCCAAGGAAATCCATGATTTCTTGGTTGTCTATCTTGATGATCTTACCCCTTTCTCCAAATCTGATCAAGAGCACCTAAGACATTTGAGACAAGTGTTCCTAACATGTAGGAAATATGGCATTTCCTTGAACCCCAAGAAGTCTTTATTTGGCCTTGAAGAAGGCAAATTACTTATACATATCACTTCAAAAGACAAGATTAGAATTGATCCGGAAAGGATCCAAGCCATTCTCCAAATCCCATATCCAAGAAACATAAAAGAGCTGCAAGCATTCCTAGGAAAGATCAATTTCCTAAGGAGATTTATCCCAAATCTAGCCGAGCTGATAAGACTGTTGACCAACATGTTAAAGAAGGATGCCAAGGTAAAATGGTCTCTTGAAACCAAGCAAGCATTTGAGAATATCAAAGTTGCCCTAACTCAAGCCCCAGTCCTCACAAGTCCTCAATTTGATAGGGACATATTTTCATTTGCATCTAATAATACCATAGTTGTTGTCCTATTGCAAAAGTATGACCAAGGAAATGAAAAGCCAATTGCTTTTTTCAGCCGAGCCTTAAGAGATGCACCCCTGAAGTACCAAATCATGGAGA
Source organism: Pinus tabuliformis (assembly GCA_031772625.1). Taxonomy (NCBI): domain Eukaryota; kingdom Viridiplantae; phylum Streptophyta; class Pinopsida; order Pinales; family Pinaceae; genus Pinus; species Pinus tabuliformis. Next base: position 382,568,691 of record CM062808.1, on the reverse strand, counting down.
AGCAGGCCTATGCCCTTGTTAAAGCAATCAAAGACTTCAGAATTTACATTTTATATTCACATGTGATTGCTTATGTGCCAAATGCTATTGTAAAAGACATATTAACCCAAGAGGGGTTAGAAGGCAAAAGAGGCAAGTGGATTACTAACATTCTTGAGTATGACATAGAAATAAAACCAACCAAGCTAATAAAGGGACAAGGTTTAGCCAAACTGATGTCCGAAACAAACTTTCAAGCCTTAGACATCAACCAACTGGACAATGAACAAGAGCTGGCGACTCCACAGATCAGTGACACCTTTCTGCAATCCCCATGGTATGCTGATATATGCTTTGTATTGTTAAACCTGTTTGCTCCCCCAGGATTTTCCAGGACCAAGAAGAGATTTTTAAGAATGAGGGCTTTGAAATTTTGTGTCTTAGATGGTGCTTTATTTTGGAAGAATCATGAAGGCATATTGCTTAATTGTTTGACCATGAATGAAACTAATAATGTCATGAAAGAATTCCATGCAGGGGACTGTGGAGGACATCTATATTGGAAGTCCACTGCTGATAAAATTTTAAGGGCTGGTTTCTATTGGCCCTCTTTGTTTGCAGATATAAAGAAGTTTGCCACCTCATGCCACAATTGCCAAATCTTTGAAGGCAAAAGAAAGTTGTTGCCCTTGCCTCTTAAGCCCATCTCAACCGAAAAGCCTTTTCAACAATGGGGTCTTGACTTCATTGGAGAAATCCATCCCTCTTCCTCAGGCCAACATAAGTGGATTCTAACTGCCACCGACTATTTCACCAAGTGGATTGAATCCATTCCATGCAGGCAGGCCAATGACACCACCATTATCCAATTACTTCAGTGCAATATCCTTTCTAGATTTGGCTGCCCTGAGAAGATCATCACTGACAATGCCGCTGCTTTCAAATCCAAAAAGATGATCAATTTTTGCCATAAATTCCATATCACGTTAGGCCATTCCACAGCCTATTACCCTCAAGGTAATGGCTTGGCCGAGTCATCTAACAAGAGCCTGATCAGTATTATCAAGAAGACCTTAGAAGAGAACAAGAAGAACTGGCATAGAAAGCTCACAAATGCCCTATGGGCAGACAGATTGTCAACCAAGAAATCCATTGGGATGAGCCCTTATGAGCTAGTATATGGTATGGAGGCTAGATTTCCTTCATCACTGGGCATTCCTATTATCAAGCTGCTACAAGAGATTCAAGCTGAGCCAAATGATATACAAAGGAGGATAAACCAAACAATCCATTTGCAGCAGACAAGAGAGCAGGTCTATGACAGAGCTCAAATTATGCAAGAAAAGCTCAAAAGGATGTTTGATAAGAGAACTAAGGCTGAGAATTTCTGTGTTGGCAACAAAGTTCTAAGGTGGGACTCACGAAGAGAAGACAAGGGAAAACATGCAAAATTCAATTTCCTTTGGAGAGGGCCATTTGTTATTTCTGCTGTTCAGGGAAATAACACATATTTCCTGAAATCTGTAGATGGCAGCACTGCTGAAGAGGGCCCTGTGAATGGCCGCATGCTTAAACATTACCTTGATCCATGTATTTGAGAGATAACGCAGCTCTGTATATATATGCACATACATGTTTTTAGATATCAGCGATTGGTTTTTAATTTTTATAGCAGTTTGGTTGTTAGAAGAGCGCAACAAAGTTTGAAGGCACAAGCCCACATAAGTCATCCATTTCAAAGCTCTGTCTTCATGCTAGTCTCAGCAAGAAGCGCAGTGCAATTTTGAGGGAAAAGAAACAAAAAGTGTAGCATTACAGTTCTCTGTTCTTTAAAATATTTCAAAGAAAATATTCAGTTTTGATACTTGTGCGCAAATAAGAGATAGATGGCTTCCCAAAGCAGAGTTCAACGCTGTTCTGAACATTCGGTGTCAAAAGGGTATCGCTGTTATTTATAACAACAAGTTCTATTAAAAATGCTGCATTCAGGCTTCCAGTCATCAAGTCAACAGTATCGAAAAGAAAGGAGGATTTTCAGTTAACTTCAGCACCCTTTCAAAAACAAGAAAAGAAGAGCTCCAGTTTTATTCCCTTTTTTGTGTTTATTTCATAAGGCAGTGCTCAAGCAGAAGTGTATGCCATATCAAGCACGCAGAAGAAAGCAGGCGATGCTTTATTTTTACAGTGTTTCAGTTAAGGAGGAGTGCTGCATTCAGAAGTTAATGTTCTAGTCATTCAGCAGTTAGCACAGAAGAAATTTTCAATTAACAACAACTACAAAGGATCAAAGCATTCTGACCTGCTGCTCTTGGCTTGTCACAAGGAAAAGCCATCCCCAAGCGGAGCCACTGTTAGCCTCCTGCTACAACAGGTTAATCATCTTTCATGATTGACATTTTTACATGCCAAATATGTCATACTTTGCTTGTTGCAATGCTCCATATTTGCTACAGATGGCCAGAGAAGTATCCATGAGAGTGTGCTAGTCTAAATGCCACTGTTGTGTTCCAGTTTTGATGAGTAATCCATTTTGATCAGTTTTCAAGTATAGGGAGGTCCAAACAGCTTAATCTTGGCCTCCCTAGGTTTCAATTTCCTGTTGTAGAATATAGAGAATGAACATCTATCCAAACAACTTAATCTTGGAAGATTTGTAGATAGGTAGAGAAACAAGGGTGCTCAACAGCTTAATCTGAGCCCCCGGCTGAAATAAGTGTAGAAGTAGATAGGAGCACAGGAAGAAGAAAGAATGAAAAACTGGGTATGCTAGTTCAAGTGCACCCAAACCAAAAAGAAGAGAAAATGCTAGGTGAGTAGGTCAGGTAGGTAGCTTTGTGGTTGCAGAATCATGGCTTGTGATCCATCTCATATTGTCAAGTGTTATATCTATCATATCACAAGTTGAAGGCAGTTGTTCAGTTAGAGGACTTCAAGCGAGGCATGTCTAACTCCCCTTCTTCCTCTTTCCCCAAATCACTCACTAACTTCCCCCAAAGAGGTCAAGATCTGCTTGATACCTCTTAGATTCATCATTCTCCATATCATTTGCCTTGGTGGAGATCTGCTTCACTCAAGGAATGTTTACACTTCTTCTATCAGTCATTTTCCCCCACTGATAGCCTAAGACATCATACTTAGCGCTTGTTCTCAACTTTGTCATGTTAACTACTAACTTTATTATGTAGCTCCCTATCTATTTCACCTTCCCCTACTAAAACTATGTATATAACTCCCTTATATACTTATCCCTCCCCCTGGTTGAAAAATAACCATATGCATCCTTGGGGATTGCTAAGTTTATCTGAAACTCAGTAAAAACCCTCAATGCCCCCCCTAACTATCTCCCAAGTGCATAAGGACTCATTCCTTTGCATAATTCCCCTTCACATGTTTAAAAATCACCCCTTTGACCTTGGTTTGCCTTTATAAGGCATGAAACCCTCTTTGGCCACTAAACCCCTCTCAAAACCACATCACTTTCCTCCTAAGTGTCTTTGGACCCCTTCTAAGGCATAAGAATATGCAAACCATGCAAAAACCATGAAAAACCTTCAAAAAATGATAAAATCCTCCCTTTGTGGCCATCGGACCCCTTCCGATGCCTTAGAATCCAAGCAAAAGCATAAAGGTTACCCCCTCCGAATTCAAAAGACTTGCATTTTTTAATAAATAATGGCTCCGATGAGAAATGGGTCCTTTTGGTCCCCCTCCGATGCGATATCGCTATCGGGAGGGGGAAATCATATATTCAAACACCATATATAACTCCTCTGAATTCATGTTTCCTTTGCATTTTAATAAAATGCATGCCCCGATGAGAAAAGGATCTATTTGATCCCCCTCTGATGCGATATCGCTATCGGGAGGGGGCAATGGCATATATAAGCGAAATGGCTAAGTCTCAAGGCATGGGGCATAATGCCGATGGGCCGGACCCGAAAACATACAAAGTGGACTGGTAAAATCATATCGGGTCCGCCACATTTCGGCGTTTCTATGTGGCAGCCCCATGACCCCGCCGATAGCGAATTGCCGAATTAATCATAGCCATCCATTTTTGGGCCCCAAATCAACGGCCCATATGTAATCGGCAGTCACCCCATGTATATGGCTCCGAACAGCAGAGCCGAAATAAAATTAAGGCGCCACGCATAAGGATTTCGGGTCCGAAAGGAGCCCGTTACACAGTGAAGAGGGATTTCTCCGATATGGCGAAGCCGAAATAACAAATGCAGCAGAGTTTAAAGGATTTCGGGTCCACGGACCCGTTCCATTGTAAATCCGCCGATTTGGGTTCACCGATGGGCCAGACCCGAAATGCAATAAAGAAGGGCCTATAATCAGATCGGGTCCGCCAGCTATTTTGCTCATCGGGGGTTTTACATGTTGGGACCAATGGTCCGCCCCGATGCGAGTTAGCGCTAGCCGTCCGATCGCCCTCCCAGATCAACGGTCATGATCTGTTCGTGGCTCTCCCCATGTCCTACTGGCGGAGCCGAAATAAATTATAGCGTGGCACAATAAGGATTTCGGGTCCGTAAGGATCCTTTGTACAGCGAAAAGGGAAGGCTCCAATATGGCAGAGCCGAAAAGTTATAAAGGGCAGCCTCAAGGCATTTCGGGTCCGCGGCAGTTCGGAGGTTTTACATGTTGGGACCAATGGTCCGCCCCGATGCGAGTTAGCACCAGCCGTTGGATCGGCCCGCGCCAGATCCAACGGCTATGATTTAATCTAATGAACAGTGATCGCTCCCACCCTAGTTTTGGTAAAATTTCATGTTTTAAGGCATTTTTGCCTTATAAAAGGAAAGCAGCCATTTTTCATAGGGTTTCTTCTAGCGCCCATGCCCAGCTCCAGTTAAAGAAATTCATGCATCCTTAAGCCATTATGGATTGCTCCAAAGCCCTGTTTAGCTCCAGAAGCCAGTCTCAGCCTCAGCACGATCAACAGCATGCAATTCCTCCTTTTTGCGGCATTTCTTCAGAGTTTAATACTATTTTGAATCGGCCAGCGCCGATAGCATCCCAAAGGCCATGGAAGTCTTTGCAGCAGTTATTTTTGCATTTAATTGGAAGATAAAGGGGCGATTAGACAGTTTAAAGCATATCAGCGGTGAGAAAAGGCCCAGATTCAGTGCCAAAGTGTATCAGGATGCGGAAAAGAGTATTAGTCCAGTTTTTCAAAGCAGATGAAGGCAAAGCAAGCCCAGCAAAGTCAACAAAGCATCATTCAGCCATTAAGGCTCACCAACACTTCTTTTGTTGCCTTAAAGCTACCTAAAGGCATAAATGAAAGCTTTCAAGGCAGAGTTATTGAAGAGACATTGTTCCCAGTCATATTTTTGGAGCAGCGCTACTTCCTTAAAAGCACAGTTATCACACAGAGGATAGCACGTGGCTCAAGGCACTCTTTCAGTCCATTTTCGAAGCTGCAAGACCATGCGCAGCCCTAAAGAGCCATTTTGATGAGGCTGCTCCCTCATGAACACCTGTTTAGATATTTTATTGCATTTATTTCAGCACAACTTAGCATTAGAAGCAGTTATTGCACAGATCTCTTTTGAATCTGTTTTGATAGATATTTTGAGATATTTTCTCCCTTGACACCTGTTCAAGGGATGTTTGTAAATATTTTCTATTTAAACCACCCTCTGCACTGTTTTAAGGGTTGGTTGGTCGATAACTTCCTCTCTAGACTTGCACTGTATTTTCTGAGAGTCTCTATAATCAAAGATCGCTGGAATGTTTGGGAGACGAACTGGCTGTTGTGTTTTAATGACTAAAGAGTGACTATGGAATCCTAACGCTTCTACATAGCCCAATAATTGTTTCTTATCTCTGTTTACAGTTTATATGTTTTATGCCATCATTGTTTCACTATCTAAATAGCAGAAAGGAAGAATAGTTCAAAGCTCACTTAGTTGTATTCTGTTCTCAATCTCTGTGATTTATCTATGTTTTCCTCTAAATTAGTCCTGAATATGAATACTGATTGGCTCATATTTATACAAGTTCCTTCATATATGAATGTTGTTTAGGAATCCTTGATTGCTCCTATTTAAATGTTCATTCACCTTCCCTCTGTTAGCATAATGAGAGCTACTTAGTTGCCTTTCATTTGCTGACCTTCATTCCATCCTTACTCCAACTTGATATTGTTTTATGTGTAGCTATTCTGCTCTGTATTCCTCTTGTGACCAAGAAAATGCAACAACAAGCCTAATCCATGACTCCATGCCCAATGGTTTGAACCTCTCACACTATGCATCCCAACTTTGTTTGAAAGAATCCCCCATCCCACCAAACATAAACAAAACCCCCTTGAACTCATTAGCTAGCCTAATATCATCTTCAACAAAGCTAAATTATAAAGAGAGAGCCCTCTCTGAATGCAGGTAGGCTAGGACCTGCAGTCCAAAGATTGGTTTGTGGTTACCTCGGCCGTATCCTTTACGGAACTTTAAGGACAACCTAAGTGATAACAAAACCCTGAATGTTTCTCTATTTCTTCCAACTACTTTCCTACCTACCTTCTGTCAGACCCATAAACAAGGGTGGACTAAGTTTCAACTGAATCCAATTGATTTTTAGTCTTGGCATGACATTCTTATAAAATGGGGTCCTTTCTAGTGCATTACTCAATCTCTCAGGGGAATGGTAATCTTTGATCCTTAGACTATGTGGTAGGTTGTTCCATCCCCTCTAGCATGCTTCCTGGCTTTCATTTCCCATCATCCTCAAGGTTTCTTAAAAGAGGGTGATGGCCTTTTCTTGTGTATCTAGGTATCTTGGTACAAGATGGGCATCATTGAAGATCATATTTTGGGTGCTACTGACATCTATTGAATTCATTAGTTCTGCTCTGATGTAAAGGGGCTCCCTTTATTCTATTTCCAACACCATCTTCACCTCCTTAGCCTCGACCTCCTCATGACTCATCCATGATGCAAGGGCCATTAGTTGTAAGTCCCCCAACTTTGCATTGGGGTGCCACACGTTCAAGTCTGTTAAGGCCAAGTTTTGCAAGTATAATTCATATATCTTGGCCTTATCCTGTAGGGTTCTCTTGTCATATAGTTTAATGAACTATCTATAGTCTTAGAAAGGCATAGTCCCTTGTTGTGCTAGTGTCTTGATCTAAAATTTTAGCCATTGAACCTTGAGGTATAATGCATATGATTTTGGTTTCATCCTGCACTGGAGTTCCTCCATGGAGAGGCTTGCCATGGTAACCAATTGGCTCTCTTTTTCTTTAAACTTCCTCCTTAGCCATGTGTTCTATGCCTCTAGTTGAGATCTCATAATTTTTTCCTTGTCTCTCATCTTACTCAACTCCATGCCCATCCCTAAGAGTTCCTATTCCATATGGTCCACATACTCTACCTTCTTTGATTTGGGAATTTGCATCCAGTGATGTGTCCTTCCTCTCTCCTTCTCAAGCTCAAAGAAGAGAGGGATGGAAAATTTATCTGGTATTACTCTACCTCCCTCAATGAATTTATAATAAGAGCTCATATTGGCCGATGGGTTAGGCTCCTCTAGCCCTTAGAACTCCCACTCAGATGTCTTTGGAGAAGTTTCCCCCTCTTGCACTTGTGTTGATGATTCCTTGCCTTCCCTCTATCCCTATTGTCCTTCCTGTAGATTTTTTTGTGTTTCCAGTAGGACTGACAGAGTTTCCTGTAATAATGTCTAAGGATCCTATAGAAGGATTTTTCCTCTCTATAATGGGGTCACATGTGCCTTGTATTTCTTTGCTAATTTTGACCTGGTGACAAGTTTCCTAACATAGATGATGGGAGACTTTGGGGTAGCTTGTTTGGATGTTCCCTCTTCATGTTTTATTTCCATGGAAACTAGCTTTTCTTTCTTGCTTGGTGACTCCTCAATTATGATTGGAGTCATGGTGGGTGTTTTTGGTTTCCCTTGTTTGATCCTAGTGCTCCTCCTTGTTTTGAAATAGAGGGGAGTCTGCCTCTATATCTTCCCTTTTGACTTGATAGGTGTGCTTAGGGAAGTAAAGGAAGCAACTTCCTCCTTCTCAGTGGGTTTAGGTGAAAACCTTGGAGATTCCTCCCCTTCCTTGGTATGTTCCTTAGTGCTTGATTCTTACTTCTACTCTTCCTCTTCACTTTTTTCTTCTTCTCCCTGTTTTCCTTATTCCTCCTCTGTTTTATCTATTTCTACCTCCTCTTCTTCCTCTAGTTATTTCTCTTCCTCTTTAGGTTCTTCTTCATATTCTTCTGCTTCCTCTGCACCACTAGAGGTTGGGTCCTTATCATATTCAAGGGCTTGTATTTCAATCACAGCCTCTCTTTCCATGTCTCTAAATGTGGACCATTGAATAGGGATTCTTACTTGGCCCAAGGCATCCTCTAGAATCATCTTAATGAGTCCATGATGTGCCAATTGCTGATGTTCCCCTCTTGGACCTCTAGGCTCATGTCTATTATTGATTCCAGCAAGAAGTAGGGTACACTAAGTATTCTGTCAATGGGTATCTCCTCTCCAAATCTCAACTCGTGGGGAGTCTTAATTGGTAGCCATACATTATAATGAGCCTCCCTTCACAAGAAATATATTTGAGAATGTGATAGCTCACCTCATTCCAAGGATAGGAAAGGAACTCCCTTATGATACCATTTTTTTCCTCAGTTGGCTCTTCATCTTTTAATAAAAAAAAAATTCTTAGCAAAAGTGCTTGCAGCCTTATCCTTCTTTCTCCATTGAATCCCTTGAAGTGATTCTTCTAATTACATAAGGAGCAATTGTAATTGATAGTCTTCTTACCACAGTAGTAGCACTGGTTCTAGCCTAAGGGTTGAGTGCAATGGAAAGTTCTTGAGCTACATCATCATCATACCCTCTGAGTAACACAAAGAATCCCAACCAGTTATGCCTTCTAAATATTTCTACCACAGGGGGATGGAGGTGTATCCTGGATGTCTCTATGGGTTCCCTTCTGTTGAATCCTCCTATCATTTTTCTTCTCTGGTTAGCTGACTGTAATGAGTTTAGTAGGATAGCCTTGGTGTTGTTCAGGGTGACTGATAGTTTAGAGTTTATAGAGGATGACTGCAATTTTTCTTCTATCCCCACACAAATTTCTTTAACCTCACAAAACTCTGTCTAAACCCTAAGCCCACTGTAAAAACTTAGAAAAATCAAATTTGTTTCTCCTTCCTTTTCCTAGCTATCAATTCAAAACACAGGATATATGGGCCACCTACCTTTCACTGTGATGCTTTGGATGAGGAAAATTTCTGAACAACTAGACCCTAGACCCCCCCTTTGCATATTTCTTTGTGAATTTCCAATGCTTGCTACAGCTCTCTGCGTTTCCTATTGTTGTTCCTATAGTTCTATTTCCTACAGGGTGTCGAAAACATGTTTCTTCCTCGATGGCTCTCTAAGGTGGTCCTGGTCTTCCTTGATCTCGAAATGAGCAAATGGTGCATGAGAGTTTGGAATGTTTTCTATTTATGGTCGATTCCTTGGAGTGTTGTATTGCATGGCAGTCTATGGGATTTCCTCTTTGGGATCGTTGGTCATCATGTAGCCTCCCCTCATAATCATCACCCATTCTCACACAACTTAACTCGACCTCCTTTTCAACTGATTCTCCTTGATGTGACATTGCAATGTGGCATGCTAACTGGGAGTTCACTTTTTGTTTTGGAGCTAAGGGTGGCCAAGTTAACTGGCTACCTCCAGCTTATAAAATTGAACTTTTTCATATTCCTACTTGTTTATAATATAATACTTAGGGAAGAGTTTGGATGAGGTGCCATACTTGTGCCTTTATTTCCATGGTTGATGCATGCTAGAGGGTGACTTTTTCGTGCTTCGTTTTGTTTAATTAAGTGCTTTTCCTTGGTCATTTTTTGTTGATTTCTTCATGTTGATGTATTTGTCTCCTTTGGTGTTGTGTGTAGGTGCTTCGTATTTGCTACTGCTACTGAGATCTGGATAGAAGTCATAATGTCTACAGGGATGTTGGATCTCCTTAATTTCATGGATGGAGAAGGAGAATGCATGGAGAAACTGTGGTTGTTATAACACAGGCTGCTATAGGGTTTCCTGTAGTTACTATAGGAAATCCTGTAGTTGCCTTTCTTCATCATTTTTTTTCTTTTTTCTTTTTTCAATTGGAGGAGGGATGGGTGGTGATGTAGGAGTGGAAATATGGTAATGAAGTAGATAGAGGGATAGTTGAGTGAGGCCAATGATGGCATGTCCCTTGGACTCATTTCTTTTTGTATTTTTTCATTTTTATGATGTTTTTTTTTTTATGGACACGAAGGTGGGTATGGTCATGATCTGGTGTTGGGTGAGAGATGGTGAGGTGTACGGTCCTATTTTTTTGCCTAGAATAGGCTTTCAACATCATTTTCCAATTAAGACTCCTTTCCTGTAGAGTTTTAGGACATCCTGTAGTACTACACGATCTTTGTATATTAGCTACAGGAAACCCTATAGAAGCTAGAAAGCTGCATAAAAATTGGTTTTTGATGCCTAGAAGTGAGGATCAATGATGGGAACATGGTAGGCATGGAAGATGTGAAGTGAATGGAGAAATAATTGGTGTGATTCTTGGCATGTTATCCCTTGAACTCTGAGTCCTTTGTTATCTTTAATAACCTGTAAAAATCACTAAATTTTATTAGTGGGTAGGTTTGAGGTCCCTGCCATGGCACTTTGTTTTTATTTTTCTCTTTTTCTCTCTTTTCATTTTTGAAAGACACACAGGTCACCTCAAAGGAGGTTTTCAGCCCGTTTATCTGTCATAGGCGCCTCAAGGGAGGTTTTCACCCAAGGATATTTTTATTTTCCTTTTTTCACTCTTGGGATGCCTCAAGGAGGTTTTCAATGCAAAAGTTGGCCTTCGGTGCCTCATAGAGGTTTTCACCTAGGTCCCTTATTGTTTTTTTCTTTTTTTTCAAAAATAATAAAATTCTTCAAGAATTTGGTGTGATGGAAGCTGAGACACTTCCAAGAACATTCACTTCCTTACTGATGGTACTGATGAACTCCTCCCTTGGAAGAGGTCTTTCATAGGATTTTAATCTGTATCCATTGACAAGCAAGGGGATAACATCTTCATCAATGGCCATGATTTTCATAGCCCCATTTTCATGGAACTTTTCTATTAGATATGGGCACAACCACCTGGTCATTAATTTTCCTTTGAAGTGATTGAACTTGGAGTCATATAGCAGAGCCCAATCACTTTCTTGAAAAACCTTTTCCTTGATGTTTTTTTCATGCCAAACCTTTCTCTATACTTGAACAACTTGAGTGTATAGGAGGGCCTACATCCTGAATTCATCCAAACCATTGAGCTGGAGCAACCTCTCTTGTTGTGTCTTTGTAACATTCAAATCCAATTGTGATGCCATTCTCAAAGTTTTGTACTGAAAATCAATGGAGAGAAGAACCTTCTTTCCATAGACCAAGTCATAAGGGGTGAAGCAAGTGGTTGTCTTACAGGTTGTATTATAGGCCCAAGCTACCCCCACTAGTCTGTCAGCCCAATATTTCTTGTTGATGCTCACAACCTTAGTGAGGATGCCTTCCAATTCTCTATTAGTAACCTCTACTTGTCCATTGGCCTGAGGATGATAGGTAGCTGACTTCCTGTGTTTGATCTTATGCTACCTCAACAAAATTCTTGATCAGCTGTGATGTGAATTGAACTCCCTGATTAGTGACTAATTCTCTAAGGTACCCAAACTTGTAGAATATATTCTCCCTTAATAACTCAACCACTTTCTCTTCTATTGCTACCTTGACATCCTTGGTCTCAACCCACTTTGTCAAATAATCATTGCATACAATTATGTACCTTTTCTACCCTAATGGTGGATCAGTGGGCCCAATGAACTATATGCTCCACTTGTCAAATGTCTCAAGAGTCACCTGTGGTTGCAAAGGCATTTCATCCTTGGGAGTAGGTTTCCCCATTCTTTGGCCCTGATCACATCGACAAGTGTATCTTCTTACATCTTGGTGGAGAGTGGGCCAGTAGTTGCCAACTTGCAGTACCTTGAAGGCTATCCTCTTGGCTGGAAAGTGACCTCCACCAGGTCCATCATGATAGGCCAAAAGGATGTCAAAGACTTCCTCCTCTCTGACACATCTCCTCAAAATTTGATTTGGTCCTAGCTTGAAGATATTTCCCCCAATCCAAGTGAATGGGGTGCTCTTTCTTACAATTCTGCATTTTTCCTTGGAGGATAAATTTGGAGGGAACTGTGCAGCCACTATGTAGTTGGCTATGTCAGAAAACCATGGAGAGAGAATTGGAATAGAAAATAAATGATCATATAGCACATGATCATCAACCATTCCTTTGTCACGTGCAGGAAAAGAAAGTCTAGACAAAAAAATATGCAACTACATTTTCTCTACCAGGCTTATCAATGATAGTTAGATGAAACTGTTGTAATAAAAGAAACCATCTAATAATCATGGAATTCACATTAGGCTTGTTCATTAAATATTTAATAGCAGCATGGTCATTATGTACAAAGGTTTGGTAGCCAGTGATGTAGTGTCTAAATTTGTTCAAGGAATGGACAGCAGTTAGGAGCTCTTTTTCAATTACACTATGGTTCAATTTGGCCTTGGACAGATTTTTGGTAACAAAGTAAATGGCATAAGGAGACTTGTCATCTATCTAACTGAGGGATGCTCCTATAGCTTTGTTAGAGGCATCAACATGGATGTGGAAAGGAAGAGCCCAATTTAGGCCTCAGAGTGTGCATGCAGTAGTCAACTTGTCCTATAAGGTTTCTAGGGCCACTTGGCAACTTTTTCACCGAGAAAAGTTAGAGTCCTTGGCCAGTAGCCCAAACAATGGTGAGGACACTTTGCTAAAATCCTTTATGAATCTCCTATAATATCTAGCTAATCCCAAGAATCTTCTGACATCCCTTTTCCTCTGAGGAGTAGGGACCCTCTTTATGATAGCAATTTTATTTGGGTCAACTTGTAGTCCTTCTTGGGATATTGAGTGACCTAGAACAATCCTTGTATTCATCAAGAACTCACACTTCTCAGGACTAAGGGATAGGTTAATTTCAATGCACTTATTTAATACTTTCGCCAAGTTAGAGAGAGCCTCTAGGAAATCACATCCATAGGGAGTGAAATCATCCATATAGATTTCTATAGAGTCATGGACTAGCTCTGCAAAGATGCTCAGAATTTCCCTCTGAAAAGTGGCAGGGGCATTACATAATCCAAAAGGAATGACCCTATAAGAAAAGGTACCCCAAGTACAAGTGAAGGTGGTTTTATCTTCGTCCTCTAGGCTGATCTTGATCTGATTGTAACCACTGAATCCATCTAGGAAAGAGAAGAACTTCTTCCCTACAATACCATTCAACACTTGATCAATGAAAGGTAGAGGGAAATGGTATTTTTTAGTGGCTTTGTTTAACTCTCTGTAGTCCACATAGATCCTCAATTTTCCATTATTCTTTGGGACCATAACTAGAGGATAAACCTAATCACTATCTGAGATGGGGTAAATGAACCCAACATCTAACAACTTATGTTGTTCTTATTTAACTATGTCTTTGAGGGTTGGATTCATTCTCCTCCAAGGTTGGTGCACTGGCTTGTAGTGTTCCTTGATGTAAATGTGGTGCGTACGCACCGAAGGGTGCACTCCCTTCATTTCCTTATAATTCCAGGCAAAGGCATCTAAATTCTCTCTTATCATGTTACATAAATCCTTTTCCTGATGTGCAGAGATAGGGGTTGATTTTCAAGGTATTAGCTAAACCAAATTCTATCATCTTAACATGAGTAGGACTTGAGTTAGCTATGCACAAATCAGTCCAAGGGCTATCTTTAGATTTCTTTATTAACTCGTCAAGGGACATGGTGTTGGGGGGCTGATTCTAGAAGATTTGATCAATCAGGTCGTCTTCATCAGGTTTCTCCCCTCCTATAGTAGAATTTAGGGTACAAATTGGGTAAGATGTGGCATGGTATGCTTCATCTTCCTCATCCTCTTCCAACCATAAGTGTAAGTCATGCTCTAGAGATGGTTCAACAGGAGGGTAGAAGACCAATTGTTTGGACAAATGCCTACTTTTAATGGTCATATTCCCAACCCTTCAACTTATGTAAGCATCAACAGTGACTAGCCATGGACTTCCAAGGATGAGAGGATAACCATTGAATTTTGTCTTAGGTTGGAGAACTAGGAAGTCAGTAGGATATTCCCAGGAATCTATGAAGACCATCACATCCTCAAAACCTACCTTAGGAGCTGCTTTGGATCTATTTTCAAGCACCAAGATTGTTGTGGTATTCCTTAATGACTCTTGGACATCCAGTTTAAGTATGGTCTCTGATGAGCCTCGGTATTGCAACAAGAATGCTGCAACTCCCAAGTCTACCGACTTTAATTATCAACCCGAGATTCATACAAACTTAAGAGGTATCAACACTAGATGTGTAGAATACAATGTGTCCTTCCTTTGTTGTCCTTCCCTGGCAACGACACCAAAAAGTGATGAGCCTCAGTATTGCAACAAGAATGCTGCAACTCCCAGGCTACTGACTTTAATTATCAACCTAACGTTCGTATAAACTTAAGAGGTATCATCACTATATGTGTAGCATACATTGTTTCCTTCCTTTTCTGTCATGATGTAATTGAGTGCATGTACTAAAATCAAATCCTAAACTAATTGCAAAAAATGAACTGCTCGAAATGGAAACCCTAACCTATTGCAAGAAATAAAGTACAAGGAAAGAAACATATTCTAATTGCATAAAGATCATGAACTAAATGTAAAAGAAACCTAACTCAACCCTATTTATCACATGTTATGATTTAAAATAACTAAGCATGGAATTTGATCTAGGGAGTATTAATTGTTGCATGCATGTGCTAATTAAGAAATAAAAAGAACTAATTTTCTTTATCTTTTCATTTTATAAATGCAAATGCTAATCTTTCCTTATTCTTTGGCAAGGGAGACAGGTGTGGAGGAAAAGGGGTACAATGGTTTTGATGGCTTGAAGGTCAATTTGAGGCCTAATCCTAGCTTAAATGATGATTTTTCTCAATTCAGGCTCAAAACAGGCTGCTACAGGATTTCCTACAAGATGTCTACAGATGTACTAGTTCCTACAGGATCCCCTGTTTTATTACAAGAACAAGCCGAAATCTTAGGAAGTGGTATAGAAGGTGGAATGAAGCTTGGAAAATGTGGATAATGGAAGAATAAGGCATGGAGGTGGTAAACACTACCCAGAATTCAAGCAAGGGCTTCAAGATGGGTGGATTTCCTCAATGGAAATGGCAATTTTTTCTTATAAAACAACAATTCAGATTGAGATTTTAGTGGATTTTGGCAACATGGATGGATGAGGCTTGGATGAGGTGAATGAGATGAAGTATCCTTGAAATTTAGAAGCTCCTGAAACAACACACATTATTGTTTGAATCTATCCACAAATTCATCTATACATGGGAAATATTTATTAAATAACGGAAAATTACTAGTCTAAAAACCAGAAATTCGAGAAATAGTGAACTAGTAAATCTATCAAATGCCTAACCTAATCAAGTGAAAATGTAATGGGGTAAATTATTTTTTAACTAGAATGTTTTTTTGATCTAATGCAAGTGAAATCAGCTTGATTGAAGCTCGTTAGCATGCTCTAAAAAGTAGCAGAAATTTGATGTTATTTGCCACAAAGGAGTTCCAAAAATCTAGATTTGGGTATAATAAAACTAATCCAAGAAGCTCAATGATTACAATCACCTTGAAAACATTTTCCAAGGACGAAATGATTCTTGTGACCTTGAAAAATAAATTATATTAACCATTTAACCCAATCATAAAGCAAGAAATCATTAATACTAAATGCATAAATAGAAAGAAACAAGAACAAGAGATGCATGCGAATAAGAAGTGAAAAGAATAAAAACAAATGATACAAAAGGGCTCTGAGGCTCCTGGGATGGAAAATCACAAGCAAAATCAGATTCCTATGGGGGAGAACAAGATTTAGAAGCTGAACATGACACCAATATTCATTATTTTCATCAATACAATTACATCCGTGTAAGAAATGACAGTGGAACTGCAAAATTACGAGTTCTCTCCACAATAAGATTAATAAAAATCCACCCCTAGATGAAAATTCGACTTGATACTTATAAAAAATGATTAGGAATCATTCCCCATGAAAGGAGGAAGCTTTCCCCTCCAAAATCCCTTGATGAGTGGATCTAGTTCCCAATACTAGGAATCTGCATTAAATGGTAGGGAACCCTAGATTTTCTCAATCATTGGAGTTCCACAATCTGTGCCATCATTTCATAATATCTTATTCATTTATTATTTAGTATTGATCCTCCGGTGGTAGGGATAAAGTCCCTAAATTATCTCCTCCTCCAAAGCTTCATAATATGTCCAATATTCTCATAATATTCCACAAAAATAAATGATATTAGGCACAAATATGCAATTATTCATAAACCTTCCTAATGAACATACTAAAGTTAAAAATACATTATATAATGCAAAAGAGAGGTTTAATATGCTGCAGGATGTTTAGATGGGCCTTAATTTATGTTTAATTTAGAGGCATGGGTCTTCATTTGTGTCTAATTTAGAGGCCCATTATAGCCCCCTGCTGAAAGTGTTTCTCATCCTCTAAGAAACTTAGTGACCTCATTGTGCCTCATTCATGGCCCTGGTTGCCCCTCTATTGTGCATTACTTAGTCCTTTCTCTTAAGAATTATCGTCGTAAGTTCTGCAAGGATAAGCCCAAAAATATATTTGTGCATAGAAAAATCATTGTTTCTTGAGACCATTAGCTTGCCTTCTTCTTTTCTTTTGTGGCCTAGATGATTGCCTAATGAACTTGGAGTTTTCTATTTTGATTAAGTCTCTCTTAGGCACTGCCCTTTTTTTTGGTTTTAGCACCATTTGTTCCTTTCTTACTTCTTGTAGCAACATTCTGTCTTCGTGTAGCAGCCATTCCTTCTCTTTCAGAGTCTTTTAACTGCATGGGAGTGATGAGAAATGGTGTAGAGGGTTTGGAGGATGATGCTAGGTTTTAGAGGGAGTAGTGTAGGTTTGTGAAAATGGAGAGGATTCTCTATCTATTTTTTTTTCAAGAAATTTTCAGGGTGAGACAGAGTGTAGGGTTTGTTCTTGAAATTATGAAATGGGATGGACGAATGATGGATAGATAGTGAATATGAAGTGGATGGAGGGATTGAAGTGTTGTGGTGACTTGTCCTTTGCAAAAATTTCATCTTTTAACTGTTGTCCCCATTCCTTGAAATCATCACCCTTCATAATTTGACTTTTCCACATTCCATGAGTGAATGAGTGAGCTGAAATTAACTAGTTTAAGGTGGTCAAGATTCCTAACCCATCCTTAGCTTATAAAACCTCATATCTCATTTATTGAAAACAAATTTCTAACTATAATATGCTCAAGAGAAGAGGTCAAGAATATTGCATACCTATACTGACCTGATGGTTGTTGGAGAGACATGCATGTCTCCACTAAGTTGATGTTGTTGTGCTGCTAATGACTCAGGTACATCTTCTTGACTGCCTTTTTCTTTTTCTTTTTTATCTCATTTTGTTGATGGGTTGTCTTCTTGTTGATGTGCAGTTGTTGGGGGAGTTATATAAACCTTTACTAAAGAATACCTGACATTTTGACCCATTTATCCATCATATTTCCTGTTGTAGCTTCTTCTCGGCCTTCTTGTAGAGATCCTGTAGTAATTCAGGACAACCTCTTGTAGCAGACTTGTTTTGTCCATATCTCCAAACTGGTAGAATGGTTTGACCTGAAATTTTCTGATCATGTTGCCATAATCATTATGCACCTCCCCATAAAACCTCTTGGCTAATGGATGCACAAATCACGAGAAAAACTAAAAATGGTTGAATGTGATGGAGGCTGATTTCTAGAAACCGTGCACTAGAATTTGCTAAAATTTCTTGTGCATGTTACCAACATCCATATGCACCCCCCATGAAACAACTTTTTAAATGGATGCACATATATCGAGAAAATAAAAAAATTCATGTAGGTGATGGACGTTGATTTCTCGAAATTTGTGCACTGGAATTTACTAAAATTGCTTGAGCATGTTACCATCATCCATATGCATCTCCCCCTGAAACATCTTGGCAAATGGATGCATGGTTTTCAAGATATGGAAAAAATAGTTTTCTACTCTATGTATTTCTGTTTCCTGTAGTAAAATAGAGCATTCCTACAGTTTTTTAGGAAAACAAGAAAAATGAGTGGTAGAAGGTTCGAAATGATGATTGGATGGTGGAAGTAGATGAGGATAATGGATTAGCATGGCCTTGATCATCTTGGAGCATTTGCGAAAAGGAGGAGAAAGTCAAAATTTGACTTTTTTTGACTAGGTTTGACCTATTTTTTCTTTTGTTGGCACCAACTTGTTTTTGTTGCTTGCAGATGTTGGAGGGCACCTACATTGATCAAAGAGATACATGGAGCACATATTCTTTTTATTTTTTCTCTTTTTTTCTTCTAGGCCTACTAGCCACCTCAATGAGGTTTTCAACTAGTAGGTCTGCCGAGGCGCCTCAAAGGAGGTTTTCACCTAGGATCTTTTCTTTTTCTCTCTTTTTTCTCTTTTTCCCAACCCATTGACCGCATCATGGAGGTTTTCAATCAATGGGCCAATCTCAAGCACCTCAAAAGAGGTTTTCACCAGAGATTTTATTTTTTCTTCTTATTTTTCAATTTTTTTTTCTACCCTATCCTACTTGAAAAACGAAATTACTTTCAAGTATAAGAATACTTCCAATGGAGCCATGTGCACATTAAGATGACATTTAAATTGATGTGTAGGCTTGCAACATATGATTAGACATGTACCTGGATTTCAGAGACCAAATCATTTGACTTTGAAAGGATCGAGCAGAGTTGAAGAAGAGAGTGTTACTACAACTTAATGACTGCCTGGAAACATATTTCAATATAGTTGTCATGCCCCTGGTCCACTTGCTGATTTAGATCATCTTGAATGTATTCCTCTATCATGACCTTCAAATCTTCCTCTTTTTTCCGCTTTCTCTCTTGAACACATGGAGGATTTAATGGTAAACATGAGGGAGCTTTCTCAATCTCTGATTTTGTTGTCTTCTCTTCATCAAGTGCTTCCCATGATTCTTTGATCTTCTCTTTTGGATCTTCTTTTTCTTCATGTTGTCCTTCAATGGCATCAAGAGAATCTCTTTTTTTGAATATTCTTCCTCAGCTGAGATGAATACCACTGGGATCGAAAGGAGATATTTAGAAGTGTTGTACCTCAGCATTGTAAGTGGGCTGAGCTACTTCATTGTGTGGGAAGGAAATGGTGGTACAGGTAGTTGAGTGGGAGTGGATATTTGAGATGGATGTGTGTGGTGCAGGAATATCCTCTTTGTAGACAAAGACGATCCCTCTAGCCCAAGAGAGTGGGTCTAGCCACAAACAAGACAATCTAATGAAAATTTCCTTGATTAGAATCGAATAAGAGGGCATACCTCTTATAATGCTAATCCACTTGATGGTGATCTTGCTTCCTTGCTCCATCTTCCTTTCGCTCCTTTCATTCAAGTACCTGAAACAAACATGCAAGAAGCAACAACAAACATGATAACATAAAATCGAATCCAATCTACTTAAAAAGTCAAGGAGATCTAAGCTATCAATTGTAATATTACACCTGATATAGGAAATAAACTATTAGTTGTATTAAAATAAACTTCAAAGAGAAATACAACTGAAGCCTTGACATTGGAGATCTCCTTTGTGATATCCAAGTCCCACTACATGCCTTTCCAACACTCTTTTGATCCTCTAACTTGACATGAAATGGATTCCAAGCTCTAGCTACCAAAGACTAGTCTTTTGTCATCCAAAATTAATCTTCTTCTATCAAAAGCTAAAGATTTGAGAATTTTGCAGCTGGTTCTATCTCTCCACCACTTTCACTATGTGTTGTATTGTAACCCAAAAAGGATAAGAGGAGGTGTTTTATATAGGGAGAGGAGGATAAGAATGAGATCCACTCAAGGGGGAAGAAGGTCTTATCTCCTTAGGAAGGTCCACTTTTAAGGGGGAAAGAACCTTATATGGATTTCTCGACCCTTATCCAACCAAACGAACATCCAACACATCGCCACTAGAAGTTTCTAGACATGAAACTCTGTTTCCTTTTATAAAAACAGTCCAGAAGTAGACCAGCGTGGGTATTGGGCTAACAGTAGCGTTGATCAGCACGGGTCACAGTGTAAAACTCTGCCATTGGCGTGGGTGAGACACTGGGAAAGAGTGTTGATCTTAAAAAATGGGTTTTAAGAAGGATTCTCTGGAAATGTTCTGAAGGGAGTGGGGACTACTTTCTTCAAACTTCAAGGGATGCAAGAGCATAGGTTTCATGGTGAAAGTATAACACAGTAGTCACTACTAGGGTTCTCTGGGATCAGGAACAGGGAGTGATAGGAGAGTGAAAAATTACTGTGTAACAGATGCCCCCTAAAGCATGAAGTCAGAGATGAGAGCGATGGCTGAAATGCTTTAAGACGGAGCAAGGACTTGGAATACCAGCATTAGAAGACCTTCAACTCAAACATACATGTACATATATGAAATCTTATAGTCATGCTTGATAAACATGAGAGGCATATAACAATAAATGAATCCATGGTATAGGCGCAACAATCCATCAAGAAAAGGATCATGTGCATGGATCCTCGGTATGGACGCAGCCATCCAACTGAAGGGATCATATGAAATAGATCCACCGCATGGGTGCAGCCATCCACATAGAGAGGATCAAAATGAAAATACCCATGGTATGGTTGCAGCCATTTGACTGAGAAGGATCAAAATGATACCCACAACATTGTCACAACTATCCGTCTAAAGAATCATGTATATAATCATGAATGACTCATCACTCCTCGCAACCTGTACTTTTGTGATCTAAGCCCAAGGTCTTGTGCTCCAACATGACCTGATCAAAGTACAAATTCTAACATGTGAATAGACATGTTGAAGTCAAACATGCTAGAAAATCACTTGATTACTGGCCAGTGATGTGAACCATTAACAAGTGCAAGAGAAACCACCCATAATGTCAATGGATCTCAAGGTACTATCTCGTACAATTCACGAAGTGTGAATAAAGAACTGAAGTCGAACACATGTGAAATCACTCAATCGAGGTCCAATGATGTGAACCTATTGTCGAGTGAAAAGAAATTTCCATTGAGGCATGGAATCTCTAAGGTAATGGAAAGGAGTTTCTAGATCAACTTCCTAGATAATGAGCTGAAGTTGACAGGAAGTGATCCATCGAAGCAAGGTTATAATGGATCCTTCATCATTGACACAAAATAGGAAACATAATGAATGAGATTAATCCAAGAATCTGACAGATGATTAGACAATGTACAGGCAAGAAGACTTCTCTTGAACATGTGGATGACACGACTCAAGAGTTTGGCAACATTTTACATCATAGGATCATAGGTGATGGTGACGCGGCAGAGATTAGATGATAGGTTAAAATGGATAACCCAAACCAAGGAAGGAATGTGATAGAGTGAGGATGTCCCAAAACCCGACACAAACAACAAATGAGTGTCAATGTTCAAGAGCGACATGCTGTCTCAAGTGAAGAATACAACTAATGAATACTTCTAATTTTCCCCCACCATTTCTGGCGAGTACCCCAATTATTTTTGAAACACAAGCTTGAAGGGGATAGCATATGCTTGTAATATAAGCCCATACTTCGGATGGATCCTACCTAGTAAATTTTAACGAGCCCTAGGAATGATAATCTCGGTTGCGTCATAATGACAAGTCCTATGTCGTTTAATCTTTTAACACGTCCGACAAAGGTGAAACTCAAAATCTTTTTCATGTTTATAGAGTTTGAAAAAGACATGGAAAAAAAACTCCAAGGGTCCCTTTTTATAAATTTGTCTCTCGAACCCAAAAAGGTAGAAAACAATATTCAAGAGAACTTTTTTTGTAAATATTTTTATCCCAGCCCAAAAATGGGGTAAATGTATACTAGGTAAACGACGTTTTGCAGCCTTTAACGAGTTCAAAATGACAAGAACTCGACAATATTTTCATATGTTGAGAGTCATAAAAGAGCTAAAAGATAACTCCCTACTTTTATTTGCTTTAATGAGTCTAAAAGGGAAAACTACTCGTCAATCTTTTCATTTTTTACGAGTCAGAAAAGAGCTTAAATGTGACTTGTCCTGGAGGAATGAGTGGTATAAAGGGTAGAAACTAGTTCCGATTATGGTGTAACTACTAAAAAACTAAGAGGTTAAGACACTGGCTAGTAAAACCACTCATCGTTGCGGTTCCTCAAGAAAGGGTAAAAAAACCAAGTGAAAGTGAATGATTAGCCAAAGAGATGGTGGCGATGGAATGGATAAAAAACCAAGGGTTATATGATGGGAGAGGCTGATAAAAATTGAAAGCACGAGGGTTAAAATCGAGATGGGTTCATTTTTCTAGAAGCCTGAACCACGGGGAACTATGCTTCGATTCAATTTCATGTTTACACAAGCTTGAAACGAAAAACTATGCTTGGATGAAAAAATGGCATGCCCCCAACATGATCAGAGCTGAGGCACATGCCCCCCAAACTTCATTCCATTCACTGAAGTAGACATCAGGTTGTTCAAATGTGGATGGAATGAAGTTTCACTTTCAAGATCAAAGAAAGACTCAACTGGAATTTGACGAGATCTTAATCGAATACTTGATTTGGAAAAGGGAGTTGTTTCATTTTTTAACGAGGTTGACACAATAAAAGAACTATCCTCAAGACTCCTTCTTTCATTTTTTAAGGAGATTGAAACAAGACCAGGAACCATGCTCCAACACTTTGTTTCATTTCTTAATGAGGTTGACACAAGACCAGGAACTATCCTCATGACTCCTTGTTTCATTTTTTAAGGAGCTTGATACAAGACAAAGGACCATGCTCTGACACCTTGTTTCATTTTTTAATGATGTTGACACAAGACCAGGAACTATCCTCATGACATCTGTTTCATTTTTTAACAAGGTTGATACAGGAAAAAAATATCCTCGAAATACTTCTCATTTTTTAATGAGGTTGATACAGGAACAAACTATCCTCACATGCTATTTCATTTTTTAATGAGGTTGACATAGAAAAGAACTATCCTCGTAACAACTGATCATGGACCATAC
Organism: Pinus tabuliformis; assembly: GCA_031772625.1. Lineage (NCBI taxonomy): Eukaryota > Viridiplantae > Streptophyta > Pinopsida > Pinales > Pinaceae > Pinus > Pinus tabuliformis. The sequence goes on along the minus strand of CM062808.1, from coordinate 382,545,437 downwards.
GAGAACATGGCCCCCAAGAGGTCCTCACTAGATGAGAGAACTACACTCTGGGAGGAACACATGTCAACTGGTACAAATGACAGATCAGGTTCCAATGCCCCCAGTACATGATGTACCATGCCATCTGCATGATCATCAGAAGATGTGGAGACAGAAGGGGTAGCCACATAATTTACCTGTGGTGGAGAGGGTACTGCTTGAAAATGAGAACAAATAGGGGATGTTGGTAGGATTGGAGCCATCTAGTGACCGAAGAATGATAATTGAACAATGGTCACTATTCTCCCTTCATGTGGAAATAAACCACATGAAAGAGCGAAGAAACAAGAGCTCCCATGACATAAACATAGTCATGTCCAAGGAGAAGATCGAAGTCTAAGGGACCTTGGAGTACCATCATGTCTGTATAGATGGTCTTTCCTCCCAAAGTAATAGGGAACTTTGGAAGGATCCCTAAAGGTTGACTGACTCCTCCATTTAAAGACAACATATTTTGGGTGAAAGCTTGCCATGTAGTAGAAGACATGATGTTAACAAAAGAACCTTCATCTAATAGGGTGCCATGTACTACCATATTATAGGCTTGTACCATAATATAGAAAGGCACATAAGATGGGAGGTGGAATGTGGTCAATTGAATCCAATCAAAAGAAACAACAAAACTGCGGTGGGGGTGTCATAGGATTGCCCCCATGCTTTACAGGATTAGGAGAAGGACTCTCCTGAACAACTGGGATGGGAGGGACACTCTTCGATTCATGAGAATTTGAGGAGATGATAAGAACATGAGCAGTATGATCACTACTCCCTTTAGGAACAAAGTGAACAACTGAAGGTGGAGTGTTATCGAGAAATCTAGTGTCCACTCGAAGCTGCTAGTCCCACTAAGATTGGTAGCTATCTTAGAAACAAACAAACTAAAAATACTTTTGTTTTCTTTTATGAGAAGTAGATAAGAGGGGAATGAAGGACATCAACCTCAGTCTTGCACTTGGTTCCTTGCTCGGTTCCTCTCCCTTCTGGCAGATCCTTGCCGCTTCTCCTTTGTCTACCCAGCTTCAAAGAGCACCTGTGGAATCAAAGTAGCATAATACTATCGAAGAACAGATATATACAATCATAAACAATATAGGACCAAATGTATATTGACCACACATATGCATATATCATCAAACGTACAAGAATGTGGAGGAAAAATTGAATAGCTTTATTAATATCAAGAATAGCAAAGAGGATTACAACCAATTGTTCTGACCCAGCGTCATCCTCTAGCATGAAAGCCCTTCTTTCACCTCATGAAAAGCTTAGATCACCAAACACTATGATATTCCACAAAGAAACCAACAACACTTCCTTACAAGATACAAAATTCCAGCCTTTGGATCTCTGGGATGAGGGATCCATATATAGATGATTACAGGGGGTGAGTTAGCTTCTGGGATTTTGATTAGTGCCCTCTCTCTGATAGTTCTTGATTCCACTTGGAGGTTGATGATCTCCTACTCATCCCTGGGCAAATTCAGAGAGGTAAGTGTCATAGGAGAAGTTTCTAGAAGATTCTATGATCATCCACCTTGCAAACTATTTCTTCCATTTGTCCACTCTCGCCCATCGCACCCTACAGAATGGCTTTTCAGTATTCATCGCACGCTTTACACTGGGCAGGTGGGATGCATCGCACCCTTAGCACTGAGCAACCTGTATGGTCCAGTTTTGACCAGTTCTAAGCAGTTTTCTGTGGAAAACTTCTAGGAGATGATGTAATCAGCTAACCTTGTTCTTTTAGGGTGTGGAGTGTTAGGACTCCACTGTGTATCATTTTTGCTATATATTTTGACACCATTCTATTCTTATAACCATGAACTCCATTATCTTTTTCATCTACTTTATCCCAAGGTATATAGAAACCTCTTCTTTATTATATGTTTAATCTGTTTTACATTTAATTCCGTAATACTCTTATATTTTATCATTAATTGAAGTGTATTGCTGCTAACACAAGTCCAAAGATCACAGATAAGTTATATGCCTTGTTGGGAACAAGCGGCCGTTGCTGAGACAGCTGACTCCGTTGCTGAAACAGCTGACTCCGTTGCTGAAACAGCGGACTCAGTTGCTGAAACAGCCGTCAAGTGTGGAGCGATAAAAAGGTGTCTTGTGAACTCCTAATTACCTCACATTAATTATCAACCCAGGGACGACTTTTTATTTCAAGAGTGTACTCTGTCTGAGGCGGCTATTTTCTTAAGAGCAATGTTGTGCAATATAGTGCTTAAAACCCAAAAATAGATGAACGCTTGAAAAAGAAATCTAATTGGAACAGCAAGAAACTAAATCATTCATTCAAACAACCATCAATCGAGGATATGGTAGCAATGACTCAGTCCTCTAGAAATTGATGAAGGAAAAGGAATTAGAGTATGGATCATGGTTCTGGGAGCATAATAGCGTCTGCTGTGTCTCACGACAGCCTTGATCCTCCTCCCACACTAAAGCAATAAATGCAAGGAAAAGGAATGGCAAAAAGCAGCATGAAACGAAATGGAAAGCAGTAAATGAAATAGCAATTAAAAGAACTAAATCTCGCGAGTTAAAACTGAACTCTCATTCCGCAATCAAATAACAATCGGCAAAAGCAATTCCAATGAACTTTACTTTATGAGACGATATTTACAAATGAATTATGGAACAACAATAATCAAATGAAACAACAGCAATCAAATGGAACAACAATCCTTAATGAATTACAAAATAACAACTATCACCCGTATGTACATGATTTACATTAATATAGCAATATGAAAGTATTGAATGATATAACTATATTTCTGAACGAAGGAACATTGTCCTCAAGCCTCACAAATACTATTTCACATGGATTGGATAACAGTAACATTCATACCAACGTTCCGCTACGGACATAGCTGAGAAATGCAATTCGAATAGATCCACTTATACAATGCAGAGACATGAGAGAAAGAACTCCTTCAGATATCAATTATAATGAGGCATAGTATATCACATATAAAGAATGTATCAGATTACTTAATAACAGAAATGAACAAACCACACGCAATTTACCATATAATACAACAGCGGCAAGTGTCCGTTGGAGCCGGGCCCGTAGCTTCCAATGGCACCACCGTAAATTATTTCAGATGCAGGGAGAAAGTAAATGCCAAGCCTTTTATATTAACGCATCAATGATAATACAACAACACTAATTCCCAAAGAGATTCGATCGTCTGAGTTCTGAAACTTAGAATTACAAAAACAGTCCTCTTTCCCCGTCTTTGATCTTGGGTTTCATTTAAATAGAGAAATATCAGAGCATGGATAATTACAAAATGATTTGTTTTACAGAATTGGATGGATCCTAACCAATTGATCAACCAGATCAAGGCGAATTTTGGCTTTGCAGTTAAGATTTGGAGGGCGGCCGCAACAGCAAATCTCAGAAAATCGTGCTCAAAGAACCCTGCGTTTCTCCCTGTACAAGCCGAATTTGGGAAATCTGTTCTTTTGGAAGATAATTGGGCCCGTTCTGGACAAAACCCATGTTCCGGATTTTCCAAATTCGTCTTCATTTGCTCAGAATCTTAACCGCAAAACTGTCACTCCTTAAACCAGCGAATTTCTGAGTTGGCTGATTTAAAAATCAAATCTTCAATCTGGAAGTTACTTTGGAGGCTAAAAATGGTAGATAAGGTTACAACCAACTTATTAGAACTATCATTGGTAAAATAATGCATAATAATCAATTTATTAAAAATAAAAGAGAATAAATAATATTCATCCATGAGAGCATAAATCATTTATAAAATGGATTTAAATGATAAATTATAATAAATGTCATGATGAAGAATGGTGGAAATGGGTGGAATAAACGTTCACAAGTGACAATAATCATGGCATATTAACGACCCTACACACCCCCACACTCAATATGTTACATGTCCTCATGCAACGAAAACTGAATGTATTGCATGTCCTCATGCAACCCAAAGACAAAAACCATGTGTTAACCAAGCAATAAAAATTTGAGAATAACTGAATGCTTCCTTAATCAATAAATATTCAATTTTAGCAATCTTGATGAAGGCATAACAATTTTTACATTGACATTCAACTATATGTATGAAGTTGCAGCAAAATATAATATAAGTAACAACAAACTTCATTAAGCATTTTCTCAAAACTACAAACCAGATTTTGTTGAAATGTTGCAAGTAAATTTTCAATACATGAAGGCTTCTATGATCCAAAAATCAGATCGTTTTGATGCATGGATCATGAGATATAAACAAAATGGCTGTAGGTGAGAGTGCATGATTTCCGAAATTTTATGAACCAATTTATCTTGAATTTATCTAGGTATGTGTATTTTAATAGTATGTCTGTGTTTCCTAGAGATCACAAGAATTGAGTTCATAGTTTTTGAAAATATCAAGGAAATCAGTTTCTATACTGAAATTGTATGCCTTAAAGGAGAGAAAATAGAAAACATCCATCATGCGTAGCAATTCCTCCCCCTCTCTGAAAAATTAGCATGTCCTCATGCGATGCTAGAAAACAAATAGAGGTGGTTGCTACCAGCTGTTGAATTCTACGCTTGGTGTAAAACAACATGGAATAAGGGGGGTGGTGAGAGTGAATAAGAATAGCACTGGAGGATAAAGAATATGAATGGCGTGGTGATAAGAAAGAAATGAATGAAAAGAACACTCCCCCATACTCGAAAATGATATGCTGTTGAAAAAGGGAAAGTGGTAAAGATGTGGAATGAAAGATGACAAATAATGCTCAAAATGGATTGTCATTAGATTCTCCTAAATTTATAATAACTTAGAAAACTATGCAATTTTACCTCAAGTTTTACCTCCAAAAATGTGGAATGACATATAAATACTGGCAGTTGTTGAAGCTGATGTAGGCAGAGTTGGTGCTGAAAGTGATGCAAAAGGTAGAATCCAGGGAAGCACATCATGTCTGAAGAATTGTTCACGTTCACGAGCCTCTACTGTGAAGTGCAATAGTGTGGTCATGCTACGAATAGAATGCTGCCCATACTTGTTGTTCTCCTGTAAACAAAGCACTATTTTGCATACAATGTTCTTGAATCCATAGTGTTAGCTTTGAATAGCAACAAAGAAAATGCATGCAAAATTGCAATTAGAAAAACTTATGTATACATGCAATACTACTATGTTGTCAAATCAACAAGGTATGGCAAAGTGTAGTAATCATATCGCATGCAATCCCATAATGCATACATTCCCCCCCTCCAATTGGAAAATGGGTTCCATAACCATAAAGCATATGAGAGGGGTGGTGCGGACGGCAAGGCAATGGAATGAACAATATATCAGTAAGTAAAGCAGGGTACACTTATCAATGATAGGACGGTGAAAATTATGGTTATGTTGTGAGCAAAGTGTGTAAAGATAGTTATGAATAAGAGATAGGACGCTTTGGATTGATGATAGTTTATACAAAACGAAAAAAGGACAACAATATGCTAAAAAGATGCTTTGCTGACAGTATTCTAGCTGAAAATGATGTGATTGATCATAAAACACTTTCTCATGCATAAAGGTTCAAACAGGGAAAAAGTTAAGGAAATAACTTCTCTGATAAAAAGAAAATAAGAAAAGGGTATTATAATAATAATTGACGAAAATATATAACTTCAATACCATAAGCAGAGCCTCTGCTGCCAGCAGGCATCCATAGCCTCGGCAGGGTTGCTTTTTAACCCATATGAGCCAGGATCCTCATTTTATAAATGGAGAGTTACAGTGCTGTTCTACAGAAGAGATCAGTGTGCTGGCGTGGTAACCAGACAACCACACTGCCATTCACTAGGAGGTAGCAAAAGTGATCAGGCCGGCTCGTGATGAGACCTCCTGTTCCAAGGATAATTTGGCTATCCAATGGATCATAACCCTGGTGTGGTGGCCATAATGGGAATGTCACTTTGTTACAGCCTTATGAACATGGTAGGCTGGCTCGTAATGAGACCCCCTATCCTCCATCTGCGAACAAAATTTTGTTGTTATTACACATTGTTATGATAAAAAGAGGGAGGCTCAATACTCCTTAAGAGCAGGGATGGCGGAAGAAGTTGAAGATGTCAATATAAAAAAATATACCCATAATCTAATTTATTACAGACAGAGAAGATTATAACCAGGAAGGGTGGAACCAGCATGGTATTAAGATGATCAATCAGTATCATGTACAACATAGAACAATGCAGTAAAGGAATATATAAATAATTGTGTCCCTTTTAAAAAGAATCTATCATCAAGGAGCTGTCCTTTTAAAGATCATAACGTGAATAATATTAACTTTGCTTTAAAAGAATCCATAATTCCTGTCCTCATAAAAGTAGTGTACTTCATGTCATGAAAGAGAATCAAGAGAATGTGGTTGAGCTGAACTATGAATAATCCCACAAGAGAAAGGAAAGGGTTGCCCTCAAAAATATTCCCAAAGTGTTGGTCTTTTGAATGAACAGCAAAAAGACTCAAAAAGTGGTGTTCCGTGTAGGGAACATCAAAGAAAATGCACACAAAAAACAAAAATACACACAGAAAACGCGAAAATGCAAATGTCGTTCCTTTTGAAAGAGAAGAATCCATGCAAGCAAAAACTCGAACTATTGTTCCTTTTGAAAAAGGAACAGCAAAAACTCAAACTGATGTTCCTTTTGAAAAAGGAACAACAAAAACACGAACTGCTGTTCCTTTTGAAAAAGGAACAACAAAAACTCAAACTGCTGTTCCTTTTGAAAAAGGAACAGCAAAAACTCAAACTGCTGTTCCTTTTGAAAAAAAAGAACAGCAAAAACTCAAACTGCTGTTCCTTTTGAAGAAGGAACAACAAAAAACTCAAACTGCTGTTCCTTTTGAAAAAGGAACAGCAAAAACTCAAACTGCTGTTCCTTTTGAAAAAGGAACAGCAAAAACTCAAACTGCTGTTCCTTTTGAAAAAAAGGAACAGCAAAAACTCAAACTGTTGTTCCTTTTGAAAAAGGAACAGCAAAAACTCAAACTGTTGTTCCTTTTGAAAAAGGAACAGTAAAAAACTCAAACTGCTGTTCCTTTTGAAAAAGGAACAACAAAAAACTCAAACTGCTGTTCCTTTTGAAAAAGGAACAGCAAAAAAACTCAAACTGCTGTTTCTTTTGAAAAAGGAACAGCAAAAACTCAAACTGCTGTTCCTTTTGAAAAAGGAACAGCAAAAACACACCAAATGTTGTTCCTTTTGAAAAAGGAACAGTAAAACTCAAACTGCTGTTCCTTTTGAAAAAGGAACAGCAAAAACACACCAAATGTTGTTCATTTTGAAAAAGGAACAGCAAAAACACACCCAACGTGAAAGTGCAAAAAGGTGCTGTTCCATTTCGAAAAGGAACAGCAAAACGTGAAAGTGCAAAAAGGTGCTGTTCCACAGCAAAATGTAAAAGTGCAAAAAGTGTTGTTCCATTTCGAAAAGGAACAACAAAATGTAAAAGTGCAAAAAGTGTTGTTCCATTTCGAAAAGGAACAGCAAAATGTGAAAGTGCAGAAAGTGTTGTTCCATTTCGAAAAGGAACAGCAAAATGTGAAAGTGCAGAAAGGTGCTGTTCCATTTCGAAAAGGAACAACAAAACGTGAAAGTGCGAAAAGTGCTGTTCCATTTCGAAAAGGAACAACAAAACGTGAAAGTGCGAAAAGTGCTGTTCCATTTCGAAAAGGAACAACAAAACGTGAAAATGCAAAAGTGCTGTTCCATTTTGAAAAGGAACAGCAAAATGAATTGTGAAAAAGGAACAACAAAATGTACTGTGAAAAAGGAACAGCAAAATGAATGGCTGAACCAAAAAGTGCTATTCCTTTAGAAAATAAATAGCAACACGACAATGATGTCCTTTTGAAAAAGGAACAACAGGAACGACAAAAAATGCACACAAATGTTGTTCCTTCAGAAAAGGAACATCAGAATATACAACCATAAAATGCAAGCACGCAAAGAATGAATTAGCTGTTCACTGTATTGAAGCTGAGGATGGGTCACAGTTTGAATGAAGCAACACCTGAAACACAAAATATAAGAGAAATTAGAAAAGAAACAACAAAAAGCAGTATGTAAATAAATAAATTGAGTTACAACAGCTATGATGTTATGTCAAAAAAATGATCTATTTGAAAAATGTTTTGGCAGCAGTGACAAGACATGAATCTTAAAATTGAAATCAATTCTTCATTTGTTCTATTATGAATCCGTTGGGTAATGATTTGGATAAAATTCCTTTGTTTTATAAAAATTTCTTTGAAAAATCACTCGTCCATAAGTTGACCTTCTTTATTTTCCCAAGACCTGCAAAAAACGAGTATCTACCTGCAATAAAACATTAAATCATGAAGAAAGAGAGGTGTACGGGCTCCCTTAATCCAAGAATTATGTAAAAAACTAACAAGTAGTTACTCTATATAACAAATCCATAGAGAAAATAACACAGTAAAGTTTATTTGTTACCTGCGGGAGAGCAGTGGCCAATCATACTAACCAGCAGTGTTTTAATCACAACTTCTTTGTTTTTCGTCCAAATTGAGTGATTCCAAAGCCAAATGAAAGCTAATTCAATGGTGTATCTCCAATAGAAACAGGTTTTAAAAACTCAATGATATGATATGTCAAATTTGATTAGAACAACCTGCATAATAGAGTCATCTTCGATTACCCGGCTTAGACCAACAGTTGATATTTCAAGCGTAACTTTTTCGTTTGATGTCGGATTCAAATGATTCAAATTGGAAATGAAAGTAGATTCATTTATTTATCTCCAATAGAAACAGGTTTTGAAGACAAGAAGAATTGATAGGTCAAATATTGTAAGGAACAGCTGGAAAAACATAGTTTTAAGGGTGCTGATTTACGATAGACAGTCAGTATTTTGATCATAACTTCCCCATACGATATCGAAAATGAGTGATTCTAATTGAATTGTAAACTAGATTCATAGGGGAATCTACCATAGAAACAGGTTTTAAAAATTCATCCATTTAGGCCTCCAAAAAGTGACTGTCCCAACTCTGTTCCTGAGCTGCCCGCTAGACATCCGGTCAATGTTTTGGCTCTAACTTTTTCGTTTCAAATCCAAATTGAGTGATTCCAATTGGATTGGAAAGTAGACATCAAGGGATATTTAGGATAGAAACAGGTTTTAAAAATATGGTCATTTAGGCCTCCAAAAACTGACTGTCCCAACTCTGTTCCTGAGCTGCCCGCTAGACACCCTGTCAATGTTTTGGTTCTAACTTTTTCGTTTCAAATCCAAATTGAGTGATTCAAATTGGGTTAGAAAGTAGACATCAAGGGCTACCTAGGGTAGAAACAGTTTTTAAAAATATTCATTTTCGGTCCCTCAAAACTTGACTGTCCCGACTGTTTTTCCAGAAAGTTCATCAAGCCCGCAAGCCAAAAAAATGAAATTCAAGCATTTTCTTTTAAATTGGTGATAAAAATGAAAATGAGTGTTTGTAGAACTTATTATTTCCATTATGATTCATCTACAAACACAAATTATAAAAAAAATATCACCGATGTTGATTTGCATAGCATGTTGCAACAAAAACCCTAGTTTTACAAAAGAACAAAATGCACTTATTTATGTCCTTATTTTGTTTTATTTTATTCACTAACCTACTTTGATTGAAAAATGAATATAACTACGTATATGAGTACTTCCAGTGAAGCCATTGTCGAAATAAGGCTTCATGTATACACATACCCAAATTTGAAAGATGCATATTAATGAAAATTAGGGTATAAGAAGCCATCTTCCCTTGAAAAAATGATATCAAAAATTGTTGAAACATGGAGTGATGTTGCAAGCAAATGATGGAGTGAAACCAATCTTCAATGTATCCTCTACTTTTTTGATCTTGCATAGCCATCATATCATGAAGTTCTTGGGCTTTTAAAATAGCTTGTTGATGCATAGTAAAAGAAACCTCATTTTCTTCCATAGCTTCTACAATTTTTGCATTTGAAACATTCTGAATCTCATTGTAGGTTTTCTCTAATGACACATGTGAGATAGAATGGGTGGGAAGGGTGCGTAAATTTTCCAGCTCATCATTGTAAGCATGTTGTACTGGTTTATTATGGTGAGGGTGTGAAATTAGTTGAGCAGGAGCATTTTGATGATGTGGCTGATTGGGTTGTGTGAATGGTTTTGATGGGCAAGCAAGGTGTTGTGAAAGAGCTGGTGGAGAATATGGAGAATGCGCTTGTGCTACAAGATGAGGGAGAGTAGTCATGCCATCATAAGATGAACCATGCCCAAATTGTAAACAAGATAGGTGGTTATATTGAAATTGACATGGCTGCCCTAACACATTAGCATTCCATAATGTATTATGCAAGTATGATAATGGAGAAAAAGTGTTTTGAACCATACCTATAGGCCTTGATTTCCGTGGTTTTGACCTTGTTGCAGCTTCCTCATCTCTTTGATATGCTACTTCCATCGTAGATAAGGAAGAGTGAGTATCTATGAGATGCTCCTTTCGGTCATGAGAACAAAACACTTCATCAAATTCTTCATTTTTATGAACCTGCAAAACATTCAATTTTTCATTTAGAGAGCTAATAAAATCAACTTTAAAATTTTCAAATAAAACATTGATTTCAGCTCTTATGTCTCCTATTCTTGTAGCTGATTTGGAGAACAAAGAAAAAACATCTCTAGAATTCTTACCAGCCTTGGAGATTCCTCTTGAATACCCTATGCACAACTCACAAACATCATCATATGATAACTGAAAAACATCACCTTTTCCTATCAGATTTAGGGTTTCTAAATATTCATCTTTGATTCCTTTAAGAAGGAGTGTTTTTAAGATTTCTTTTTCCAAATGCTTATGCTTTGATTTTTTAAGGTTATAATGAAATCGATCTACATAGTCCTCCAAACTTTCATCTTCCCCTTGTATCATACTGAAAATATCTTCATTGGATTTGCAATAGTCTTGGTACTTCTTCAAGAATATGTTCTTCATGTCCTCCCATGTTTGGATGCACTTCCCATCTAGGCTCATGAACCATCGGAGAGCTGCTCCTTTTAGAGTAAGAGGAAACACTTTCAATCTTTGATCATTAGTACAATAATCATATCCTCTACAAAGTATTTCAAACTCAAACAAAAATGTATGTGGATCTTCATTTGCTAAACCATGAAAATTTGGTAAAGATGGGGGAATTATGTGCATTTGTATCACTCCTCCTAGATCTTTGATAGGAAATTCAAAAGTAGAAACGTGAGCCATTTCTTACCATAGTTTAAGACGTTCTTCATGTGTTTCTTCGAGGCTCCTTCTTCAAATGTTCCTGTCAATCGGTTAGTGAAATGGGTGGTGCTTACATCACCACTTGAGTGAAATCATGTGATTCATTTTTTTTTTTAAAAATCTATTTTTCCTAATAATTCACACAAAAATTCAAACATCTATTTCTATTCTAGGTTCTTTAGAGTCCTGCTGGAAAGCGGACGGTGGAGCAGGGCTTTTACATGCTCCGTACGCAGGTTCTTACCTTCCGTTTTTAAGATCCAACTCTTCCCTAGCAGGCACTCATCAGATTCACACTACTCTTTAGAAATGGCTACACTCTCCCCGGCAACGGCGCCAAAATGTGGAGCGATAAAAAGGTGTCTTGTGAACTCCTAATTACCTCACATTAATTATCAACCCAGGGACGACTTTTTATTTCAAGAGTGTACTCTGTCTGAGGCGGCTATTTTCTTAAGAGCAATGTTGTGCAATATAGTGCTTAAAACCCAAAAATAGATGAACGCTTGAAAAAGAAATCTAATTGGAACAGCAAGAAACTAAATCATTCATTCAAACAACCATCAATCGAGGATATGGTAGCAATGACTCAGTCCTCTAGAAATTGATGAAGGAAAAGGAATTAGAGTATGGATCATGGTTCTGGGAGCATAATAGCGTCTGTTGTGTCTCACGACAGCCTTGATCCTCCTCCCACACTAAAGCAATAAATGCAAGGAAAAGGAATGGCAAAAAGCACCATGAAACGAAATGGAAAGCAGTAAATGAAACAGCAATTAAAAGAACTAAATCTCGCGAGTTAAAACTGAACTCTCATTCCGCAATCAAATAACAATCGGCAAAAGCAATTCCAATGAACTTTACTTTATGAGACGATATTTACAAATGAATTATGGAACAGCAATAATCAAATGAAACAACAGCAATCAAATGGAACAGCAATCCTTAATGAATTACAAAATAACAACTATCACCCGTATGTACATGATTTACATTAATATAGCAATCTGAAAGTGTTGAATGATATAACTATATTTCTGAACGAAGGAACATTGTCCTCAAGCCTCACAAATACTATTTCACATGGATCGGATAACAGTAACATTCATACCAACGTTCAGCTACGGACATAGCTGAGAAATGCAATTCAAATAGATCCACTTATACAATGCAGAGACATGAGAGAAAGAACTCCTTCAGATATCAATTATAATGAGGCATAGTATATCACATATAAAGAATGTATCAGATTACTTAATAACAGAAATGAACAAACCACACGCAATTTACCATATAATACAACAGCGGCAAGTGTCCGTTGGAGCCGGGCCCGTAGCTTCCAATGGCACCGCCATAAATTATTTTAGATGCAGGGAGAAAGTAAATTCCAAGCCTTTTATATTAACGCATCAATGATAATACAGCAACACTAATTCCCAAAGAGATTCGATCGTCTGAGTTCTGAAACTTAGAATTACAAAAACAGTCCTCTTTCCCCGTCTCTGATCTTGGGTTTCATTTAAATAGAGAAATATCAGAGCATGGATAATTACAAAATGATTTGTTTTACAGAATTGGATGGATCCTAACCAATTGATCAACCAGATCAAGGCGAATTTTGGCTTTGCAGTTAAGATTTGGAAGGCGGCCGCAACAGCAAATCTCAGAAAATCGTGCTCAAAGAACCCTGCGTTTCTCTCTGTACAAGCCGAATTTGGGCAATCTGTTCTTCTAGAAGATAATTGGGCCCGTTCTGGACAAAACCCATGTTCCGGATTTTCCAAATTCGTCTTCATTTGCTCAGAATCTTAACCGCAAAACTGTCACTCCTTAAACCAGCGAATTTCTGAGTTGGCTGATTTAAAAATCAAATCTTCAATCTGGAAGTTACTTTGGAGGCTAAAAATGGTAGATAAGGTTACAACCAACTTATTAGAACTATCATTGGTAAAATAGTGCATAATAATCAATTTATTAAAAATAAAAGAGAATAAATAATATTCATCCATGACAGCATAAATCATTTATAAAATGGATTTAAATGATAAATTATAATAAATGTCATGATGAAGAATGGTGGAAATGGGTGGAATAAACGTTCACAAGTGACAATAATCATGGCATATTAACGACCCTACATCAAGCACGCAAATCCCGTTATGCGTAATTTGCGATTCTGGAAGAACTTTTTGTGGAATAGTAGCAGCAGCACGAAGACACGGTTACCTGGATTATTCTGAAGATAGCACTGTTATGGTCTCTGTTGTAACAGCATCTTTTTTTTGGAAGAACAGAATAGTCCTATTTTGGGAAAGAGAACAGAATTGAGATAATGTAGATTCGCTCTCATGTAAATTGTAAAAGATGTCTCCTCTTTAAAAAGAGGAGACATCATCATTAGAGGGGGGTTATTTTTTTTTTTTGTAAAAAGCTACAGGAGAGTATTGTGTGAGAACTGGAGCTAGTCTCCATCTGTAATGTATCGGTTACTTTGACAGATGAATAAAATCTTCTTTTGAACGTTCCAGTTTAATTCTTTCTCTTGGGGAATCTTGTGAGAAGGAAAGGGCCTGCCTTCCTCACAAGATTCACCCTCTTGGTTCCTGTAGTTTGTTTAATTCTTTGTGTGTTTGCACTTCCCTCAATTCTGTTGTTGGACACTAGTTACACAGTTTAGTAATACTCTGTTTCTTTAGCACTACATGTATTGAATGCATGAATGAATGATGTTGGGAAGCATGTGCTGAAGATTCCTGCATAAAGGAATAGGGTCTTGCTCCCATTGATTGTTTTCCTTTGCCTGCAGTGTGATTAGGAACGAGAGAACAAGTGCTGAAGGTTCCTGTTCATGGGAATAGGGTCTTGATCTCTTGAAGCTACTTTTCTTACAGTGTGATTAAGTGTCAGGCATCAGGTGCTGAAGTTCCTCACTAAGGAATAGGGTCCTGTTCCTGCTGTAGTTGAATGATTTCTTTCCTTGTGGATTGATTTTCCTTTATTTGGATTGTAACTGTAACAGAGAAATCATTTCTGCTATAACTTAATTGACTTCAGCTTTGATTAAGTAGAGTGTGAATCAGTAGATTGATGAGATTAATAATCGTGTGTCCTTCTTTTACTACAACATTGATTCTGCTTTTGAAATTGAGCATATCCAGTGCGCGATTATCTTTGAAATAAAAAGACCTTCTCGAGTTGACAATTTATGTGGAGCTTGAATTGTGAAAACAATTAAAGCGACCAACATTTTGGCGCCGTTGCCGGGGAAGGTAATTATAGATTTCAAAAGCATTCATCTTTTCTTTTTAATGTGCAGATTGTATGAGAGGACGCGGAAACCAGAAGGAAAATAACCGCACAGGTGGCAAAGGCTGGGGAGGACGAAAAACTTTTATCGACGAGATTGTATCAAAGGCTGAATCATCACAAAGACCAGTCACTTGCCCAGTGGCTGAAACACAAGAACCAGCCACTGGGGCACAAGAACCAGCTACGACTGTGCATCAACAAAATACCCCAACAGAGTCAACCAGTACACAAGGTTTACATACTATGACATCTCTATGGGAGGAGAATGAATTCCTGAAGTCTGAATTAGAAGCTTACAAGAAGGAACTCACCATGGCTCGAGAAGCTTTTGAAAGAGAACTGAATCTCCATACATTAGCACACGTAGCCTCAATGCAAAATAAGGAGCCATGCAAAGAATACATGTGCCAGGAGTGTGGCAACATTTACCAGAATGCAGGCTACAAACTAGTTCAATTATCTGAGGCATCTACATCAGCTGGAATAAGAGAGGGATGCCCTACTGCTCCACAAGAACCAGTAGGACTCTCTATAAAGCAAGAAGAAGAAATCAAACCTCAGATATCCCGTCCTTTGCAGGTTGATGCAGCCATCCAGACAGAGGAAACAACGTCCCAACCCACTACTTTTGATGCAGCCATCCAGACAGAGGAAACAACGTCCCAACCCACTACTTTTGATGCAGCCATCCAGACAGAGGAAACAACGTCCCAACCCACTACTTCTGATGCCAAGACACAGACTCTGCCATGGAATCAATTGGAACAGATGAACAAATGGAAGAAGCAATATGCTGAAGAACAAGATATAATATTACGACAGCATAAGTTACAATGGAAGAACCACGTATATGCCAACTGGGATAGTTGGGACCAAATAATGCAAGAGCACAGGGAGTATAAAAAGGAAGCCAGAGAATCTAAGGCAAAGATAGCCTTGATGTTTTCATTAGTCCAGAAGTTGATGGCTACGCGCAAACCCTCTGTAAACTACTCTCTCTTTCTTTCTGAACGATTAGTTTATTTCCAATTAAAAGCAATAGCAAATGGCAGACCATATGAACTAATGACTTCAGAGAAATTTGTTGAAACCTTTAAGGAGGCCCCTGAGAGTGACCAACATTTGCTGTGCGAACTCTACCTGCATAATGAGGCCATTCCCGAGAATAGGAAAGATAATATTATTCCAATTGCAGGAGATATACAAATCAGGGCATTTGCTTCATTTTTGTCTAACCAGCTCACTTGGCAGACTGCGTTCACTGCAAGCAGTCATAATGAGGAGAATAAACTCCTGTGGATTAGACCAGAGCCTTTAAGCCCAGCCATGTTCATCGCACAATATTATGAATTCTTGCAGAAGCCAGGAATGAATGAGTACATGCAGCAATTACAGGCTTCAATACTTTTTAAGTGTCAACAGCACATTAGAATGAAGGGTACTGCTGCATTGAAGGCCAATGATATGTTTTGGCAGCAGTCATGTAAGGAAAGACAGGATTATCACCCTTTTAACCCTCTCAATTTTCAAGTTGCATTATCCAGGGTCCCTAAGTACATTGATTGCATTCAACATTGTGGAGTAAACTGGATCGGGTATCACTTCCGTTTTCCAATTTTATGGCTGCCTTCAGACAAATATCAATGTCATTACCAGTTGACTGACAGAGATGAAGCCTTGGCATGGCAACATTTGCAGAACAACAGCGGATTCCGAGCTCCTACAGATGCCACCTTCTCCAGCTACTGCTTGAGTAATTTGCATGCTCAGTCCCAGTACTCAGACTCTGATTCAGACTAGGGGTTGCCTGAGGACATGCAACATTTTTAGCTGGGGGGGATGTTAGGACTCCACTATGTATCATTTTTGCTATATATTTTGACACCATTCTACTCTTATAACCATGAACTCCATTATCTTTTTCATCTACTTTATCCCAAGGTATATAGAAACCTCTTCTTTATTATATGTTTAATCTGTTTTACATTTAATTCCGTAATACTCTTATATTTTATCATTAATTGAAGTGTATTGCTTCTAACACAAGTCCAAAGATCACAGATAAGTTATATGCCTTGTTGGGAACA
The DNA here is from genome assembly GCA_031772625.1 of Pinus tabuliformis. Taxonomy (NCBI): domain Eukaryota; kingdom Viridiplantae; phylum Streptophyta; class Pinopsida; order Pinales; family Pinaceae; genus Pinus; species Pinus tabuliformis. The sequence continues at coordinate 382,528,702 of CM062808.1, read as the reverse complement.
AGCGGCCGTTGCTGAGACAGCTGACTCCGTTGCTGAAACAGCTGACTCCGTTGCTGAAACAGCGGACTCAGTTGCTGAAACAACCGTCAAGCACGCAAATCCCGTTATGCGTAATTTGCGATTCTGGAAGAACTTTTTGTGGAATAGTAGCAGCAGCACGAAGACACGGTTACCTGGATTATTCTAAAGATAGCACTGTTATGGTCTCTGTTGTAACAACATCTTTTTTTTGGAAGAACAGAATAGTCCTGTCTTGGGAAAGAGAACAGAATTGAGATAATGTAGATTCGCTCTCATGTAAATTGTAAAAGATGTCTCCTCTTTAAAAAGAGGAGACATCATCATTAGAGGGGGGTTATTTTTTTTTTTTTGTAAAAAGCTACAGGAGAGTATTGTGTGAGAACTGGAGCTAGTCTCCATCTGTAATGTATCAGTTACTTTGACAGATGAATAAAATCTTCTTTTGAGCGTTCCAGTTTAATTCTTTCTCTTGGGGAATCTTGTGAGAAGGAAAGGGCCCGCCTTCCTCACAAGATTCACCCTCTTGGTTCCTGTAGTTTGTTTAATTCTTTGTGTGTTTGCACTTCCCTCAATTCTGTTGTTGGACACTAGTTACACAGTTTAGTAATACTCTGTTTCTTTAGCACTACATGTATTGAATGCATGAATGAATGATGTTGGGAAGCATGTGCTGAAGATTCCTGCATAAAGGAATAGGGTCTTGCTCCCATTGATTGTTTTCCTTTGCCTGCAGTGTGATTAGGAACGAGAGAACAAGTGCTGAAGGTTCCTGTTCATGGGAATAGGGTCTTGATCTCTTGAAGCTACTTTTCTTACAGTGTGATTAAGTGTCAGGCATCAGGTGCTGAAGTTCCTCACTAAGGAATAGGGTCCTGTTCCTGCTGTAGTTGAATGATTTCTTTCCTTGTGGATTGATTTTCCTTTATTTGGATTGTAACTGTAACAGAGAAATCATTTCTGCTATAACTTAATTGACTTCAGCTTTGATTAAGTAGAGTGTGAATCAGTAGATTGATGAGATTAATAATCATGTGTCCTTCTTTTACTACAACATTGATTCTGCTTTTGAAATTGAGCATATCCAGTGCGCGATTATCTTTGAAATAAAAAGACCTTCTCGGGTTGACAATTTATGTGTAGCTTGAATTGTGAAAACAATTAAAGCGACCAACATGGAGCAACACTTTTAGGGACTTAGGAGACCTTGGTTTATTGACATGTTTGATTTGGGTTGCAGTGCCAAAAAATGTCTATAACAGTTGCCCCATAAAGCATGAGGTCATTAATCTTTTGATGTCGGGTGAAATGTTTTATCATGACGATCCGAAGTTTTTTCGCGCTGGAAGGTGACCTGTAATAAGATACAATACAATACATTATCTTCATAATATTTTTCATGATCTAGCTGAGGCGGGCATTCCCATGCTCAGCTTTATAAATTCATTTTCATGTACATAAGACAGACAACCGTTTGTGCGGGAGACTGATGATTCTGATAGAGTCATCATCCTTTGATTTGAATGATCATCTGTGCAGCAACAATGTACATTTGATGTTTTTATTTTCCTAACTATATCGCAACTCGAATGGATGAAACTAGATCTAGGGTCTTCAAACTCGTTCAATCTTCACTCGGAGTACAAGTCGATCCATGTGAAAGATGTTCTGGAGTCGAACATGGAAAGACATCGCCTGATTACCAGCCAATGATGTAAGCTGTTAACAGGCGTGAGAGGAATCACCGATAATGATGATGACCCTCAAGGTACTACAGTACAATTCGCGTGGTGTGAAAAGGGACTTGGCGTCGAACACCACACAAAATCTTTCAGTCGAAGGCCATTGATGTAAACCTGTCGCGGGAAGTGAGAAACTTACCATTGAGGCATGCAAGCTTCAAAGTACTGAAAGGGTTGTTCCTAAGTCGACTTCTCGGATAATGAGCTGATGTCAACAAGAAGCGACCTGTCATAGGAGGGCCTTAATGAATCTCACATCTACGACATGGAACGGAGTAAATGATTTTGGAGGTGAAAACGATCTGATGATATAGGGTTCAGTGTGGCGATCATGAAAGAATGGAGAGTGAATGTATTGCAGCGGATGAGACACAGGTGAATTCTCTAAGCGACTTCTCTTGAACATACCGGTGACACTAACATGGATTGGTAGTGTTAACCCCAAATATGGATGGTGTGATGGACCAATGCTGATATGACCAGTGAACGGAACAACCCAACCCGACTCGGATGTGGAGTGAAAGTGTCATGTTCAAGAGCGACTTGCTACCAATTGATCCAGGTGGATGTTGGTGGCCACCCACCTATCCCATTTGGACCCCCATAACTGTCTCTTTCAGTCTTTTCAGTTTCCTAAATTGTAGCACAGTTTACTATTTTTAGCAGTTTTTTGGGTCCTAAACTTCCGGAGCCGTTTTGAGGCCCTAAATTACGTTTTTTGGGAAATCTACGGCTAGCAATTTTTTTGTCAAAAAATCATCTTTTTCGTCGTAGTCCTCGGAGAGATCTTTCGAACAGGCTATCATGCGTGTCAAATGGAGATAATACGACCAATTTGCGACCCCGGGAAGTTGATGTACCAACTTACCCAAAATCGGGGCCCACAATTTGGCGTTTCATCTTCTAGGGTTAGGTTTTGGAATGTGAAGGGTTTTCCATTGTTTCTCAACAATAAATAGGCCTTCGAGCCTCATTGTAACACAATTTAGAATAGTTCAGAGGCATGTAGCCACCACATCTCTTCTCAGAGATAAGCTACCATCGCCCTAGATGGTTTATTTCTATTCTGGTTGTAAGCATATTTCAGTATTTTCCATTAATGAAATGAAGTATTATTTCCATTGCGTCTTTGTGTATATGGTTATCTCTGTATTTTATTGCATTCCTGTTTAAATTCGGATCAGTGGTATCAGAGCGGTCTGCTTTTCTTTGCATGTCCCCAAGGAGGTCAGGATATAAGGAGTTAGGGCTTGAACTGGTCGAACCTTTGCAAGACTAGCCTTGCAAATCCCGACGCCCTCCCATGGCAGATGAAAAGAAAAACAAGGGGACAAGAGATCCTATCAAAATCTTGCTCGAAGAAGCCCTCGAGCGACAAAGGAACGTGATGATGGACAGCTTTGCCCAGATCCTTCAGTGGCTACCCAAAGGTGACGCATCGGCTTCCAACAGCTACTCTGGAAATGCCACACCCTTTAAGGTACAAGTTAATTTTGAAATCCCCATATTCAAGGGTCAAATAGACGTAGATGCCATAGATAAATGGTTAAATCTGCTAGATGGGTATTTTTCTGTTCATGAATTTTTAAGTCGGGAAAAGATTGTTTTTGCTCTTCTCAAAGCAGCCCCCCACATCAAGGACTAGTGGGAAACCTACTGCGAGCAGAAGGATGAAAGTACAGGCTCACTGTTTTCAGCCACACCCACTTGGAATGACTTTCAGGATGCCATCAAGGAGCAATACTACCCTGTCAAAAGCTATGAGGACAAATACATCAAATGGACCACACTGCGGCAGGGACGAGACCAATATGTGCTAGAGTTCACGAACATTTTTCATACCCTTCGCACACAATTGGGTATCAAATATTCTGAGCTGCATCTGGTACTCAAATACCATGGCTGCCTACACAGATACATCTAGGAAGAGATGGAGTTCTTGAACATCTCCTCACTCGGCACAGCATACCGATACGCTGTCAAAATCGAGCAAAAGTTCAAACAGAAGAAGCGAGACTTTGGATCTGCAAATCCGAAGCCCAAAGGACAAAGCCAAGGCGGGGTGACCCAAAACAACCCCTCAAAGCCGCAAGAAAAGAACAACACCACGAAGCCAAAGAAGGACACAAGAAAGTGGTGTGAGTTCCACAAGAGTCCCACTCATAACATGAGTGTCGGACCAAGCAGTCGTTGGTGGCCGAGTTGAAGGCTTCCGAATCAGATGCATGTTTTGACCCTGAGCTAGAACCTGACAAGGGGAATGGCAAAGGGAAGCAGATCATTGATGCGGAGCCCAGCGCAACTGTTGCCACCGCCAAGATCCAGAAAAATGAGCCCGAAGATCCAGAGGAGGGGGAACGTCTTTTCCACTCATAGATGTGGGTGAAGGGTTCACCGCTACAATTCATTGTCGACAATGGCAACCAAAAGAACCTCATTTCAACAGAGGTCATGAAATGGTTGGGCCTAACAAATACACCACACCCACAACCGTATAGTAACGGTTGGCTTCACGAAGGACGAGATCTCAAAGTTCGCCAGCAGTGTTGCCTTCCCTACAACATCAAGCCCTTCACAGAAGTAAGGGGAAGATCGTTGCTACATCCATGACCCCTGCGAAGGGTTCCTCCACGCAGCAGCAACAAAGGGATACGGTCATGACAAAACATAGGAACAACTTCTCTTCGCCCATAGGGGTACCACACAAGTCTTAGGTGGTTAACAAAGTTTGGTTGCATTGACAGAAAGAATGCCTTACCAGAACCCATCAGAAGCTCAGACCACTCCGACATGGTCCTTACACCAGTACTAAGGCTATGGGAAACAATGCTTTGAAGCACAACATTCCTCCATCCCTTCGCTTGCACCAAGTGATCAATGTGGACCGTTGTCGACCATGCTTCCCACCATTTCTGGACACATCAGAGATTGCAGAACAACTCACTAGAGATCCAGCTCAGCAGAAGCTTCCTCATCTCAGGGAGGAACTCAACGCAATGGGGAACATTGCTTCCTAAGGGGCGAGGAATGATCCAGGTGGATGTTGGTGGCCACCCACCTATCCCATTTGGACCCCCACAACTATCTCTTTCAGTCTTTTTAGTTTCCTAAATTGTAGCACAATTTACTATTTTTAGCAGTTTTTCGGGTCTTAAACTTCTGGAGCCATTTTGAGGCCCTAAATGACGTTTTTTGGGAAATCTACGGCTAGCGATTTTTTGGTCAAAATATTGTCTTTTTTGTCGTAGTCCTCGAAGAGATCTTTCGAACTCAATATCATGCGCATCAAACGGAGATAATACGACCAATTCGCGACCCCGGCAAGTTGATGTACCAACTTACCCAAAAATGGGGCCCACAATTTGGCGTTTCATCTTCTAGGGTTAGGTTTTGGAATGTGAAGGGTTTTCCATTGTTTCTCAACAATAAATAGGCCTTTGAGCCTCATTGTAACGCAGTTCAGAATAGTTCAGAGGCATGTAGCTTCCACATCTCTTCTCAGAGATAAGCTACCATCACCCTAGCTGGTTTATTTCTATTCTGGTTGTAAGCATATTTCAATATTTTCCATTAATGAAATGAAGTATTATTTCCTTTGCATCTTTGTGTATATGGTTATCTCTGTATTTTATTGCGTTCCTGTTTAAATCCAGATCACCAATAAAGTTTCTTCAAGTTTTCTTCCCAATTTTTCCCCAGTCATTGCTGACCAGTACCTCTTTATTTTTGTCAAGCTTGAGGAGGATAACATATGCTTGTTCTATAATTTTCCCTTCGGGCAAACCCGTCGCTATATTTTAACGAGCCTAGCGACAGTGAAACTCATTCTTGTCTGTATGGACAAGTTTGTCGCTATTCGATTTTAACGAGTTTAACGACAAAGATAACTCGGTACTTTTCAATTTTAGAGAGTCTGAAAGGGACGTAAAGGAAAATCCAATAATCCTTTTTCGTCATATAATACCTTATGTCCGAAAAAGTATAAAATAATACGAAAGGGATGAATTTTCGATAATTTTAACAAGCCGAACAAAACAAGCACTCGATCTTTTTGTATAATAATCCCTCACGTCCAAAAAGATTAAAATCTAGAGGAGGGATAGCACTTCCGGCCGCTTTAATGAGCTGGAGAGGCCAATTGCTCGGCAATATTTTCATATTTTACAAGTCAGGTGAAAAGAGCTTAAAGGAGACTCATTTTTTAGGAACGAGTGATAATTTCAGGTAGCAGCTGATTCCAGGTAAGGTTTGGAATTTTCCAGTCACGACAGTGTCACAAGGATGGCTAACAGGATCACTCTTCGCAGTTTTTCCTCAAAAGGGGTAAACAATCAAATGGAAGTGAATGATTGGCTAAAACAGAGAGGAGGTGATGATGAGAACACGACCAGGGCTCAAAAGTTGATGATAATGCATTCACAATGGTTATTTACCAGAAATTGGTAATGAGCTTAAACTCTGGGGGAACGTTTGCTCATTGCGAAGGTTTAATTTTTAACAAGCTTGAACTTCACATAAAAACTGCTCGTGCCATTCGTATAATAAGGATGTCTCATCGATAGGTTCAATTTTTAGGGAGCTTGCACCATTCGAAACTTTGCTCCGGATCCTTTCATTATGAAAGCTAGGAACGACCAATCCTACGAGTTTAAAGGGTTGAGAAACTACATACTAAGAAAATCAATGGTCGCTCTTCTCTTGCATGCAAAAAGGTTTGCATGCCCCCAGGTATAGTGAAAAATTTTGAGGCTACCATATGAAAGCTCTCCACCTGCGTTGCAGACAAAATGCTTCCTTGGCAATGTCTACCGAAATAGAAAAAGGTGAGTGCCGCGGTCGACTCCACTCACATAACTTTGACAAGGGAATCTTATTCCAGTCTAATCCCATTTTCCTAAATGGACGGGTGTGTCAAACTAGTCATATATCCCCCACGGAAACCTACCCTATACCCAAGGTTTTCTTGTCGAAACAGACCAGCGTGCATGCCCCCTGGGTTTCAGTCATGTCCTCCCGAATCACTCGCGCTCTTCAGGTAGACGGACTGGAGATTGATGAGACATTCCTTGCATGAAAAGACCATTTAGGGATGGCATTTGACTATTAGCTATGTGTGATCCGGGGAGCGAAAGCTAGTCTACAAGCTTGACCACTCGTCCTTCATGCAGAAAACACATTACTCTAAAGAGTGAGGATACAATGGCTCCCATGCTATAAATATAGTCGCACCCAAGGAGTAGATTATAGTCTAGAGGTCCTCGGACTACCATTACATTCATATTAACGGTTTTCCTTCTCAACGTTATGGGCACATTGGCAAGGATCCCTAACGGTCGACTGCTTTCTTTGTCGAAGCCTGTCAGATTTCTCATCTCAGGCAGAAGTGATGGTGAGCCAAGTGCTTCCCAAGTAATTGAGGAAAGGATACTCATAGAAGCCCCTTCATCTATGATGGTACCGAACATGATCATTTTGTAGGCTTGTACAATGATTCAGAATGGTACATTAGCTGGTACACGGGGTCTGCCTAGTAGATTCCAATCGAAGGAAATGACTAGGTTGGTTGGAGGTGGGACCGAATAGATGGTCGGATATAACTCTGACAAACTTCCTTCCTGCGGAAAACAAATAGGTAGATTTCCCCCATTTTCATCGGAGTCTGTGTTTACGAAAAGAATTTGAACGGTGTCGTTCTCATTCTCTTCGGTGACTGTATCATTTGAAGATGGACCTTCCAAAGACAAGACCGGGTCGACTACCACCTCAACCTTTTGACTTTCGTCTGGTATGGATTCAGCGGGTTTATCTTCAATGATAGATGCTTCGATCGACCACAATGGCGTGTCGGTCAGATTTTCAACTAGCGACGGACTCGGCAAGAGCTTCTTGTATCCAGGAGGAAGCCATAGCGTTGATGCTGGACGGTTATCCAAAACTCTTTTAGCTTCATGTAGGAAGGGACAACGGTGGATGATGTGATCACCTTCACACAGTTTACAAGGAAATTTACATTTCCTTTTTTGTCCAAATGCTTCACTTTCACTAGTTGATGGTGTCACAGTTTGCAGCTTAGTTCAGGGATTTAGGCCGAGGAAGTGATGTTCAGTAAATATAAATCACAGGGGCTGATCTAATGAGGTTACTAGAACCACCACCAGGGAAATTAGAAGGTTTGCAAATCGATTGTTTAGTTTATAAATAAAACCCAGAGATAGACTGAAGCAGCATTGATCTACTTTGCACTTGCATAGCAAATGCAGTTCGAAGGTTAGCTGGCTTGACTTCAGGCTCCATCTGTAAGTTTATAAAACAAACAAATATAGACAAGTAAACAATCTATTTGCTCCCCAGTGGAGTCTCCATTTTGTTATCAGGAAATCTAGTGTCCACTCGGAGCTGATAGTCCCACTAAGACTGGTAGCTATCTTAGAAATAAACAAACTAAAACTACTTTCGTTTTCCTTTATGAGAAGTAGATAAGAGGGGAATGGAGGACACCAACCTCAGTCTTGCACTTGGTTCCTTGCTCGGTTCCTCTCCCTTCTGACAGATCCTTGCCACTTCTCCTTTGTCTACCCAGCTTAAAAGAGCACCTGTGGAATCAAAGCAGCATAATACTATTGAAGAACAGAGATCTACAATCATAAACAATATAGGACCAAATGTATATTGACCACACAAATGCATATATCATCAAACATACAAGAATGTGGAGGAAAACTTGAATAGCTTTATTAATATCAAGAATAGCAAAGAGGATTACAACCAATTGTTTTGACCCAGCGTCATCCTCCAGCATGAAAGCCCTTCTTTCACCTCATGAAAATCTTAGATCACCAAACACTATGATATTCCACCAAGAAACCAATAGCACTTCCTTACAAGATACAAAATTCCAGCCTCTGGATCTCTGGGATGAGGGATCCATATATAGATGATTGCAGGGGGGTGAGTCAGCTTCTGGGATTTTGATTAGTGTCCTCTCTCTGATAGTTCTTGATTCCACTTGGAGGTTGATGATATCCTACTCATCCCTAGGCGAATTCAGAGAGGCAAGTGTCATAGGAGAAGTTTCTAGAAGATTCTATGATCATCCACCTCGCAAACTGTCTCTGCCATTTGTCCACTCTCGCCCATCGCACCCTACAAAAGGACTTTTCAGTATGCATCGCACCCTTTACACTGGGCAGGTGGGATGCATCGCACCCTTAGCACTGAGCAACCTGTATGGTCCAGTTTTGACCAGTTCTGAGCAGTTTTCTGTGGAGAACTTCTGGGAGATTATGTAATCAACTGACCTTGTTCTTTTAGGGTGTGAAGCGACACTTTTAGGGACTTAGGAGCCCTTGGTTTATGGACATGTTTGATTGGGGTTGCAGTGCCCAAAAATGTCTATAACATGGAGCCAAGTCGACACTCTTTTCAACCAATGGTTGGTCGGGAACAGACACAAGAGAGTTATGCTCAGGAAGAGCGGGATGGGTAAGAGATGAATCCAAGTCAATATCTTTACCAACTAGGAGAGGGTTAGAAGAAAGCCTCTGCTAACTAACAGGAATTTGGGATTGAGGAGCTGTAAGTTTTTCCAAAGCTTTGGAAGATTTATCCATAAGAGGACAAAGGTGAAGAAGATGCTCTCCTTCACATAACCTATAGGGGAATGTAGTTTTTCCCTTCTTCTTACCATCGCTAGCCGAGGGTGTAGCATTGACATGATCTCCAGAGGTCAATGGGGATGGTCGATCCAGATTTTGAGACCATACCTCTAAGGCTCTGGGAATACCAGGACAGTCTCAAAGGATATGGTCATCGTTACATAACCTACAAGGGAATTTTACCTTCCACAAAGGATCGGAAGGTTTTTTGATGGGAAGTGAATTTGGATCAATAGCTCCATGGTTGGCCTCTCACTTATCTGACTTCTTCTTCTTCATCTTCTTCTTCTTCTTCTTAGCCTCCTGGTTACTGGATTTCAAACTTTCACCAGGTGAAGTAGAAGAGGAGGGTGAATAAATAGGTGAAGAAGGTGAGAGGTCAACCTTAGAATCAACATGGTGTTGTTCAGGTGAAGGAGATGGCTGGATAGAATTTGGGACACTCAAGACCACCGAGGTCGAAAATAACCAGACAGGTAAACCAATAGTTAACCTAGGAAGGGACAACATTGCCATATAAGGAGTGCCAACATTTCCAAAAGAAGGAAAAGGACCAGGACTCCCATCGGAGGGGAATCCTTGACTGGTAAAATCCAGAAATGTTTCCATTGGAATTGACCCTAAAGAATCACTAAGGAAGATAACTTTAACCAGGAATATTTCGTGGGTAGTTAATTTTAAGACACTGAAACAAAACTTTGCCTTTTCATGTTTTAAGAGTCGAGAAAAGGATGAAAGGTGACTCTAGTTGCTTTTAGATTTAACGAGCTCGAAAGGACAAGTGATTGATGATATTTTAAATTTAAAGAGTTAGTAAAGATAAAAAATGACTACTTAGGGTACTCTAGGCATAAAGGATTACCAGGTAACTGTGAATTGTAGAATACCTCCTGGCGAACCGAAAAGTATGAGCAGGCAATCTCCCTGAATGCTGTGTTCGGTGTATCACGTTTACAAGGCGACAGAGTCATATAACTATGGATAAAGGATTGAAACCTTTAGCGGTCTCCCTTTATATACATGACTGTACAAGGAGCACAAGTCCGTGCTAGTTCTACCTAATGAAAGATCGTTGCGAACAACAACAGCTAGGTTTAAATACATCAAAACACGTCTCTAGCCTAGAGCACTAAATGTGAGTGTTAAGTTTAAATGCTTCCTTAGGGTAATTCAATAAATTTGAATGGTTTATCATGAATTAGGTTTCAATTTCAAGGCCCTACCATTGTCATCTGAAAACTTCTATATGCAGAGATATGAGAAAATAAATCTTTGTCTTCGATGAAAGTTTACATTAATTTGAGGGATAGAGAACACAAAATCAACGTAACAACCAAAGAATGAATTCTTTTACTAATACATGTCCTAAATGCACTTAATCTTCCTTTAACAACAAAAAAAATATATTTAATTTCTCATGCCTATGATGATGCAATTTTAGCTTCTCAATAATGCTATTAATGCAATATTTTCTCTTAAGTAAACTAGAATGATTTTCTTCTTTTCATAAAATGAAAAATGAATCTTTCACATAAAGCACTTTAATGAAAATTTTCACAATTCCGAACAAACAAGCATTGATCAAATCCAAATCATGATAAATGAAAATAAAAGCAACTTCTTCCCTGAATCGAACAAACCAAACACATAAATGCTTCTGTTATAGATCTAACCCAGAAATATATGATAATAGAATTAACCCAAGAAATAACAAGATCAAAATAGATAGAAATGATTCACTTTATTGATCAAACCCTTAAGGTAGGGCAACACCATACATTCACTCCTTAAGGAAGGAGAACACTCCACAAGCCATATGCCTGTTCATACAATAATCCTTCACTCTCTCCCAAGTGGAGTCTCTAGCCTCTATATAGGCCTCATACATACAATACCATGGGTCATTACCATGGTTCCCTCATACCATCAACTACTACCATGGGCCCATTACATTATTATTAACTACTTGTGGTCCCTTACATGACATGGGTTAACCACCTTATTTATTACTATGGCCCATCCCATTATTACATTATTACCTTGGGTACCTCCCTTGGTACCCCATATTATCCCCCCTAGGTATATAATAGCTTCAATCGATAAACTGCGAAATGTATTCTATGCTCGAAAAGAGAAAAGAGACACTCGAAATAAGAGAACAAATGAGACTATTTCACTAATTCAATTGAAAATGAAGCAATGAAGATGTTGCAACTGAAATATGGATTAAATGAAGTAGAAAATCAGAAACTTGACACAATGTGTGAAGAAAAAAGTGAATGGTAATTGACCTATATGCCCAAGGGTCATAAAATCCATCCAAAAAACTCAAAAAATCAAGCAATGAAACTTCAAGCACTTTAATCAATCAAACCCAGAAAACAAAGCATCCTAGTCACTTTTGGGCGGAAGAAGAGAATTTGCGGGTCAAGACACACTGGCACTAGAATGGGAGAAACTTTGATTTTTCTTAACTCACAAACTCGCATGAGTTTTTGGCTGAAACTAGTGCTGAAAAGTGGAAGGCGCGACTATCAGGCTAAAATTGGCATTAATCAACGCGTCAGTGATCCAAAATGGATTCAGTTTTTCCTCCGGATCGAAGTCTTCAAATGCATATGAAAGTGGTATCAGAGTAGCGAAGCACAACCGTTGGATCATTCAGATCAACGAACGAGAGTGAGGGAGATAGACGGCTAGGATTAACTCACACAAAATAAAGTTAAGAAATGAAGAGATCAGATTAAGCCACATGTTAACAAAATAGAGGAGTAGTATTCGTAAGCGGTAAGTAGTATCTCCCGCACTTATAAAATGGTAAACGGTATTCCTCAATTTCATGCGATTAACCTTAGCAGGCAACACATAGCACGAGAAAACCACTTTTCTCTCACTCTCTCAATCTGATATCAGTCATGCAAAAATTCACGTGAGATTTTGTGATAGTCATTGGATCATGCGGGATTGATTGACGGTGGAGATCGACCAAGATAATTGGCAAACGGTTGACCCGATAACCATTGGATTGGACAGGACTTGGTAATGGATATGATAAACTTGTATTTATTTTGGTGTCAGAATCTCCATTGGAAAAAGGCCGGAAAAAGGCTGGAGGGTTGGGGTCAACTCCACGACCACCGGTCCTTTGATTTTATGTTATTGCATTATCCCACATTCACCGCAGATTGCAACTACATATGGTATATCAATACCATATCACCAAAACAGAACCAAGATGCCGAATGGTGGGACTTGGTTAACAAAGACACCAATTTTTTAATAAACCATTGCAGGTGCCAAACCTGCCCTACCACTAGCGCGCAGTCCGAGGTGGCTTTATTTAGGCCTAGGAAACTTTTTCCAAACAGAGGGTGGTTTTGCAAGGACAAAGGTGGGTTTGGACCATTCCAGGGGGTCTGGAGGTCACAGTGGCCAAATATCATCAAGTTTATACTCGTTTGACTCGAAATCATGAGCTGGATGTAGTGGTGATGTCCATTTTCTTATTTGAGACTCTGTTTTAAAGCTCATACCTGTAACAACAATTTGAAGAAAAAATAAAGAGGTCAACACTGGAAGCGAAAGGACCAGGAGCCGTAGCTAGAAAGTCTAGTGAACTCCTTTATTAAATTTGGTTGTGTTGATGTGTTTGAATGTATTTTCAAGTTGTTTATGTGTTTATTTTATTCGCAATCTTTTCGATCCGTTGCACTAAGTAACATAAGAGAATTCAAACATAGTCTATAATACATTTTTCATTAACAGATCAAGTGGTATCAAAGGAGCAAGGTTTTTGACGTTTGACAAGTTTGTGTGGAGATTTAAATGCTTACTAGGTTGAGGCTCGGATGAGGTGAAGGTGAACTTGTTGAGGCAAATCCAGAGATTGGAAGGGTCTTCTCACAACAAAGGATGGCAGATGAAACTCCGATTGGGTCAGAATCTCAATTCTTGGATAGTTTCATGACAATACGTGCAATGGTGGAAGAGATGTATCACGAGTTTAAGAAGAACAAAGAGGAAGGCACTTCATCACCTAAAGATCAAGAAGATAAGGGAAAGGGAGGAATGCTTCCTCCACCATCTCCTCCATCATCACCATCATCGTCATCATCATCCTATTCTTCTCATAAATCTAGTCCTTCTAAGAAGAAGAAGAAGGAATCCTCTTTGATCAAATTAGATGTAAAATTTGATTTGCCAATTTATGATGGAGAACTTAATGCTAAAAATCTTGATAATTGGATAAGACAAATTGAAGTATATTGCAGGGTGTAGAAAGTTGTTTCAGAAAGAAAGATGATCCAGCTCGCTAGCCTTCGACTTGGAGGAACCACACTTGTATGGTGGGAAGGCAAGACATAAGCAGATCTCCAAAAGCATGGTAAAATCATTTAAACTTGGAATGAATTTTTTTATGCTATTAAAAAGAAATTTTTATCCTTTGGCTTATATGCAACAAGCAATGATGAGTTGGAAAACGCTACGTCAATTAAAAGGTCAAAGTGTTCAAAGTTATACTCAGGAATTCCGTAAGAGAGCTTTAGCATTAGGCATATCATTGGACTCACTAGAGACATTGTTGAAATACATAGGTGGTCTTCATATTTATTTGAGGCATACTATACTTATGTGTAATCCAACTAGCTTAGATGATGTATCGGTTCAAGCAACTCATCTAGAAGCTAGAGGCAAAAATGTAACCCAAGATGTTGGGAAATCATCCAAACCTATTGAAAGCAAGAATAGAGGCAAAACGAAACTTAAATGGGAGAAGAAAACAAACATTGTGAAGAAGGATAAACCTTCATGCACTCATTGTAAGAAGGAAGGACATTATGAGGCACACTGCTGGTCACTGCATCTGGAATTGAAGCCTAAGAAGTTTGGGAGTAAAGAGTGAAAGAATGTTCCTACTATTCAAAAGGACTTGGGACCAAATTTAGGTGACGAGACAATGGTTACAGCTACAGGTATAAAATGTAAAGATTCTAAAGCATCTACAAGTACTTCTTCACATTCTGTTGATAATGATAATGATAATAGGAAAAGAAATGAGCTATTTCACATTAAAGTCATTTCCAAGCATACTAAAATTGATACTTTATTTGATAGTGGGTCACAAGTTAATTTGATTTCTGAAGCAATTGTAAAGAAGTTGAGTCTAGAAACAAAACCTCATAAAAAGCTGTACCCATTAGATTGGGTGTGTGATAAAACTAAGCTACAAGTTATGAAACAATGTAATCTTCGTTTCTCTATTGGGTCAAAGTTTGTAGATGATGTTGAGTTAGACATAGTCCCATCGGATATATGTGGAATTGTATTAGGAAGTCCATACTTTACGATAGAAATGCTATCTTATATCAAACTGAAAATAAGTATCAACTCACTAAGGATGGAACTGAATATATTGTAAGGGCTCATAAAATCAAAGATAATTTCTCTCCCATAAATTTAGGACAGATGAAAAGAATTGTAAATTCAAGTAAATAATTTTTACTTATGATTGTAAAAGAAAAGGATATTGATAAATCCGATGCATTCCTATTAAATTGGAAACTAGGTCCAAAATCCATGTGGGTCGGATTATTTATGGTAGCTGATATTTTTATTGGATCCCTCTCGTCGAGAGGTGTAGGATTGATCCAAAGATCATCCGATTCCTATAAGTATTTATGGAGATATGAATTTATTTTGTTTATATAATTATTATCAAGCCGACCAGCTCTTATGTAGGCTCTAGAAGCCGAAACGTCACGTCTATTCATCATCTACTCATTAGTATAAATATAAGAGGATTTGATGTCATTGAGACACATTCTTCATGTGATCTCCTCTCCACGTATTTGGGTTTTGGTGAAGGAAAGACACAATGAAAATATGTTGGCCCAAGAGTGATGCCCTAACCACAGGAAGCCGCAGGCATATGAGGATGATCTACGCAACAAGCAGAGACATAATATGCTATCCAGAAGTCTAATACATAGGTCCTAACCTACGCAGTCAAGGAGGCTCCCATTATGCAGATTAGGGAGAATTATACAATGTTCATAATGGAGACATATACGCTATACAATGTTCATTATGGATACGATGGTCATTAAATGATATACGCTATTCTTATACCCTGTTCTGGAAGCAGGGCAGAGAGACTCCCTACACGCAATGACTCTCATATGGAAGGCGTGGTCATAACCGTAGTCACGAGGAGGTGAAGCTGCAATTAACGTGGAGCGGCAGTCACGAAGAAAGTCGCAGTCTTGGTAAGGGAAGCTGCTGTCATGAAGACCTCAGTTAAGCCATAGTGATGAAGAGTCAAGCCGCAGAAAGCCGCAGTGATGGAGAGGGAAGATGCAGTAGCAGCCGCAGTCAAGTGTAAGGATGCCATAGTCATGGTAACCTGCAATAGCAATCTGGAAAATCAAGTCTCAGATAAGGACGTTGTATTTATATGAGTTCTGGGCTATTTATAGTCTCGGACACAACCATGGTGAGCCGCTATCTTGATGAATCCCTCTTGGTGGTCTCAGCAATAATGGGTAGAAGAATTCATGACTGTGATCATTCTATACACAGTCCCCTACTTGATGATCACTACCTTTGTCACGACTAGAGTCTAGACATGGTGTGAGGAGAAGGGTCAGAACAATACCATCTAGGCATAGCTACATATATTGTTGGTGAGAGAGAAAACAATACTCTCAGCGGTTCTGTCCTAGAAGATTGAGGAGACCTTAATCTCAGTCCACTACTGGGCTAGGTCGCAGGCCATAGCCAGCAGTTGGAGGCCCTTTCTAATAGTTGCATTGAAGAAAAGCAGCACTATAAGGTAGACTTCATGAATATATATACATAGGTGGACTTCATGACTGTATATACGTTGGGCAGTCACGCTGGGCAATCATGGGTATATATTCGCTGAGCAGTGTTGATATGATGCATGGGCAGCATGAAGCTTGACATGATGCATGGGCAACATGAAGCTTGATTTGATGCATGGGTAACATGAAGCAATAAGATCATGGACATGGGCAGCATGAGATCATGGAAATGAAGGGCAGCATGATGATGGATAAGATCATGGACATGGGCAGCATGATGATAATCATGATTAGTGCAGCATGGTGTTGTATGTAGTGGTACAGCAGAGAACCAAATGCAGCACGATGACAGGGGAAGGAGCCACCTTGGAGAATCAATTGAAGCAGAATGTCTTCAACTGATATCATTGTTATACGAGATGATCTATGCTTAGATCTAGACAAGTCAAAGTGTTGACTTCTGTTGTAATTGTACTCTCTCTCTCTCTCTCTCTCTCTCTCTCTCTCTCTCTCTCTTTCTCTGCTGAACTTTGAAGATAAAAGAAGATTTGATCAAAGGGTTTCCCCACACATTGTGGGGTTTGTCCCTGGCTCGCACCACTTCTTGTGTCCTCTTGTCTTGGCTTGTCTTCTGTGATTTATAATTGTGTTCTATCTGCAGTTTATTTTAATGCTGATGTGATTGCTAACTGTGAAAATTTAAATAAATTGCTCTAGCATAGAACATACCTAAACTTAACAATTCCAAGGCTGTAATCCTAAACAAAAAGTAGATCTAGTTAAAGTTGTTTCCAATTATGATATTCTGTTTGAAGAGCCTAAAGGGCCTCCACCCAAGCGAGAGATAAACATGAGATTTATTTGCAGCAAGATGCTGCACTACCTTACATTGGAATGTACAAGTTATCAGCTCTAGAGAATGCAGAGATAAAGAAGCAGGTACATGATTTTCTCGATCAAGGGTTTATTCGACCAAGCACATCACCGTGCAAATCACCTATTGTGTTAGTGTGAAAGAAAGACAGTTTGTGGAGAATGTGCATTGATTTTAGAGCATTAAATAGAATCACAATAAAGAATCGTTATCCTCTTGTTCGTATTGATGATTTGTTAGATCAATTAAAAGATGTAGTTTACTTCTCTAAATTGGACTTGCGAAGCGGCTACCATCATATCAGAGTTGTTGAACAGGATGTATGGAAGACTACTTTCAAAATGAAGTAAGGACTCTATGAATGGATGGTTATGCCTTTTGGCATAACTAATGCTCCAACTACATTCATGCAAGTCATGAATGATGTATTTAGACCATTCATTGATGATTTTGTAATAATCTATTTAGATAATATTTTTGTTTCCAGTAGAACATGGGATGAACATGTAAAGCATGTAAAGCATATTTTAGATGTTTTGAAAAGAGAAAATCTCTATGTAAAATTGTCAAAATGTGAATTTGGCAGAACATCTTTGAATTATTTGGGTTATATTGTAGGGGGTGGTGAATTGAAGATAGATCCCTCTAAGGTTGAATTCATTGTAAATTGGCCTAAGCCCAATACTGCTACAGAAGTTAGAAGTTTCTTAGGGGAAATGCAATATTGGAGAAACTTTATTTCTAACTTTTCTTTGATTGTATCTCCTTTACATGCTTTGACAAGTGGGAAAAAGGTGTTTCAATGGGGAGGAAAACAATAGAAAGCCTTCGACACATTTGAAATAAAGGATTAGTATAGCACCAGTACTAGCACTGCTAGATCTTCAGCCTCCATTTGAGATCGAGATAGATGCAAGTGAATATGCCATGGGGGCAATGTTGATGCAACACAAAAAACCTATATGCTTTCATTCTGAGACATTTACATCAGCAGTAGTTAACTATCCTACATATGATACTGAATTGTATGCATTAGTTCAGAGTGTTAAAAAGTGGAAACATTACATAATGGGTAAAGAAATAATCATACACATAGATCATCAACCACTACAATACTTACACTCACAAACTAAATTGCAACAATCACGATATTATAGGTGGATGGGTTTTCTACAGCAATTTCATCTTGTTATCAGATATAAGAAGGGCATACATAATAAGGTTGTAGACATGTTATCAAGACCAATTATAAATGCATCCACAATACTTAAGCATAATTCAGTAATTCATGAAAGTTACATTGAACAATATGCTCAAGACACAGATTTTAAGGATGTATATGCAACTTTAAGTCATGGAAAGCAGGTAGAAGAATTGGATTATTTCATAAAGGACAAACTCTTATATCATTTGGGAAAGTTATGTATTCCAGAAATTAAAAGATTTAATATAATTCGAGAAGCACATACTTCTCTCATATCAAGTCATTTTGGGGTAAGTAAAACAATTGCACAATTACAAAGATTCTGCTATTGGCCATGAATGAATGAGACAGTTTCTAGATATATTAAAGGATGTACTATGTGTGCTACAAGCAAGCCAAGTAATAGAAAATTAAGCTTGTATACTCCACTTCCAATTCCTTCTCGTCCTTGGGAAAGCGTTTCCATGGATTTTGTTGGGGGATTGCCAAAGTCTAGAAAGAGTCATGATTATTTGTATGTAGTTGTGGATAGGTTCAGTAAGATGTGTATTTTGACACCATGTAATAAACAAGTCATAGCTGAACAAACTGCAAAGTTGTTCTTTCAAAATTTATGGGTTCATTTTGGGTTACCCACTACTATTGTATCCGATTGAGATTCTCAATTTGTCGAGAAATTTTTGTCAAGTCTATGGGAGTTAATGGACACAAAGTTAAAGAAGAGCATGACATTTCATCCACAACAGATGGTCAGACAAAAGTGTTCAACAAGATAGTGATAAAGTTGCTTCGAGGATATTGTAGCAAGCATCTGAAACTTTGGGATGAGCATTTGCATTATGTGCAACATGCTTACAACCATGTAAAACATTCTTCTACTCAGAGATCTCCTTTTGAGACTTGTTTTGGTTTTCTACCAAAGTCTCCCTTGGATTTTGTCTTTGGTAATGACATAGCAGTTGATGGACATAGTGATGTTGACAAAGCAACCAAGTTCATTGAACAAATCCAGGAAATTCACCAGGTAGTATAGTAACAATTGGAAAGAATCCAAGCAAAGTATAAGGCATGACATGACGAGCATCGAGTTCAGCATAGTTTTCAAGTTGGTGATCAAGTTTGGTTGTACATTAGCAAAGAAAAACTGCAAGGGGAAGGTTAAAAGTTGAAACAAATTAGATATGGTCCTTTCAAAATACTTGAAAAAATTGGTGAAAATGCTTTCTGCCTAGATCAACCAGCTTACATGAAAATCTATTATGTTGTAAATATTGAAAACTTGCAATTGTATGAGCCCTCATTGATTGAAGATCCCGAAGAGAAAGGTCAGCTACCTTCCATTGAAGATATTTTTCCCGAGTATCTAAATGAGCTATAGGAGGAAACAGTTCTTGACAGGAGGATAAGGAATTCACAATGGGGAAATGTTGAGTATCTTTGAGTTAGACTCAAAGTTACAAATCCAAGTAAAGCATGATGGATAGATATTGGAAAAGTGAGGGAACTTTATCCTCACTTACTCGATAACTAAAACCAACTTTTGGTGGACCAAAAGATTCCAGTGGGGAGGAGTGATCCAAAATGGATTCAGTTTTGCCTCCGAATCAAATTCTTCAAATGCAGATGAAAGTGGTACCAGAGCAGCGAATCACAGTCTCTGGATCAGTCAAATCAATGAATGAGAGTGAGGGAGATAGACAGCTAGGATTAAGTCACACGAAATAAAGTTAAGAAATGAAGAGATCAGATTAAGCCACGTGTTAGCATAACAGAGGAGTAGTATTCATAAGTGGTAAGTAGTATCTCGCGCGCTTATAAAATAGTAAATGATATTCCTCAATTTCATGCAATTAACCTTAGCATGCGACACGTAGCACAAGAAAACCACTTTTCTCACGTGCTCTCGATCTGATATCAGTCGTGCAAGAATTCACGTGAGATCACGCAATAGTTGTTGGATCACGTGGGATTGATCAACGGTGGAGATCGGAAAATATAATTGGCAAATGGGAGACGCGATAAAAGTTGGATCAGATGAGACTTGGTAATGGATATGATAAACTTGTATTTATTTTGGTGTCGGGACCTTCGCTGGAAAAAGGCCAGAAAAGGGTCGGACAGTCGGGGTCAACCCCATGACCACCGGTACTTTGATTTTATGTTATCGCATTATCTCACATTCACCACAGATTGGAACTACATATGGTATATCAATACCATATCACCAAAACATAACCAATATGCCGAAGGATGGGACTTGGTTAACCAAGCCACCAATTTTTTAATAAACCATTGCAGGTGCCGAACCTACCCTAGCAGTAGCACACAGTCTGAGATGGTTTTATGTAGGCTGAAGTAGTTTTTGCCAAACAGAGGGTGGTTTTGCAGGGACAGAGGTGGTTTTGGACCATTCCAGGGGGCTTGGAGGTCACAGTGGCCAAATATGGTCGAGTTTATACTGGTTTGACTCGAAATCTCGAGCTGGACGTAGTGGTGATGTCCATTGTCTTATTTGAGATTCTATTTTCGAGCTGTAACAGCAATTTGAAGACAAATAAAGAGGTCAGCACTAGAAGCGAAAGGACCAGGAGATGTAGCCAGAAACTCTAGTGAAATCATTTATTAAATTTAGCTCTGTTGATGTGTTTTCAAGTTGTTTATGTGTTTATGTTATTCATAATATTTTCAATCCGTTGCACTAAGTAACATAAGTGAATTCACACATAGTCTATAATACCTTTTTGATTAACAAATCATACAATTTGGCTAAAACTAGCACTGATCGAGGATCGACGCAACTATTTGGCTGAAACTAGCATTGATCGAGGGATTCAAAGAAAAAATAAAAGAGAAATTCACACAGGGCTAGACTTAACACATAAGAGGGTGGGCTAGTGTCTGTATTCCTTCAAACAGGTCAATACAGATCCAGAAGACCATAAATAAACCAACTAGGCACACAAGTAGAAAAAAAAGAGTAATGAAAAGGAGATGTATTTCCCCAGTATGGTCGCCAATTTGTGGTGTAGGAATATCTTCTCCGTGGACAAAGATGATCCCTCTAGATGAAGAGAGTGGGTCTAGCCACAAACATGACAATCTAATGTAAATTTACTTAGATTAGAATCGAATAAGAGGGCCTACCTCTTATAATGCTAATCCACTTGATCTTGATCTTGCTTCCTTGCTCCAACTTCCTTTCATTCCTTGCATTCAAGTACTTGAAACAAAAATGCAAGAAACAACAAAAAACATGATAGCATAAAATTGAATGCAATCTACTTAAAAGGTCAAGGAGTTCTAAGCTATCAAATGTAATATTACACCCTATATAGGAAATAAATGATTAGTTGTATTAAAATAAACTTCAAAGAGAAATACAACCTAAGCCTTGACGTTGGAGATCTTCTTTGCGGTATACAAGTCCCACTACACGCCTTTTCAACACTCTTTTCTTCCTCTAGCTTTACATGAAATGGATTCCAAGCTCTAACTCTATATCCTTATGCTTTAGCTACCAAGGACTAGTCTTTTGTCATCTAATACTAATCTTCCTCTATCAAAAGCTAAAGATTTCAGAATTTTGCAACTAGTTCTATCTCTCCACCACTTTCACTATGTGTTGTATTGTAACCCAAAAAGGGTAAGAGGAAGTGGCTTTTATAGGGAGAGGAGGATAAGAATGAGATCCACTCAAGATGGAAGAATGTCTTATCTCCTTGGGAAGGTCCACTTTTAATGGGGAGAGAACCTTATATGGAGTTCTCGGCCCTTATCCAACCAAACGAACATCTAGCACATCGCCACTAGAAGTTTCTAGACATGAAACTCCATTTCCTTTTATAAAAACAATCCAGACGTAGACCGACACGAGTATTGGGTTAACAGTAGTGCCGATCTGCATGGGTCACAGTGTAAAACTCTGCCATCAGCGCGAGTGAGACACTGGAAAAGACCGTTGATCTTAAAAAATGGGTTTGAAGAAGGATTCTATGGAAATGTTCTAAAGGGGGTGGGAACTACGTTATTCAAACTTCAAGGGATGCAAGAGCATAGGTTTCATGGTGAATGTATAACACAATTTTCACTACTAGGGTTCTCTAGGATCAGGAATGGGGAGTGACATGAGAGTGACAAATTACTGTGTAACAATGTGGTTAGGGTTGTGCTTGTGGTGGAGGTGAATGGTAGGGATATGTTGGTTTAGTGGGTCCTAACCCAGGTTCAAAGTTAGTTACACTAAACAAATCCCTACACTACTGGCCCTTTTGGCATCAATCCATGTAGCGCGGGCTGAAGTCTCACTCGAAGCAGTATGGGGGGATGTTGGAACCAAGTTTCCACACCCAGAGATGAGTGTGATGTCGTTTTATGCCCTAAAGCTGCCTTCAAGTAGATTGATAAGCCTTTATGGCTTATCAATATAACTCCCTTTAATCATCCTGTAGACCTCCGTGAAGGTCTACAACTATCTTTTGTGGACCCTGAACCGGTGAATCCACTACTTGCATCAAAAATTACTTATAACCCAGTAATTACTTAGATCAGCGTAAGTGTTTGATAACTTCAACATACAACAAGATAATCTTTGTGTAAACAATTCACAGTAATTGCATTCATATAATAGTATAATTTGCGTAAAGTCGCACATCAATACATCATTATTTCATAAACCCGCTATAACATAAGTCACATTAGTATAAACATAATTAAAGAGATAAACACAAGTATTTATGCAACAATCTTCTTTATTAATACTCAGTTATTCTTACAGACTCAAGACTTCCCTATGCACTCAGCTACAGGGGTCCACACACTCAACTGTGGACTATACTCTAGGCCTCTACGCACATAGTTGTAGAGCCTTTCTTCCTACTCTTCTTCACTAACACTTTAGACTTATCCCATAGATCAAACTTAATTACTTCTTGTATTCACCCCAAGACACACCTGTTTATACAATCGCATGGTCCGCAGAGCATGGGTAGATCCTCAAAAATCCGACTCAACTTACATAAAGAAGGGTAAAACCATTTATGACTCTTTAATTATCTACATGCTCCGCGACCACAACTTGCAGAGAATTTACATCTTTATACAACAAACCCTGGGCTTTTGCCTCAAAATTGAACCTAGGGGACCCCATCCCAACAGGCCCCCAACAAAAAGATCGTGACTCGCCCTTGAGTTATTTTTCTGGCGTGGATGTTGGAATTATGATGCATGTGTTGTACTTGATGGCAAACAACTCATAGAAGATCAACTCACTTATATATATCTAGATGAATCTACGGAAGAGATATCAGATGACAATTCTCAGTATGACAAGTCCAAAGGGGGAGATTGTTGGCATTATGAGACAAGTGTTGTCCTTGATGGCAAATCACACAAATGATAAATTATAGTGCAACAAAGTTTCCTTCATGTAGAGAAAAGTTCACGCACTTTTATGCAGAGAAAAGTTTATTCCATGTAGAGAAAAGTTCACGCACTTTTATGCAGAGAAAAGTTTATTCCATGTAGAGAAAAGTTCACGCACTTTTATGCAGAGAAAAGTTTATTTCATGTAGAGAAATGTTCACGCACTTTTATGCAGAGAAGAGTTTATTTCATGTAGAGAAATGTTCACGCACTTTTATGCAGAGAAAAGTTTATTTCATGTAGAGAAAAGTTTACGCACTTTCATGGTTGGTTCATGGTATTAGTCCGACAGTTTTTGATCCTATGGTTTTGGTCCATGGTATTGCATCCAAAAGTGTTGATCTCACGCACTTTCATGGTAGGTTCATGGTATTAGTCCGACAGTTTTTGATCCTATGGTTTTGGTCTGTGGTATTGCATCCAAAAGTGTTGATCTCACGCACTTTCATGGTTGGTTCATGGTATTAGTCCAACAGTTTTTTGATCCTATGGTTTTGGACCGTGGTATTGAGAAAGGACTAAGGCTATAAAAGAGGAAGGAGATCATTTGGCAAAGCATCTTCTGATTAATTGAATATCTGATAAAGTGCTAGATCTGGAATATGGTGATTGGGTTATGGTGCAGATCTGGATCTGAATGAAGAACGAACCTGAGCGTAAGGAGAAGGATAAGTTCTATTGATGGGTCAAAATCTTAAGGCTGGAATAGTGGTATCTGTATATGATTTTGATCTATGATATGTGGCACACGCTTGATCTATAAATCTAATAATCTGGGTCTGAATTATTGATGCATGTTTTATTGTACACATTTTATGATCTGGGTATGTCTGATGTATGGAACAACTGCAAAGTTATAAGGAAATATTTGTAGATCTGTATGCCGGTTGGCTTTGGTGAAATCAGAGATTGATGATGCAAGTGTATTTGATGGGTTTTTGATGTTCTTGGATCCAGTCTGAAAATTAATGAAAAGTGGTCCTTGAAAGAAAATAAGTAGGGGGTTGTAGCTCCCTTCCAGGAGAGACTGGAAAACGAGAGAGAGAGTTGTAGCTCTCTGCAGGTTGTAGTCTGCGTACTGGTAAAGGACTGCACCAGTACAAAATCATTGTAAAAGGAGTTTCTTATTAAAATAAGATAGAGACATATTGCAGCAGGTGGTTTTCACCCACATTGGGTTTCCACCTTATATCTGGTGTTCTTTTGTGTGACTATTTTCTTTTCTTGTTCCTGCTCATTATTTTATGATACTGACATACAAAGTAATGATCAATATTTGAAGAATTATTCAAAGTATAAATAAGGAAGATATATTGAAAAGAATTTGATAATACTGATTCACCCCCCCCCTCTCAGTATTATTTCCAACAATTGGTATCAGAGCGGGTCCTTCTGAAGAAGCTTGATCGCTTGAAGGAAGATCTAACATCATGAGCAACTACGAGAGGGAAGCATCAATCAGGCCACCGATTTTTGATGGGACAAACTTCGTATATTGGAAGGTAAGAGTTACTGCCTATCTTCAATCTTTGGGTACAGAAGTATGGGACATTATAGAAACAGGGTATACTTTTCCATCAGCTACTCCTATAGATTCAGCTGAGAAGAAGAAATATGAAACAAATGAAAAGGCAGTTAATACTCTTCTAGGATGTCTATCTCAATCTGAATTCGTGAAGGTTATGCAATATAAATCCGCAAAAGAAATATGGGACAAGATTGTTTTGAGCTACGAAGGAGATGAACAGGTAAAACGTGCAAAACTTCAAACCCTCAGGATTCAGTATGAGAATCTCAGAATGTATAATGATGAAAGTGTGGCTAACTATTTCCTTCGGGTAGATGAGATTGTTAATTGTATGAAAAACTTGGGTGAAGAAATAAAAGAGGCTGTTGTGGTTGAAAAAGTCCTAAGATCATTGTCCCCCAAGTTTGAATCTAAAGTATCTGCAATAGAAGAAAAGGAAAATCTACGAACTCTTACTATGTCTCAGCTACACGGAATTCTAACTGCTTATGAAATGAGAAAAGGAGGTCCATCAGACAGGAGAGAAGTTGCTTTTAAGGCTTCAGGCAAAGGAGACTACTATGAATCAAGTCACGTGCCAGAAGAAGAAGAAGAATCAAATTTTGTCAGAAATCTTCAACGGGGTACTGGAAGGTTCAGAGGTAAGCTACCTTTTAAATGTTTTTCTTGTGGAAGAGTAGGTCATTATGCTGCCAAATGTCCTCATAAGGATAAGATTGACAAAGGAAAGGAACCTGCTAGATGGAACAAGAAACATAATGCAAATAAGAAAAACTACTACACTCATGAAGACAGTGATGGTCTATCAAATAGTGATGAAGATGAATGAGGTAATGACTATAAACTTTTAATGGCATTTGAAGATGATGATTACATGGATGCTATAGATGTGGATAGTTTTTATGAAGAGATTTCTAGACTTAAGACATGTATAGAAGAAAAGAATATGATCATTGATACTCTACAATTTCAAATTGATGAAAATGAAAAATATCTTGAAAAGTTAGAAGGTGAAATTGTTGACCTTAGAAAAGAAATTGAGAAAACAAAGGCTATTAATCTTAAGTTTGTCAAAGGATCTGAAACTCTGGATGAGATCATCAATGTACAACGTTCTCCACTAAACAAGACAGGTCTGGGGTATAATGGAGAAACATCTCAAGCATCCACCTTAAAGAGTTATCTTGATGCAGCAAGAAGGAATGAGCAAAAGCACAATGGAGATCACTAGGTAAAGCAGGGACGAATTACATCAAGAACGAACAAAGACTATCAAGTAAACTAGGGGCAATCTGTCTTAAGGATGAACAAAAGCTACAACCAGCCACAGGTAAAATCTTCTCAATTTGCTTCAAGAATGGATGACAATAGAAATTACAATCATTTGGCTGGTAGATGTGATAATCGCAGAAGTTTCTTCAATGGGCAACGTTTCTCTTGCCATAACTTCGGTCACAAAGCAGCTCAATGTGTTGCATATAAAACAATCATGACTAGAGAAACTCGGAAACAAAGAAATATGATCGGGATTACAAAAAGGACCTATAACAACTTTCCGGCTCTTGAAAATGAAGTTGAATGTTCTATTTGCAATAACTTTGGTCATGAAGATTCTGAATGCAGGAGCAGGTTTCAACAGACAAAGGAACAAGCCTCAAGCACCAAAACATGGAGAATAAAGGAACCACAAACAGAAAGATGTGGGATAGCATTTTATGCAGAAGGAAACGAAAATCTATGGTACATTGATAGTGGATGTTCGAAACATATGACAGGTGATAAAGAAAAACTTGAATCATATTCTGCTTTAGAAAAGGGAAAGAAAGTTTCTTTTGGAAATGATACTCCTGCAGCTATAAAAGGAAAAGGAACTGCTCAGTTAAAAGAAAAGGTCAAAGCTGGAAATGTTTTGTATGTTGATGGATTGAAGCATAATCTTCTAAGTGTCAGCCAGATGTGTGATCAAGGAACCGAGGTGATATTTAGATCAAACGGATGTCGTGTTCGTGATCTTGATACAGGTGAAACAGTGATCAAAGGTAGAAGAACTCCAAATAATCTATACATATTTGAAGAAGGACAACAACAATGCTATTTGAGCAAGGATGATGAACACTGGTTATGGCATCGGAGGTTGGGGCATCTAAGCTTTTCACAAATAAGGAAAGCATACAAATATCAGGCAGTTCGTGGTCTTCCAGATATCAAAATTCCAGACAACACCATATGCAAATCATGTCAGTTTGGAAAGCAAACCAGAACTAACTTTCCAGAGAAGGAAGGATCAGCTAGCATGCCTCTTGAGCTAGTCCATACAGATGTATGTGGTCCATTTAGGAAAAGGACACCTCGAGGAGAAGAATACTTGATACTATTCATTGACGATTTCTCCAGGTTTGTTTGGTTAGGACTTATGAAGCACAAAGACGAAGCATTCGAGAAATTCAAATCCTTCAAAGCCTTGGTTGAAAATGAATCAGGTTACAAAATTAATTGCCTCAGGTCTGACAGAGGTGGGGAGTTTACCTCAAATGAATTTTTCGATTTCTGTGAAGAACATGGGATAAGAAGAGAATTCTCTACAGCTAGAACTCCTCAGCAAAATGGAGTGGTGGAAAGGATGAACAAAACAATCCAACAAATGGCTCGTGCTATGCTGGATGAGTCTGGAACTCCCGCAACTTTCTGGTGTGAAGCCGCATATGCTGCGGTTGTTATTCTCAACAAAACAAATGTTCGAGTGAACAACACTCAAACTCCTCATGAGCTCTGGTATGGTGAGACTCCTTCGGTAAAGCACTTCAAAATCTTTGGGAGCAAATGCTATATTAAGAATACTGATGAGCAACTTGGCAAACTTGAACCTAGAGCAGATGAAGGCATTCTTCTTGGTTATTCTCCACACAGCAAAGCATATAAGTGCTACAATAAAAGACTTGGAAGAATTGTTGACAGCATTGATGTAGTGGTTTATGAAAAGGGATACATTCCTAGGCAAGTAAATCATGAAAATATCGAAGAAGATGAAGACTACCCTCAAAGACAGAATGATGAAGAAGAAGAACCTCAAGGAGCACTAGAGGAACAGATAAGAATAGAAGAGAAGATTCCATCCAGGTACGTTCAGAAGAATCATCCAGAATCTCAGATTTTGGGGCAGAAAGAAGCAGGTGTACAAACAAGAAGAACAATTGCAGAAGCTTCAAGCTATTTGGCATTACTCTCCACTGAACCACAAAATGTAAAAGAGGCATGCAAAGATGAATGTTGGGTCAAAGCAATGGATGAAGAACTTGAGCAGATCGAAAAGAACAACACTTGGGAGTTGGTTCCTAGACCAAAGGATAAGAATGTTATAGGGACAAAATGGGTCTTCAAAAATAAATTGAATGAAAATGGGGAAGTAATTAGAAACAAGGCAAGACTTGTTTGTAAAGGGTATGCGTAGCAAGAAGGAATAGATTTTGAGGAAACTTTTTCTCCTGTTGCAAGACTTAAGGCCATCCGAATGTTCCTTGCTCTCTCAAGCTTTCAAAAGTTAAAAGTATTTCAAATGGACATGAAATCAGCCTTTCTGAATGGAGACTTAGAAGAAGAAGTATACATTGAGCAGCCAGATGGGTTCATTCTTGGAAATGATACAAATCTTGTATGTAGACTGAAAAAGGCTCTCTATGGTCTTAAAAAAGCTCCAAGGGCTTGGTACTATCGTTTGGACAAATATCTTCATCAACAAGGTTTTTCAAAAGGATCAGCAGATAGCAATCTTTATATAAAAATTGAAAATGACGAATTGCTAATACTTGTTGTGTATGTAGATGACATTATCTTTGGCAGCAATGAACAATCTATGAGTCAAAGCTTTGCCTTGGTGATGCAGAAAGAATTCGAAATGTCCTTGCTTGGAGAATTGACATATTTTCTTGGCCTGCAAATCTAACAAAAGGAAGGAGGGATCTTCTTGTCTCAAACCAAGTATCTCAAGCAGATTTTGAAGAAATATGGCATGGAAGATGCAAAACCAGTATGTACACCCATGGTCACAGGATGTAGCCTCAGTGCAAATGATGAATCAACAGCAGTACATCAACCAACCTACAGATCTATGATTGGAAGTCTACTTTATTTGACAGGTACTCGACCAGACATCATGCATGCAGTGGGGATAGTTGGAAGATTTCAGGCAAATCCAAAGGAAACTCATCTTCAGGCAGTAAAGAGAATCTTCAAATATCTTCAAGGGACTCAAAATTATGGCTTATGGTATCCTAGAGATACAGATCTCACACTTCATGCTTATACTGATGCAGATTGGGCTAGAAGCGTGGATGACAGGAAGAGCACAAGTGGTGGTGCATTCTTTATGGGTTCCAGATTAGTATCTTGGTTCAGCAAGAAACAGAGTTCGATTGCCTTGTCTACAGCTGAAGCAGAATATGTTGCTGCTGCATCTTGCTACACTCAACTCCTTTGGATGATGCAGACCCTACAGGATTTTCAAATCACTTGTACACCACCTATCTCCATCTTATGTGATAATACAAGTGCAATCAGCATTTCAAAGAACCCAGTCATGCACTCAAAAACCAAGCACATACCAATCAAGTATCAGTTTCTCCGGGAACAAGTGCTTGAACAAAAGGTCAAGTTGGAGTATGTTCCTTCTAAGGAACAGGTTGCTGATATAACCACCAAACCATTGCCTAGGGAGACCTTTGAATACCTCAGGCAAAAGCTGGGGGTTGTTGATGTATCATCATGTTGTTGAATCTCTTCTGATTGTTGGTTGTATGCAAGGTTCATCTAAAGTATATGCGTACATTGGTCGAAGATCGAATGGCACAGGTTCAGGGGGAGCATATCATGCATTGTTGGCATTATGGAGGAAGTACAGAAGGAGATCATGGATGCTAGTCTGAATATTTCTGCAATACGTCTCTATCTCTTTCATGATGTATAAGTCTTGGTTCTTCTTGAAGAACATCTTTTGCAGATCTTTCCTACAGTCAGGGGGAGCATGAACAACACATTTCAGAAAGAGCAGAGCTTTCAGCATGTAGCATGAACAGATTGGTACACCTTGGCATATACAAAGGGGGAGCTCATTCAGAGATTTCAACAGGTACTCAGGGGGAGTATGAACAGCGGAATGCCTTTCTAGGAAAGAGAATATCTTGGTTCGCCCTTTGCCCTTGATGTCAAAGGGGGAGAGTGATTTGGTATTGTTGCCATCAAGTCCAAAGGGGGAGATTGTTGGCATTATGATGCATGTGTTGTACTTGATGGCAAACAACTCATAGAAGATCAACTCACTTATATATATCTAGATGAATCTACAGAAGAGATATCAGATGACAATTCTTAGTATCACAAGTCCGAAGGGGGATATTGTTGGCATTATGAGACAAGTGTTTTCCTTGATGGAAAATCACACAAATTATAAATTATAGTGCAGCAAATTTATTTGATAAATTATAGTGCAACAAAGTTTCCTTCATGTAGAGAAAAGTTCACGCACTTTTATGCAGAGAAAAATTTATTCCATGTAGAGAAAAGTTCACGCACTTTTATGCAAAGAAAAGTTTATTCCATGTAGAGAAAAGTTCACGCACTTTTATGCAGAGAAAAGTTTATTTCATGTAGAGAAATGTTCATGCACTTTTATGCAGAGAAGAGTTTATTTCATGTAGAGAAATGTTCACGCACTTTTATGCAGAGAAAAGTTTACGCACTTTCATGGTTGGTTCATGGTATTAGTCCGATAGTTTTTGATCCTATGGTTTTGGTCCGTGGTATTGCATCCAAAAGTGTTGATCTCACGCACTTTCATGGTTGGTTCATGGTATTAGTCCGACAGTTTTTGATCCTATGGTTTTGGTCTATGGTATTTCATCCAAAAGTGTTGATCTCACGCACTTTCATGGTTGGTTCATGGTATTGGTCCAACAGTTTTTTGATCCTATGGTTTTGGACCGTGGTATTGAGAAAGGACTAAGACTATAAAAGAGGAAGGAGATCATTTGGCAAAGCATCTTCTGATTAATTGAATATCTAATAAAGTGCTAGATCTGGAATATGGTGATTGGGTTATGGTGCAGATCTGGATCTGAATGAAGAACGAACCTGAGCGTAAGGAGAAGGATAAGTTCTATTGATGGGTCAAAATCTTAAGGCTGGAATAGTGGTATCTCCATATGATTTTGATCTGTGATATGTGGCACACACTTGATCTATAAATCTAATAATCTGGGTCTGAATTATTGATGCATGTTTTATTGTACACATGTTATGATCTGGGTATGTCTGATGTATGGAAGAACTGCAAAGTTATAAGGAAATATTTGCAGATCTGTATGCAGGTTGGCTTTGGTGAAATCAGAGATTGATGATGCAAGTGTAGTTGATGGGTTTTTGATGTTCTTGGATCCAGTCTGAAAATTAATGAAAAGTGGTCCTTGAAAGAAAAGAAGTAGGGGGTTGTAGCTCCCTTCCAGGAGAGACTGGAAAACGAGAGAGAGAGTTGTAGCTCTCTGCAAGTTGTAACCTGCGTACTGGTAAAGGACTGCACCAGTACAAAATCATTGTAAAAGGAGTTTCTTATTAAAAGAAGATAGAGACATATTGCAGCATGTGGTTTTCACCCACATTGGGTTTCCACCTTATATCTGGGGTTCTTTTGTGTGACTATTTGCTTTTCTTGTTCCTGCTCATTATTTTATGATACTGACATACAAAGTAATGATCAATATTTGAAGAATTATTCAAAGTATAAATAAGGTAGATATATTGAAAAGAATTTGATAATAGTGATCAACCCCCCCCTCTCAGTATTATTTCCAACAGTGGATATCTTACTGTGAAGGTCCCCTAGCTCCACTCGTGCCACTGCTACCACAGTCGCTCTCTGCATGACTACCTGTTTGATCTATTCCACTAACGGCTCTGTGGATGGTCTTGCACTGTCCTGCTAGATTGTCTATTCTGTACTCTACAAGTTCGCCAATTTCTCCTAAATGTTGGCGGAGATGATGTAGGCCTCATCCAAATAAGGCCCCAATATGGCATTGAGGACTGCCTTTTTATTCTACATTGCTTCCACCTATGTAAGTAGCTGCTTAGCCTCCTGCAGCTTGGCAAGCCATTGTGTTGTAGCAACAGTGCACGTCGTTGCCCTTACTTCATCATACTATGTCTAGAGCTCGCGTACATATATATTCAAGAGCTACAGGGTGGGATCTTCTTGCAAGGCCGTGACTACCTCCATTGCCTACTCAAAAAGAACGGTGTAGTCTACCACCACGACATCCAGTGTCACGACTCCATCCTTCACAATGGCTTTGCGCTATTCCCTAACCTCTAGCAGAGTTGAAGGCTATGACTTCAACTCCAATTCTGTTATTTTCATGTTCATATCAAACTGAACATTGGCCACTTCCGTCTTGGCATCATGCGTGCCCGCAACAATCTTTCTGATGTTTTCCTCCAATGGTGCTTCCTCTGGTATATGCAGTTTAGGTACTGTTAGGCAAGTTTTTGCCACCGCGGCTGCAAGCTAGGTGTTTTGTGCCTGAATTTTCTTATTTGACTCAAGCACCTCAAACTTCTCAATGAAAATCTATTCATTGGTCACTCTATACTCACTGATGAGGCTAAGCGCATGCTACTCCTGAGCTCTGAACTCTGCTAGCATCCCTGCCTGCAGCGTGTGCAGGTACTCGTTAGGGAGCGCGACCAGGTTGAGGTCGATGTTTTTCAAAGAACTCACTATGGCCTTGTCATTAGCCACCTCCACGTTCAAAGATCCATCTCGCAGTGTGACTACCCAGATTTCCAGTGATCGAACCATATCAGTTTCTTGAGTGGTCCCCGGTGCCAAACTTGTTGATGCAGTGATGCTCTGTCCTACGCCTACCTGGATTCTAGTTGTTTGAATCTATAGCTCACGTAGATCCTTCTGGAGGGTGCTCATTGCCTGCTGTTACTATTGCTCAAACTATTTTAGCAGTTCTGTTGTAGTATCATGTACCTTGTCACCTATCTCGTCAAGGTTTCCATCTGTGAGAGTAATTGGGTCCAACGTGAGCTTGGTCGCTTTCGATTTCTTCCGCGGCCCTTCCTTTCCTTGTTCTTTGTATCTTTTGACCTGGAAGGGAGTGCTCTCCTCCTCCTAATCACCACTACCATGCTCTGACTGTTCCTCCTCCTCTGTTTGGAGTGAAGGAGACTTTTTTCTTTGCTCGGAGTCGCACTCTTCTTGTTCGGTCAGCTTCTTCGCGGCATGCTCCGCTTCCACCCGGGCCTTATCCTCAGCCTCTCTTTTCTGTGTTAGGTCCCTACAATACTAGTGATTCCCCCATTACTATTGTCATTGTATTCCTTATTGTTATTTTTGTGCCCCTATTTTCCCCATATTGTTATTATTGTGCCCCATAGAATCCCTTTATTGTTATTTTTGTGCCTTTATATTATTATTGTTAGGTCAGCTTGGTTATATTGTGACCCCTTAGACTCCTATATATAGAAAGGAAGTTTTGTCATTTGAATCATCCAAGAATTGTTTATTTGTGTAATGTAAAGGAGGTTGCCCCCTCAAAGAGGCTTATTTATAAGGTGTTCATCTATCTTTTCTATCTTTTTGTGAGCTGGTTTCATAACATTTGGTATCAGAGCTTTGGATTCTAGGGTTTCACTACTCCAAACAAGTCATCGTGGAATTTTTGCTATAACATTTTTTCTGCGATGTTTCAGAAGCTAAGAAAAAAAACCCATTTGAGACAAAATCGTTCTGAACCTCCAGTCCGAATTTTAGATTTTGTCTCGCTATATTTTCGGATATATGATCTGAGGAATTTAGGGTTTTTGCAAGCTTCATAATTTCATCTAAAATAGGCCATCGTGGAATTTTCACTATAACTATTTCGCTATGAAGATTCAGAAGCTAAAAACAAAACCCATTTGAGAAAAACGCATTTTGAATCTTGGCTTCAAATTTCAGATCTTGTCTTGCTATATTTTCGGAGATATAATCTGAGGAAGTTAGGGTTTTTGCAGACCCCCAAATTTCATTCCAAACAGGTCACCTTGGGAAAATTGTCATAAACTTCGCTCTGAGCATCAAATTGAATTTTCATAAGAAATTGTATAAAGAGGACAGATTGTAGCTTTTTTGGTATCATTTTTAGAACCTAAGGTTGAAACAGTGACCAGAGGCATGTTGTACAAGTTCGCTCTACTGAACTAGTCTATACGCAAGTCATCGTGGGAGATTTGGCATAAATCTTCATTGGAGAATCCAATATTGATTAGACTTGTGGTGTTAGAAAGATTACTCAGTGTGTTAGCACAAAAAGCAATTTCAGACCTAGGAGATCCAAAATTACAGAGATACATCAGATTCAATATCGAGCTCCTACAAAGTGAAAAAAGGTGTGTAGTTTTTTTCTAAATTTTTGCATAATCTTGGTTTGAAAAATTAGTTTGAAGGAATTCAAAGGCATAGTGAAGCATTATTATCGGTAATTGATGCCCTGAAGAAAGAAAATGGAAACACCTAGTAATAAAACTGAAAGCTCTAGCATGACTCATGAAGAAGAGGAAGAAATGCAACATGATATATCAAAATTACAAGACCAAGTGCAACAAATTTCACTCGCACAAAAAGTAACAGAAAATAAGATGGATGGTTTAAAGAAAGACATAGAAGCTAAGACAAATGGTTTAAAGAAAGGTGTAGAAGATAATATGAATGACGTGGAAGCTAAGATGGACGGCGTGGAATCTAATATGGATGGCATGGAAGCTAAGATGGATGGCATGGAAGCTAAGATGGATGATTTAAAGAAAGGCATGGAAGATTTGCAGACAAATTTGAAGACATATTTGACAAAGTTTCTACAAGAAATGCTTACTAATGGCGAAAGGGTAGGAAAGGGAACTCATGATGAGAACAAAATAAATGTTAATCATGATTTCATAGACTCTAATGCTGGATCAAAGAACCACCATGTTCCAAAGATCGATATGAGCAAGTTTGATGGCAAGGATCCCAGAACATGGATACTATAGATGGAGCAATTTTTTGATCTCCATAATGTGCAAAACACACAAAAGGTACACATTGAAACTTTGTATTTGAAACCAAATCAGTTTGTATGGTATTGATGGCTTTGCTCTCGTAAACAAATTGTCACTTGGGCTATTTTTACAGATTAAATGATAGCACATTATAAGGATACAAAAAGCAACACTTTTTTTAGCCAATTGATAAATCTCAAACAAAAGGGTTCAATGATGGAGCACATTGAGGACTTCCAAAAATTGAATATAAGGGTAAAAGATATTCCAGAGGATCATAGGATTGATGTGTTCATATGGAATTTAAAAGATAACATGCAACATGAGGCTCGCCTTTGGGAACCAGATTCATTAGAGAAGGCATTCAGGTTGGCAAGAAAAATGGAAAGAAAAATTATGGCAACAAGGAAGCCTACCACTCACAATCATAAAGATGGAAGTGTTACTACCCCTAGCCATCCACAACCTACAAGGTTGACACCACAATAATTGGAAGAAAAAAGAGCAAAAGGGCTTTGTTACAGTTGTGATAGCAAATACACTAAAGGTCATAAGTGTGCAGAGAAGAAATTGTTTTAAATAGATTGTGAAGAGGAGGAAGAAAAGGAACAAGAAATGTCAAAAGAAGAAGATATACATTAGGAACAAACCCTAAAAAAAAGAGAAATGAATCTGACCATATCTTGTAATGCATTGGCTAGAATTACCACTCCTCAAACTATCAAGATAGAAGGGCATATCAAGAAGAAAAAGGTAACAGTGTTGATTGATTCAGGAAGTACCCATAATTTATTCATTGTAAGATAGACAAGGAATTGAATTGCTTCCTATATCTAGCACTAGAGTGTCAAGTTATGGTTGCAAGTGAAGGAACCATAACTTTCTTAGGAAGGTGCCATGATATCAAGCTATCCATGGGAGAATATGTATTGAATAGCCCAATGCTTTCCATTCCAATGGGTTGTGCTGATGTTGTACGAGGAGTCCAATGGCTACAATCCTTGGGTATAATAGCTTTTAATTTTCAAGAACTTTTCATGAAATTCTCTTCAGAAGGAAAGGAATTTGAATTAAGGGGTATCGCAGGGAAACCAGGAAAGATATTCAGCTCTAATGGAATGACAAAGCTTCTAAATAAAGAACAATGAGGCATAATTGCACAATTATGTTCACTAGAGGTTCCCACATCGAAATTATCCATTTCTCCAGTTCTCCAAA
This sequence comes from Pinus tabuliformis, assembly GCA_031772625.1. Taxonomy (NCBI): domain Eukaryota; kingdom Viridiplantae; phylum Streptophyta; class Pinopsida; order Pinales; family Pinaceae; genus Pinus; species Pinus tabuliformis. The sequence continues at coordinate 382,492,144 of CM062808.1, read as the reverse complement.
AAGTCTTGGACAATGGTTCCAAGGTATTTGAGAATCCCAAAAGCCTCCCACCTATTCGTGATCATGATCATGGTATTAATTTGATAAAGACCCTCTTCATATAGATTTATGTAGCAAGGTGGGGTAATCGCTCATGGTTTGCCAAATCCTAGTCCTCCAGCTTCAAATGTGGGATCTATGGCAAGCGCAAACCTTCAAAAGTGAGGTTCTCAAGTAATAAGGGTGTATTGAGGACGAATTGTCCTTTATCTGGGTCCTTAGGGACCTTCACTTTCCCCTTGTAAAAAGGGATACAATACGACAACTTGGATATTGGATCCATCCCCTTGGTGTCTATGTCCTTTGCACCCTCTTCAGCCTCCAAGTCCACCACCTTCCCCTTCTCTTTCACGCTCGGTTTGTCTTTCTTCTGAGCTTGGGTGGCTTCATGCTTCCTTGGTGACTTGCGCCCTAGCATGGGATTCTTCTTCTTGTCCTTCTTAGGTTTGGGGACCTTTTTGGGCAACGGATCCCCCCATAGCATGTTTTTGTGGCTTGAAGCCCGAATTTTGGTCAAGTGTGATGTAAAGACCCCGCAAAATGAGGGTGCGGAGCATGAGAGTCTAGGGTTGTCTGCCCTAAGTTAATGTAATTTAATATAAAGTGTGTCAGCCTACCCATGGTCTGCGGACCATGGGATTGTATAAATAGAGCGAGGCTCTAAGTGTAAAGTCAATTATTAGTTTTGAAGTTGTTGATAAGTAATAGAGAGATGAAAAGGCATGGTTAGAAGTTAGAAGTAGATTTGAAGGTGTTGGGTCATAGTGATAGGTAGACGCTCTGCAACTAAGTGTGCAGAGACCTAGTAGAGTCCGTAGCTGAGTGCGCGGACCCCTGCATCTGAGTGTGCAGGGCGAAGTCGGGATTGTACTTGGACATGAAATTAATAAGAGATAAGTTGATTCTAAAATATTGTGTGTCTATGCTTCTATTATACTTATGCATCTCTTTACAGTTTTATGATTGCGCACAGTTGTTGTGAATGTTGAATGATAAATGAGACTATTGGGCCCACACAATTAAGTTAGGATCTATAATAGTAGCACAGTAAGAATAAAGGATCTAGACAACACCTCTCTACACTCTTTACAGAGCTGCGCGGGAGCATTTGCACAAGCTATGAAGGATAGATGGCTTGCGCGGAGCCGCACAAGCACGTAGGTTCAGTGCGCGAACTTCCTAGATTTCATCAAGGACATCCCTAGGGTGCGGAAACCTAGTTACAACACCCTCCCATACTACCTCGGGTGAGACCTCAGTCCGCGCACCACAGACTGTTGCGAAAAGGGCCAGTAGTTTCGGGATTTGTTTGGATAAATTACTTCTAAACTTGGGTCAGGCCCCAACAAGCCAACAAATGGTTCTGTTGCTAGGACCGGGATCTGCCTAATGGATGTTTGATGTCGTGCTACTGGAACCCAACAAAGAAGGAAATTAAAGAGTGGTTGGACAAGAAGATTCACGAGTTCATGACACAGGAAAACAGAACTCCACAGGTATCCAAGAAAAGGTGGTTGGATCACTACGTGTATACGGAAATCCACGAGATCTTCTTCGCATATTTTCCTTCTGAACTGTATGAGTGGATCACAAGGTTAGCTGATAGCTAGGGAAGGTGTAAGCTTGACCAAGCGATAGTGTGGACTCTAGAATTATTGCACAGACTAGAGGCATCAGAGGATAAGATCGCGCGAGTTGTGGACCATTGGCTCGACTAGATAATAGGGAGATTTATCACTGAGTTCACGATAGACACAACCGTAAGCTACAGTGAAGCAGAACAACGTTTTATCAAGGGACCGCAAGGTAAGTACATTAAATCTCTGAATACCTGGATTAAGATGCTGTTATGTGAAAAGTGGGTTATGAGAATTCATTAATGGTTGGGACGACGTGGAGTCGAAAGATCTACAAAGGTAGCGAGGGATTAGGAAACATTCCCTTAATTTCACCTTTGCAAGAGAGCGAGGAAGAGCTTGCTCAGGTCTCTCTGAGAAGTGCGGTCAGTTTGATAAGGCAGCGCATTTTGCAATTACCAACCCCACCCATGCCACCACCCGCTTCACCTCCCTCACCTCCATCTCCACCCACTCCACCTCCACCAGCCCTGCAGTTCAGCATGGCGAGTGCAATCAAGTTAGCCGTATTCAGAGGAGTAGGGAACTAGGATCCAGACTAGTTCTGGTTCGTGGTGAGAGTAGTGTGGGAAGCACAAGGGGTCATGGACAACAACATTAAGAAGGCTACATTGGTGAGTGCACTGCAGGATTGCGCGTTAACATGGTATATCAAGCACTCTAATGATCACCCAAATGCAGGAATAGTAAAGATCCAGAATGCGCTAAATAGAGAATCGAGCCGGCCAAAATCAGAGACACAGTAAATCATCGGGTTTAAAGAGATCACGATGCTTCCAGGCAAGATCCCCTGGGATCTGGATCAGCGACTGAAGAGTATGATCCACGAGACTAATATGACGCTCACGGATGCACAGCATCGTGCATGGTTTGTGGCATATCTGACACCACACCTGAGGACGGCGCTATCGCAACAGAAACATTCTACCTAGGCTGGCGCATTGGAAATAGCAATGAGGTTGCATGAGACACTGATACAAGATCCAAGGTTGGGAGTTCAACAAATCCATGCACAACTATAGAATCTATACCTGGAGATGTAGAGCTTGAAGTAGGATAGGGCGCCGTGGCCAGAGGCATGCGAGGAAGTATGGTGCATAAAATGCAAGGGCCAGGGCCATGACAAGGATCACTGTCCAATATTTGCGAACTACTTGGGAGGAGGGGGGCCAATGCCATTGAGACTAGAGGAACAGGCAGGGCCAAGTGCGACACCCGCATTATGGTGTGTTATCTATTAGATAGGAGGAAAGCACATGACAGATAATTATCATTTGTTGCAGAAGTATACACAGACTCCCCAGTAGCTGTTTTGTAATTTCTGTAGTTCGGTGGGCCACAATGAGTGTACTTGTCGTAGCTACGAGTTAATGATGGATCGGACCCTAGCCTATCGGATGCAGATAGAGACGCGAGCCCTTGACCCAACGGCGGGGATGGCGTGCATTGGATTTCAAGGGCGAGGTCGAGGATGAGGAGGAATGGGACCAGGAAGGGGCCGCAAATAGTTAATTTGTTACAATTGTGGAGGACTAGGGCACTACGCCCACGATTGTACCAACCTGAAGAGAATATCCTATTCATACTGTGCTCAGTTTGATCATGAAATGGTAGATTTCCTGACGCTGATCACACAAATGCGCGAGAAAGGGGTACTCTAGCCTCCTCTAACTAAAAATATTCAAATGATGAGGTCTGAACCCCGCAAAGAAGACCCAAATGTTGTTAAGAAATTTACCCGAGAACACAAATTAATTACGGAGAATTATTGAGAGAAACAAATATAAAAATAACCAGCAACAACCATAAACACATAAACACAAATGTTTATCTGGGAAAACCCCAAATCCAGGGAAAAACCAAACCTAATAAGATCTCATTAGCATTGGCCAAAATCCTGGCCAATCCGACCAAGTGAGCCTTCACCGCTCACCTCTAGGTCTTCCATTACAATGAAGTCCTTCCAGCCTTTTATAAGCTCCATTACATATAATACCACGGGTAGAATACCATGGCTGCACAATACCATGTGCCCAAAACCATCACTTTTTAACCTGGTCAACTTTGACTCTATCCTGAGTTAAGTTTACCGAACAATATTCTCCCCTTAAACTTGACTTGGGGTTCCTTGACTAACTCCAGCGAAACCTGCTAAGTGAGACAATCCCGCTCACTCTAGCTCTTACCCCCCTTAGAGTTTTTACCCGGGGTATTGTTAACTCGACATCCACCCTATCACCTAGGTCTAACCTAGACTTTACCAGTGATCACCGAGGGGTAAACATGCCTTACCAGGTCTTAATTTTATTTTATTTATTTATTTTTATTGTTGTTGCGATTCTAATCCATCCTCTCTCAATTTGATTTGCTCAAAAACTTCTATCAAACGGCTCCAACTGCGAGCCCAACCAACTGTGAGCCTAATGAGAACCTCGTAGATTCTAGCACTAGTGGCCTCACGTAGTAGAAAGCGAATAATTTTTGATTCCGCAATAGCCGCATGAATCCCGAACAATTCGTCAACATGTTCCAAACCGGTAAATATTGCAAATGCACTGCGATCCCTGGCAGTTATGGCACTATCTTCCGCACATTCTCCTCGAGGTTCTTCTGCATACTATTGTTCCACCATTATTTTCCAGACCCAGATCTGTAGAAAAAGCTGCATTGATCTCATCAGGCACTATAAAACCCTGGCATCAAAGAATCCCTTTGAAACCAATATCTGGCTCTAATACCAGTTGTTAAGAAATTTACCCAAGAACACAAATTAATTACGGAGAATTACTGAGAGAAACAAATATAAAAATAACCAGCAACAACCATAAACACATAAACACAAATGTTTATCTGAGAAAACCCCAAATCCGGGGAAAAACCCAACCTAATAAGATCTCATTAGCATTGGCCAAAACCCTGGCCAATCTGACCAAGTGAGCCTTCATCGCTCACTTCCAGGTCTTGCATTACAATGAAGTCCTTCCAGCCTTTTATAAGCTCCATTACATATAATACCACGGGCAGAATACCATGGGTGCACAGTACCATGTGCCCCAAAACCATCACTTTTTAACCTGGTTAACTTTGAATCTATCCTGAGTCAAGTTTACCTAACAAATGTGAAAATAGTGCGACCACAGGGGAGGATAAGGGGAAGCAGCTCGAGGAAGATGCATGGGTTCGAAAGGCTCCCACAAAGGAACTTGAGTTTGACTTAGAAAGTGCAAAAGAGACATTCATGGACGCTAAGAAGAGCTTCGCGGAGGCCTCCACTTCAAGTAGTAATGATCAACCAGAGCTAGGGATAGATCCTTCTATGCTTACTACCTTTTTGCAGACATGCATGAAATTGCTGCATGACAATAAGGTAGTTAAGGGACTACAGGAGTTCATCACTAGGTGCATAGGGTCAGGGGAACCGCATGTAGTTCGGAAATTGGGGAATCATACATTTCGCACCGGGAGGGAAATGAGATTGATGGCACAGATTGGCGAATACAAAATGGATCAGATAATCCTAGACCTGGGTTTGGACGTGAATGTATTTCCGAAGCAGACATGGGAATGCATGGGCAGGCCCACGTTATAGTGGTCCCCTATTCAATTATGAATGACGAACCAACAGAAGATTTTTCCCATGGGGAGGTTGCGAGGGGTAACAGTTGATATCGAAGGTGCGAGCACGTAGATGGACTTTGAAGTAATAGAGATTGTTGATGACAAAAATCCTTATCCCGCGTTGCTAGGAATAGACTGGGCCACTGATATGAATGGAGTCATCAACCTAAAGAAGTGGAAGATGATATTCAATAAAAAGTCCCTACACATAGTAGTTCTACTAGACCTAGCCGAAGGAGCGTGCTACACTGAACCTGTGCACGACAATGAAAGTGATTATGAGTTACACTGTATCTACAAGATAACTGTGCGAGATCAGGATTGGCTGAATCCGACTGGAGATAGAAGGGCCTCGTGGGAGCGCACAAGTTCTTGCACCTTGGATTTAGACGAAGAAGACGAACGCTGACACAATTGGTTGAACGAAGTGACAACACTGAATTGGAACATGATGATTAGATCATTGTGTTGCGTAACAACCCAGGACTGAGATTTGCCAACATATGATGGATTGACAGTGGTGGATGAATTCTTGAGCAAGTTTGAAATCGCAGTACCGAAACAATAGTGGTTTAAGGCGTTGAAGTGGGTGCTGCGCATGACACCTGCGTGCTGGTGGGGAACACATCAAGGAAATTTTGAAAACTGGCGCAGATGTAGAAGGATGATGTGCCTACGATTTGGGAAACTCCAACTATGGATAGAAGATAAATACGATGGATCAAATGACCCATGCACACACCTCGCGAAATGGACCAAGGCCTATGGGGAAGAACCTCAGCCTAAATGGGTACACTTATTCTACCATACCCTAGATGTCATACCCATGAATTGGTATACTAGGACAGAACTCCAACATGGTACAGGCGAATGGGATGTCTTGCGCGAGGGATTTTTGTTAAGATTCACATTTTAAGACCGATGGTCGGACACTATTGATGACACGCTGCAAGGCGTAAAAGCTGCCATCTTCAAAATACCACAGGAACCACGACAAGTAGTTCAACCAACATGGAAAACTCAGTTAAACAATGCCCTAGAATGCTATAACATGAAAGTAGAAGAGGATGATGACGACCCCTGAAATATTAATATTCCAGAAACTGAAGGGTGTCGTGAAGTTCAAGGACCATCAATTGAGGATCCCGACATCACTGCGCCGCTAAAAACAAAGCAGGTAAACATTGGCACAAATGCGGAGCTGCATAACGCGATGCTTGGGGACTATTGAGATGATGCTACAGTAGATAAGGTTGCCAAGTTACTTCGTGAATATCAAGATTTGTTCCTGACCAAAATCACGGACTTAAAGGGGATCATTGGCGACTTAGGGATGATGAAGATCACTTTGAAACTGGACGTGAAGCTAGTTAAGCAGCGACCTTACCATTTGAATCCAAAGTATAAATAAAAGGTCTGCAACAAATAAGACAAAATGCTTGCAGCTGGGATTATTGAACCGGTGGAAGAATCTGACTGGGTAAGTCCTATGGTAGTAGTGGAGAAAAAACAGAAGGGCAAAATTAGAATATGCGTGGACCTCAAGAAGCTTAATGATGCCTGTTTTCATAATCCATTCCCGACACCGTTTACAGTTGAAGTATTGGAGAATGTTGGCGGTCAAGAAGCTTACTCATTCACGGATGGCTTCTCAGGGTACCATCAGATCAAGATCGCACAGGAAGATAGGAGCAAGATGACCTTCGCAACCGAATGGGGCTGTTTTCAACACACCGTTATTCCCTTTGGACTGAAGAATGTGCCAGCGATATTTTCGCATGTAGTGGTGGCCACATTCAAGGAATACATCCACAAGTTCTTGGAGGTCTATCTGGATGATTGGACTATATTTGGGTTAGTTAAACACCATATAGCAAGCTTACGTTTGATGCTAGATACTTGCCGATGACACCAGATTGCACTGAATTTTAAAAAGTGCACCTTCCTCGTCCCCTTTGGGAATCTGCTCGACCATTTGGTCTGCAAACAAGGCCTAATGGTGGACCCTGCAAATATTGTCGTTATTCTTAATCTGGAATCACCGTGAAGTGTCAAACAACTACGCGCTACTTTGGGGCACACTGGTTACTATAGAAAATTTATCAAGAGCTATGCACAAATAACAGCACCAATGGAAAAACTATTGAAAAAGGATGCTACATATTGTTGGAATGATGATTGTAGGAAGAGTTTGGATATTCTCAAGGAGAAAATGGCATCTACTCCCATCCTGGTCTTCCCAAAATGGGACGTAGAATTTCATGTACATGTTGATGCATCGTGTATTGCACTGGGAGTTGTACTTATGCAAGAAGGCACAAAAGGCGTGGATCACCCAATCATGTTCGCGAATTGGTGACTGTCCAAGGTCGAAAAGAAATACTCTACTACTGTGCACGAAAGATTGGCAATGGTATACGCGCTCCAGAAATACCGACACTATTTACTTGGCGGGCACTGCAAGATGTATACCGATCATTCCGCGTTGAAATACCTGGTGAATAAGCCTGTGTTGGGGGGGTGCATATGCAGATGGATATAAATATTTCAAGAATATGACTTTGAGGTCATCGTAAAGCCGGGACACCTAAATGCAGGACCAGATCACTTATCACGAATTGAGACAGGTGAGGAGCCAACAAATTTGGAAGAAGGTCTACCTGATGCACAACTCTTTTCAGTGTGCGTCACGGACGACCACTTCAAAGATATAATCCATTTTTTAACCACAGGGACTGCATCGAAGGAATATTTAGTCCAACAGAAGAAGGAATTGATGGTGCATGCATTGGATATTTCTTTCATCGCATGGCACCTCTACAAAATGGGAAACGATGAGATATTGTGAAGATATGTACCTGAATTTGAATGAGGACAGATCCTTGCGGAAGCACATGGGGGAGCTGTAGGAGGACACTATGCAGGACACGCGACGGCACAAAAGATTCTTCGCGCTGGGCTATGGTGGCAAACCCTACATCAAGATTCAAAAGCACACTGTCAGGCCTACAACATATGTCAACGGACTGGGAAACCATCGTGAAGGGATGAGATGCCACTCAATCCATAGATGACGTTGCAACCATTCGAAATATGGGAAATTGACTTTGTTGGATCAATCAAAGTGCAAGGAAAGACAGGTGCACGCTACATCATCACCGCGACAGAGTACCTGACTTGATGGGCGAAAGCTCAGCCGGTTAAGGACTACACATCCGCTACAGATGCAAATTTTTTGTTCGACAATGTGTTGACACAGTTTGGTTGCCTGAAAATTTTAATGAGTGACCGCAGAATGCACTTCCTAAATGAAACTATCAGTACATTGACCTAGGAGTTCCAGGTGTATCATCACCAAAGTACACTGTACCATCCGCAAGCTAATGGGACAGTAGAAGCATTCAACAAAATTCTAGAAACCACACTGACCAAAGTATGCAACGCATAGCGAAATGACTGGGACCTACGCATACCTACCGTATTATGGGCATACAGAACCATGTGCAAAAAATTGACAGTTCAGACACCTTTCAGGTTAGTCTATGGCACAGAAGCAGTCATGCCAATGGAATACATCGTACCTAGTTTGTGGATAGTAGCACTTATAGGCATGTCGGACCGCGAAGCCTTGGAAGAGAGGCTCGCGCAATTGGAAGAACTCGAGGAAGAACGGTTTCTAGTGGGATTCCATTAGCAGGTACAGAAACAATGTGAGAAAGCCTGGCACGATCGCCATATCAAGTTGCACACGTTCAAGGTAAACAATTTAGTGTCACTGTATGACAGCAAGTTTGACAAATCTCTTGGAAAATTCAGAATGCATTGGTTGGGACCATATGTGGTAAAAGAGGTCACAGATGGAGGCGTGGTCCAGCTAATCAAACTTAATGGAGAACCCTTCCCAGGAAGAGTAAATGGCAGTTGCTTGAAGCCCTACATGGGTGGGCCGGTTGTCTAACTAACCAACCTAAGCACAGTCTTCACGACCCGAGAAACCGAACAAAGGTGCAGGACTATAAACACAGGTACTAGAAGTCGGAATCAAAGTAGAGAATCAAGTCAGACGCAGATGATTCAGAAGTAGAATTGGAGCAGATCAAGAGGACGGCAAAGAAGTGCGTTGTGGATCTTTGCGCAACATAGGCATAGTTGGAGGGACTTCGCGCAAAGATCGTTGCGCCACCAAAGTGACTCGGGACGCGTCATGCTGATTGTGTTGGGGGCCTGTTAGGCAGCGGATCCCCTGATAGCATGTTTTTGGGCCTTGAATCCCGAATTTTTGTTAAGTGTGATGTAAATACCCCACGAAATGTGGGCGCGGAGCACGAGAGTCTAGGTTTGTTCGCCCTAAGATAATGTAATTTAATATAAAGTGTGTCAGCCTATCCATGGTCTGCAGACCATGGGATTGTATAAATAGAGCGAGGCTCTAAGTGTAAAGTCACTTTTTAGTTTTGAAGTTGTTGATAAGTAATAGAGAGATGAAAAGGCATGGTTAGAAGTTAGAAGTAGATCTAAAGGTATTGGGTTGTAGTGATAGGTAGTGGCTTTGTAGCTGAGTGTACAGAGGCCTAGTAGAGTCCGTAGCTGAGTGCGTGGACCCTTGCAGTTGAGTGTGTAGGGCGGAGTCGAGATTGTACTTGGACATAAAATTAATAAGAGATAAGTTGATTCTAAAATATTGTGTCTCTATGCTTCTATTATATTTATGCCTCTCTTTACAGTTATATGATTGCGCGCACTTGTTGTGAATGTTGAATGATAAATGAGACTATTGGGCCCACAAAATTAAGTTAAGATCTATAATAATAGCATAGTAAGAATAAATGATCTAAATAGAACCTCTCTACGCTCTTTACAGAGCTGCGCGAGAGCAGTTGCACAAGTTGCGAAGGACAGATGGCTTGCATGGAGCTGCGCAAGCGCGTAGGTTTGGTTCACGAACTTCCTAGATTTCATCAAGGACATCCCTAGGGTGTGGAAACCTGGTTCCAACACCCTCCCATACTACCTCAAGTGAGACCTCAGTCCACGCACCGTGGACTGTGGTCGAAAGGGCTAGTAGTTTTGGGATTTGTTTGGCTAAATCACTTCTAAACTTGGGTCAGGCCCCAACAAGCCAACAGACTTCCCTCACCAGCGTCATTTTTGGCCTAAGCGACCTCGGCACCGTAGGCACTACAACTAGAGTCTCCAGGCTCATTGCCTCTGGAGAAGCTCCCTCAAAGGTGACAGCTCCTCTAGTACTAGCTGTTTCTCCTGGTGTAGACATCGTGCAGAGGATAAACCGTTGGGTTTCCTCGGGTAACTTATCAAATATACAACTAGCGACAAATTAGCATAAACCTGAGGATTCATAAACAACTGACAGCTGAGCACTGAAATTCTAAGGATGTAAAGTTTTTTTCGCTGGATGTCCATGAGTAATTTGTAGGCAAATTCAAATTCAAATTTCACCATTCCCCCCAAAATCTGTCCATAAATGCTGAATTGGCAGCAGATTTCCAAAGATTTCACTCTTAAATTCAGCCTTAAATTCCTTAAATACGTTAAATGAAGCCTCCCCTCTTCTCTTAATAGTCTTCTGGCAATCAAATCGTATACTTTCTAGTTGCGCTGTGTGGTCTCTCCCCCCATAATGCAGCTCCCTTCGCGCTTCTTCTGATACTGTGACAACATTCGCTTTCGCACAGACCCCCTGTTGCGTAGCTCTATCAATTGGGCAGTGTAGTTTAAAGTCCCATGCCTCCTTGTAGCTTCCTTGAGTGCTAAGACTGTGCTACCATCATGTATTCATTGGGCCATATCCTCGGTGTATGGCTTCAATCGACTTCCATTTACCCTTCCCGGAAATGGATCTCCATTCAACTTCATGAGCTAAATTGCTCCACTATCTGTAATCTATTTGATAACATATTGCCCCAACAAGTGCATCTGAAATTTTCCTAGAAACTCATCAAACTTACTGCCATATAATGAAACTAAATCATTTACCTTAAAGGTGTGCATTTTTATGTGTCGATCGTGCCAAGCTTTTTCACGACCCTTCTGAACCTGCTAATGGAATCTAGCCAAAAACCTATCTTCCTCAAGCTTTGTTAGTTGTGCAAGCCTTTCTTCTAAGGCTCTGTGGTCTTCCATTCCTGTGAAAGCTGCTATGTCTAGACTAGGCACAATGTTTTCCATAGGCATTACAACTTCTACACCATAGACCAACCGAAAATGCGTCTGACCAGTAAGTTTTTTAAAAGTAGTTTGGTAGGCCCATAGAACTGCTGGTATGTGCACCTCCCAATCATTCCACTTTGTGTCACAAACCTTTGTCAGCGCATTCTCCAATATCTTATTAAAAGCCTCAACCGTACCATTGGCCTGAGGATGGTATGGCGTACTCTTCTGATGGTAAACCTGGAACTCCTCTGTTAGCTTGTTGATCATTTCATTGAGAAAATGTGTATCGTGGTCACTCATCAAAACCTTCGGGTAACCAAACCTAGTCAACACATATTCGAATAGAAATTTCACTGTTTTTCCCCTGTAAAGTCTTTCATAGGTTGTACTTCTGCCCATCTGGTCAAATATTTGGTCACAATGATGCTATATCGCGCGCCCATCTTCTTGCCTGGAGTCTGAATCGGTCCTACAAAATCAATTGCCCATTTCTCAAATGGCTGCAATAACACCTGCAGATTCAAAGGTATCTCATCCCTCTATGATGGCCTGCCCCTCCTCTGACATGCATCGCATGCCCTAGAATATGCTTTAGAATCCTTATGTAGCATCAGCCGACACAACCCGACATGCAAAGTCTTCTGCGATGTTGCTTTTCCTGCATAATTCCCTCTAGCAGCTTCTCCATGAGCTTCAGCAAGGATACTTATTCTTTCAAAGTCGGGCACATAACGTTTAAGTATTTCATTCGATCCTATTTTATGTAAATGGCTTGCAATTACAAAAAATTATGTCGCGCGCACCACCAATTATTTCTTCTGTTGACTGGTGTATCCCTCTGGAGCCATCCCTATGGTCAGAGAGTGGATAATTTCTGCAAAGTGATTATCCACTACCCACACTGTGAAGAGCTATGCATCAGGCAATCCTTCCTCCAAATTGGTAGGCTCCTCTCCTGTTTCAATGCGTGATAGATGGTCTGGCCCTGCATTCAACCTTCCTAGTTTCACAATCACCTCGAAATCATACTCCTGAAACAACAACATCCATCTGCATATCCCCCCCCCAATGCAAACTTATTGACTAAATATTTTAATGCAAAATGGTCCGTTTACATCTTAAAATTTCCACCTAGCAGGTAATGTCTGAACTTTATAGAGCACATAAACCATATCCAAGCCTTCCCGCTTTGTCGTTGGATAATTCTTTTTAGCCTTAGACAACTTCTTGCTCACAAATGCTATAGGGTGATCCAACTCTCCTTCTGCAACCTGTGTCAGCACTGTTCCTAGTGCAATACATGAGGCATCTACATGCACATGGAACTCCTTCCTCCAATCCAGGAAGAGTAGGATCGGCACGGTGACCATTTTCTCCTTCAGTATATCCAGGCTACATTGACATTCTTTGTCCCAATAGAATGTGGTGTCCTTCTTCAGTAGCTTTTCCATAGGCGCAATAATCTAATCATAACTTTCGATGAACTTCCAATAATATCTAGTATGGTCAAGTGTAGTGCGCAACTGTTTAATACTTCTTGGGGCTCCCAAATTGATTATTATAGCGATATTCACAAGGTCCACCATGAGTCCTTGTCTGCATACCACATGACCCAGCAAGATCCCAAAAGGTACAAAAAACAAGCATTTCTTCAGGTTTAGTGCAATCTAATACCTTCGACACATATCCAACATTAAGCGCAGATTGTCTACATGGTGCTTGACTAACCCAAACATTGTCCAGACATCTAAATAGACCTCCAAGAACTTGTGAATGAACTCCTTAAACGTTGTGATGACCACGTGCGAGAAGATCGTCGACACATTATTAAGTCCTGAAGGCATCACTGTATACAGGAAACCTCCCCATTCTGTTGTGAAGGTGGTCTTACTCCTGTCTTCTAGCGCGATCTTTATTTGATGGTATCCAGAGAACCCATCAGTGAATGAATAGGCCTCCTACCCACCAACATTATCCAGTACTTCATCTGCGAACAAAGTTGGAAAAGGATCATGAACACCCACATCATTGAGCTTCCTCAGATCTATGAAAATCCTTATTTCATCCTTCTGCTTCTTTTCCTAGACAACCATTGGACTCACCCAATCATATTCCTCCACTGGTTCAATAATACCTGCTGCAAGCATCTTGTTCAACTCCAAGAAAATTTTTTCCTTGTATTTGGGATTAAGGTGATATGGCATCTACTTAATAGGCTTCATGTCCAGTTTCAAAATTTTTTTCATCACTCCCAAATCACCTATGATGGCTTTTAAGTTTGAAACTTTTGTGGGAAATAAATCCTAATATTCATAGAGAAACTCAACGACTTTATCAACTGTAGCATCATCTTAGTAATCCCCAATCTTTGCAAACTTCGGTTCTGCTTTAGTACCAATGTTTACCTACTTAGTTTTCAGTGGCGCGGTGACGTCAGGGTTCTCTATCTGCGGTCCCTCTACTTTGCAGTGGCCTTCTGCTTTGGGGATATTAATATTCCTCGAATCCTCTTCCTCTCCTTCAGCAGTCATATTATAGCATTCCAGTGCATGGCGTAGCTAGGTGCTCTAATCTGGTTGAATCAATTCCAAGGGATCGTACAGAATTCTAAAGATTGCTACCTTAACCTCCTGCAACGCTTCATCAATACTTTTGAATCTGTCTTCAAAGCTAAACATCCTCACAAATCCCTCCCTTAAGATATCCCATTCTGCAGTGCCATGGCAAAGCTCTATTTCCAAATACCAGTCCATAGGGATGATGTCCAAAGTGTGATAGAAAATATGCACCCACTTTGGTTGCAGCTCTGTTCCATAAACCTTAGTCCACTTTTCCAAATGATCATGTGGATCATTTCTCTCGTCATACTTCTCAGTCAACCATAACATAGGGCGATGAAATCACAACCTCATCATCTTCCTATAGTCACTCCATTCATCAAAATTTTCTTTATGTGTACCCCACCAACAGGCAGGCGTAGTGTGCAGCGCCAAATCCAGTGCTTAGAAGCGATGCTTCTCGGGCACTTCCCTTTCAAACGCATCCATAAATTTATCTACATCAGTTATACCATCATAATAAGGAAAAAATCTTACCTCAGATGATACACTTTGCAGCGATTTAGTCATCATATTACATCATAGCGTAGATACTTCATGCAACCTATTCTGCCAATGCTCCAATTATTCATCCAAATCTCATGTACAAGAGCTTTTGCAGTCCCATGCAATTTGTCCATCGGCTATCAGATTAACCTAGTCTTGGTCTCACATTGTTATCTTATAGATCTGGTCCAAATCATCATCGCTTTCCTCATAGTCGCAGGCCGGTTTAGTATAGCGTGGTCCTTCTACAGGGTCTAATGTTACTACCATGCAGATCATTTTCCTTTCAAACGACATTGTCTGCTTCTTCAAATTGATGACCAAATTCATGTTGATAGCCCAAACAATTCCAAGGAGCACGGGATATGGATTTCTATCATAAACAATATCTATTACTTCAAAGTCAGCGAACGTGCTCGCACATTCTATATCTACAATTACTCCATGCAATCTCACCATAGGGATAATCTTTTGTTGATTTTCCATTCTTAATTGAATCGGAGACCACTACAGCACAGGCCTCCCCATTTTTTCCCAAATCTATTTAGGCAAAATGTTCGCATCCAATCCCAAATCCAGAATAAATTGATCCATCTCATATTCTCCTATTTTCACGATGAGCCTCATCTCGCGTCTTGTTATCATCTTATGTCTGCCGATCCTTTTGACCGTGCAGTGCCCATCAAAAGCATTATCCCTACCAGCACATTTTTTATCAACTCCTGTAATTTTTTCATAGCCCTATTGTCGAACAGAAGTTTCATGCAAGTCTCCAAGAAAGTAGTAAGCATGGAGGGGTCAACTTCTTTAGATAGCCTATCCTGACTTCCTGAGGTAGAGGCATCATTGAAGCTTTTCTTTGCTTCCATGAACATTTCTTTTACGCACTCCAGATCAAACCCAACTTATTTTTCTGGAGTCTTGTGGACCCATCCCCCTTCTTCAAGTTATTTTCCCTTATCATCACCAGTCATCATACCACTTCGCAGCATGATATTGACATTGGGATCCTCCTCGTGAGGCTCTGCCCTCATCATCTATAGGTTCTAGGTAGGCTACTAAGACCACACCTTCTTCTCCTGAATTTTAGCTATCAATATAGGAAATTCTTCTATCGCGTGGTCAAACTGAGTACAATACCAGCATGACGGGCGTGTCTAGCTTGTACACTCCCATGCATAGTGTCTTGGCACTCCGCAATTATAGCAAATAACTTGCCCTTGACCTCTAGCAGGTCCTCCTCCTCCTCGGCCTCATTCGTGTCCCTGATATCCTCTGCGCGCTCCCATGACACCTTGATCCAGAGGTCGAGCTTATGTTTTCCTTAGATACGCAGGCATTCTTTCCATCATCAATTCATAGCTATGGAAGTTACATTGATCGTGGCCCACTGATTTACAGAAATTGCAAAACAGTTGTTGTGGTGTCTGCACAAACTTTTGCAGCAAGTGGCAATTGTCTGTTACATCTTTTCCTACTACTTGACAGACAGTGCACCATAGCACAGGCGCTATACTTGGTCCAGCTTGCGCTTCCTACCTCAAGGGCATTGGCCCTCCTCCTTCCATATAATTTGAGAAAATAGGGTAGTGATCCATATCATGCCCTGGCTTTTATAATTTAGGCACCAAACTTCTTCACGCACTTCCGATTGAGCCGCTTTTTCCTTCTTCAAGCTCTGAAACTCTAAGCAGAGGTTTTGAAACTCCACATGAATCTATTGAACTCCCAACGTCGCATCTTGGATAGGTGTCTCATGTAATCTCATTGCGATCTCCAGCACTTCTGCCTGCGTTCCTATCTTTTGTTGTGATAGAGCAATCCTTAAGTGAGGCAGGAGCGTGACTATAAACCAGCTACGGTGTTGAATGTCTATGAGATTCATATTGGCTTCGCGGATTCCACTCTTCAGTCTCTAATCCATATCCCAGGGTGTTTCACCAATCCTCATTACGATTTCAATGAACCCCACTACCAATTGTGTTTCAGACTTAGGCCTTCTGAACTCCTTGTTTAGCGCAGTCTGCGTGTTCGCTAATGATAAAAATGGATTATCAGTTTAGTACTTAATGTACCATGTCAACTCCAAATCTTGTAGAGTAGTAACCAACTACGCTTTCTTCATATGATCATCCACAATATTCTGCATTGTCCACACAACCTTCGCATTGAACCAAAACTCATCCGAGTCTTCATTTCACAAGCCCTTGAAAACGTAAAAAATTTATCATATTCGACATGTTGAACGGTCGTGGAGGTGGTGGTGGTGTGGGTGAAGGTGTATTATGTGGAGGTGAAGGTGGAGGTGGTGTGGGCGGATGAGGTATTCGTGGAAAACCCTATCTTATCAACTGTACAACACTTCGCGCTGAGGCCTGTACTGCTCCCTCGTTATTGCTCGAAGGAAGTTCTATCAATGGACTGTATTCAAGACCTTCTCTCTCCATATTTCTAAAGAATCGTCCACTTCGCGTAGATCCAAACATTAAGGTAGAGGCATAACCCACTTTTCACACAAGACAATTTTAATCCAAGTATTCAAAGATCTTAGATACCTACCTCGCGGTCCCTTGAAAAAGAATCACTCTGCTTTGCTGTAACTGACTGAGGTATCGACTGCGAATTCTGTCATGAATCCTCCTAAGACTCAGTCAAGCCAGTGATCGACAACGCGTATGAGCTTATATTCAGAAGCTTCCAACCTCCGAACTAGCTCTCAGGTCCACAATATCGGACTGTCAAGCCTCCACCTTCCTTGGTCGTCTGCCAATTTAGCGATCCACTTGTATAGTTCGATCAGGAAGGTGAAAAATAATATCTCATGTATTTCTGTGTCTAAATATCTATCCAACCACTATTCTTTCGTGAGGCATGGATTTTTTTTTTCTTGCACCCCTAATTCGTAGATCTTTCTATCCAAGCACTCCTCAATTAATTTCTTGGTCGAATTCCAGTGATGCGACATCACACATCTCTTTATGCAAATCCAGTCCTGGCAATGGAACCATTTGTTGGCTTAGTGGCTCCTGACCCAAGTTCAGAGTTAGTTGCGCCAAACAAATCCCTACACTATTGGCCCTTTTGGAATCAATTCGTGGAGCACAGACTAACGTCTCATTGGAAGCAGAGATGAGCGTGATGTTGTTTTATGACCTAAAGCTGCCTTCATGTAGATCGATAAGCCTTTATGGCTTATTGATATAACTCCCTTTAGTCAGCCACTAGACCTCTGTGAAGGTCTACGACTGTCTTTCGTGGACCTTGAATCGGTGAATCCACTACTTACATGCACCAAAGATTACTTATAACCCAATAATTACTCAGATCAGCTTAAGTGTTAGATAACTTCAACATACAACAAGATAATCTTCACGTAAACAATTAACAGTAATTACATTCATAGAACACTATAAGTCGTGTAAAGTCGTGCATCAATAAAACATTATTTCATAAACCCATTATAACATAAGGCGCATTCATATAAATAGAAGTAAAGATATAAACACAAGTATTTCTACAACAATCTTCTTTATTAATACTCAGTCCTGCTTATAGACTCAAGGCTTCCCTGCGCACTCAGTTGTGGACTCTACTCTAGGCCTCTGTGCACATAGCTGCAGAGCCTTTCTTACTACTCTTCTTCGCTAACTCTTTAGACTTCTCCCATAAACCAAACTTCATTACTTCTCTTAGACATCATAAGACATACCTATTTATACAATCCCATGGTCTGTGGACCATGGTAGATCCTAAAAAAGCCGACTCAACTTACATAAAGAAGGGTAAAACCCTTTATGACTCTTTAATTATCTATGCGCTCTACGACCACAACTTGCAAAGACTTTACATCTTTATTCAACAAAACCTGGGCTTTTTCCCCAAAACTTGGGCTTTTGCCCCAAAATTGACCCTAGGGGATTGCATCCCAACAGAATAACATGGAGTCAGGTATGGAGGATATTGAGGACATTGTGGATGGCTCCCATAAGTTCCTTGCCAACCTTGTTGCCAAGATTGGTTTTGGGGTTGATATGGCCAATGTTGCCAAGGAAAGGGTGTGTTCCAATTACTTTGAGATGGATGTGCATAAGCTTGAAATTGTGAATTAAGTTCTTGCATCATACTAGGTTGAATAGGTTACCATGGTCCTCCTGGAGCTACATAACATAGTTGCATTGGCAATTGACTTGCTCCATTGTCCTCTTGGTAAACTTCCTTCAACCTTGGTAATGAGGGGAAACATTTAACATCATGTGATTCTACATGGATGACAAAAATATCAACATCTTGTTTTTCTTCATCTTTCATTCTTAACATTTCTACTTATTCACTTAGATTGCTAAGAATTTCCATTTTAAAGTTATCAAGAAAATTTCCAAGTTTAGCTTGACTTACCGATCTTGATGTTGATTGACTTACTCTTGGCCTTCCTCTTGATATGTTTTTTCATGTTTCACAAATTTCTTCAAATTATAGTTGATATACATCATCTCCACTCATGAGATCAAGGAGATCAATCCACTCATCCCTAATTGTTCTAAGAAAGAGGGTTTTTAGTGTTTCGAATCCTAAATGATGTAGTTTTTCCTTCTTAAAATTATACATGAACCTCTCTATTAGAGCCTCTAGACTCTCATCTTCTCTTTGACTCATTCTAAATATTTATTCTTTAAGATCATGATATTTATATTTTTCTAGAAATATATTTTTTATATCATTCCATGATCTTATTGAATTAGTCCCTAAACTCATGAACCATTTAAGATCTCTATCCTTTAATGATGCTGTAAACAATCTCTGTTTTTGATTTTTTAATAAGTAACCATAAGATCTAAAAACAATTTCAAATTCAAAGAAAAAGGTTTCTAGATCCTCTGACCTTAGACCATGAAATTTTGGAAGAAAATATGGAGGAATGTTCTTCATCTGCACACTACCATCAGTATCTTGAATGGGAAATCCAAGAGGATCTTCGTCATTGTCATCATCTCCATCCATTTCTTATAGATTATTTTCATATTATTCTTCTACCTACAAAATTTAATGGTGATGTGGCTCTTACTACACGTGATCAAATGGGGCGGGGGGGGTTGGCGTTGGAGATTTTTTTTTGTTTTTATGATTGAATGAAAACACTAATACATGCACTTTTCTATTTTTGAAATGAAGTATGCCTAATGCAATTATTTTTTGTTTTTTCAAAAAGTAGAAATAAATGAATCAATTAAGGAAGAAAACAATGCATACTTTGACACCTCCCCGACAACGACACCAAAAACTGATGAGCCTCGACATTGCAACAAGAATGTTTCATCTCCCAAGGCTACCGAATTTAACTATCAACCCGGGGTTCATAAAAACTTAAAAGGTATCGACACGATAAGTACGTCATACAATGTGTCCTTCCTTTTCTATCATGATGTGATGGAGTGCATGTATTGAAACCAAATCCTAAACTAATTGCAGAAAATGAACTGCTCAAAATGGAAACCCTAACCTATTGTAAGAAATAAAGTATAGGGAAAGAAACATATTCTAATTGCATAATGATCATGAACTAAATGTAAAAGAAACATAACTAAAACCTATTTATCACATTGATGATTTAAACTAATTGAGCATAGAATTTGATCTAGGGTGTATTAATTGTTGCATGCATGTGCTAATTAAGAAATAAAAGAACTATTTTTCGTTATCTTTTCATTTTAAAAATGCAAATGTTAATCTTTCCTTGTTCTTTGGTAGGGGAGAGAGGTGTGGAGGAAAAGGGGTACAATGGTTTTGATGGCTTGGAGGTCAATTAGAGGCCTAATCCTATCTTAAATGATGTTTTTTCTCAATTCAGGCTCAAAACAGGATGCTACAGGATGTCTACAGGATGTACTAGTTCCTACAGGATCCCTTGTTCTATTAAAAGAATAGGCCAAAAGCTTAGGAAGTTATCTAGAAGGTAGAATGGAGTTTTGGAAAGGTGGATAATGGAAGAATAAGGCATGGAGGTGGTGGAAACTACCCAAAACTCAAGAAACAGCTTCAAGATGGGTGGATTTTCTCAATGGAAATGGCCATTTTTTCTTATAAAACAAGAATTCTGATTGATATTTTAGTGGATTTTGGCGACATGGGCTGATGAGGCTTGGATGAGGCGAACTAGATGAGGTATCCTTGTAATGTAGAAGCTCCTGCAACAACACACATTATTGTCTGCATCTATCCACAAATTCATCTAGACATGGGAAATATTTATTAAATAATGGACAATTACTAGTCCAAAATCTGGAAATTCGAGAATGAACTAGTAAATCTATCAAATTCCTAACCTGATAAAGTGAAAATGTAATGGGGTAATTTTTTTTATTAATTGGATTTGTTTTTAATATAATTCAAGTGTAATAACATTGATTGAAGCTTGTTAGAATGCTATAAAAAAATAGAAGAAATTTGCTACTATTTAACACAAAGGAGTTCCAGAAATCTATATTTGGGAATAAGCAAACTAATCCAAGCAGCTCAATGATTACTATGACCTTCCAAATATTTTCCAAGGCTGAAATGATGCTTGTGACCTTGAAAAAGAACTTACATTAACCATTTAACCCAATACTACAACAAGAAATCATTAATACTCAATGAAGAAATAGAAAGAAACAAGAACAAGAGATGCATGTGAATTAGAAGTGAAAAGAATAAAAAAAAATGATAAAAAAGTGCTCTAAGGCTCTTGGGATGGCCAAGACCAATAAAAATCAGAGTCCTATGGAGGAGAACAAAATTTGAAAGTTGAACATGACACCAATATTCATTATTTTCACCAATACAATTACATCCCTGCAAGAAATGACAGTGGAGCTACAAAAATACAGGTTCTCTCCACAATAAGACTAATAAAAAATCACCCCTAGAGGAAAATTAGGCTTTGTACTTATAAAAAATGATTAGAAATCATTCCCCATGAAAGGAGGAAGCTTTCCCCACCAAAACCCATTGATTAGTACATCTAGTTCCCAATACTAGGAATCTGCATTAAATGGTAGGGAACACATTCCTAGATTTTCTCAATCATTGGAATTCCATAATATATGCCATAATTCCATAATATATTGTTGATTTATTATTTAATATTGATCCTCCTCTAGTAGGGAGAAAGTCCCTAAATTATCTCCTCCCCCAAATCTTCATAATCTGCCCAATATTCTCATAATATTCCACAAAAGTAAATAATATTAGGCACAAATATGCAATTATTCATAAACCTTACTAATGAACATATTAAAGTTAAAAATACATTATATAATGCAAAAAGAGAGGTTTAATATGTTGAAGGATTGTTAGATGGGCCTTAATTTATGTTTAATTTAGAGGCATGTGCCTTAATGTATGTCTAATTTAGAGGCCCTTCAATCTCCTTAGTCATCACATTGATGGAAGCCCCAAGATCAATCAAGGTATGGGGAATGATGATACCATCAATGTGAACATCTAGCACATGACTTCCAGGGTATAGATACTTTGGGAAGATCACTCTCCCCAACATTAAGTTAGACAGTTGTCCAATGACATTAATCGTAGGGGTGTATTTCTTTCTCCTCCCAGGATGTTTGAAACATTTCTCCTTGATTAACTTGTTGTATACGGGGCATCCTTGATAGCTTGGAGGAGTGGTATTTTAACACATAAGTTTTTCAATTCACCAAGAAGTTTAGTCTCTTCTAGGGTGTGCTGGCTAGAATGGATTAGTCTCTTGGGAAAAGGAGGTGGATTCGCTTGAGGAACACTCTCTTCCTTTTCCTCTTCAAGCTCCTTAGGTGCAGATGGAGGTTGGTTATCTGGAAGAACTCTTCCATACCTAAGGTTGATTTCTTGAATTTTCACAACATAGGAATGGTAAGATGTCTCTCCACTATAGACCTATTGTGCCTGCTTGTTATTTGAGTTTGGATTTGGCTGAGAAGACATTTAAGGTTTCTTAGGTGGAGCAGGGTGAGGGAGTTATGGTTGAGATGGAGTTGGAGGTAGTAAGGCCAGAGATTGGTTGTATGGGGGACTCCACTCTTGTGATGGGGTATTCCACTGACGTTGTGGGGGAGCATATGGCTGAAATTATTGATTGGAAGGTTGGGAATGGTATTGAGGTGCATAGGACTAGGGAAAAGGTGTGAGCCATGAAGGATGAGCAGGAGGACACCAAGGGGGAATGGATTCATTCTGATTGGGGTTGTAATATGGATAGGATGCCCCACTAGTATGGTCGAGGTCATTGAAGCCTCCTTTGGTTGATATAGTAGAGTTGTTCAGTCACACCCACAGTTCCTTGATACACAAATTCCGATCCAAGAAAAAAAGGGCACTTGTCTGTGGATTTGTTTTCCTCACAGACTGAGTATACGTCTATAATATTTAATGGAAATTCATTTTTATGGTGCCTCCTAGTGCATCTATTGAAAAATATAGCTAAGGAACTTTCTTCTTCCACTTTCTTCCTCTTGATCTACATGGTGTCCATTTGTAGGGAGAGGGTATGCAACATATCACTCTTAAAGTCTTCCAACATGTTCACAATTTTCCTTTTGATGGATGTGTTAGAGGAGGATGAACTAGACAAAGCTTGAATAGCCATACCCTCATTTCTAGCAGCCCTAGAATGATCTCTGAAAATGTCTTTATGTCGGCATAAGATAGCCGGTTGATCTCCCCTCCTGACAGCATGTTTAGGGTTTCTAAGATATCTTTCCTGATCACTTTAAGAAGGAATAACATGGGTGATTCAGGATCGAGGGCGCACTTGGCCCTTTTACAACTATTTTGGAACCTTTCCTCATAATATTATATTGTAGCGGCTACAATCACCCTCCAAAATTTTGCCTTCGCTTCGTTTTGGAGCCTCCCTACAAACCTTTCATAGTAGCATGTCTAGTCTAGTCAAGTACACAAGCTTCAGTGACTTTCTTACAGAATGAAAACATCTCCATAAAATATTGTTGCATCCCCCTCACAGGCTATTTCACCAGACTTAGTCCAGCTGTAGGTTGAGCATCTCCCTCAAGAAATTGCGCAATTATAGAGCACAACCAGCCTTCCCTCCAAAAATTGCACAATTATGTCTGGAAGCATGATGGGCTCTAGAATTGCGCAAATTTTCCTGTCATTTTTCACTGAGAAGATTGTGCAAGTCCTCCCAGCAGGGATGCTCAACCCAAAAATTACACAATTATGGGCAGCAATCAGCTGCTCTACCCAGGAATTGCACAATCTCTTTGGGAAGCCAGTCCAACTCCCTCCCAGAAATGCACATTCTTTTCCTCCCAGCTGAGCAAACTGTTGCATGTGCAGCTGAGTTGATCTGTTCCCTCCGGGATTAAGAAAAACTAATTTGCATGCATGGCCTACTCTTGCCAAGGCAGCATGCAAAGGCATCCCTTGTTTCAGGGATCTATTTTTAGCAGTTGGAGGTTACATGCAAGGATTGTTTTAGAAACATCCCACCAAGTGTCACTCTCCCTAGATTTGTGGCATGCATGTTGCAACCTCGATTTTATTAAAACTCATCAATCGGACTCTACAAAGCTCATTTCTCACATCGATCTTGTAGCTGTCACATCCCACTTTGAATATAGGAGTCATTGGCACATTCAACTAAGCTATTTTGGGGTAAACCCACTTTTCATGTCTCACGCTGCATATCTAGCGATTTTTGAGTTTCACTTCATATGAATGTTGTCAGCTTGATTTTAGTGAGCGCTTTCTTTCTTTTTGATACATACTAGCTTGTACTAGCACCATTTCAGGTTTCATTAACATCTCACTGCTGTCGTATGCATGACATTGTTTTAGCATGGACGATCATCGTTGTGGTGACTCGCTTCACACACATGCATGCTCTCCCATTTTCCAAATCCTGCAATTGTTGTTTGCATGAATGGTAATTCACTCTCATTTGCACTCATCTCACATTTCATTCAGACTTCTCTTGTTTTCAGTCGCCCATCAGCCGAACTGGGCTGCCTTGGCCCAGACTATGCCTTGCTCGGCTAGCACTGCGCATCTACAGAAGTGAAGGCTCTGCCTTCCCTCTAGAAATTGCACAAATCTAGCCAGGAACCAACCTCCAAGCTTGCATTGTGCAATTCTTGGAGGTAGTGTCCTGCTGGCCCCAAAAACTGTGCAATGCAGTTTGCTAGTTGCATGTCATTGTTGACTGAAATTGTGCATTGCGTAGTTTCAGTCCTCAGTAGGCCAGGTTGGACTATGAATTGCATAGTTCCAGCAGTCAGTCAACCTTGTGTTGATGGTACTAGACCTGCCAACATCGGGGGATCTCCCTGGTATGAAGTCCCAGCTAGACCTCACACCGTTTGGTGTAGAAGTCCCATCTAGTATGATGGCCCAATTGCCATTATCTTAAATATTTACCTCAACTCTTACTTTTCATCATAGGAGAGTGGTCTACTTTGTCTTCCGAGAAGTGAGGTTCACATGCTTGGTGAGTGTAAGTGTCACTTGTTTCCATGGTTCTTCCACCATAGAGGGAGACCGTGGGAGTGAGTCCCAAGTCGGTTGGGAGAAGTCCCAACTTTGCTAGGAACACATAACACAATAGGACATGTGCAACTTCTGGTGGAACAATCCACATGGTTGCAGCAATCACAACACACAAAGGAAGATAACATGTATAACACTTAGTGGATTAGCCCGTGTGAGTACAACTGTTGTTATAGCAAGTTCCACGTGAAATGTTTGTCTAATGTCCCAGAGAGTAGTCTACATGGGCAAGACAACGTTAACAACATATACAAGACATTTTCATTAATAGATTATGTATTACAACAAGTGAAATAGTTCAAGTGTTCAACACAAGTTAAAGAAACATGCATTACAAGTGTTAAAGATTATTCTTACAATAGATCTAATACATGTGAAAACATGATGGCCTGTTAGTAGGCTTCTAAATTAACTGAAAGTTCCAAGGCACATCGTTACACCATACATCACTAACCTCGTGTGAGGGGTGTTGGAGCCACTGCTTACTCCTCAAATGAAATATAACAGAATCTCTTGGGAATGTGGGAGGAGTTGAGGTGAAAAGTCCTCTCATGTACAAATGAGGGGGTATCTATAGCCAAGGGTGAAACTGATCCTTGTGGTTGTTTGACTACCCTCATGACCGTTTTAATTCCATGAATTTTTGACTTTGCATGACTCTTTGTACAACAATTAGGTTTCTTGGACTTCCACGTTACATTACATTGATTGAAAACATAGCCCATAGTAGAGATGTGGGCAACATGACTCATGACATGACATGACATGAAAGTGCTGGTACATTCTTGTTGTTGTTGGAGTGCATGTCGAGCTGTAGTGTTATTGGGTGATGGATGTTTTCATGGCGTGTTATAGCTTCACCTTCGCATGGCAAGGTCCATGGAGACTTCGATGGTTGTTGGTTTGCTTGATGCTGCTTGGGCACATTTCTCCTTGCTTGTATGTTGGAAGGCTTGATAGGTTTGTCTATTCACAAAGGGTGCATGTTTGTCCATTCATATGTCCATGAGCATATCTTGCATGTTTGCTCGTCCATTCGTCCATGAACATATATTTGCATGGTCATTTGTTTGTGAGCACATCTCTTCGCATGCATTGTTTGTTCGTCCATTGGTGAACTTGTCTTTTTGCATGGACTCGCTTCGTTCATCCCATTCATCATCACACCATGTTTGTTAGTGTACTTGTTCCATCATTCACTCATGATGAGATGATATTAAATACGAAAACCTCCTAGTCTACCATGACACATGATCATTTCAGATGCAGGTGACTGGAGAGGCAGCAAGGTTGCGAGGCGGGATGACGTCTCTGGGCACTGTTGATGAAAACTGTGCAGTTGTGACTAGGGAGGGATAGTCTAGGCTCTAGGAAGGAAAGGTAGACAGAATATGCGCATTTTCTAGAATGATCGGGTAGCAGGGGCTGGAAGGAAAAAATTGTGCAATTTTCTAGGGTTACAGGTCGAGCTGCATGGAGGATCAACAAGCAGAAATTGCATAGGTTTTTGCAGGAACTGGCTGGGAGCCTGGTAGCCAAAACTGTGCAATTCCCAAAGGGAATTGGTAGTTGGCTTGTAGGTCACTGGCAGCAGAAACTGTGCAATTCCCAAGGGGAACAAGTAGTCAGCTATTGGGAGTTTGAAAGGAGAAAATGTGCAATTCCTGGAGGGAATTGGTAGTTTGCTGCTAGGACTTGATGGTAAGGTAAACTACACTAAGGTTGGGGGGCAGCCTACTGATCATCTCTATACAATTTCTATGTTGAGTGGACTATTGGGCAGCAGAAGGCCTACTCATGAAAACTGCACAATTTCTTGGATGAGCAACCGGTCGACTGTCGGGAGGACTGACTGGAAAACAACGCAATTTTCTGAGGGAGATAGGGATGGGAACTTTGTGTCTGTCTGGCCTGTCTGTACAATTTCCTCAGTCAACAGAGTGTGCAATGTCAGTAGCCTCTGTGCAATTTTTGAGGGGAGTCAGTCCCCAGGGTGACTACCGGGTCCAACTCTCCGGGTGGCCAGCATGAAAGTTGATTGAATCGCTTGCGATCAACTGTTACACATCATTTTGTCAATGTCCCTGTACTGCCCATCCATGATCTTGGAGGACCTCTACAGTGAACCCTACATGCTTTTCCATCATGAAAAAACTCCCAATATGTCCCTCTTCATGAGTAGAATAATTCCCCTTTGCATCATTTCCCAAGAATCTTCCTTTTATCCCAGTTTAGAAGGCTGGCGCTACTGAGCAGTTTCCTCCTCGCATCGATTTGCAGAGATTAAAACTAGACTTAGCACCATATGGAGAGACTAAGCCCTTTTCCAGGCGCGTCGATCCTATTTTGGCAAGTTTTTTAAATATGGAGTCGAAGCTTCCAGCTCTAGAAGCTTCATAACGGAACTCTATTAGATGGTTGGGCTAGATGGAGCTGAGAAAGTCAGTTTGGGCTCCTTTCCCCTATTAGGATGGAAAAAACTTAGGAGATAAGAGCTTCTCCCATGATGGGAGGAACCATCTCCCATCCATCCAAGCTATATAAACCTCTCTTTTCCCAAGCTAAACTAGTTTTGGAGTGAGTTTGAATGATCAGCAAGACATCTATAGCTTGTAGCTTTCTAGTGTATGTTTGAGAGAGAATAGTGTGTTTTGGTTTGGTTTGAGACTAGAGGGAAGAGGCCTTAAAAATTCCATTGTTGGGTCTATCCATGAGATGATAGCAGAAGTGTGGGAACCTAGATACATCGAAGGAGACTAGCAATGTCAACGCATTGGTTGTAATCTCTTTTTGATTTATATGAATACAATTATTGATTGATTTCCTACATGAAGTGCTAGTTTTCATATTTATGGCTTAATGTTCTTTGACCTATTAAGTAGGTTGAATACAATATTGTATGCTATCACGTTTGTTGTTGTTGTTTATTTGCTTGTTTCAGGTATTCGAAGGAAGGAAACGAAAGATAGTTGGAGTAAGGAAGCAGGATCATCACTGTTGTACCTTAAGAAACCAATTTCCTGGCTATAGAGAAATTGTGCTTAAGACATTAATGTTTGTAATTACTGTCACTTATTTGTCACTTAATTATATGCTATGTTCTCAAATGAAGGACCTGGAAAACTTGGTCTTTAACCCTTAATACATATGTGACCGGAAAATCTCAGAATTCCATTTGTTGCTAGATATAAATGATGAATGAAGAAAGCTTGAAGGAGAAGTTAAAGATAATATGCTACTTAACACAGAAACTACCATCCGTCACTTAGAAGAATTATGAAAATGAGAACTGAATCATAAACAATATGCTACTTGACACAGAAACTATTATCTGTGACCCTTGGAGAAGTTAAATATAATATGTTGCCTTACACATAAACTATTATCTATAACGTAGAAAGGAAGGTGAAAACTTCAAGTATAGGAGCGCTCTTTTAAGGAATTTTAACTTTATCTACATAAGAAAATAAAGACCTGTAGCTTCATTACTATACTTGAAAGAAGAAAACATAAGATGACACATGACAGAGAAGTTACAAAATTATACCCAACAATTCATGGAAACTTCTGATTCTTTCATTAATCAACAGCTATATCAGGAATACAGTAGCTTAGTCTCTAGGTTCTCCAAAATTCGAACCCCTTCTTTGTAAATTTTCATCTTTTTATACATTATGGAATAGTTGTTGATTTCTGAAACTGCCTAAATTATTTAACTACTTCTCTAACTATATGAAGTAAAAACTATTACAGAATTTTACAGAGGGTAAAAGACACCTCCAAGAACATCAAATAACGAGAAATAACTAAACTAGAAGATGAGGATAACTGTTGGCTTGCTCTGTTAATTGGCCACTGAGTTCTTCTGTATATGCTTAAATAATGATTAATCCATTTAGTCGTGATAAACTGTGTTAGCCATGCGTAAATCTAGGCTTACGTATGTATTAGATGCATTTTGATTGGCCAAAACACCAGAAAATACACCCAATTGCCTTCCTCTTCGGATTCGGTTTTAACATTAATTTTTCCATTTACATAGCAAAATCGACACAAAATATGCAAAGCGGAACTAAAAGGAATTAAATCTGTTTAATAAATATATCGGATCCACCTTTTCAACACTCCATTGACTTCCCATCGCAAATCGCAATCGGCGCTTTCCATTGTTATATCAACCCAATCCTTAATAAACTGCAACAAGATAGACGCGCCAGAGTTATAAAACATAGCATATAAACTATCGGGTCTGAAACCCATTGCAATCGTAATCGACGCTTTCAATTGGTGCTTGAACTCAAACCTTGCGATATTGCGGACCCGTCGGACTTATAAAGCACATCATATATAAACTATCGGGTCTGGCCATCGCATATTGCAATCGGCGTAAATCATATACATATATAAACGTTATGCGATGATCGCGGACCCGTCAGGGCTTATAAAACATAATATATATATGCTTCGGGTCCGGCCTATTCAGTGCTTTATTAACTGCTTATCACAATCAACAATCGGTGATTCCCGTGGTAACTTCATACAAATGCCCGCTACGTTTCACGATTGCGATCTAATTGCATTGCTATCACACACACACACACACACATATATATATATATATATATATATATATATATATATATATATATATATATATATATATATATATATATTGATATTGATTATGGTTTCATATAACTATTTATATTGCGATTTAACTTAATCGCATGGGCCAATTCTTTTATACTTGTTTCTTTTGTGTTTTGATTCCGATATGTAATTTATTACATTTCCTTCTTGCCTTATCTTTTTTTAAAGATATTTTCAAGTGATTCTTGAATGAAACATGAATATTAAAAGTAAAAAAAATTCATGTTACAACAATCACCAAGCGGAATAACATTCTAAGAGGTAGGCCCTCTTAATTGATTCTAGCTTAAGGATATTTTCCATAGATTGTTTGTTTGTGGCTAGACCCGCTCTCTCAGACTAGAGGAATTGTTTGTGTTTGCACTGATAATTTACCTACACCACATCAGCGCAACTTGGAAATACTTGCTTGGTGCTTCTGCGTTGTTCTGGGTGACAATCGATCGAGTCGATGGCACGGTGATGGTACGGCTGTCAGAGGGGATTCTGATCGTCAAAACTTTGGCAAAATGACTAAGTGTGTGAATAATAAAAATATGCATAGGTGATCATGCAAACACATACTCACATGACTCGATGATGAGACAACTCAAACCATCCAGACACACATGTTCAACATGATTGACTAATGGTGCAAGCGACAAGTGTGACACTCATGATTGATCATTGATCGACTGTGATGACACTTATGTGATACTGAATGTGGCTCCGTGTGTGAGTGCGACATATGCTTTCATAGCGAACACAACAAGTACACTTGAATTGAAGAATTTGACCATAACCAGAACATGGTCGTAAGCATGACTTAGACACCAACATGAAAAAACTTAAATGAAATGAACAAGCAAGGCAGATGCAAAGACTCACACGGGCTCATGGAGTGAACCTAAGGGTGTGTAGTCATCAATTGAAACTCTCAAGGGAGGCTCTGAATTTAGGTGTAGGCCAAAATTTTGGAGGGTGGTTGTAGCCACTACAACACTTGACGACACACTAGTAGAACTCCAACTTCTCTATTTTGGTTCATTGCTAGTGCAGGGCCTTGGTCTTTCGGGGAGTATTGAATCACTGTGAGGATTACTTCGGCTTCCCCATTTACCCCATGGAATTACATGGTTCACCCTTTGTCAACTCAGTCAAACACAAACAAAAGTTCAGCTTGATCACAATGTTTCAAATCCAGGAAGGGTATTTTAGCTTATGAGTTGAATATTTTCAGAGTATAAGTTTTCATCTTTGGTGTTGCTCCACTACCAACATCCTTGGAAAGTACCCCAACGGAGTCACATAGGAACAGAAAAATTTCTTCACTACCAGGAAGCCTAGTTAGTACCCAGCTGGAGTTGCATGCTTCACCTCTCTGCACAAGAAGGGCTTTCTCTTCTTTTGCCTTTGTATTTTTCAAGAGGATTGTGCGTAGGCACTTATTTATTTTCGGGGTGGAAGAGGGGTCCAAACTTGTTGGGAGCAGAAGAGGTTGTTTCTTCAGAGAGGCATGTAAGACCTATGACATAGGTTTTCTCGTTTAGATTTTCCCCTTCTCTGTTTCTACTATTTGGATGAGCTTGAACACACAGAGAAAAAAGGCTGAGTACAGGAATGGGGCTTCCTAGTGTGGACACTGGTTCATGGTTGGACCAAAACTTCCCTTGCGGATGGTCTATATTTTCCATCAAGAGTTCATTGGCCAAAGGTTATAATCAAGCACAGAGAAGATGGAAACAAGACTAGCCAAGTGTTGTAGTGTCACAAGTCTCTTCAAATTTCAGCCACATACTCTATTCCAAAGCCAAAACGTAGTAGTTGGCAGCACTTATTTCTGGAAACAAAAATAGTAATATACCAAGTAGAAAAAACAAACGTAAACAAAAATAGTAAGCAAAGAAAACAAAGTGAAAACAATAACAAGCAAGAAAAGCAACCAAGTCAGCAAGCAAACAAACATGCAAACTAGAAATCAAAGACAAGCAAAAAAGCAAACACTACTCCTACTCCTACGTAAAATGGTCAGGGTTAGGTTAAATGAAATTTTCAATGAGGCCACCGTAGGCGTACCCGACCTATAATCACAAATATACAAGCGATTAAAATAGATAAAAAATAGTGTGCAACAGAAAATGAAAAAACTTGAAAAACTTGCACATGAGAGAGAAGGTCTCGCCTGTGGGTGAACAAAT
The DNA here is from genome assembly GCA_031772625.1 of Pinus tabuliformis. Taxonomy (NCBI): domain Eukaryota; kingdom Viridiplantae; phylum Streptophyta; class Pinopsida; order Pinales; family Pinaceae; genus Pinus; species Pinus tabuliformis. Next base: position 382,460,209 of record CM062808.1, on the reverse strand, counting down.
GTGTCATAACCACCCAACACACATGATTACCTCTTCCGTGACTATTGTTTTTCAACAAAACTCGGAGGCCTCTTGCAAGTGTGTGTTGTTCTGCACCAAGTTTCTCAGCGAGTGCAAGGAAGGCCTGAAGCTTGTTACCTGCAACATCACTCACCAAGTAAGTTTGTTCCAACCATTTAATGATTGGATCATAAAATTCGTGATGGTTTTTTTGAACGATTCATGATCTTTGAGGAGATGGATTCCTGATTCGAAAGAGGGGATCACGATGAGAATCTGATACGGAGAGATAGATCTAGTAATTCTCATCAGTCATGTCAAGACAGTGAGGTCCTGCCATAGCCATCAATGCAGGTCGAAGTGCCTCACTTGCTTGATAGAAGTCTAAGAAGAAAGATGTTACATGGTGAAGATCATAGTGCACGAAGCGACTGTCATTGGTGTTACATAAAAATATCATCACCATGATTATTTGCAGTCAGTATGGGTCTATCATCACTTGTACTGTCCTCCTAAGCAAGTCTCGGACCTCAGCTCTTCAAGTCAAGCTTTGAAAATGAGAGAAAGACATTGAAAATTGACAAAGCTCTGGTTCTGCACTTTCTCTCACTGTTGCCTATGGTCCCGCACCTTCTGTTCACAAAAACTACGGACCTGCCTGCTCTGTCCCTAAAGGAGTGGGTGCGGACCCCTGTGAAAGTCAAAAAGGTGCAAGTTTATTCTAAAAAACTCACTTTGGGTTAATTCTAAATGATTCTAGAAGGAATTTTGACGTGGATTGGGCGCTCTTAGGTGGTTCATGCATCCCAAAAGAGAAGGAGCTAATCCCTTGATGACAGGAGCTATCCCTTTGAAGGAGGGCTTTATCCCTTTGAAGGAGGACCTAGTAACTTCCCTCCATTGCACTATAAATTAAGGCATTGGGCTGGTTGCTAGGGAGGTTAGAAGCTGAACATTTTTGAGGGTAAATGCTGGTGGAATTGAGACTTCCTAGTTAAGCTTGAGAGGAGAGATCACATACCTTTTTGGCTTCATTGGGAAGAGAGTGAAACTTGTCAAAGTAGAGGAGACTTCTTGTTGGACCCTGGGAGGAGCTTGTACAGCATCAAGGCACAGGTTGTAAAGTTCCTCTTTGATTTGAATTAATACAATCAGATTCATTTTTCTCAACAAATTATCTTATGTCATTTGTTTCATGAATTCCTTGATCATCATGTTAAGTACGTTTTATGATATTGGCTTTTCAGGTGCTATTTAATTTGTTTGCTTGTTTGTGTTTGCTGATTCGCAACAAGGGAGCTCATTTGAATCAAAGGAGCGAGGCTTCCACAAACTTGCATTGGACCCAAGGTAGGCCTAAACACTTGATTGCCTTTGTTTATAAATTCATATTTAGATAAAGATAGTTTTTTATTGGCTTGCTTGTCACTAGATATCGTTAGATTCTAGGAAGGTTTATCTTGTCCACAAGATCGACTCATTCCGGGTGACAAAATGGTGACCATACTGGGGACTTGATTTTTTCCTTGTTTTTACTTTGACCTGAGAAACTATGTTTTTGTTTCTGTTTTTGGCTTGTTGTGTGTGAATTGGGTAGATTTAGTAGATCTAGGATTATTTTTTGTTTTTCATAACTTTGGGAGAGGACCGCACCCTCGGCTTGGGACACAGTGCGGACCTATCCGCACTTTTTCTTTTAGCACAGAGCGGTACCGCACCTGTGTTAACTGTGGGCCTGCGGACCCTGTCAAAATTTTGGAAAACCTAATTTTTTTTCTGTTAGTCAGCTTAGTTTTTGTTTAGATGTTATTATCCCCTGCCCAGACCTGCATATAACTTGTCAGAAGCTTTTCTTAGGTTAATTCCATTGGTGTTAGGGTTTTAGGTGAAATTCCTAGAAGTTTTGATTGTTGGGTTTGGTTTTCATTTTGGTCTTGTAGTAGCTCTGAGCTTAGAAGCTGTAGAAACCTCAGATCACCTTGGTTTTTACCAGCCTTCTTATGAGTCTAACCATTTGCAAAATCTACCTTTGTTGAGGAATCCACCTTGTGTTTTCTCTTTACAAAACTTCGAAAAGCTTGTGTTAAAAGTTTGGATTTCATTTTTAAAAAAGAAAACAAAAATTGGTTGTTTTTTGACTGATTTGTGATTCTGGACAAATTAGTCCTTAGTTTGCTTGTAGCTAAGTAAAACGTCCTTGAAAAATACATCTTGTAAGCTTTGACTTCAAATAGGTTTTTATAAGTTTATAGATCTCAAGATTAGTCATTTCCATAGTTTTGAGTGTTTTATAAAAAATAAAAAAATCTCTTTTGGAAAAAAGTTTGTTTTTGTAGTGTTTGAGTGTTTTGAAAGAAAAGGGAAATTTTTCTGAAAATAACTAGTTGTCTCATTTTGAGTGCATTGGAAAAGACAAAAAGCTCTTCTTTTAATTTGTTTGTTAAGAAAGATTTGTGTTTACAAGTATTTGCATTCTCAAACTCTTTCCTAGCTAGAAGTTCATTGAAGGGAAAAGATTGCTTAATCATCTTAAGTGCATTTTTTAGTGATTTCAATTCGAGTCTTCACACCACGAGTTTCATCTCCGCACCTCTTGACTTAAACAAAAACCAATAAAAATAACGCTTAAAGTAAAATCTATCTAGTAATATTTTTATTTCTAGGGCTCTGATACACCAACATAGCTTAGGTTAGTGTCTTGGAGTAGGGAGTAATTAACTCTCCAAGACAGTAAAACAAACAAGTATCTATATCTTGCGGTAGGAGAGAAATCCAATTGTTGCATTTATGCTCTGGGAAAGCTCCTCTTAAAGGAAAAGCACGAGATCGTGTCCGAACCAGTGTGGGAATCAATCCTTCCTCATTGGGAACGACGCCAGATATTCACGTAATAAAAACGGTAAACCTCGGATTAACCATTGTCGAGGAGCCTGGGGTCACTTGTTGGTAAACCTTGGATTATGTCAAGGAGCCTTCAAGGGGATTGAGCTTGTTACTCTGCCCTTGCGTGCGTATCGGATTGTAGACTGTTCCCCCAGGTATATTTGTTTCCGTTGGTAACCTTAGTGACCATATTCTATAGGATTCTTCCTAAGGTGACAGTGGTGGGAAGATCCCACTGTACCTGGAGTAGACATCGGCTAGACTCACTTGGATTTTCTGGGGGGTTCTCTTCACTCGAGACGGTTTAGTGGAGGAAATTGTGCCAGTCTATTCATTAAGCAGGTTGCCGGGGTAACTGTTCCAACCGCCATTTCTGTATTGAACTCTACGACATTGGGCTTCATCACCAACTAGTGTTTTCAGTACGGAAAGTTACTATTTGCGTGTGTTTTGATCTCCTAGATTCTTTAGGTGTGTGATTCAAATTTGTTTGGTTCTTTAGAGGCTTTAGGTGGTTTTCATTGAGATTTTACTTTGTTTTCGTGTGAAGTAGTTAAAATTTTTTAATCGTGGCTGAATTATGAGGAAGTCCCATAGACTTCGGGGCCAACCTCCTGAGTTTTCACCGAGCCAGCCTGAAGGGTTAAGAGCCCTCGTAACTCCTAGAGACAGTAGAGTTGGGTCACCTAAAGAAGGAGAGTCTTCTTTGGTGTACATCCTGATTTTCAAGCTTTAGTAGCAGTTAATCCACAATCAGTGTCTGTTTCCGAAATTACTGGTAGCTTTTCATCTACTAGTGATATAGGTGAGGAACCTGAAATATCCGAAACTGAAAGTGAATTTGCTGCTACTCCAACATCGGGGTTTACCTCTCCAACTTCTAGTGGTCCTGGTTCACCCAGGGTAGAAAGAATAATTACCCAAAATCTTCCTTCTGGACTTATAGCTATCGAAGAACTTGCTACGGAAGAAGAAGTAGGCATCCCTATCCCTGAAAATCAACCTATTATTGAACTTAGGGAGCATGAATCAATTTTTTACAGTCCACCTAGGAGCAGTGCTTGGTATCTCTCATCGACTATTTTTTTAGAAAACCCAGGGCTAAGTTTTTCACCACCTCGTATTCCTTATCACCCAACACCTAGATGTTACTATCCTCCGTTAAATATGTCAAGACAGTCATCCATGTTTACTCAATCGCCAGAATCCTTTTTGTACGACGATCCTTCTGTTCCCTCTGGGTATCAGTCACTTTCTGGTACTTTTGCAAGAGCATCTCCTCAACCCATTGAACAAGGGTTATTAACTGGAATCAATGGTACTAAGCCGTTGAGTGTAGAAGATATTCTCATGATGTCAGGTACTATTCCTAATCCTCAACCTCAAGGTGGCCAGTTACCACCTGGGGGGAAGCCTCAAAATCCTCAATTATCACCTGAGGGGCAACCTCAAGGTACCCAATTTGCGCCTGGGGGGCAACCTCAAGGACAGTACATACCTACGGGACAGTACGTTCCTCAAGGTCAACCCCAAACTCAATATGTACCTCAAGGTCAACCCCAGTATCAGTACATTCCTCAAGGGTATCAACCCCAAGGTCAGTACTCGAACCAAGGTTTCCAACCACCCTCCGGTCAATCATATGTTCAAGGAACGGGAAATGTACCTTTGAATTATCAACCCTACCCTCAACCTGGTTATGGTCCTCAATATTCTCAACCTGTTATGGGTTCGTACCCCGGAATGAATTTAGTGTGGGATCCATCGCAAACTCAACAGGTCTTGCAACCGAATGTACAGTTGTCATCTCAAACTGGACAACCCTTAGTTTCTGGTTCACCCCAGCAACCTGTCCAGTCTACTATTCAAACTTCTGTACCTTTGGTAGTTTCTCAGCCTGGGCCTAGTACGCCTCGTACTCCGCCTCAAACGGTTGCTGCAACTACTGCAACATCTGTTCAATCTACCCCACCTACTTCTGGAGTATCGACAACTTTGGTTTCTACTGTTCCTGTATCTACTCCTCAGACATCTTTCCTGCTGTGCAGCAGCCAGTCTATCAGTATCAACCGTACCCTGGGTATACATATCAACAACCTCAACAACCCCAGTACGGTCCGGTTAATCCTGGTTTTCTGGGAGGATACAATATCCGAAATGCAATTCCTATTCCTAGTTATCATGGATATCCTCCTCCTAGGGCTAGTCTCATGACCCAGAGTTTTAGGGACCCTAATCGTCAGTTACCATTTATCGCAACTTTGGACTTGCCTGACTTGTCGCGCCTAATGAACGATCCCATTAACTATCTTCCGTTTTGGCTGCCAATGCCGAATAAGTTGCCTAGTGATATTCCTAAGTTTGAAGGCAAATCAAGAGAGGACCTGTCGAGCCATGTGATGATTTATCACCTCTGGTGTGCGTCTAACTCCATTTCAGATGATTCAATCCGTCTAAGGCTTTTCTAGCGCACTCTAATTGGTCTTGCGGCCAAGTGGTACATTGAGTTACCGCGAGCCACATTTTATAACTTTAGTCAGTTAGCTACCTCGTTTTTAACTCATTTTCAGTTGCCAGCCAGATATGACAATGGCACGGAATTACTAACTTCATTAAAGCAGTCGACGTCCACTTACATTTCAGATCACATTCATGAATGGAGATGTTGACGGCGTTTAGTGAATTTTTTTATTCCGCATCAGATCTTAGCCGAATGGTTTGTTAAATCTTTATTGCCAAAGATCACTGAGGATGTAGCTAAGGCCGGAGTCGTTACTGAGGAGCAAGTAATTTCTCAAGCACAGTACCTTGACCTGGTTTATACTTAGTCAGGTACATTACACGAGAAAATCCCCGATCTTCCTAAGCAAAATCAAACCACTACAGCTCCTTCAGGGTCTCATGCCGCTGATGGTATGATTGGTATGGTTAACACCAAAAGTAAGAAGAAGTCTTCCAAGAATTCTTCTCCTATCATAACCTTGCCAGATTCCCCGATAGGAGATTCTTCCGTGGAGATTTCTGCTGATATTCATGTTGTAGAGTCATCTACAGCCAAATCAAAATCCGGTGGTAAGAAGAAAGGGAAGAAGAAAAACAAAACAGAACAAAATTCAAAAGAGAAACCAGAAAAAGCGGAATCCAATGATGAGAAACGCAAACCTCGTTATCCTTGTCTGATTTGTGACGAAGAGCATTTTATAAGAGACTGCCCTCATCGTGCAGAGGTTGCAAAGATTGTCAAAGGTTCCCAAATGCCTGCTGTTTTGAAGGATCCTTTTCTAAGTCAAGACAGTAAGATGATAGGTTCTTCCTCGAATGCCAATGAAGAACCCATACTGATGATGTCCCATGTTAGGATTGCGACTCGATCGCATGATTATGGTAGTAAAAGTCCTGTTGATGGTAAAGAAGCAGAATCTTCTCATTCTAACCCATCAACCTCAGCTCCCAGTTCTGATCCACTATAGATCAAGAAAGCTAATCCAGACTTAGTAATCAAACTGCCCGCCAAGGGTATACTTCGAAAGTCAGCTTTCAATCCACATGCGAGAGCGGCTCAGAACTATAACATTGTTGAAGATTTAGTAATGTCGGCTATAGGATCTGTTGACGTTCAGGACTCGAACCTAATAATTTTCGATCTAGAAAATAGTACACCACGCTTACCTCATCAAATGGCTTTCCAGATCCTAGTGATAGTCAAAAACATGCCTATTCATAGGACTGTGATTGATGAGGGAGCCTCAACGTGTATTATGTCGATATAGTGTTGGAGATCGCTTGGTTCTCCTTCACTAAATCAATCCCCGACGATTCTAAAGGCTTTTGATGGCTGTGGGTTTCATCCTTTTGGCATTCTACAGGATTTACCTGTAGGGGTTGAAGGAAAAATTGTTAATCTAGATGTGGAGGTGGTTGATGCCCCTCTAGATTACAACCTTCTCTTGGGTCGTAGTTGGTCTTACGCTATGACAGCTGTCGTTTCATCGGTCTTTCAGGTTATAAATTTTCCTCATAATGGAAAGATCATAACAATAGACTAGCTGGCTTACTTTTCATCCGACCCAGCCTCTTCTGAAAGCATTCAGCATGTCGGTAAAATGACTATCCCATATAAGGATGTTGGAGTAGGACTAGTTAAAGATGCTGGTTTACTGGGAACTTTTCCTTTTCCTCCGATCAACGCATCGTCTTCTTTTGCAACCATTCATATGATTTCATCAGACACCATTGTTTATGACGATCCTTGGATCGTACCTTCTGAATCTGAGATAGACTCATTTGGTGATGTTATGCCTTTAAGTCCATATGAAATTGCGTATGAGGCCGTGCAATCAATTACTGACCCATATTCAACCAAAATTGACTTAATGAATGTGGTCCGTGAGTAATCACTTTTCACATCAAGCTCAGATTCAGCAACGTTTTCCGAACTTTTTCACTATGATGAGCAAATTTGTGAAATCCTATGTGTAGATGATTTACCATGGGAAGATCTTCATCACAGATCTTCGTTCTTACTCGAGAATGATCGTTTTGAAAATGATTTTTCATCAATTTTTACGACTGAATATGTCAAGGAACCTCAGAATCCAATGAAAAATCTTGATTCAGAGTTAAATTTGGGAAACATCTCTCGAACTATTCCTATTGACATTTCGGTTAAGCCTGGAATTGTTGAAAACATTCATATAGGTGCCTCGTGTACAAAAGATGAAATTCAAATATATAAGGCCCTATTTCAAGAATTCCGCGACGTGTTTGCCTGGTCATATGAGGAAATGCCAGGAATTGACCCCGCAATTGTTGTTCATGAAATCAAGACTTACCCGGATGCTAAACCCATTCGGCAACATTTGCGTCAAATTCACCCAAGAAAAGCTGCTGCTATTAAAGCAGAAGTTGAAAAATTACTCAAAGAAAGTTTCATTTATCCGATCCCGTTAACGGATTGGGCATCGAATATTGTTTTGGTTAACAAAAAGCAAGGGACAATAAGAATATGTATCGATTATAGGGACATTAATCGAGCCTGTCCAAAGGACAATTACCCAACTCCCTATATCGATCAAATCATTGATGATTGTGCCGGCAGCGAAATATTCTCCTTCATGGATGGTTTTTCCAGATACAATCAAATCAATATTCTACCTACCGATCAACCAAAAACGACTTTCATTTGTCCATGGGGGACATTTGCTTATTGTAAATTACCCTTTGGGCTCAAGAATACCGGGGCAACTTTTCAAAGGGCCATGTCTTATGCGTTTCATGACATCAAGCACATTGTGCAACCCTATCTCGATGATTTGCCTGCTCATTCATTACATCGAGCTGATCATCTCATCCATTTACAAGCAATCTTTATGAGGTGTAGGCATTATCGGATTAGGTTGAATCCACACAAGTGTGTTTTCTGTATAGAAACGGGTCGATTGCTGGGGTTTGTTGTTTCGAAAGCCGGCATTCGCGTCGATCCCTCGAAGGTTGAAGCTATTGTCAAATTGCCTCCTCCTTCGAGTCTTTGCCAACTCCAAAGTTTGCAAGGGAAAGCAAACTTTTTACGACGATTCATTCCTAACTACGCCGAGGTTACAAAGGGTTTTACCTGGTTGTTGAAATAGAATACTCCATTCTATTGGGATGAGATAGCTCAGAAACCTTTTGATGCACTAAAACACGCGTTGACCCATGCACCGTTATTGCATCCTCCCAACTACAACCAAGACTACTTCTTGTATCTCGCCGCCTCTCATTCCACCATTGGAATGGTCTTAGTTCAGGAAGATGAATTCGGTACTGAACATGTGATATTTAACCTTAGTTGAACTTTAAATCCAACTGAGCTAAAATACTCACATGTGGAGAAATTGGCATTGGTAGTTGTTCAAGCTGTCCAACATTTTCGTCATTACATTTGACTACGTAAAACTACCGTAATTTCTGATTGCAACCCTATGATCTAAATTTTGACCAAGAAATTGCTATGGGGCAAGTACTCCAAATGGATTGTGATCCTGCAGGAGTTCGACTTGGAATTTGAAAAATCTAAGTCTAAGAAATCTTTAGTTTTTGCGGAGTTAATGTGTGACTTCCCGCGTGCTGACACGGAAACTGTGGCAGAGGAGCCCATTGCGGACGAATCCTTGTTTCTAATCAGCACTTTAGATCCGTGGTATGGGGATATCATCATTTATCTCCAGAACCAATCCTTTCAGCCAGAAATTTCAAGGTTAGAATGTCGAAAAATACGATTCCAGTCCCAACAATTCAGAATTATTGGAGATACTCTTTATCGCCGTGGTGCGGACTCTATTTTTCGACGTTGTTTAACTCACGAGGAAGCTGAAAGGGTTCTAAATGACTGTCACTCTGGAGCGTGTGGCGGTCATATGTCTGGGTATGCCATAGCCTAAAAGATATTGCGCGCTGGCTACTTCTGGCCGTCTTTGTTTAAAGATTGTATTAACGCGGTCCGAAAATGCCACAACTACCGAATTTTTGATCAAAAGATGCGCGCTCCACCTGCTCCTCTCCACCCTATAATTGCCGTTGGTCCTTTCGCGAAATGGGGTATCGATTTTATTACATGTAACCCTCACTCGAGCGGGGGGCATGTGTATATCATCTGTGCGGTAGATTATTTTACCAAGTGGGGCGAGGCGATGCCTACATTTGAGGCAGACGGCAAAACAGCTGCAATTTTCATGTTCAATCATATAATTGCTAGGTTTGGTGTTCCACAAGCGATTGTCACTGATCATGGGTGTCATTTTCAAAACGTTATGATGACCGAACTTACAGGCTAGCTTGGCTTGCGTCACGATAGTTCAACTCCTTATTATCCACAAGCTAATGGTCTGGTTGAATCCATCAAAAAAATTTTAGTCATCATGATCCGACGAATCATTGGGATTCATCGGTCAAATTGGCATAACATGCTATTTTCAGCGCTTTGGGCATATCGAACCTCAGTAAAAACATCAACAGGGTTCACTCCTTTCCAACTAGTTTATGGTCTGGAAGCTGTGTTACCCATTGAATGCGAAATCCTGTCATTGCAAATGGCCATCGAGTTACTTCCAACCACTTCCGAAGAGGAAAAAAGTTTGTTATACTTGGCCCAATTAGATGAGAATCGACGTGATGCTGCATTGGCGATTGAAACTCACGCAAAATGTATGAAAGCTTAGTATGATGGAAATGTGACCCCTTGAAATTTTTCGAAAGGAGATCTAGTCTTATTGTACAATCAAGGTAATGATAAATTAGGCGCTGGAAAATTCGTTCCTATGTGGCATGGTCCCTATGTTGTCAAGAGAAAGCTAGCAAAAGGGGCCTATGAATTGGTAGAATTTGACGGGGACTCTTTAGGTAAACCCAGAAATGGTCTTTACCTGAAGAGGTATTATGCTTAAAAATGGGTATGGAGATTTTTAGTTAGGTTAGTTTTCTTTCTAGCTGGTGTGTTTTAGTTTAAAAAGTGTGCTTAGCTTAGAGAGTGTTTTTCGTCATTATTCCTGCTTATCTTGGTTTTACTCTTAATATTGCAGATGTCGATGCCTCTCCAAACATACATTGGTTTTGCTGATGGTGCTTGTCGTAATACACGGAACATTTCTTCCGTAGCTTGGGTTATCTATTCGCCCACTGACGAGTTGGTATCTATGCATGGGGTAAGCCTCGGTCAAACAACGAACAACATTGGCGAGTATAGTGTAGTGATTGAGTTATTATCTGAATCTATTTCATTTGAGATTCGGAGTTTGATAGTGAGATTAGATTCTGAACTCGTTTTATTACAGCTTAATAGAGTGTATGCCATTAGAAATCCAGTGTTATTAAGATTATTTTTGAGAGTGAGTCTCTTGGAACGTGAATTTGATTATATTGAATATCAGCATATTCCAAGATATTTAAATACATTAGCAGATGCAATTGCTTCTCGAATGTTAAGTAGACATTTGCAATAATCATACATGTAAATTTAAAAGCATTCCATAACATGATTTACAAGATAAGCCGGTAATAGTGATATATATAGGAGTGTGTCAAAATATACATCGTCCTCGATCATAGGTTGAAAAACACCTTATGATCGGCAAAAATGATAAGTACAAAAAGTAAAAATGACATATGTGTCTACAATAGGCGATCGTCCTATCACTGATGATGATCTCAATAAGAAACCACTGTACGGGCCACCTTACAAAGGAACCTCCTAAAAGGTCCTGGGACCCCAATCACATAGCGCTGTAGTCGACGAGGAATGTCATCTATGCCGGTCTCTGGAATGTCCCCTGTCAAGCACTCTAGATGACTCTCCAACTCGGCCAAGGTCTCTGTTGATTCGTCCTGTGGGGCTGGCACCGCTGCAGCTGGTTGTTTCCTCTCGTAAGGCCGGAGAGTGGCTGGTCACTATGGACCTACATCTGCATTGAAACTTTTACTATCAGTTTTGGGACGACATAAAAACAAAAAAAAAATTAATAGAAAATGTTGAAAATGATTTATCTGAATCATCCCATTGCTCTCCTAGTGGAAGAGCCATGTCTAGGTCACCGCGAAAATCTACCCCAGTGTAAGGGAAGTTCTGAATAGCAAAAACCTGGTTTTCCAACCAATGGAAATACTCAGGTTTGAATCGAACGACCTCTGTCCCCTCATCCGGATGACGGGCCATAACTACAACCCATCGCATCAGTTTGGGCTCTCGAGCAAGCCCATATCCAACAATAAGGTCTTGCGGGACCAACATTGGGACCCTCTCCATACCAAAGCTCACAACCAAAGCCCCATAACCAAAGGTCTTCAGTTGTCCGTTCTTGGCTCTGGTCAGTTGGCCTTTTACATTAGCCAACACAGCATCGTACCAGTTGAAGATGGTGCCTTGAAAGCAGTCAACTGCCATCCGCATCTGGGATCCGGTGGCAATATGTAGTGCAACACTCCCGCAAAGTCTGGTGACAGTAAACGCAATCACCATGAGTTCAGGACGGGATATGGTTTTGATGTCTATCCCTTTGTCTCTAGCTTGGTTGTTGCAGAACTCTAGTCGGAGGCTATCGATAGACTGGCCACCTGGCCTAGTCCTGAATAGAGTCAAGTCTTCGCCTCTCTTAGGCAAACCCGTCAAAAAGTATATATTTGCCAGCTCAATTTCGAGCTGGTAGCCACCAATGAAGTAGCACTGGTCCTGTAAGCTCCACCTGTCTACCAGCCACTGCAAGAAGTCCACCTGGGCCCTCATGCTAGGTATGGCCCAGAATTTGTACAAGCCGCATGCCTTCAATGCATCGATCGAAGGTTGGTGATTTAGCGCGGAAAGATCTACATCCTCATGCTCCCATTCTCACCAATCAAGCATGATGTACACTCTACATCCAACAGAAAGGCAAAATTAGAATGTAAGAAATTAAATTGTTTGGGTCAATTTTGAGAATTTTTGGGTTAAAAACCCTTGCTGCGGGGACCGCACCCTCTCTATTAGAGACAGTGCGTGGGTCCGCACCTTGCCTTCATGGAAGGTGTGGACCCCTGACTTTTTCCCCATTGAGAAAAAGTCGGGGTCCGTGGGTTTCCAGTGTTATGCTTGTGGGCCCCCGCGCGTAGGTTTCTATCCTAAAAACCCTCTAAAAAATGAAATAAAACCCTAAAACACAAATTGAAATGGTTGAAATTGAAGAGTAGGATGATGTGGATTACTTGGAGAAGATGGAGTTCGATTCCGATGGATGGATTTTCCGCAATCTTCACGGGAAGTTTCTGAACAAAAGCACTATTTTCTCACCCAAATCTCAAACGGTAAAAATGAATTGACGAAAGCCCTTTTTATAAGTTTTTTGAATAAATGAATTAAAAATTTGTTTATGTTTCACTTTAGAAAGGTAACTTTTGCAACATTTTTATCCATCTCAAACAGGTATGAGTAAGGTTTGCAATTTTTGTTCAGGATAACGGATTGTTCAGGCGAAATCGATCATTTTCGACGGGAAAACATTTAGAGTCACCTTTAAGCTCTTTTCTGAATCCTAAAACATGAAAAGATCGCCGAGTTTTTCTTTTTAAACTCGTTAAAACGGAACTAAAAAGACGGTCCACTTACAGCTCTTTTCTGACCGTAAAAATATGAAAAGATTGCCGGATTTTTGTCGTTTCAAATTTGATATTGGTTATAAAACGACATGTCGTTGATCGCTTTTTACTTTTTCAGATCAGGGGCACAAATTACGAAAAGTACTCCTTGGTCGTAAAGATCAAGCGGTTCTCTCAAGTATTATTTTATACTTTTTCGAGCTTCGGAGACACAAATTTACGAAAAAGGTCAACCCTGGAGTCTTCTTAAGTTTTTTCAGTCTCTCTAAAATTGAAAAACGTCGAGTTTCTCCTATACTGGACTCGTTAAAATTTAACAGTAAAGGAACTGTTCAATTACAAATAGGAACGAACCACTCCTTCTTAGGGTTCAAATTTAAACTAAGTTGGACTCATCCAAAGGATGAGCTTATAATCAAGCAAATCCTTTGTAACCACTCTTGAACACGACACTTTTATTCACTTGGGTTGGGAAATCCTTTGCCTAACAATTGATCAAACCACATTGAAAGTCTTCAACCAGTTTCTGGGTATTAACTGTGGGTCAATTGTCACCAAACCATATGTTGTGTCGTTATGTGTTCAAGAGGTCACTGCCAATAAACCATTCATCTGCAAAATATCTGTCATCCATCTTGACCATCTCTGAGTCAGTCCTTGCAACTAAATTTCTTCAACTTGATCTATAATTTCGTGTTGTGGACTTGCTCACGACGGATTGCTTTCTATTGACTTCAACTCATTATTTAGAAAGATGATCTAGAAATCGTCAGTACCTTGGGATATGCATGCCTCAATGGCAGGTTTCTCGCCTTTGATGACAGGTTGCATCATTGACCTTCGATAAAAGGATTCCGTGACATGTTCGACATCAACACATCTATTCACATCTCATGGATTGTACTGGGTACTTTGAGAGCCATTGACATCACTGGTGGTTTCTCTCACACTTGTTAACAGTTTACATCATTGACTGGTAATCAAGTGGTTTCTACCATGTTTGACTTCAACACATTCATTCGCATGGATAGAATTGTACTGTTTCGGGAAGTAGAAATGAAGACCATGGATCTAGTTTCCGCAATCCAAGCTGCAAGGAATTTTGTATTCATTATATTGTGGACTATTCATAAACAGATGGCTGCGTCCATACTGTGTCTACATGTGTCTATACTTGTGATGTATTACAAGATCATTCCTATATCAGAGTAGTAGTTAGTTTTCTAAGTCAGTTTTGATCTGAGTATGGGAATGCCTACCTCAGCGATGATGTGATCTCATATATATATTTTGCATTGAATGTCTTTTACAGGTTCCGACTGGGCTCTCCACAAGATGATCCTCGAAATGATAAAGTACTTCACTCTTCCTAAATGATAAATGAAATCCTCATCTACTACAGACTTCGCACTTTAGGGGGCAATCTATTACACAAAAATATCGTCACCATGATTATTTACAGTCAGTATGGGTCTATCATCACTTGTACTGTCCTCCTAAGCAAGTCTCAGAACTCAACTCTTCAAGTCAAGCTTTGAAAATGAGAGAAAGACATTGAAAATCAACAAAGCTCTGGTTCCGCACTTTCTCTCGTTGTTGCCTGCGGTCCCACACCTTCTGTTCACAAAAACTGCGGACCTGCCCACTCTGTCCCTAAAGGAGTGGGTGCGGACCCCTGTGAAAGTCAACAAGGCGCAAGTTTATTCTAAAAAACTCACTTTGGGTTAATTCTAGATGATTCTAGAAGGAATTTTGACGTGGATTGGTCGCTCTTAGGTGGTTCATGCATCCCAAAAGAGAAGGAGCTAATCCCTTGATGACAGGAGCTATCCCTTTGAAGGAGGGCTTTATCCCTTTGAAGGAGGACCTAGTAACTTCCCTCCATTGCACTATAAATTAAGGCATTGGGCTGGTTGCTAGGGAGGTTAGAAGCTGAACATTTTTTAGGGTAAATGCTAGTGGAATTGATACTTCCTAGTTAAGCTTGAGAGGAGAGATCACATACCTTTTTGGCTTCATTGGGAAGAGAGTGAAGCTTGTCAAAGTAGAGGAGACTTCTTGTTCGACCCTGGGAGGAGCTTGTACAACATCAAGGCACAGGTTGTAAATTTCCTCTTTGATTTGAATTAATACAATCAGATTCATTTTTCTCAACAAATTGTCTTATGTCATTTGTTTCATGAATTCCTTGATCATCATGTTAAGTATGTTTTATGATATTGGCTTTTTAGGTGCTATTTAATTTGTTTGCTTGTTTGTGTTTGCAGATTCGCAACAAGGGAGCTCATTTGAATCAAAGGAGCGAGGCTTCCACAAACTTGCATTGGACCCAAGGTAGGCCTAAACACTTGATTGCCTTTGTTTATAAATGCATATTTAGAGAAAGATAGTTTTTGATTGGCTTGCTTGTCACTAGATATCGTTAGATTCTAGGAAGGTCTATCTTGTCTGCAAGATCGACTCATTTCGGGTGACAATTGGAGGTATTGTTGGGAAAATGATAAACTCCATGATAGCCACCCAAGATAGAAGAGAAATCAAACCAGTCGGTGGAGATGCTGGATTCCCAGTTTGACATGAACAAATAAACCTTTTGAAAAATTGTGCGTATGCTCTGAATGAGGGAACCAAGTTCGTTGTGCACTAGGCATGATAGAACACCCACTTGCAACTGGTGAAAAAGTGTGCAGGCATCATGGTCATCATAGAAATGTAGAAAGGATGCTAGCACTATGAATGTGTGCAACTGGTTGGGGTGTGGTTAAATGAGAGTAACTTGATTCGTGCTATAGGTTGTGCACTCATCATCACACAGGGATATTGCTGGTGTGATGAGTGGGCAGATTTGATGTGCAAAATCTGCCAAAAGACCAAGGAGATGATTACGAGAGAGAACATCTTATAAGTGTGATTCCAGATAGAGATGATCAACTTCATTGTCCCATGATAAGATGAAGGATAGACACTCCCAACCCTAATTGGATGTAAGAGAGGTGCATGAAGATAGACATATTGTAATGGACTCATGGATTCGATCACTAGTGAAAATATGGAATTTTTAAATATCATACACCGAACAGTAAATATTCTTTACATGGGGATCCATGTCCAGTGAAACCATGCAGATAGATGGATTGTGCGTGAGAAACAAGATTTGATTTGGATTTATGGGCTTCCCAGAGTCACGAGGTCCTGACATAACCATCAATGGATGATGAAGTGCCTCGACTCCCTGGCATGTCCCAAAAATTTCCAGAATTGAAAAATTACATTTTGGGATGTGAACCAGATCATGCATGGCTTGAGGATGTGTGAAGTAGGAAAGTGTTCCCTCTGCAGACAGAGGCAACCCCTCTAGCCCTAGAATCGGTCTAGTCACAGCAAGGACAAAACAACAATTAATTCCCTTAAATAGTCATCATTGGAGGCCTACCTCAAACTGGTGGTTGATGAAGTTCTGTTGTGCTGCTCCAGCTTCTGTTTCCTTCTCCTTAATGAGCAATCAACCTGAAACACCACAAGAAAACAATAGAGCATGTAAGCAAGAAAAACAATGATCTATTTACTCATAAAATCAAGAAGTCATGAGCTATCAAGTAAATTACATACAAGACATAAGAAATCATCATTGATTGTATTAATAATAAATCAAGAGCAAAGCTTAAAACCAAGTCTTAATGTCGCAAGCTTTCTTAGAGGGTCTAGCCAGCATGTTTCTTCAAGCATTCACTCTCAAAGATGGGTCTCCCAAACAACAATATCTCTCTCTCACTCACAAGCTTTAATACAAGGTTAAGGGCACTCCACAACCTCTTGCAAACTATTTAGCAATCCCACACTTGTCACACTCACACCAAAGCTATCTACGAAACTCAAAAGCAATAGCAGCAATGTCCAACCAAAAGAACTAAAAAAACTAGTAACTAAGGAACTAGTAGATCATAGAAATGGTGAGTGATTTTATAGGAGAAGGAGTCTCCATGAAATGAGGGAGAGGGAGCTTATCCTCAAGGGAGGTTGCACAAGAGGCGGAACAACCATCCCAAAGGTGGAAAGGCGATCCAAACTGACGCAACAACCAGTTCTAGAAACGTCCAGAAGGGCAACTGTTTGAACTAATTCGCCAAAACTGGATTATCGCAGGTCATGAACTGGGGACTAGTGACAAGGTCGCAACAATACAGTGCATGAGAGAGAACCATCGTGGATTTTAAGGGTTTACTAGCGATGATGCAGGAACATAGTAAAAAAGGGTCAATCTTCAGCATTAGAGAGCATTTGCTTAATCTTCTTGCATGAGTGGGAAGATGTGGACATGTTTATTTGGTACAAGACATAGCAGAGAGACTGAGATGAGGACAATGAAAAATTACTGTGTAACAGATGCCCCCTAAAGCATGAAGCCTGAGAGAGTGGGAGGAGTGAAATGCTTTATGAAACCATGACCGAATTGGAACACCTCCTTGAAGAACCTGTAGGCACAAGTACAACTGATATATCTGATAGTGAAATACATGTAGTCTAGGCATGGGTGCAGCCATCCAAAAGACATATGAAACTTGGTCTATGGTATGGACGTGGCCACCCAGCTAATAAGACCATGATAATGATAAAGGTATGGTCGCAGCCATCCATGAAGACTCAAGTATGGTCGCAGCCATCCATCACAGAGTCATGTATGTAATCACGAACCAATCCACGCAACCCGAACATGCGCAATCTTAGTTCGGAATCTTGAAACCCAACTGATCATAGTACATCTTATAGCATGTGAACAGATGTGCTGAAGTCGAGCATGATAGAAAGTCGCTTGATTACTGGTCAATGATGAAAACCGTTAACAAGTGCAAGAGAAATCACCAATAATGCCAATGGCTCTCAAGGTACTGTCCAATACAATCCACTAAGTGCAAAAAATGAGATGAATTCAAACACTCGTGGAATCACCCAATCGACGACCAATGATGAAATTCTATCGTCAAGTGTGAAGAACTTGCCATTGAGGCATGCAAGCTCCAAGGTACCAAAAGGGAATCTCTAGACCAATCTCCTAGATAATGAGTTGCTGTCGACAGGAGATGATTTGTCGCAGGAGGACCATAATGTTTCCCCCATCAACGACATGAGATGAGGAACAAGTTGTAGATGGTGAAACAGAGTATCAGAGGAGGAGGTAAGGGTGTGAACTGCAGGAGGATTATACTCTTGAACATGTCAGCGATACGACTTGGGGAGGTGGTAGCATTCAGGTACCAAGGGATCAGAGGCTCAATGGATCAGATGGAATGAGGCAAAATGGCAACCCAAAAACTTGGAAGGCCAAATGATGATGCATGGATATCCCAACCCGACAAGAAGCAAAAGTGTCGATGTTCAAGAGTGACTAGCTGCCGCAGGTAACCAATGATGACTTCCAAATTTTCCCCCACCATTGTTGGCGAGTACCCCAATTATTTTTGAAAACAAGCTTGAAGGGGATAGCATATGCTTACAATATAAGTTCATCCTTCGGACGAATCCAACCTAGTGATAGTTTAACGAGCCCTAGGGAGGAGATGCTCGAGTCTCGTCATGGTGAGAAGTCCAATGCCATCAGGGTCTAACGAGTCCAACCTAGGGAGAACTCGGAGTCTTTTTCATGTTTAGAGAGTTTGAAAAAGACACGGAAAAGAAAACTCCAAGGGGATCCTTTTTCATAACTTTGTGTCTCTCAAGCCTGAAAAAGTAAAAAATAATACTCGAGAGAACCGCTTGACCATTACAATCAAGGAGTACTTTTCGTAATTAGTGGCCTCGATTCAAAAAAATAAAAAAGTGATCGAAGACACATCGTTTCGTAACCAGTATCGAACCTGAAACGACAAAAGTCTGGCGATCTTTTCACACTTATACCATTGGAAAAGAGCTGAAAGTGGACAGCCTTTTATTTTGCTTAACGAGTTAAAAGGGAAAAATCGGCAATCTTTTCGTCTTTTAAGTCAGAGAAGAGCTTTAAGAGGACTTTTCCTAGAGGAACGAGTGGTATAAAGGGTAGCAACTAGTTCCGACAATGGTGGAACTGCTCAAAACATGTAATATTCAAGAGGCTAGCTAATAAAACCAGTCATCACTGTGGTTCCTCAGGAAGGGAAAAACAACCAAGTGAAAGTATATGATCAGCCAAAGAGATGGTGGTGATGAAATGAAACATCCAAGGCTCATCTAGCAGAATTTAGTAGATAAAAATGGCAATCACGAGCTGTAAATCAGGTATGGGTTCATTTTTACACAAGCTTGAACCATGCAGAACTCTGCTTAGATTCGTTTTCACATTTACATAAGCTTGAAACGATAAACTATGCTTGTTATAAGTTGACATGCCCCCAACATAATGACTCAAATCGAGGTACATGCCCCTCAAGCTTCATTGCATTCGAAGAGGTGGATGGAATGAAGGTTCACTTTCGAGATCTTGGAAAGACTCGACTTGGATTTTACAAGATCTTAAGCAAAGACTCGATTGGTAAAGGGAGTTGTTTCATCTTTTAATGAGGTTGACAAGGTAAAAGAACTATCCTCATAACCCTTGTTTCATTTTTTAATGAGGTTGACATCAGATCAAGAACTTTCCTCAAGACTCCTTGTTTCATTTTTTAATGAGCTTGACACAAGACAAGGAATTGTGCTCCACTCCTTGTTTCATTTTTTTAACAACGTTGACACAAGAAAAGAATTTTCCTTGGAACTCTTGTTCATGGGTTGTACGAGAACGTGGCTCCCAAGAGGTCTTCATGGGATGGAAGAACCGAACTCTGGGAGGAATACATGTCATGAGGCACCAACGACAGATCAGGTTCCAATGCCCCTAGTACATGATGTACGAGACCATATACATGATCATCAGCAGAGGCAGAGATGGAATGGGTAGCCACATAATTGACCTATGGCAAGAAAGGTACTACTTGCAGATGAGAACCAATGGGGGATGATGGTGGTACAGGAGGCACCGGGTGACTAAAGAATGACAATTGATCGATAGTAGCCATTCTTCCATCATGTGGAAAACAAAACACACAGAAAAGTGACGAAACAAGAGCTCCCATGGCATAAACATAGTCACGGCCAAGGAGAAGATTGAAATATAAAGCACCTTGGACAACCATGACTTCTATATAGATGGTTTTGCCCACCAAAGTAATAGGAAGCTTTGGGAGGATCCCCAAAGGTTGATTGGTTCCTCCATCAAATGCCAACAGATTCTGCGTGATCGGCACAAGCTATGGGGAACCCAAAGCTTGCCAAGTAGTGAAAAGCATGAGGCTACACAATGCACCCTCATCCAAGACAGTGCCAGGTACTGCCTTATCATAGGCATGTGTGGTAATCTGGAAAGGCACGTAGGATGGAAGGTGGAATGCAGTCAAATGACTTCAGTCGAAGGAAACATCTGAACTACTTGGTGGGGGTATCATATGATTGCCCCCATGCTCTATAGGAACCGAAGAAGGACCCTCTAAATTAGCTAGGATAGGAGGGTCGTTCCTAGACTCAAGGGAATCTGACGAGACGAGAAGAACATGAGCAGTGTGATCATGATGTTCTTTGGGAACAGAGTGGACCACTGGTGGTGAATCCAAGTTGACACTTTCTCCGACCAATGGTTGGTCTATAACAAGCTTAGCACAGCCAGGTTCGGAAAGAGCAAGATGGAAAAGAGAAGAATCTAAGTCAATCTCTTTGTCAATGGAGAGAGGGTCTGAAGAGAGCCTCTGATAACTAACGGGATGCTGAGGTGAAGAAGCTGTAAGACTTTCTAAAATGGCGGAAGATTTATCCATGAGCGGACAAAGGTGAAGGGGATGGTCGCCTTCACACAGCCTACAAGGGAATCAAATCTTCCCTTTCCTCTTACCACTACCAGTTGATAGGGCAGCATCGTCATGAGCTTCAGAGGATGATGAGGGATAAGCCGGATCATGAGACCATACTTCTAAGATCCTAGGAATTCCAGGACAATCACGAAGAAGATGGTCACCCTTGCACAATTTACAAGGAAACTTAACCTTCCATGAAGGAGCAGAAGGTGTCATGATCTGAGATATACTCGGAGCAATAGCTACACAGGAGGCCTTGCATTTATCAGACTTCTTCTTCTTCATCATCATCATCTTCTTCTTCTTAGCTTCCTAGTTACTAGATATGAAACTTTCACCAGGCGAAGGAGGAGATGAAGGTGAGGAAACAGGGGAAGAAGGCGTAGGCTCAACCTTGGAATCAACTGTCGTGATTCAAACGAAGGAGATGATGGAACTTGAATCATGATGCTCGGGACCACCAAGGTTGAAAACAACCACACAAGAAGACCGATGGTTAACCCAGGCAAAGACTATGTTGCCATATACAAAGCACCAACATTTCCAAAATGCAGAAATGGAGCAGGATTTCCATCTGGGGAAAGACCTTGGCCTATAAAATCGGGGAATGTTGCCATCGGTAACGAGCCTAAAAAACACTCAAACTGTAATGAAGAACTCTAACTGTTACCAGGAATATTTCGTGGATAGTAAGTTTTATGACACAGGAACAAAACTGAACCTTTTCATGTTTCAAGAGTTGAGAAAAGGATGAAAAGGTGACTCCATCTCTTTTGAGGTTTAATGAGCCTAAAAGGACAAGCGCTTAGATGGACCTTTTCTTTTAAGGAGTCTGAAAAGGAATGAAAGTGACTACTCTAGAGAACTAGGCAAAAGGTTTACCAAACAACCCATAAAACTACATATACACCTTGGCGATCATATGAAAGCCAAGGACTTTCCGTACGACAGTCAATCTTCCTGAATGTTGTGTTCAATGCATTACGGTTTGTAAGGCAGCAGACACGGCTTCCTAAGGATATAGGATGATAACCTAGTGGGGTCTCCCAGCATATACTGGATGGTACTAGGAGCGCAAGTCCGTACTAGCAGCTATTGAGTCAGAGAAGGAGGAATCACCCAACATTAAGCGAAAGCAATAGTGACTAGGTTTAATGACGCCAGAGCACGTCTCTAGCCTAGACCTCTAAATAATGTGCGTTATGTTCCAATGCATTTTTAGGTTCATTCAGTTCATTTTAGAGTTGATCTTGAATTAGGTTTCAATTTCCAAGCCTTACCGTATGTATATCAAAACCCTAGGATGCAACTAGAATGAGTAAAGCGTCTTTCATTTCGATGAACACCTACTTACAGGAAGGTAGAGAGTTCATTCCCAAACCAAGACAAGCGAATTAAAACACTAACAAACACAATGCATCAATACACTAATCTCATGATGCATCAATACTCCTAATGAAAGATTTAAGTTCGCTTTTCAATTTCTCAAACATGAAAATTTGAAATGCACATATACTTTCACTTTCGTATATCAAATGAATGCAATCCCTTAATTTTTTTTTTTTGAATTTAAAGAGACAAATAAGCAAGTGTGAACTGATCAACCCAAACAATTGTGATCTATGCTTGGTAGTGAAGAAACCGAATCAACATAAAAAATCGGTTCAATAATTGACACTAAAAATCAACCAGCAAGAAAACAAGTAGCGGAAAAGCCTCAAGCAAATCAATAAGATGGTTGTGGATGAACCTTAGATAGACGAGCAACCCAAGCAAACAGTTTGAAACACTTAAGAGAGCTAGGTCATAGGGTCTAAAAACACAAGATTCGCTCAAATGAAATCAATGAGATAGTACCTTAACCAAAAGCAATCAAAACAAGCTAATGAAAGACAAGAAACAACAGGGGATAAACAAGATTGATGAATTCAGGAGGTAAAGTTGTAAAAACAACTTTACAGGAATCGTCGTGGATGTTACACTAACAACTAGCGACTAGTCACTAGTGTTACAATGACAACTAGAGACTAGTCGCTAGTGTTACACTGACAACTAGAGACTAGTCGCTAAAGTACACCTGTTTTCAGTGACGGTCCGATTTCAAGAGTCGTCGCGGGAATTAAACTAGAAACCCGAGACGAAAGCCGAATAGTCACTGGTACAAAGCTATAACATCAGCGACGTCATTGCGATTGTTAGGCTATATTTAGCGATGATCTTACTCACGCAAAAGACAAAGTAAAATCACCTAAATGATACCAGATTATTCTTCCAGACAGTAAAGGGATCTCCCAGATTGACCCAGGTAACCAAAAACACTAATGGTTTAACCCCAAAATTCAAGAGACACTAAATCAAAACCAAACAAAACCAATCAAGAGAGAAGCATGCAAAGGACTCCCTAGTGGAGTCGCCAACTTGTGAAGCAGGAAAGTGTTCCCTCTACAGACAAAGGCAACCCCTCTAGCCCTAGAGTGGGTCTAGTCACAACAAGGAAAAAACAACAATTAATTCCCTTAAATAGTCATCGTTGGAGGCCTACCTCAAACCGGTGGTTGATGAAGTTCTGTTGCGCTGCTCCAGCTTCCGTTTCCTTCTCCTTAATGAGCAATCAACCTGAAACACCACAAGAAAACAACAGAGCACGTAACTGAGAACAACAATGATCTATTTACTCATAAAGTCAAGAAGTCATGAGCTATCAAGTAAATTACATACAAGACATAGGAAATCATCATTGATTGTATTAATAATAAATCAAGAGCAAAGCTTACAACCAAGTCTTGATGTCGCAAGCCTTCTCAGAGGGTCCAGCCAACATGTTTCTTCAAGCATTCACTCTCAAAGATGGGTCTCCCAAACAACAATATCTCTTTCTCACTCACGAGATTTAATATAAGGTTAAGGGCACTCCAAAACCTCTTGCAAACTATTTAGCAATCCCACACTTGTCACACTCACACCAAAGCTATCTACCAAACTCAAAACCAATAGCAGCACTGTCCAACCAAAAAAACTAAAAAAACTAGTAACTAAGGAACTAGCAAATCATAGCAATGGTGAGTGATTTTATAGGAGAAGGAGTCTCCATGAAATGAGGGAGAGGGAGCTTATCCTTAAGGGAGGTTGCATAAGAGGCAGAACCATCATCCCAGAGGCAGAAAGGCGATCCAAACTGGCCCAACAACCAGTTCTAGAAATTTCCAGAAGGCCAACTGTTTGAACTAATTCACCAAAACTGGATCGTCGCGGGTCATGAACTGGGGACTAGTGATGACGTCGCAACATTATAGTGCATGAAAGAGAACCATTGTGGATTTTAAGGGTTTACTAGTGACGATGCATGAACTTAGTAAAAGAGGGTCAATCTTTAGCATTAGAGAGCATTTTCTTAATCTTCTTGCATGAGTGGGATGATATGGACATGTTTATTTGGTACATGACATAGCAGAGAGACTGAGATGAGGACAGTGACAAATTACTGTGTAACCAGATGGTTGTTGTTTCTTATTTCAAAACTTCTCTTAGGTTGACAACCATCTCTGTCACAGGCTTCATCAAAATTTTCAGCAAGCTAACTTGACGAGCTGCCTTCATGCAACACACAAGATGATGACGGGTGGGAAGAGTCCTATGTGTTGAGACTATTTTCTTCATGGAAAACCTCATTGCCTTGTGTCAATCAAGGAGATAACTCAGAAGATGAAGAAGAAAGATAATGAGAAGTGTATCCGACGCATGTTTATGTGCTATAAATTATAGGAAACATAGGCAAGTGAGGTGCAGAGGAAGCTTCGATATGGATGTTTGCTTTAACTGGTGCACATTCCACTTCTGAGTTAGAGTGTACATGAGATGACAAGAGATCATATGATGTGCTTGGGCGTTCATAACAACATATGGAAGCGTGGGAGTGATGACAGCCCAAGACTAGAGTTTGATTGAAAGAATTGATTGTGCATGATGTTTCACCAAGATTCGCGGATTGAGGATCGATCAAGAATGGAAGATCAATGTTTTGAGAGGAATTGATTGTGTCTTCACTATCCTGCTCCTCCGCTTGTATGATAAGACTACATTACACATGACTACAACTTGAGCCAACAACTTGATAATAAGGAGAGTGCACGCAGCTAGCTTGTGAAGTAGACCGCTCAAGCGAGTCATGGTGCAAGGAGTCATAGCTTGTAGAAGATGGAGGATGGCAGAGATGCCGATTAGAGTCAAGACTTGGGTTAGGAATGGTGATGTCCTTTTGTGAAATGGATGGATGAGTTTTCACCATAGGCTTTCCTAACCATTCTAGAATTTCCTCCATTGAGGCGGGAGACAGTTGAGCAGATGGATTGGGAACATCCTGCACAAATTTATGAGCTTTGCAATCACTGTGAGGGGGGACCTACTAAACAGATTTCTTATTTTTTCGGTTGCTACGAGGGAGCACCCTATTCTAGACATGAGGTGTCTCATGATCTGCAAGAGTTGAGGAAGAAGGGAAATCAAGAAGTTCACCATTTCGAGAGACATGAACCAAGCATTTCAGCTCTTGGATCATGAAGTCAAGATCCACAAACTTCTTAGGAAGTTCTTGACCTAGGTGAAGGAAGTGGGTAGCAAATTCCTCAACTAATTTTCCAGACTTCATTCTTAAATGAGATATTATTTCATAGACATCTTAGTGGTCACACTCATCGAAGGCTTGATGGATCTCCTTGGGGAAAGTGAGAAGGGAATGGACGGAAGCAGGTGGGTGGGTATGACACCACCGATTAGCATGACCTTCAAGGGTGAGGAAGAAGAGTATGCAAACAATTTTATCACTATCGATTTCATGAGATTCACAGGAATGAAGAAAGTCAGAAATGTGCTCGGTTATGGACGTTATGTCCTCACCGTCAAACTCTAACAAGGAAAAGTGATCGGGAAGTTCATTGGGGATGGATAACTGATTAAGGGAGAAATGAGAGAAATGCACCAGGAGCACAAATTGTGTATTATTCATTGCGTAAGATATTCAACCCAAATGTATGGGTTCAACTTGTCATTTGGCCCTCCTTCTAGTGCCAAAATTTTGATGGTGCTGGACCCGACAACATCAGGGGATCTGCTCGTATGAAGTCCCAACCAGACCTCACACCATTTGGTGCAGGTGTCCCATCCAGTATGATGGCCAGGTGTCCATTATCTTAAATATTTGCATGAACTCTTACTTGTCAGCACAAGAGAGTGGTCTGCTTTGTCTTCCGAGAAGTGAGGTTCGCGTGCCTGGTGAGTGTAAGTGTCACTTGTGTCAATGGTTCTTTCGGTAGAGGGAGAGCGTGCGAGTGAGTCCCAAGTCAGTTGGGAGAATCCCAACTCTGCTAGGAACACACAACACAATAGGACATGCGTAGATTCTGGTGGAATAGTCCACACAGATGCGGAAATCACAACACACAAGGGAAGATAACACGTATAACACTCAGCAGATTAGTCCGCGTGAGTACAACAATTGTTATAGCAAGTTCCATGTGAAAGGTATGTCTGATGTCCGAGAGAGTAGTGTGTTGGCATTATGGCACAGGTGTGGCACTATGGTACAGGTGTTGTCCTTGATGGCAACTCACTTTGGTGACAGATCTCAGTTCAGGCTCTCAGGATGAAGGAAATCTTGTATACGCAGGTTCACCTTGCCGAAGACGCGTATACACACGGGTTATACGTTCAAAAGTCGCGTATGCGTATACACGCACTTTCATGCACATAAAAGCATGTACATCGTGGGAAACTTATTTTTGGTCCATGGTCGTTAGTCCTTGGAATTTGAACCTATGGTATTGGAACATGGTATCTCGTTAGAAGTGCTGACAATAGGTATTGGGCCCTTGGTATTGTTTATTATGGTTTTGGACCGTGGTATTGTGGAAGGCCTAAAACTATAAAAGAGGAAGGAGATCATGTGGCAAGACACCATCTAATTTATTGAATATCTGATATTTTTCTAGATCTGGAATACTGGTGATTGGGTCATGGTGCAGATCTAGATCTGAATGAAGGAGGATCCTAAGCGCAAGAAGGATAAGGACTATTGATAGATCAAAATCTCAAGGCTTGAACATTGGTATCTCTGTATGATTTTGATCTGTTATATGTGGCGCTCTCTTGATCTATAAATCTGATAATCTGGGTTAACTAATGACTGAATGTTTTTAAAAGAATAAATTATCCTTTATAGATCTGTACGCAGGTTCACTGAAGTGCAGGTGCATATACACGCCTTTTCTGTGAATGAAAGAAGCGTATACGCAGGTTGGTTGTGGTACAGAAGCGTATGCACACAGGTTGCTGAATAGTGACGTAGCGTACATATCTTGATTTATGTTCTAGCTGCTTCTGTTTTATTGCTGCAGTGTTCTGGGTTCAGAACTGGTGTTTGATTACAGTTACTGTGTTCTGGGTACAGCGGTCAGAGAAGTGTTTATTTGATTCAGTTTTGATTGGTGAAAAGAAGTTTGGCTGATGCAGAAATTATTGATGTTTGATTGATGCTATCTGTGGATCCAGTCTGAAAACTAATGAAACGAGGTCCCTGAAAGCAAAGAGAAGGTTGCAGCCTTCTGCAGGTAGAAGCCTGCATACTAGTATCTCAAGCTAGTACAAGAACTAAGGGGGTTGGAGCTCCCTTCCAGGAGAAGCTGGAAAACGAGAGAGTGTTGTAGCTCTCTGCAGGTTGTAGCCTGTGTACTGGTAAAGGACTGCACCAGTACAATTGTAAAAAGAAGTTTCTAATTAAAGAAAAGATAGAGACGAATTGCAGCAGGTGGTTTTCACCCACATTGGGTTTCCACCTTACATCTTGTGTTCTTGTGTGCGATTGTCTTTTTGATCTGTTTTAATGGTTCTGGTTACTGGTTATTTGCTGATGAATCACAGATTAACAATCAACATCAGAAAGATAAAGTAAATTAAAAGGTTTGCATTATATACGCAGGTTTTCTTCTGCATAGTTGCGTATATACGCGGGTTCAATTAACTGAAGTATCGTATATCATTTGATTTTGAAAAAGGAACATTTGACTTAATAATACTGATTCACCCCCCCTCTCAGTATTTCCAACAATTGGTATCAGAGCAGGCCCTTCAGGAGAAGCTTGATCGCTGTTGAAAATAATACTAAGAGGGGGGGGTGAATCAGTATTATCACATTAATAAAACTTTTTCATTTCCATAATCAGATTCATATATGCTACTTCCACAACTTCTTATAATTAAGTTAATTGATCTTCAATGAGTGCATTAGAACATTATCAATCATATTATCAGTTAACAGATGCAGTAACATAAAGTAGATCATCACACATAAGGCACACACATGATCACAATGATATAAGGTGGAAACCCAATGCGGGAGAAAACCACCTGCTGCAAGTCATCTCAATCTTCTTCTTAATAAGAAAATCCTTTTACAATATTTGTACTTGGTGCAGTCTTATACCAGTACAGGAGCTACAACCCCCTTTGCTCTTGTACTAGCCGATCCATTTACTAGTACGCAGGCTACTACCTGCTACAATGCTCCAAATATTTTCTTTAGCTCTTGTACTAGCTTAGATACTAGTACGTAGGCGTCGGCCTACAATCTTCTCTCCTCCAAGTACCACGTTTCATCAATTTTCATACTGGATACACTGAAGCACAACCCATAATCTGAAAGGCCACATTTCATCCAATTTTCATACTGGACCCAACAACAACATTGAAGCTCATAATCAAACAACCTTCTGAAACACCCAATCACTAGATCAATACATATACAATGAGAGTCATCAATCAGATCTAGTCCATCAGATCATTAAGAACCTGATCCATCAATTCTGAAGCTAATCATAATCATTTACTCAATCACTGCTGTTATCAGAACATAATACCAGAAACCAGACATCACTTCAAAACTCAGAACACAGCAATGATAAACATGAACAGCTAAATTGATTTCAAGAGAAGTACGCAGCTTCACCCATGTAAAGCCTGCGTCCAGCACGCACTGTTCTGAACTGTGCACCTGCGTACCCACGCACTGTGCCAAATAGACTTCCTGCGTACCTCCGCAACTGCAGTGCTTCTGCGCCTGCGTACCGACGCACCTGCAGTGCTTTTGCGCCTGCGTCCCAGCGCACCTGCAGCGCTTATGAGCCTGCGTACCGGTGCACTTGTCTTTCACTGTACCTGCGTACCTTCGGCCATAAATGATTTCAAGACTTCAAGAATAACCCAGACAGTCAGATCTACAGATCTGATCATGCGCCAAAGAGATCTCAGTCCATTAGTAGATTCGCCTTCTTTAGATCTAGACCAGATCTAGCCCACATAAGATATTCAACCAAAAACATGCTCAAGCCAAATGATCTCCTTTGCTTTATATAGGCAACCTCCTCCTAAAATCATGGAACAATACCATGAGCCGACACCATAATAACCCAATACCGTCGGCTAAATACCAAGAGTAAAACATAAGAAAACCCCACATGTGTTTTTCTCTGCCTTGAAATGTGTGCACTGGGGGGACGCACCTCCTGAACGGCTGGCCTGCGTTTCTGGACGCGGTCCCTGCACGGTGTACCTGTGGGTACGCACTTTCTGTAAGGTGTACCTGCGTACCCCTTATTTTCTTCAATATTTGATAGCTGATCATCCACCTCTGCTGCTGACTTGAAGTACAGTGATCTATCACCTGAATGGGTTGCCATCAAGGACAACACTTTAGCCATAATGCCAACAATCTCCCCCTTTGGACTTGATGGCAAAGCTTACTAAGAACTTGCCATTTGATTCCTTTGAGCTGTCCTGCATCTATGTATTATGTCACGTCTGATATTTCTTCTGTAGATTCATCTGAATGTATATAAGTGAGATGATCTTCTATGAGAGGGTTGCCATCAAGTACAACACATGCATCATAATGCCAACAATCTCCCCCTTTGGACTTGATGGCAACAACACCAAATCACTCTCCCCTTTTGACATCAAGGGCAAAGGGGTATGCTCCCCCTAAGAACATGCTCCCCTTGACTATAAACCAGATCTGCTGAAGTCTCTGAATGAGCTCCCCCTTTGTATATGTCATGGTGCTCCAATCTGATAATGGTCTTTCTGAGAACAAGCTGAGATGTCTGCTCTGCTATATAGTGTTGTTCATGCTCAAGCTCCCCCTGACTGTAAGCAAGGTCTGTAAAAAGATGTTCTACAAGAAGAACATGACTTTATATATCATAAATGACCTTCCTATCACCAAAAGACTCAATACATACATCCATCACCCATTACAATAAGGATCATCCATCCAACCAAGTGGGAATACATCAGAAATATGAAAGCCAAATACATTACATCTTCATCCCATGCATAGTGAGGGGACATAGGCCATTACATGACCTGAAGAGATGACTACAATAGATAGACCATTACAACATGAGTCTTGCTATGACCTTTACATCAAACATCTAAAGATCATGAAAAACATCATCAACAACACTGTATAATCTGCTCCATAGTATCTGTCAACATCAAGGACTTCTGCATCAACTCATAACCATCCAGATCTACATGAATCAAGAGCCATCAAATGAAAGCATCTGCATCAATCAACATATGTATGAATAATCATCCCTGTATCCAGCCAACAATCCTCATCCATTTGTGCCAAGAAATAAATCATGCATCATGCACATGTCAACAGCAGCATATGAGTGACTCATCATCATCATGTCTCCAACAATGCAACTTTGAATAATCATCCACGAAATCAGCCAACCTCATCCATATATGTGCCAAGAACAATAAAGACTCCATGCAAGCATCATTAGAGAATCAACCATAAATCTGATCATGTGACCAACTCATAACCATAGCAAGATGAATCATAAGCATTGTCACCAAGGACCATAATGCCAACAATGCATTCAGGACATATGCTCCCCCTGAACCAGTGCCATCTGTCAAATCTGATCAAGTATATCAATAAGAAGAATCAGCCAATAAATGCCTTAAGACAGGTACGCACTTCATCTTCTGCTCCCCTGCGTACACCCGCAGAAATCCCTCTGCTGTACTGCGTATATACGCAGACAGTCTTCTATTACAGAGCGTACCCACGCACCTGTTCCATCAGTTGCGCCGCGTACTGCTACTGCAGGGACGCACCCAAAAGTACTATCGCGCCGCGTACTTTTACTGCACGGACGCACCTGAACCTTAGTCGCTCTGCGTACCCACGCAGTTCTCCTTCTTCTGCTCTGCGTACCCACGCAGGTCTCCTGTTACGGCACTGCATCCTCACGCAGATCTCTTGTTACTGAACTGCGTCCCCACGCAGATCTCCTGTTACTGCACTGCGTCCCCACGCAGATCTTCTGTTAAACACCTGCGGCCTTCTGATTAGGGCCGAATTAACAGTCCTCCTTTGTGCTACTGACAGTCAGATTCCAAGATCTGATAGATTCATTTCCAACTTCACTTGCCTACTGCCTTCAAACAAGCATATACACGATTGTGCAGTATCCAACTCACGTATATATGCGACTTGCCTTTATGAAGTTTGTATATGAGATTCAGGAACCTGAAGTTTTGTACTTTCAGCTTCCTTTGATTCGGGTATGTCTGTACATTGTGCTGTGCCATCCTTTTCTGACTGTACTTCCTTTTTCCTCCATATCTTCAAGCGTGATGATGACATTTTCTCCCTTTGATATGGTGCCCACACTTTGTTCCTGCATTCCTTAGCTATATGTCCAGGCTTGTTACATGCATAACATCTTACATGTTTCATATTCCTCCTGTAACAATCAGCAGCTTTGTGACCAAACGTATTGCAAGCAAAGAAATATCCATAAAAATACCTTGATTGAGATGACTTGTCTGCATAATGGTCTTGAACTCTTCTTCTTCTACATCTAGCTGCAACATGTCCAAGATTATGACATACATAACATTCAACATTATTCATAGGAGGAGTAAAGGATTTTCTTTGAGGAATCTCTTTTCTTGGTTGATGATGAGATTGATCTTTCATTTCTTCGTTGATCGCTTTAGATTTCTCTTTAGAGTTCCTTGCCTCACCTTGTGAACTAGATTCACCTTCAACAGATTCATGGAAACCAAGACCAGTCTTTATAGCAGGAGACCTTTGACTACTAAGAATATCATCCAAGACTTTAGAACTATCCTGAAATCGTAAAAGCTTATCCTTTTCTTCTAGTTTACCTTTCAAGATATTTACCTCAACCTGAAGCTGTTCTTCCTTTTCAAGAGATTGCCTTTTCAAATCTTCTTCAGCTTTCCTTCCTTCTTCCATTTGTTTCCTTAGTTTGAGAATCTCCTTTTCTTGTTCTTCATTTAGATCCTGCTGCATTTGACGAATTCTGAAAGCACATTCTAGCTGAGATTTTAGGTTGATAACTTCGTTTCCCTGTTTTTCAATATCTTGGACTAGATCATTATTCTGCTTCTTTGATTCTTCAAGGTCTTCCTTTAGTGAGCGGATTGTGGCTTCAAGACTTTCATAATAGCTGGATCTATCTCTGAGTTTCATGATGGTTATGTTCTTTTCATTGACTTCATTTCTTAGCAATGTTACTTCATCCTGCAGCTTGTGATATTTATCCTTGAATAACTCTTGTTGGGCCTTAGCAGTATCATCCTTTATGTTCATAAGTTCTTCTTGAGTTCTAATTTTGTTTGTCAGTCTTCTAAATTCTGCTTCTATCTCATTTCTTTCTTGTTCACCCATGAGAGCTAATTCAGTAGTTTCGCTTTCACTTTCATCTCTTTCATAAGGAAATATAGCTGGAACATCAGAGGATAACACATTCATACCTGATAATGATTCTGAATCTGATTCTGAGTCTGAAGAGCTTCTTATGCCTAATCCCCAATCGATTCTCCCACTGTCATAGTTTTTCTGAGATGACTTCTTTTTCTTATGAGCTTTCTTTTTAAGCTTCTTTCCCATTGTTCCACGGATCTCCTTCAAGCGATCAAGCTTCTATCAAAGGACCTGCTCTGATACCAATTGTTGAAAATAATACTGAGAGGGGGGGGTGAATCAGTATTATCACATTAATAAAACTTTTTCATTTCCATAATCAGATTCATATATGCTACTTCCACAACTTCTTATAATTAAGTTAATCGATCTTCAATGAGTGCATTAGAACATTATCAACCATATTATCAGTTAACAGATGCAGTAACATAAAGTAGATCATCACACATAAGGCACACACATGATCACAATGATATAAGGTGGAAACCCAATGCGGGAGAAAACCACCTGCTGCAAGTCATCTCAATCTTCTTCTTAATAAGAAAATCCTTATACAATATTTGTACTTGGTGCAGTCTTATACTAGTATAGGAGCTACAACCCCCTTTGCTCTTGTACTAGCCGATCCATTTACTAGTACGCAGGCTACTACCTGCTACAATGCTCCAAAGATTTTCTTTAGCTCTTGTACTAGCTTAGATACTAGTACGTAGGCGCCGGCCTACAATCTTCTCTCCTCCAAGTACCACGTTTCATCAATTTTCATACTGGATACACTGAAGCACAACCCATAATCTGAAAGGCCACATTTCATCCAATTTTCATACTGGACCCAACAACAACATTGAAGCTCATAATCAAACAACCTTCTGAAACACCCAATCACTAGATCAATACATATACAATGAGAGTCATCAATCAGATCTAGTCCATCAGATCATTAAGAACCTGATCCATCAATTCTGAAGCTAATCATAATCATTTACTCAATCACTGCTGTTATCAGAACATAATACCAGAAACCAGTCATCACTTCAAAACTCAGAACACAGCAATGATAAACATGAACAGCTAAATTGATTTCAAGAGAAGTACGCAGCTTCACCCATGTAAAGTCTGCGTCCAACACGCACTGTTCTGAACTGTGCACCTGCGTACCCACGCACTGTGCCAAATAGACTTCCTGCGTACCTCCGCAACTGCAGTGCTTCTGCGCCTGCGTACCGACGCACCTGCAGTGCTTCTGCGCCTGCGTCCCGGCGCACCTGCAGCGCTTATGAGCCTGCGTACTGGCGCACTTGTCTTTCACTGTACCTGTATACCTTCGGCCATAAATGATTTCAAGACTTCAAGAATAACCCAGACAGTCAGATCTACAGATCTGATCATGCGCCAAAGAGATCTCAGTCCATTAGTATATTTGCCTTCTTTAGATCTAGACTAGATCTAGCCCACATAAGATATTCAACCAAAAACATGCTCAAGCCAAATGATCTCCTTTGCTTTATATAGGCAACCTCCTCCTAAAATCATGGAACAATACCACGAGCCGACACCATAATAACCCAATACCGTCGGCTAAATACCAAGAGTAAAACATAAGGAAACCCCACATGTGTTTTTCTCTGCCTTGAAATGTGTGCACTGGGGGGACGCACCTCCTGAACGGCTGGCCTGCGTATCTGGACGCGGTCCCTGCACGGTGTACCTGCGGGTACGCACTTTCTATAAGGTGTACCTGCGTACCCCTTATTTTCTTCAATATTTGATAGCTGATCATCCACCTCTGCTGCTGACTTGAAGTACAGTGATCTATCACCTGAATGGGTTGCCATCAAGGACAACACTTTAGCCATAATGCCAACAATCGCTTGAAGGAAGATCATTCATCATGAGCAACTACAAGAGGGAAGCATCAATTAGGCCACCAATTTTTGATGGGACAAACTTTGTTTATTGGAAGGTAAGAGTTACTGCCTATCTTCAATCTCTTGGTACAGAAGTCTGGGATATCATAGATACAGGGTATACTTTTCCATCAGCAACTCCTACAGATCCGGCTGAGAAGAAGAAATATGAAACAAACGCAAAGGCAGTCAATACTCTATTAGGATGCCTATCTCAATCAGAATTTGTCAAGGTAATGCAGTTTAAATCTGCAAAAGAGATATGGGACAAGATTGTTCTGAGCTATGAAGGAGATGATAAGGTAAAACGAGCAAAACTTCAAACCCTCAGGATTCAGTATGAAAATCTCAGGATGTATAATGATGAAAGTGTGGCTAACTATTTTCTTCGTGTAGATGATATTGTTAATTGTATGAAAAATTTGGGTGAAGAAATAAAAGAGGCTGTTGTGGTTGAAAAAGTTCTAAGATCTTTGTCCCCTAGGATTGAATCTAAAGTTTCTGCAATAGAAGAAAAAGAGAATCTACAAAGCCTTAAAATGTCACAGCTGCACGGAATTCTAACTTCTTATGAAATGAGGAAAGGAGGTCCATCAGACAGGAGAAAAGCTACCTTCAAGGCTTCATGCAAACGCAAGTACTACGAGACAGGACACATGTCAGAAGAAGAAGAAGAATCAAATTTTGTCAGAAATCTTCAACGGGGTACTGGACAGTTCCGACGTAAGTTACCTTTCAAATGATTTTCTTGTGGAAAAGTCGGTCACTATGCTGCCAAATGTCCTCACAAGGATAAGATTGGCAAAGGGAAGGAACCTGTTAGATGGAACAAGAAACATAATGCAAATAAGAAAAGCTATTACACTCATGAAGATAGTGATGGACTTTCAAATAGTGACAAAGATGAACGAGGTAATGAGTATAAACTTTTAATGGCTTTTGAAGATGATGACTACATGGATGCTATATATGTAGAAGGTTTTTATAAAGAGATATCTAATCTCAAAATTTTCTTAGAAGAGAAAAATGCGATTATTGATTCTCTGCAATGTCAACTGGATGAAAGGGAAAAACATCTTGAAAAATTGTAATGTAAAATTGTTTGTCTTAAAAAGGAGATTGAGAAAACAAAAGCTATTAATCTTAAATTTGTTAAAGGATCTGAAACTCTGGATGAGATTATCAATGTGCAGCATTCTCCACTAATCAAGACAGGTCTGGGATATAATGAAGAAACATCTCAAGCATCCACCTCCAAAAGTTATCTTGATGCAGCAAGGAGGAGTGAGCAAAGGCCTAATAGAAATCATCAGGTATATTAGGGACAGTTTACCTCAAGAATGAACAAAGACTATCAAGAAAATCAGGGGAAAGCTACCTTAAGGACAAATAGAAGCTACAATCAGCCACAGGTAAAATCTTCCCAATTTGCCTCAAGAATGGATGTCAGTAGAAACTACAATCGGTTGGATGATAGATTTGATAATCACAGGAGTTTCTTCAATGGCCAATGCTTCTCTTGCCATAACTTTGGTCACAAAGCAGCCCAATGTGTTGCCTATAAGACAATCATGACTAGAGAAGCTCAAAAACAAAGGAATATGATTGGGATCAAGAAAAGGACTTATAACAACTTTTTAGCCCTTGAAAATGAAGTTGAATGTTCTATTTGTAATAACTTTGGTCATGAAGATTCTGAATGCAGGAGCAGGTTTTGGAAGACAACTCAGAAGGAACAAACCTCAAGTGCCAGAACATGGAGAATGAAGGAACCGCAACCAAAAAGATGTGGGATAGCCTTTTACGCAGAAGGAAAGGAAAATCTATGGTATATCGAAAGCGGATGTTCGAAGCATATGACAGGTGATAAAGAAAAACTTGAATCATATACTGCATTAGAAAAGGGAAAGAAGGTTTCTTTTGGAAACGATACCCCTGCAGCCATAAAAGAAAAAGGCACTGCTCAGTTGAAAGAAAAGGTCAAGGCTAGAAATTTTTTGTATGTTGATGACTTGAAGCATAATCTACTGAGTGTTAGTCAGATGTGCGATCAAGGAACCGAGGTAATATTTCGATCAAATGGATGTAGTGTTCGTGATCTTGATACAGGAAAAACAGTGATCAAAGGTAGAAGAACTCCAAATAATCTATACATATTTGAAGAAGGACAACAACAATGCTATTTGAGCAAGGATGATGAACACTGGTTATGGCATCGGAGGTTGGGGCATCTAAGCTTTTCACAAATAAGGAAAGCATGCAAATACCAGGCAGTTCGTGGTCTTCCAGATATCAAAATTCCAGACAACACCATATGCAAATCATGTCAGTTTGGTAAGCAAACCAGAACTAACTTTCCTGAGAAGGAAGGATCAGCTAGCAGGCCTCTTGAGCTAGTCCATACAGATGTATGTGGTCCATTTAGGACAAGGTCACCTCGAGGAGAAGAATACCTTATATTATTCATTGACGACTTCTCCAGGTTTGTTTGGTTAGGACTTATGAAGCACAAAGATGAAGCATTCGAAAAATTCAAATCCTTCAAAGCCTTGGTTGAAAATGAATCAGATTACAAAATTAAGTGCCTCAGGTCCGACAGAGGTGGGGAATTTACCTCAAATGAATTTTTTGATTTCTGTGAAGAACATGGAATAAGAAGGGAATTCTCTATAGCTAGGACTCCTCAGCAAAATGGAGTGGCGGAAAGGATGAATAGAACAGTCCAACAAATGGCTCGTGCTATGCTTGATGAGTCTGGAACTCCCGCAACCTTCTGGGGTGAAGCTGCATATGCTGTGGTTGTTATTCTCAACAAAACAAATGTCTGAGTGAATATCACTCAAACTCCTCATGAGCTCTGGTATGGTGAGACTCCTTCGGTAAAGAATTTCAAAATTTTTGGGAGCAAATGCTATATTAAGAATATTGATGAGCAGCTTGGCAAACTTGAACCTAGAGCAGATGAAGGCATTCTCCTTGGTTATTCTCCCCACAACAAAGCATATAAGTGTTACAATAAAAGACTTGGAAGAATTGTTGACAGCATTGATGTAGTGGTTGATGAAAAAGGATACATTCCTAGGCAAGTAAATCATGAAGATATCGAAGAGGATGAAGACTACTCTCCAAATCAGACTGATGATGAAGAAGAACCTCAAGAGGCACGAGAAGAGAAGATAAGGATAGAAGAAAAGACTCCATCCAGGTACGTTCAGAAGAATCATCCAGAATCTCAAATCTTGGGGCAAAAAGAGGCTGGTGTACAAAAAAGAAGAACAATTGCAGAAGCCTCAAGCTATTTGGCATTACTCTCCTCCACTGAGCCACAAAATGTAAGAGAGGCATGCAAAGATGAATGTTGGGTCAAGGCAATGGATGAAGAACTTGAGTAGATCGAAAAGAATAACACTTGGGAGTTGGTCCCTAGACCAAAAGATAACAATGTCATAGGGAAAAAATGGGTGTTCAAAAATAAGTTGAATGAAAATGGGGAAGTAATTAGAAACAAGGCCAGACTTGTTTGTAAAGGGTATGCTCAACAAGAGGGAATAGACTTTGAAGAAACTTTTGCTCCTGTTGCAAGACTTGAGGCCATCCGAATGTTCCTTGCTCTCTCAAGCTTTCAGAAGTTCAAAGTATTTCAAATGGACGTAAAATTAGCCTTTCTGAATGGAGATTTAGAAGAAGAAGTATACATTGAACAACCAGATGGTTTCATTCTTGGGAATGATCCAAATCTTGTATGTAGACTGAAAAAGGCTCTCTATGGTCTTAAACAGGCTCCAAGGGCTTGGTACTACCGCTTGGACAAATACCTTCATCAACAAGGTTTTTCAAAAGGATCAGCAGATAGCAATCTTTATATAAAAATTGAAAATGACAAATTGCTAATACTTGTTGTGTATGTAGATGATATTATCTTTGGCAGCAATGAAGAAGCTATGAGTCAAAGCTTTGCCTTGGTGATGCAGAAAGAATTCGAAATGTCTTTGCTTGGAGAACTGACATACTTTCTTGGATTGCAAATCCAACAAAATGAGGGCGGTATCTTCTTGTCTCAAACCAAGTACCTCAAGTAGATTCTGAAGAAGTATGGCATGGAAGATTCGAAACCAGTATGTACCCCTATGGTTACAGGATGCAGTCTCAGTGCAAATGATGAATCAGCAGCAGTACATCAACCACTCTGTAGATCTATGATTGGAAGTCTACTTTATTTGACAGGTACCCAACTAGAGATCATGCATGTAGTAGGAATAGTTGGAAGATTTCAGGCAAATCCAAAGGAAACTCATCTTCAGGCAGTCAAGAGAATCTTCAAGTACCTTCAAGGAACTCGAAACTATGGCTTATGGTATCCTAGAGATACAGATCTCACACTTCATGCTTACACAGATGCAGATTGGGCAGGAAGCGTGGATGACAGGAAGAGCACAAGTGGTGGTGCATTCTTTATGGGTTCCAGATTAGTATCTCGGTTCAGCAAGAAACAGAGTTCGATTGCTTTATCTACAGCTGAAGCGGAATATGTTGCTGCTACATCTTGTTGCACTCAACTTCTTTGGATGATGCAAACCTTGCAGGATTTTCAAATCACTTGTACTCCACCTGTCTCTATCTTATGTGATAATACGAGTGCAATAAGCATTTCAAAGAATCCTGTCATGCATTCAAAGACCAAGCACATACCTATCAAATATCACTTTCTTCGGGAACAAGTGCTTGAGCAAAAGGTCAAGTTGGAGTATGTTCCTTCTAAGGAACAAGTTGCTGATATACTCACCAAACCACTGCCCAGGGAAACTTTTGAATACCTCAGACAGAAGCTGGGAGTAGTTGATGCTTCATCCTGCTGTTGAAGCTTGTCTGTTTCGAAGAAAAATTGGTGTACGTGAGTTGGATGAGGGGTATCCGTGTACATACGCCGATTTATGCAGGTGTAGTCACGTATATGAAGTTTCTGAAGGAAATCAGCAGGGATAGACTCTGGTTGCAGAGAGTCTGATATGGGTCTGTCAGAGTTGATCTGGCATAGGTTCAGGGGGAGCAGATAATCTTCTAATAATGCATTGTTGGCATTACCTTAGAAGCTCTTGGTTCAAGTACTCAAGATGTTTGGTTCAGGTGGATCAGCTGCAGAAAGGAGAACAGAAGGAGAACATGGTTGCTGCTATTGTCAGATGTTGCTGATAGTAGTTATTGGTGATTTGCATAGTCTTGATATTTCATCTCTATGTCATGTATATCTTCTCTTTATCAAGGTCATGTAACGGCCTATTTTGGTTTCCCCACTATGCCTGGGATGATTGATGCAATGTAATTGGTTATCATATGTAAATTTCTGATGTATCCCCACTTGGTTGGGTGGATGATCCCCACTTGGTTGGGTGATGGATGTATGTATTGAGTCCTTTGGTGATAGGAAGGTCATTTATGATATGTAAGTCATGATTCTTTTTACAGAACAGCTTTTGCAGATCTTGCCTACAATTAGGAGGAGCATGTTTAGCACAGCAGAGCAGAGATATCAGCATGTACTTAGGGGGAGCACAGTCCTTTGCCCTTGATGACAAAGGGGGAGAATGAGGATCTTGGGTTGCCATCAAGTCCAAAGGGGGAGATTGTTGGCATTATGGCACAAGTGTGGCACTATGGTACAGGTGTTGTCCTTGATGGCAACTCACTTTGGTGACAGATCTCAGTTCACGCTCTCAGGATGAAGGAAATCTTGTATACGCAGGGTCACCTTGCCGAAGACGGGTATACACGCGGGTTAGACGTTCAAAAGTCACGTATGCGTATACACGCACTTTCACGCACATAAAAGCGTGTACATGGTGGGAAACTTATTTTTGGTCCATGGTCGTTATTCCTTGGAATTTGAACCTATGGTTTTGGACCATGGTATCTCGTCAGAAGTGTTGACCCCAGGTATTGGGCCCTTGGTATTGTTTATTATGGTTTTGGACCGTGGTATTGTGGAAGGCCTAAAACTATAAAAGAGGAAGGAGATCATGTGGCAAGACACCATCTGATTTATTGAATATCTGATATTGTTCTAGATTTGGAATACTGGTGATTGGGTCATGGTGCAAATCTAGATCTGAATGAAGGAGGATCCTGAGCACAAGAAGGATAAGGACTATTGATAAATCAAAATCTCAAGGCTTGAACATTGGTATCTCTGTATGATTTTGATCTGTTATATGTGGCGCTCTCTTGATCTATAAATCAGATAATCTAGGTTAACTAATGACTCAATGTTTTTAAAAGAATAAATTGTCCTTTATAGATCTGTACGCAGGTTCAGTGAAGTGCAGGTGCGTATACACGGCTTTTCTGTGAATGAAAGAAGTGCATACACAGGTTGGTTGTGGTACAAAAGCGTATACACGCAAGTTGCTGAATAGTGAAGTAGCGTACATATCTTGATTTATGTTCTAGCTACTTCTATTTTATTGCTGCAGTGTTCTGGGTTTAGAACTGGTGTTTGATTACAGTTATTGTGTTCTAGGTACAGCGGTCAGAGAAGTGTTTATTTGATTCAGTTTTGATTGGTGAAAAGAAGTTTGGTTGATGCAGAAATTCTTGATGTTTGATTGATGCTATCTGTGGATCCAGTCTGAAAATTAATGAAATGAGGTCCCTGAAAGCAAAGAGAAGGTTGCAGCCTTCTGCAGGTAGAAGCCTATGTACTAGTATCTCAAGCTAGTACAAGAACTAAGGGGGTTGGATCTCCCTTCCAGGAGAAGCTGGAAAACAAGAGAGGGTTGTAGCTCTCTACAGGTTGCAGCATACGTACTGGTAAAGGACTGCACCAGAACAATTGTAAAAAGAAGTTTCTAATTAAAGAAAAGATAGAGACGAATTGTAGTAGGTGGTTTTCACCCACATTGGGTTTCCACCTTATATCTTGTGTTCTTGTGGGCGATTGTATTTTTGCTCTGTTTTACTGGTTCTGGTTACTGGTTATTTTCTTATGAATCATAGATTAACAATCAACCTCAGAAAGATAAAGTAAATTAAAAGGTTTGCATTATATACGCAGGTTTTCTTCTGCATAGTTGCATATATACGCGGGTTCAATTAACTGAAGTAGCGTATATCATTTGATTTTGAAAAAAGGAACATTTGACTTAATAATACTGATTCACCCCCCCTCTTAGTATTATTTCCAACATAGTCTACACGGGTGACAAAATGTTAACATCATATACAACACATTTTCATTAACAGATTATGTATTACAACAAGTGTAATAGTTCAAGTGTTCAATAAAGGTTAAAGCAACATGAATTACAAGTGTTAAAGATTAGTCTTACAATAAATACAATACTTTTTTGAAAATGTGTTGGCCTGTTAGCAGGCCTCTGAATTAAGCGAAAGTTCCAAGACACATCGTTACACCATACATCACTAACCCCTTGCGAGGGGTGTTGGAGCCACTGCCTGCTCCACAAAGAAAATATAATAGACTCTCTTTTCTATGTGTGAGGAGCTGAGGTGAAAAGTCCTCTCATGTACAAATGAGGGGGTATTTATAGCCAAGGGTGAAACTGACCCTTGTAGCTATTCGACTATCCTCATGACCATTTGACTTCCATGACTTTTCGACTTTGCATGACTCTTTGTACAACAAGTGTGTCTCTTGGAATTCCACATTACATTACATTGATTGACAACATAGCCCATAGTAGATATGTGGGCAACATGACTCGACATGA
The DNA here is from genome assembly GCA_031772625.1 of Pinus tabuliformis. Taxonomy (NCBI): domain Eukaryota; kingdom Viridiplantae; phylum Streptophyta; class Pinopsida; order Pinales; family Pinaceae; genus Pinus; species Pinus tabuliformis. The sequence continues at coordinate 382,417,944 of CM062808.1, read as the reverse complement.
AAGTGTTGGTACATTCATGCTACTATTGGAGTGGATGTCGAGTTGTAGTGCTGTTGGGTGATGGATGTTTTTGTGGTGTGTCATAGCTTCACTTCCACATGGAAAGGTGCAAAAAGTCTTCAATGGTCGTTGGTTTGCTTGATGTTATTGTAGCACATTGCTCCTTGCTTGTATGTTGGAATGCTTGACATGTTCGTTTGTTCGCGAAAGGTGCATGTTTGTTCATTTGTATGTCCGTGAGAATATCTTTCATGTTTGCTTGTCTGTTCATCCGTGAACATATCTTTGCATGATCATCCATTCACGAGCACATTTCTTCTCATGCAGTTCGTTCATCCATTGGTGAACCTGTCTTTCTGCATGTGCTCCCTTCGTTCATCCCATTCATTGTCATGACATGTTTGTTAGTGTACCTGTGCCTATAGTCACTCATGACGAGACAACACCAAATACAAAAACATCCTAGTCTACCATGACACATGATCATTTTGAATGTAGGTGACCAGGAGAGGCAGCAAGGTTGTGAGGCATGATGATGGCTCTGAGCACTACTGATGAAAAATATGTAGGAGTCACTGGGCGATGAAGATGGGAAATCCAAGTCGACAGGGACTATCTGCAAGGTCTAGCTCGGCTGGAAGGAAAAACTACTCAAATTCTAGGAGGGACAGTCTATGCTATAGGAAGGCAAGGTAGAAATAATGTGTGCATTTTCTGGAACGAACAGGCAACAGGGGCTTGGAAGGAAAAATTTGCGCAATTTTCTGGGGGAACAAGCTGGGCTGCATGGAGGATCAACAAGCAGAAATTGCCTAGTTTTTTGGAGGGACTAGCTAGGAGCTTGGCAGCCAAAATTGCACAATTCCTAGAGGGAAATAGCAGTTGGCTGCTGGGTCACTGACAGTAGAAACTATGCAGTTCCCAAGGGTAACAGGCAGTCAGCTACTGGGAGCTTGGCAGTAGAAACTGCACAATTCCTAGAGGGGATTGGCAGTCTGCTGCTAGGAGCTGTTGGCGAGGGAAACTGCACTGAGGCTAGGAAGCTGACCTGCTGATCATAACTATGCAATTTTTGAGTTGAGAAAATTGTTTTGAAGAAAAATATCTTCTCATGAAAACTACGCAATTTCCTGGATGAGCAGCAAGTCGATTGTCGGGAGGACTGACTAGGAAAATTACGCAATTTTGTGAGGGTGACAAGGACAGGAACTTAGTGTCTGTCTAGCCTATCTGTACAATTTCCTTAGTCAACAAAGTGAGTAAGGTAAGCAGCCTCTGCGTAATTTTTTAGGGGAGTTAGTCCCCGGGGTGACTGTTGGGTCCGACTCTTTGGGTGGCCAGCATGAAATTTCATTGAATCACTTGCAATCAGCGCAACTTGGAAGGAATTTCTTAGTGCTTATGTGCTGTTCTGGGTGACAGTTGAGTCGATGGTGGGGTGATGGTACGACTGTCAGAGGGGAGTCTGGTCATTAGAACTTAGGAAAAATGATTAAGTGTATGAATGATCAAAAGATGTATAGGTGATCATGCAAACACACACTCACATGACTCGATGACGAGATGACTCAAACCATCCAGACACACATGTTCAACATGACTGACCGACGACATAAGCAACAACCGTGACACTCGTTATTAATCATTGATCGGCCATGATGATGCTTGTGCGACAGTGAATGTGACTCCGTGTGTGAGTGCGGCATATACTTTCATAGCGGACACAAAAAGTACACACGAAGTGAATACTTTGAGTATAACCAGAACATGGTCACAAGCATGTCTCAGACACCAACATGCAAAAAAGTGAATGAAATGAACAAGCAAGGTAGATGCAAAGACTCACACAGGCTCATGGAGTGAACCTAAGGGTGTGTAGTCATTAAGTGAAACTCTCAAGGGAGGCTCCAAAATTGGGCGCAGGCCAAAATTTTGGAGGGTGGTTGTAGCCGCTACAACACCTCTTGACAGCTCAAACTATGCCTCGCACATTTTTGGCAGTCAGTCTCTCGGCCTCCCAGAAAAGATTGTGCAACATTTATGATATGTCACACAGGTATGTTGTAATTTAGTCCTCAAGTTCATTTTCACTGATGGATTTCTTGCCATGGGTGCTGCCATGTCCACAGGTATCACAGGTGTTCATCTACTTCTTAGCAACACAAGTACAATGGCTTTCAGGAGAGCATATCCAAAGGACACCATTCAGAGCACAACATGGGTTGCAGTCAAGAAAGTGTCTATGAGCTTGCCTACCTAGGAAGACATCAAGTTGTTCGTAGACAAGGACATAAAGACAATATGGAAGCAACAACAAAATGAGCAACACCATCAGCAGCAGTAGTAGCAAAAGGAAGCACACCCACATGTGGAAAATTCAAGAGGAAGGTTGTTGACAACACAGAGGCAGAACAAGGTTGCAAGCTCGAGTAGATCCACTTGTGATAAAAGAAACTTTGGAGATTGAGGCTATGAGGTGACAGTGTGACAAGACGATCACGCGAGAACAGAGAAAAGAATAGAGAAGGAGTTGCAGGTGATGAAGTAGCAACTCAAGCCAAAACAGGAGCTACACATGTAAGATAATGAGTTGTAGTAGGAACAGGTACAATAGGGTGCACAACATGCATAGATAGATGAAACTACACCCATAAAAGTTATAGATCAATCCCAGTAGTTGGCACAGAGTAGACATGGTGAGCAGTGTTGTTGATCACATGCAAGGGAATTTAGCAACATGCATGTCATTGTGCACATGCATGCAATCTAACCCATTTTCCATGCTCACCGAGGCAAAGAGAAGAAGCAAGTCTGACTGGAGCTGAACATGTAGTTGACAATTGATGTGCATGACCACCAACACACACTAGAAGATCAGAATGGACGTTATGCATCCACGTGTTTCTGGTTCGGCCACACACAAGAAGACCATGCGCATGTTACCAGACAAGTTGGATGGAGGAGCCACACCAATGCACGAGGATGCAACGAAGGCAAGAGTTTGCTTCAGCAAGATGTCACCATAGAGCGCATGCACACAATCATGGACGACCAAGCTTGGCATTAGCTCACCACCTTCACCATCACTAGCATGTTAAAGAGTTGGTCTCATCACAACAGACTGAGTGTTAGTGATGTATCGCATTGCTTGCTCAAGCCATTTTATCTCACATGGGCACATGTGCATTGTAATGTAATGTCTTGTCAAGTGGAAGTTCAAGTGTTGATAGTTGCATGTAACAATCATAGAGTAGATGAAGAGTCATGAGGGTAGATGAACTGTCACAAAGGGGAATGTCAAGAGTCACCCCACCCTTTGCTCTAAATATAACCTCATAACTCATTGTAAAGGATTTTGTTCAACCAAGCTTCCGATAAGACTATCTTGGAGAGAGCTTTGACGGTATTGTAACGAGCCTTGGCTTCTCCACTACACAGAGTTAGTATATCTCTTTGGAGGAGCAAGCAGTTGTGGCTGTAACGTTCTGCTGTGGGAACTAGTGGTTGGACATGGATGTATTGTATGACTGGAACTTACACTTCTTAATATAACAAGAACCAGCACGTATCATGCATATTTTGTATTATATTTCAGTTATCTGTTTACTCTAAATGATATATGTATATGTTTTCTTACACATGCATGTATAGTTATTTCTGTGAATGTATGTATGAATCTTTCTGAAATGTGATGTTGGTTTAACCATCATTTTGGATTGCTGGCTAACTTACCTTCCATGTTGTGATGCATCTCTTCTCGTGTGTTCCATTCTTAACTCCATGCTATCACATGTTTCCAAGGGGCGCACTCATCTCAACCCCCGTGTGTTAGAACCTCTCATGCACCTTCCTTGGCTTGCTACAGATGTCACACCCTTGTTACCAACAGAGACATCTTACTTTCCTCTGTGCGAAATCGCGGTCAAGGTATTACCGTATGACCCACTGCTGGGAATCCTACACCAAATGGTCTGATGTCTAATTGGGACTTCTTATAGGGGAGATCCCCTTACATGTTGGTGAGTCCAGCAGCATCAACATTTTGGTGCTAGAAGGAGGGCAAAATGACAAGATGAGTCCTCACATATGTTTTGAATCTCTACATATCTATCATGACTAAATACAGAGGTAATCTTCTAGAGTGTATGTCTTATGGAAATGACTTCATTATCTCGGAAAATGTCTCGGATAACTTGTCACATAAAACATACGATGGTGGAGGCAGTCGACATTGTAGGCTCATGCAAAAGACATGGAATCTTTGAACAGTACATGACCTGCACGCTATTCATATACACACTTTGAGGGCGCCCCATGCACTAGTGTGACATGCTGCCCAAAACATCTATTCATTCTCTTGCTCAACTGGTCACAAAGATAGACCATGCTTTCAATCACTTTAACCACAAAGCACTTGATCAAGAAATTATGAAATTAAGAAAAGCACCCGATGAATCCGTTGATCGGTTTTACACACGCTTCTGTAACCTTGCATGCCAATTTCCTAAAGATGAAATTGATTGGGAATTTATTTATGGAAGATTTGGGTATCTTCTTCACATATCTGAACCCCGCTTAGCACACTTTGGTGATGGAGCTATGCAGTCACATGCAGACACAGTTGTTGTAAAAAATGACTATCTACCTTCACCTCATCAAACATCTCCACCACCACGGAGTGATGTGGGGGATCATGCACACACATCTGTTGAACTGTCACATCCTCCCAGCCCACCTATTATTGATATCTATGTAGATTTGGCTTTCCATCCTATTGGTTGTCACGTGGATGCATTCCCTCAACCTCCATCCCCGTGTTCTGTTGATCCTATGGATTGTACTATCTTATGTTCTTGCATTCCAGACTCCTCACCTGTTGTGAATGACGATCAAGTTGTCAATGGAGTTGGTGTTATGCAGCCAACCTGCGCCATCATTAATGATGAGTGTGTGCGGGAATATAAAGAAGAACCCATGGTGAATGATGACTTCCTTCTAGCCACGCCTCATCCACTTTATCCTGACATCGCTTGTGATTTTTCCATTGCTAATTTCCCCTATGAAAACCCATTTCTGGACATTTCTACTTCCGATCATTCATAGGACACGTCGGATGTCAATTTTTCATCATAGTGTGGAGAGGACACATCTTCCTTAGAAAATCTGTCTAATCTGTCATCTGTCATTTCTGAAAACACAGAGAGTGAACATCTTTGCTTCTCAACTAAACCTCTGAATGATTCATCAAATCATGAGGATTCCAACAAACATCCTGAATTTTCTGATCTTGGTTGTTGTGATCTCTCTACTTCTTCATCTAATCACAATGTTGATTCAATCATTATTAATCTATCTAAGACACTGGTCTACGATGATCTATCTATCAACAAAGTCGAAACCCTGGAGACTGTCGAGGCACTTTAGCTTGAGTTGATGGTTATGTTAGGCCCTCGTTGTCCTGAGGTTGGTTTCACTTCTGGTCAAGAAATTATTGAAACACTCAAGGATCCTCATCACTCTGCTTTGCATTGAAGATCAACCAAACACCCAGATTTCAATTCCTCCACTCAAAATACACAATCCCATCGCTCATGCATTAGAGGAATCTTACACTGCAAGCGCACATGCACAATGTAAGTGTTCTACCTTTCTCTCATTTTCTTTCATGTCACAGTCAAGAGAATGCATACACTTGACATATGCATGCAGTGTAGCACATCACCATGGCAACTCTAGAGAGTGCATGTCATGCACTTTCACTCATCATTATTATGTGGTCGCTTATAAGCTCAGAGTGTATTTATCTTCATCGTTATATCTTTCATGCTTGCTAGTTTTCACAATTGCGATGTTCACAAACCGTGCCTTCACCATCATGGGTCAACCAATGCGCTAGTGCATTGGAAATATCACTTCACATGAGATGACCCACGCATTGTTAGCTTAGGAGTAGGAGTAGTGTTTGCTTGCATGCATGTTTTCTTCTCTCATTGTGTGTTTTTTTGTATCTTTCTTGTTTGTTTTCTTACTTTCTTTGCTTCCTCATTTTCTTCTTCTTCTTGCTTTGATTTTGGTTTTTTTTCTTGTTATTGTGCATAGGTTAGTTTTTGCATGGACCATGTGTGACCCTTGAAACAAGCTGGGTAAGGTACAAGATGACTTGTACAACTATCGACATTTGGTTTTCTTTTGTCTACTCTCTTATGTAAGAAATTGTTTTTTTCAGTCCATGATACATCAATGGAAAATACGTACTCTTCGAAGTGAACCTTGCTGAAAACACAACACTTGTGCGCTAACTAGTATCACCTACTCTAGTCGGTTGTTTTTGGGTTAATCCTTGTCAGATCAGTCAAGTAGAGTAAGGTAAGGGGGCAAACCTTAACAAGCACATCAGAGGTATACATAAACTAATTCTCTGAAGGAACAACCTCTTATGCTCTCAATAAGTTGAGATCCCTCTTCTGCCTCTGAAATGAATAAGTGTTATGCATAGTTATGAAGATGAAAAATGAAAAAACGAAAAAATGAAAAATGAATAAGGCGAAAGAAGAGAAAGGCTTCCTACGCAGAGAGGTGATGCAAGTAACTCCACTGGGTATTGTCCAGGCTTGCTGGCAGTGGAGCGATGCTTGTGTTCTTTCATGACTCTGTCGGGGTACTGTCGAGGCCTTCTAGCAACAGAGCAATACCAGAGATGAAACTAAGACTCTAATGACTATATTGCTTGTGGATCATATACTCCTCAACCCCAATTGAAACAATTGTGTTGGCTTGGCTTGGAATGTGTGTTGACCGACCAAGGGCTTGGCAGATGCTATATATTACAATCAAGTAGTGTCACCAAGTGTTAGAATTTCTTTTCACGAACAAGGTCCATTCAGAGAGATGGAGTTCTACTAGTGTGTCGTCAAGTGTTGTAGCAGCTACAGCCACCCTCCAAAATTTTGCCTTAGCTTCGTTTTGGAGCCTCCCTACTAGCCTTTCACAACAGCATGTCTAGTCTTGTCATGTACACAAGCTTCAGTGATTTTCTTGTAGAATGATAGCCTATCCATCAAAGCTTGTTGCATCCCCCACAGAGGTTGTTTCACCGGACTTAGTCGAGCTATAGGCTGAGCAACTCCCTCAAGAAATTACACAATTTTGGAGGGCAACTTGCCTTCCCTCTAGAAATTGCACAATTCTATCTAGCACCTGCTGGGCTCCAAAATAACGTAAATATGCCTGTCACTGTTCACTAAGAAAATTGCGCAATTCCTCCTGGTAGGGGTGCTAAGCCTAGAAATTGTGCAATTCTGGGCAGTAGTCAGCTACTCTGCCCAAGAATTACGTAATCCCTCTCGGCAGCCAGCCCAAATCCCTCCCAGAAATGTGCATTTCTTTCCTCCCAGCTGAGCAGACTATTGCATGTGCAGTTGAGTTGAACAGCTCCCTCTGGGACCGAGCAAAACTGATTTGCATGCATGGCTTGCTCCTCCCAAGGTAGCATGGAAAGGCATCCCTTGTTTCAAGGATTTATTTTTAGTAGTTAGAGGTTATGCAAGGATCATTTAAGAAACCTCCCACCAAGTTTCCCTCTCCCTAGATTTGTGGCATGCACGTCGCAACCTCGATTTTTATTGAAACTCATCAACTGGACACTACAGAGCTCATTCCTCACATCAATATTGCATCTATGACATCCCACATATCATCTAGGAGTGGTTGGCACATTCATATCAGTTGTTTTGGAGTAAACCCGCTTTTCATGTCTCGCGCTATGTTTTTGGCGCTTTTTATGTTTCTCTTCGTATGAATGTTGTTTGCTTGATTTCAATGAGTGCTTGTTATTGTTTAGATACATACTAGCTTGTGCTAGCAACATTTCAGTTTTTATTAACATTTCATTGTTGTCACGTGCATGGTCACCATTTCAGTGACGGCTTCACACACATGCATGATTTCCCATTTTTTGAATCCTACACTTGTTGTTTGCATGAATGATCATTCACTTTCATTTGCACTCATCCCACCATGCATTCATAATTCTCATGTTTTCGGTCGCCCATCAGTAGAACTGGGTTGCCTTGGCCTGAACTGTGCCTTGGCCAGCTAGCACTGTGCTTTTTCGGAAGCGAAGGCTATGCCTTCCCTCCAAAATTTGTGCAAGTCTAGCTAGGAACTGACCTCCAGGCTTGCATTGCACAATTCTTGGAGGCAGTGTCCCGCTGGCCCCAGAAACTGCGTAATGCAGTTTGCTGGTTGCATGTCATTGCTGACTAAAATTGCACATTGCATAGTTTCAGTCCTCAACAAGCCAGGCTAGACTGTGCATTGCGCAGTTCCCATAGTTGGTCAGCCTCCTGACAGCCCGAATTGTGCCTTGCACAGTTTTGGCAGTTAGTCTCCCGACCTCTTGGCGGAAATTATGTAAACTTCATGACCAGATACATAGGCATGTTGCAAGTGAGTCCTCAAGTTCATTTTGATTGACAGATTACTTGCCATGAGTGCTTCCATGTCCATAGGTTTTCATCTGCCTCTCAACAACACAAGCACAATGGCCTTTAGGAGAGCAGAGTCAAAGGACACCATTGAGAGGACAACGTGGGTTGCAACAAAGCAAGTGTCTACGAGCTTTCATACCTATGAAGACATCAGGTTGTTCGTAGACAAGGAAATCAAGATAATATGGAAGTAACATCACAACGATCAACATCACAGTGAGCAACACCATTAGTAGCAGCAGAAGGTAATGCACCCACATGTGGTGAATGCAAGAGGAAGGTTGTTGACAACACAAAGGTGGACAAAGTTGCAAGCTTGAGTAGATCCACTTGTGATGAAAGAAACTCAAGGAGGAACACGAGTTGCACAGATAAGAGAATGAGTTCCAATAGGAATAGGTACAATAGGGGGCGCAACATGCATATACGGATGAAACTATGCTCGTACAAGTTGTAGATCCATCCCAGTAGCTGGCACGGAGTAGACATGGTGAGAATGTCGTTTATCTCATGCAAGGGAATTCAGCAGCATGCATGTAATTGTGTGCACGAATGCAATCTAACCGATTTGGCACGCTCACCAAGGCAAAGACGAGAAGAAAGTCCGTTTGGAGCTAAACATGCAGTTGACAGTTGATCCGCATGACCACTAGAACACATAGGAAGATCAACATGGATATTATGCATTAGTGTGTTACCAGTTTGGCCGCACCCAAGAAGACTATGCACATGTTAGCAGACGAGTTGGATGGAGGAGCCACACTAATGCATCGGGATGCAATGGAGGCAATGGTTTTCTTCAACAAGATGTCACCATGGAGCGCATGCACACCATCATGGATGACCAAGCTTGGCATTAGCTCACCACCTTCACCATCACTAGCATGTTAAAGAGTTGGTGTCATCACAATGGACCGAGAGTCAGTGATGTCTTTCATGGCTTGCCTAAGCCATTTTGTCTCACATGGGTACATGTGCATTGTAATGTAATGTCTTTTCAAGTGGAAGTTCAAGTGTCGATAGTTGGATGGAACAGTCATAGAGTAGATGAAGAGTCATGAGGGTAGATGAACTGTCACAAAGGGGAATGTCAAAGGTCACCCCACTATTTGCTATAAATAGAACCTCATAACTCATTATAAAGGCTTTTGGTTAGCCAAACTTCTGATAAGACTATATTGGAGAGAGCTTGGAATGTATTGTAACGAGCCTTGGCTTCTCCACTGTGCAGAGCTAGTATATCTCTTTGGAGGAGTAGGTGGTTGTGGTTGTAACATTCCACTATCAGAACTAGTGGTTGGACATGGATGTATTGTATGAATGGAACTTACACTTCTTAATGTAACAAGAGCCAACACGTTTCATGCATATGTTGTATTGTATTTCATCTATTTGTTTACTCTAAATTATATATGTATATGTTTTCTTATGCATGCATGTATATATATTTTGATGTATTTATGTATGAATCTTTCTAAAATGTGTTGTTGGTTTAACCATCACTTTGGATTTCCAGCTAACTTGCCTTCCATGTTGTCGTGCATCTCTTCTCGTGTGTTCCCTTCTTAACTCCGTGCTATCATAGGTTTCCAAGGGGTGCACTCATCTCAACCCCCGTGTGTTAGAACCTCTCATGCACCTTCCTTGGATTGCTGCAGCTGTCACACCCTTGCTACCAATAGAGACATATTACTTTCCTTTGTGTGAAATCGTAGTCAAGGCATTACCGTATGACCCATTTTTGGGAATTCTACACCAAACAGTCTGAGGTCTAATTGGGACTTCTTACCGGGGAGATCCCCTTACATGTTGGCGCATCCAGCACCATCAACATCTTCCAAGGATTCATCATGTCCCAAGGTTATTCCAAATATTTCCTCTTTGGTGTCCTTGAACCTACAATAATCCCTGTACTTGTTGTTGAATGCTTGTTGCATTTGAGCCCAGGTAGTGATGTTATCCCTAGGTAAACCCGTGAACTAGCACAGTGTTGTATTCTTAAGGGTGGATGGGAACAACTTCAAATTTTGGTGGTTAGAGGTATAGTCATAAGTTTTGCAAATGATAACAAAATCAAACCAAAAGGTATCATGGTCCTCTGAGGTTAAGCCATGGAAGTGAGGAAGGGCAGAGGGGCTTATGTTTTTCATCCTAGCATATCCATTAGTTTCTCTAATTGGACAAGCACCCTCAGTTATGTTTTCAGCTCCATTTTTGTTTTCAATCCCATTTCTATTTTCAGCCATGGTGTAGGGTTGTGGAATGGTTTCTTCTTCTTCTTCCCAAATAGGCTCCTAGGTGACAACCACCGGAGAACAGGGAAGGTTGGTTGTTTTATGGTGTGAGGGTATTTGGAAATTTTTTTCCTAAGTCGTCTCTACTCCTACAAGGCATGAAAGAATTTTATTTATTTTTTAGTTTTTTTTCATAACTACTTACAGAATGGAAAGAAAACATAAATTACAGTTATCTATTGAATGCAAAACAACAAGAAAGGAAAAATTGCAACTATTTGTTGAATGGAACTACTTGCAAAATAGAAAGAAAGCAAAAATTACACCTACCTAGACAACTCCCCAACAACGGCACCAAAAAGTAATGAGCCCCAGTATTGTAGCAAGGATGCTACAACTCCTAGGGAAACCAACTTGACGTTATCTACCCGGGGTTCATACAAAATTGGAGGTGGCAGTGCTATATGCACAATAGATGCAACAGTCTACTCTTTTCACTTTTCAACTGGGGCGATAGACCACTAGGGTTTTTCAAACCAGTATTCTATTGACTAAAAGGAGGCTGACTACTGACAATGAATGTAAAGATATCTTTAATGTGTAAATTAAATTCTTTAATGGGAAGTGCTATGAAATGACCTAGCTAATAATTAACGCACATTACTTGCAGAAGAGACCTAATTAACCTTTCAAAATATCATCTAGCTATCTGTACTAAGTAGGAATGGAAATTATCCTAGCATTGCTATGACTGATGTATGCATGCACTAGCTAAATACTGCAGAAACAAGTCTTTCTGTTTTCCCTTTAGAAATGTAAATTCTAAGCTAAATAAGTTGATATTTTGTAGGGGAGGAATGCATGGAAATGCTAGTCCAAAATGGCATTGAGGGGTATGAAAATCAATTTGAGGGCCTAACCTAGGCTCAAATCATCATTTTTTCCCAAAACAATCCAAAATAGGCTGCTACACGATTTCTTGTAGTTACTACAGGATGTCCTGGTTTTCTACATGAAACTTACTGAAGGCTATAGGAAGGTAGGGAAGGTGAAATGAAGTGTTGGGAAGATGTATGATGGTGGAATGAGGTATAGGGGAGGTGCACACTACCCAAGGATCAAGCCAACTCTTCAAGATGGTTGGATTTGCTCAAGGTGGCTATCCATGGTGGCTACAAAACATAAATCTAAATGTGTGGTTGGTAGGATTTGGCAGTAGGTGGAGAATATTTAGATGAGGCTGGTGTAATGAGTTCCTCCCTGCAAATCAACAACTCCTGCAACAACACATATTATTTTCTTCATTCATGCACAACTTTATGTAAATATGGAAAAGATGAGTTGAATTTGAGAAAATTGTTTTATTAATGGCTAACGACTAAATCATGAAAGGAAAGACTTCAAGACTACAACAAACTTAGGAAACCAAAATGACAATTGCAAGTGTTTCTAAGAAATTATGTATAGTGATCTACTCAACAAGAAATCCTAATTTATGCAATGATCAACATATAAATATATTTTTGGGGCTATGGGAGTGGGGCCCTGTTGTGCCCTACAACAACCCCCCATTTCATATCATATTTATATACTAAATCATCAAATGAAATGGGTCCCTTTAGAAGTTAGTTGGTATCAATACTTCATTATTTGAAAAAGGTCTGCAAACCAAAAGAAGACATTATATAAAACCTTTTAAAAACCCATTTTTGGTCAAATAAAACAATCTTTTATCATTGCGATAAAGCGATCGCAAGATCGCATATTGCAATGGCATAGAAAACACAAATAAGTGGCACATTGGTCTCCGCCGATGCGATATTGCTATCGGCTATCGGCAATGCTCCATGCAAATTTTAAAGCGCCCCATGCCACTAGCCCCGACGCGATGCGCAATCGGCGATCGGCTATCGGCGGTAATCTTTACACGGTCTTAAAACACCCCAAATCGGCAGTATCCCATGCACAATAATAAGGCGCCCAGGTCATACCCCCGATGCGATGCGATATCGCAATCGGCAATTGGCGATACACTATTTATGCACATTATGATGCCCATTCACCCCGATGCGATGCGATTTCGCTATCGGCGATCGGGATTTCAAAATTGTCAACGTAAGGATTTAAGTGTTCCTGAAGCCCGATTATGATATAGCGCGGTTTTCAAAAAGCCGTTAAATGGAGGGATATTATGATTCATTCATATTTAAAGCTTGATCTTTTAAGCAATCATTCACCCGCGCTCAACCGCCAAAACATCCACAGCACGCTTAAACGGGCCATTCGGCCGAACAATGGTATAATGAGCATTTAAGGGGTGGCAGGTCTTAAACGGCCATTTAATGTAATTGTAAGATCCTCCCATGAATTGTGTCTGCGCCCATTTTAAAAGCTAATCCCTTATTACGCATCTATCAATATTTCTCATCACTTGCAAGTTTTCATTGCTATTTCTCTGTATTACGTATATTTACGCCTCTGTGCAGAATTCATCCAAAGGAGAAAGCTCAAGCAAAATGGGGAAGAAATCCAAGAAGACCACAGGCGCTTCCACTACGCCAGCTGCAGGACAGGTTCTCACTAACAAGAAGAAAGGATTAATTTTGGATACAACATGTTCAGGTCTCGGCAGAACTACCTGGCAGGGTACCTACAACTTGATCGAAATTGAAGAACCTACTGTGACAACAGTAGAAGCCACTGTTGATTCCACTCGGAAATCTGAGTGCACTCTTAAGGATTTAGCTGACTCCTTCCTTCACAGGATAGCAGCCAGGGAGCAAATTCTCCCATACACAGACGTAGTGCGGTGGGCGATTGAAGAAATCCCAATCTTGGATAGAACCTTCAGCACCAGAGACGGAAGGATTTTTGGGTCGTTCAAAGCTGAGGACTTAAGGCAAATGTACCATTTTCCTAAGCCAGAGAAGATATACAATAAGGCATTCCTGGAGAAATTCGCAAGTGAAAATGAATTTGAATCCGAACCCATCCGGGATTGGAGACAAAATCCGGCCAAGCACAAACACGAATCTTCCGGTAAGTACTCAGTTGACTCCCTGGCTTCTCCTTATTGCTACGCTGGAATAATGATGTGTAGATTGTGGGGATTGCATGACTCCTCTAATTTCACCATAGAGATTGTTCCTTTAATGGAAGCTGTAGTGAACAGTCAAATAATGGATTGGGCCACTATTCTCTCAGATAAACTAGCCATAGCTGTTCTTGATTTTAGAAATCATACTGTCGTCTCTGAAAGGAAAATTCCCCCATTCTATTACAGTGCATATATTTTAGATACATTATGTTTCAATTCTGAATTTCCCGTGCTCGGCTGGAGGTGGACGCCACAAGACCCCACGGCTATCCACATATACCATCAGAAATTATGGAAGTCCTCTTACAAGCACCATCTGTACCAAATCTGCAATGGCTTTATGGTGCCTATTTATTATTCTATTTTTGATAAACCCATTCCCAAGATTTCCTATCAAGCTTCGTTTGATTTAACAGCGGTAGGGAGTTGGTTTGGAGAGGAGAGATTTACCTACATAAGAGTTTTCGGCAGCCAAGCCAAGCCACATGTTCTCCCTTTATACATACCAGATAAACTGCTAGCAAGAGAAATCGCTTATCAGATTATCGCTGAGAGTGTTACACAGACTCTCAAGAAAGAAAAGAAGAGGGGCTGGCCCTCTTTTCCCCTGAGATGTGGTGTCTATACTCTGCATGATCTCAAACATGCAGAAAAGGAAGCCACAAAGATTCAATCTTTAACTCTGGCGACTATCCCAAATAAGCCATTTGATCCAAGGAAAGTTGCCTATAATGCACTAGAACAGGCCAAATTGACAAAATTTGAGCATAAGGAAGATATGTTTGACGACCTGTTCATTTCAGCCGAATCAATAGGTCAGGCTAGAGAATTCGCTAGAATGAAATATAATGATGAAGGGTTGACTGAGTTTAATAAACTTAGAGAACAGAGGTTGCAAACTCTGCCTCTAGATTTACTAGCAACAACCCCGGCGACATCATCAAGCGAGCCTGGTCGGCAACAGTCAAAGGAACCTCCGGTTATAACAAAGGATCATAAGAAGGAGCAGGAGGAAAGGCAGAGAAAAGAAAAAGAAGAAAGGCAGAAGAGAGCACAGGAGGAGAAACAGAGGAAAGAAAAAGAGGAACAGCAAATGAAAGAGCAAGAGGAAAGACAAAAGAAGGAACAAGAGGAGCAACAGAAGAAAGAGCAGGAAGAAGTGCGGAAGGAGTCCCAAGCCGAAAAGCAAAAACAAACCACCATTGATGTCAATATAGATACTCATATTGACCCTAAATTGCTCCAGGAATGGAAGCAATTTGACTCTATCATCAGTGGGTTGGAATGTTCCAAGGATACAGACACTTCCAAGACAAACGATACACAGGACATCACTTCACCTCAGGTTCTAAGTGTAACTAGCGGCCCACCCATTTCTAAGGATGTTGAGGTAATACCAAAAGACCCCTCCGACCAAATCATTCTCCAGGTAGAAGATATTCCTCCCCTGGATGTCTTCTATAGCCCAAGGCATAAAGCAGTGGTAAAACGACAAAGGAAAAGAAGGAAGATTGATCAACCTCCCCTTTTCCCAGAGCAAACTGTTACGGGCAGCGTGGTTTGGAAGGAGGAATTTGACCCCTCTGATGACCTAACAAAACTGTCGCAGTATGCGGGAGCCTATTCAGCAGCAACAATCGATAAGGCATCAGAGGTAAGTCTTCTACTGAAAACCAAGGATCAAGAAATTTTTGCATTACAGGCAGAGTTAGCTGAGACAAAGTAGAAGGCAGAGCAGCAATTGTTGACACAACAACAAATGAACAGTCAACTAACTCAGCAATTGCAGGAAGAAAAGCAAAGGATCGACCAAAACGCGATCCAGAAACAGAAGGAATTATCAGAGGCACTGGCACAACTGAAGGCAGCAAACGAGCAAATGATGAAAACAAAGGATGAGCAAATCGCTCAATTGTCATCGCAGCTCGAAATAATAAAGGGCGCTCCACAAGTGGCTGAATTCAGAGCAGAAGCATTACAAATAAACACTGCATTAATATCTCAAATTAGGCTTCTGTGTCAACAAATCGCTCAGGCAGAGCCACTCTGTGAATTAACGACATCAATAAATCAGCAGGTAGAGAAGGCAAGGAATGAATTGGATCAAGCCGAAGAAATCATAGCTGCATTTCTTGACTGGCAAGATTCTGAACAAGGGAGAGCAGCAAATTTGCCCAGAATCTTAGAAACACATAAAGATATACTCTTCATAGAATGGCAGTCTCAGATGATGAAAGCAGAGAGGGCAGCTTCGAGATGTAAATCAACTTCCAGCAACCTGGTTGAACTAGTTAACAACACTCTCTACTTATCAAATATGATTTCCCAATGTACATCAGGAAGGTTGACAACAACAAACACATTGGAGCAATCATGTTATCCTAATTTAGAGGAAAAGGGGAGATTAATCGCTGGGATTAACAGCTTAACTATGGAAGCATATTGGCTCTTCCTGGTAAAGCCGCATACATAGAGAGCCGCCCTTAAGTGCCTAACAGATGCGATCGGGTATATAATTCCCGATATTCAAGATGCCACCTATGCCGCCCAGCTCAGTTCACGCCTCAACAAACCTCCTGAAGTAGAGCCAATGCTTGCGATAAGTCAGCTCAGATTTAAAGGCAAGCAACCTACTTGATGAATCATGCCGCTGATTGCCAGATCGCTGAGGAAAATAGGATCAAGATTTATTGATACCGATTTAGTAGGATTTCAGTTTAGTAGATATTTACATTAATTTAGTATTTATAGACCCTTTCATTGTTTTGGAAAGGGTCGTAAAGTTTTGTACCAGACTTAAAGACTGAAGTTTGCACTATTGTGCTTCAGTCAATATTCTTTTATGAAACTGGACCAGTTGTTCTTAATTCAACAAGGAGGCTTTTTATGCAATTGTGCACTATTGTCTTTGTCGAGAATGTTTCTGCGTTGAAGGAAGAATTACAAGTAGCGATTGATATCGGGAGTGTCAAAGCAGCTCATATGGTATTTCTATCTATGTCTGAATTCATTCCTGTTATGTGAATTGTTATTTGATTATCCTTGCTATTGTTGATTATATGCATGCGCTATAACAGCAATTCTACATTCTTTCCACTATTGGATGTTTTATGATATGCTTTCCTTTTAATCATGTATATGTCGACAATATAAATGATGAGTGTGGTAATATCGTTTTAATCGCTTTGCTTAACTATTTAGGCACAATAATCTTGAATGAATTAATATCTATGTCTGTTAGATGGAGTCATCTATATGCCTGTCTTTAGACACAGACCATCAAACGCTACACTTTAAAGCTCAATAGATTCCCGGGATAGTTCATATTTTTTGTATTCTTGTCAATAGAGTTAGTTATTCGCTCATTGCTAGTTCAGTTTATACATCACCCATTCATCCCGTTTATCCACTTTTGGGAAACTGGTCCCATTATCCCTAGTCGGAGCCACTATTCCAAACGGAAAAGGAGTTGTACTAAGGTCCGGACCGGGTGGTTATCCCCAATGTTGTGCAGTGATTTTCGAGGCTTCAACAGGCCCTCAAACCATGATCCCATGAGGGATATGAGGAAGAGGCCATTGCCACAAGATTTTCTAAATTATTTTCTTTCACTATTGTACCGTTGATCTACTTCTTCAATTAATGGAAGAAAAACTAAACAATTATTCAAATACTTGTAAATTAACAAAGCAAAAATAACTTCAGCAGCTAACTATGATTCTAATCTAAGAATACATGTACAAAAAGAGGAACCTATGCTGCTATGGTTGGGCCCTAATCTAATACCTTTAGCCCTCTAAGTCAACTCAGTGTTGGATCAAGGAAAACCTTTTCATTATCATCAAAATTTCAAAAATAACGTAAGAATAACTGTCACAATATCTTAGCTTGAAAATGCCTTTTGGCTACAATAAAAAGTAGAATCCTAATGAGGCCCTTGGCCTTCTTATTATTTATAAAAATAGAAGCTACCAAAAACTTCCTAAAAATTAGGGAGACTAGGCTCCCAAACTCAAGAATGACTTGTCTTCACTATCACTGGCTGCACTGCCAATGAACTCGGTTGGCTTGGCTACTTGTAACTCCGAGCTGATGATATCTGGCAAAGGAATCTTTGAACAATTGAGGAGTGAAAGAGGTAGACCAAATATCCTAAAATCCATTTTGCATGTCCACTTTGAGTTCCTGCACTTAAATTAGCCCAAAAATTGCTCCAAATGCTTCAATTAATGCACATTAGGCCGCATGACATAACATCTCACCTTTACTCTTCCCACTAAGAAAAATATAATAAAATATGTAAAGAAATGTGAGAAAAGTTGATTTTAATAAGCTGGAGAGTGGCATTAAGATCCATATAATTTACCTATTGATGAGCCTCACCACCATGGTCAACATAGATGATGGAGTATGCATGGAGACATATGGGACATTTATGGAAGCCATAGATGAGACTTATGGAATGCCCCGAGAATATGCGAGAGGTGTAGATGGAGTAGTAAATGGAACCATGATGAGTGGTGGAAATGATGACATGGAAGCAAAAACTATTGATGAAAAAGGTAAATAAGACTCATATTCTTCCATAGGATAAAACACTAACAAGGGAATGTAAGTATAGGTAGGTGTGGAACCATCAGGGTTCAGTTGCAATAACTCATGTCCTAGAGGATCGGTCAAAGGTGGATTAGTAGGAGAAGTTGAGTCATCTATCAATGTTTCAATAGAAAATAAATATCTACCAGAAGGACCAGGTATAAACTTCACAACTATGGGTTGGTCAAGGTCTTGAGCATCGAAATGCACTCTCTATGCAGGAGTATAAATTCCATGTTGTTCAGGAGGAAAAACATGAATATGACTTGATTGACGATGAATATATTCATCTAGGGTGAAAAAATATAAATTAACATGATTATGCTTGTGCAAACACCCTAAGGCCAAGACTACTAACTTAGACCAAACAACGCACACTAGAAAACTCCCAATAGGTAGTCACACAAGCAAAGAAAATAGAAAGAAACTGGTGGTGGGACAGTTATACTAGTGACCTAATTCCTATCCCTTTTAGCTGCAAACTCAATCCAAGTGCCCTTATTAGCTATGGGGAACCCCCTGAAAGGAC
Organism: Pinus tabuliformis; assembly: GCA_031772625.1. Taxonomy (NCBI): domain Eukaryota; kingdom Viridiplantae; phylum Streptophyta; class Pinopsida; order Pinales; family Pinaceae; genus Pinus; species Pinus tabuliformis. Next base: position 382,398,999 of record CM062808.1, on the reverse strand, counting down.
TAAGAGAATATCAGTAATATACGTCCCAGGTACATAGAAGGTAAGTCTGACCCTACACCTATGTATGAGCTCTAAAAATATTAGCCACTAAGGTTACCACCAACAATTATACATCCTGTGGGGACAATTGTAATCCAAATTCGCATGCAAGGGAAAGATAGCTAATTCTGAAACCCCCTTGAGAGTTTCCTCCCAAGTGGCCTTTTTGTGATACAACAAAATGCTAGTAATATTATTTGTAATATGTGTAAATTCCACAATCTACAACACCCAAAACTAAGTGAAATGGGTTATGTCACCTCGCCCAGCCCAAGTGTGACCTCGTGATTGACCCTCGTGTTAAAAGGGTCTCCCAAAGCACACTACTGTAAGTGGATTTGTCTCCCTATTACAAGTTGCTAAGTTTGTTTTGTAGCAGTTGACTCACACACCTATCTCCAAGACCCTAGCTTATGCTAGTGTTGGTGTACTACCTGTTATCACTCAGGTTGTCCTTAAAGCTCCTTAAAGGATATGGCCGAGGTAACCACAAACCAATCTTTGGACTGTAGGTCCTAGCCTACCTGCAATCAGAGAGGGCTTTCTCTTTATAATTTAGCTTTGTTTTGGTTTGATTTTAGGCTAGTTAATGAGTTCAAGGGGGTTTTGTTTATGTTTGGTGGGATGGGGGATTCTTTCAAACAGAGTTGGGATGCATAGTGTGAGAAGTTCAAACCATTGGGCATGGAGTCATGGATTAGGCTTGTTGTTGTGTTTTCTTGGTCACAAGAGGAATACAGAGCAGGATAGCTACACATAAAACAATATCAAGCTGGAATAAGGATGGAATGAAGGTTAGTGAATGAAAGGCAACTAAGTAGCTCTCATTATGCTAACAGAGGGAAGGTGAATGAACATTTATATAGGAGCAATCAAGGATTCCTAAACAACATTCATATATGAAGGAACTAGTGTAAATATGAGCCAATCAGTGTTCATATTCAGGACTAATTCAGAGGAAAACATAGATAAATCACAGAAATTGAGAACAGAATACAACTAAGTGAGCTCTGAACTATTCTGTCTTTCTGCTATTTAAATAGTGAAACAATGATGGCATAAAACATATAAACTGTAAACAGAGATAAGAAACACTTATTGGGCTATGTAGAAGCGTTAGGATTCCATAATCACTCTTCAGTCATTAAAACACAATAGCTAGTTCATCTCCCAAACATTCCAGTGATCTTTGATTATAGAGACTCTCAAAAAATACAGTGCAAGTCTAGAGAGGAAGTTATCGACCAACCCACCCTTAAAACAGTGCAGAGGGTGGTTTAAATAGAAAATATTTACAAACATCCCTTGAACAGGTGTCAAGGGAGAAAATATCTCAAAATATCTATCAAAACAGATTCAAAAGAGATCTGTGCAATAACTGGTTCTAATGCTAAGTTGTGCTGGAAATAAATGCAATAAAATATCTAAAACAGGTGTTCATGAGGGAGCAGCCTCATCAAAATGGCTCTTTAGGGCTACGCATGGTCCTGCAGCTTCAAAAATGGACTAAAAGAGTTCCTTGAGCCACGCACTGTCCTCTGTGTGATAACTGCATATTTAAGGAAGCAGCGCTGCTCCAAAAATATGACTGGGAACAATGTCTCTGCAATAACTCTGCCTTGAAAGCCTTCATCTATGCCTTTAGGTGGCTTTAAAGCAACAAAAGAAGTGTTGGTGAGCCTTAATGGCTGAATGATGCTTTGTTGACTTTGCTGGGCTTGCTTTACTTTCATCTGCTTTGAAAAATTGGACTGATACTCTTTGCCGCATCCTGATACACTTTGGCACTGAATATGGGCCTTTTCTCACCGCTGATACTCTTTAAACTGTCCCATTGCCCCCTTCTGCCTTTTAATGCAAAAATAACTACTGCTAATGTCCTCTGTGGCCATTGGAATGCTATCGGCACTCTGGCCGATCAAAACTAGCTTTAAACTTTAAAAAATGGTGCAAACAGGAGGAAAAAGTGTTGCCAACTGTGTCGAGGCCGAAACTGGCTATCTGAAGCAAAACTGGGCCTTGGAGCAATCTCAGAAAGCTTAGGGATGCATGAATTCCCTTATCGAGAGCCAGGCGCAGGCATATATGTGAAAATATGAACAAATGCTGCCTTTTCTTTTACACAGAAAAAGACCAATGTCTATGTAAAATTCGTGAAAAACATAGGCGGGAGCGGCACTGTAGCGGAGATTAAATCCTAGCCGTTGGATCGCACGAAGGCAGATCCAACGGCTAGCGCTAACTCGCAGTGGGGCGGACCATTGGTCCCAACACATAGAACCTCTGAAATGCCACGGACCCAAAATGCTTATATGCCCTTTCATATTTTTCGGCTCCGGGATATAGGAGCACACAGTGCGGACCCTTTCGGACCCAATATGCCTTTATGCCGCGCTTTATTACTTTTCGGTTCTGCTGGTCGGAGCCATATAGGAGTGATGCGATTAAATATGGGCCGTTGATCTCTGAGCCTGAATGGGAGGCTGAGATTAACTCGGCAATTCGCTATCGGCGGGGTCATGTGGTTGCCACATAAAAACGCCGAAACCCATCGGACCCGATAAGTTATACAGGCCCTCTTTATTTTATTTCGGGTCCGACCCATTGGTGGAACCCAAATCGGCGGTTTTAACAGTGGAATGGGTCCGCGGACCCGAAAACCCTTAACACTGCATTTGATAACTCCTCGGCTCTGCCAAATCGGAGCAGTATATGGGGCAATGCGAAGTGGGGGGCCGCGCGACAAGATCTGGACCGTCAGATCTGGGGCCCGATCCAACAGTCCTGGATCCGTCGGCGAATCGGCAGTCGGAGGGACCAGAGGGCGACACATATGGAATCGCCGAACTGTGCGGACCCGATATTCTATTACCGGTCCACTTTATATGTTTTCGGGTCCGGCCCATCGACACTTTGCCCCATGCCTTGAGACTTAGCCATTTTCGCTTATATATGCCACTGCCCCCTCCCGATAGCGAGATCGCATCAGAGGGGGATCAAACAGATCTTTATCTCATCGAAGCACGCTTTTTTATGAAAATGCAAGGCAAATGAATTCAGAGGGGTTTATATATGATGTTTTAAACATATGATTGCCCCCTCCCGATAGCGATATCGCATCAGAGGGGGTCCAAATGAAACTTTATTATATCGGACCCATGTTTTTGTGAACTGCCAAGCCTTTTGGGAAATCGGAAGGGTTCCTTTATAGTTTGGCATGGATTCTAAGGCATCGGAAGGGGTGCGATAGCCAAAAAAGGGAGGATTTTATCCTTTTTTGAAGGTTTTTCATGGTTTTTGCATGGTTTTTGTATTCTTATGCCTTGGAAGGAGTCCAAAGGCACTTAGGGGGAAAGTGATGTGGTTTTGAGAGGGGTTTAGTGACCAAAGAGGGTTTCATGCCTTATAGAGGCAAACCAAGGCCAAAGAGATGATTTTTATACATATGAAGGGAAACTATGCAAAGGAATGAGTCCTTATGCATTTGGAAGATGGTTAGAGGGGTCAATGAGGGTTCTTGCTGAGTTTCAGATAAACTTAGCAATTCCCAAGGATGTATATGGTTATTTTTCAACCAAGGGGCGGGGATAAGTATATAGGGGAGTTATAGAGATAGTTTTAGTAGGGGAAGGGAAAAGAGCTAGGGAGTTACATAATAAAGTTAGTAGTTAATATGATAATGATGAGAAAAAGCACTAAGAATGAAGTCTTAGGCTATCAATGGGGGGAAAATGACTGATAGAAGAAGTGTGAACATTCCTTTAGTGAAGTAGATCTTCACCAAGGCAGATGATATGGAGAATGATGAATCTAAGAGGTATCAAGCAGATCTTGACCTCTTTAGGGGAAGTTAGTGAGTGATTTGGGAAAGAGGGAGAAGGGGAAGTTAGACATGTATTTCTTGAAGTCCTTCAACTGAAAAATCACCTTCAACTTGTGATATGATAGATATAACACTTGACAATATGAAATGGATCACAAGCCATGATTCTGCAACCACAAAGCTACCTACCCGACCTACTCACCTGGCATTTTCTCTTCTTTTTGGTTTGGGTGCACTTGAACTAGCATACCCAGCTTTTCATTCTTCTCTTCTTGCTGTCCTCCTATCTAAATCTACACTTATTGCATCCAGGGGCTCAGATTAAGCCGTTGAGCACCCTTGTTTCTCTACCTATCTACAAATCTGCCAAGATTAAGCTGTTTGGACAGATGTTCATTCTCTATATTCTACAACAGGAAATTGAAACCTAGGGAGACCAAGATTAAGCTGTTTGGACCTCCCTTAGCTAAAAACTCATCAAAAATGGATCAACCCAGCAGTGGCATTTAGACTAGCACACCTTCATGGATACTTCTCTGGTCATCTATAGCAAATATGGAGCATTGCAGCATGCATAGTAAGACATATTTGGCATGTAAAAATGTCGATCATGAAAGATGATTAACCTACTGCAGCAGGAGGCTAACAGTGGCTCCACTTGGGGATGGCTTTTCCTTGTGACAAGCCAAGAACAGCAGGTCAGAATGCCTTGATCCTCTGTAGTTGTTGTTAATTAAAAATCTCTTCCGTGCTAACTGTTGAATGAATAGAACTTTAACTTCTGAATGCAGCACTCCTCCTTATCTGAAAAATAAAGCATCGCCTGCTTTCTTCTACGTGCTTGATATTGCATACACTTTTGCTTGAGCACTGCCTTGTGAAATAAACACAAAAAGGGAATAAACGGGAGCTCTTCTTTTCTTGTCTTTGAAAGGGTGTTGAAGTAAACTAAAAATCCTCCTTTCTGTTGACTTGAAGACTACAAGCTGCAAACAGCTTCCTTTTAACATAAATCACTGTGATATGACAACACTGATCTTGTTGTTTTGCTGAGATTACTGCAGAGACAAAGATTAAAAATAGAGGACTTGCATTGGCTATGTCTTCACAAACTTTGTTGCTGCTCCTCTAACAATCAGACTTTTTATACAAAATAAAAACAAAAGTGCTGATATATACAAATATCAATGTACAAAGAGATATTTACAAAGCTGCATTATGTTCAACAAAAGGGATCATGATAATGCTTCAGCATACGGCCATTTACAGGGCCTTCTTCAGCAGTGCTGCCCTCTACAAATTTGAGGAAATATGTGTTATTTCCCTGAGCAACAGAAATAACAAATGGCCCTCTCCAAAGGAAATCGAATTTTGCATGTTTTCCCTTGTCTTCTCTTCGTGAGTCCCACCTTAGAATTTTGTTACCAACACATAAATTCTCAGCTTTAGTCCTCTTATCAAACATCCTTTTGAGCTTCTCTTGCATAATTTGACCTTCGTCATAGACCTGCTCTCTTGTCTGCTGCAAACAAATTGTTTGGTTTATCCTCTGTATATCATTTGTCTCAGCTTGAATCTCTTGCAGCAGCTTGATAATAGGAATGCCCAGTGATGAAGGAAATCTGGCCTCCATGCCATATACTAGCTCATAAGGGCTCATCCCAATGGATTTCGTGGTTGACAATCTATCTGCCCATAGGGCATTTGTGAGCTTTCTATGCCAATTCTTCTTGTTTTCTTCTAAGATCTTCTTGATAATACTGATCAGGCTCTTGTTAGATGACTCGGCTAAGCCATTACCTTGGGGGTAATAGGCTATGGAATGGCCTAAAGTGATGTGGAATTTATGGAAAAAATTGATCATCTTTTTGGATTTGAAAGCAGCGACATTGTCAGTGATGATCTTCTCAGGGCAGCCAAATCTAGAAAGGATATTGCACTCAAGGAATTGGATAATGGTGGTGTCATTGGCCTGCCTGCATGGAATGGCTTCAATCCACTTGGTGAAATAGTCAGTGGCTGTTAAAATCCACTTATGCTAGCCTGAGGAAGAGGGATGGATTTCTCCAATGAAGTCAAGACCCCATTGTTGAAAAGGCTTCTTGGTTGAGATGGGTTTCAGAGGCAAGGGCAACAACTTTCTTTTGCCCTCAAAGATTTGGCATTTGTGACATGAGATAGCAAACTTCTTTACATCTACAAACAAAGAGGGCCAATAGAAACCAGCCCTTAAAATTTTATCAGCAGTGGACTTCCAATATAGATGTCCTCCACAGTCCCCTGCATGGAATTCTTTCATGACATTATTAGTTTCATTCATGGTCAAACAATTAAGCAATATGCCTTCATGATTCTTCCAAAATAAAGCACCATCTAAGACACAAAATTTCAAAGCCTTCATTCTTAAAAATCTCTTCTTGGTTCTGGACAATCCTGGGGGAGCAAACAGGTTTAACAATACAAATCATATATCAGCATACCATGGAGATTGCAGAAAGGTGTCAGTGATCTGTGGAGTCGCCAGCTCCTGTTCATTGTCCAGTTGGTTGATGTCTAAGGCTTGAAAGTTTGTTTCGGACATCAGTTTGGCTAAACCTTGTCCCTTTATTAGCTTGGTTGGTTTTATGTCTATGTCATACATAAGAATGTTAGCAATCCACTTGCCTCTTTTGCCTTCTAATCCTTCTTGGGTTAATATGTCTTTTACAACAGCATTTGGGACATAGGCAATCACGTGTGAATATAAAATGTAAATTCTGAAGTCTTTGATTGCTTTAACAAGGGCATAGGCCTGCTTCTCCATGATTTGGTACTTCAGGGGTGCATCTCTTAAGGCTCGGCTAAAAAAAGCAATTGGCTTTTAATTTCCTTGGTCATCCTTTTGCAATAGGACACCAACTATGGTATTATCAGATGCAAATGAAAATATGATAAAGTCCCTATCAAATTGAGGACTTGTGAGGACTGGGGCTTGAGTTAAGGCAACTTTGATACTTTCAAATGCTTTTTTGGTTTCAAGAGACCATTTTACCTTGGCATCCTTCTTTAACATGTTGCTCAACAGTCTTATTAGCTCGGCTAGATTTGGGATAAATCTCCTTAGGAAATTGATCTTTCCTAGGAATGCTTGCAGCTCTTTTATGTTTCTTGGATATGGGATTTGGAGAATGGCCTGGATCCTTTCCGGATCAATTCTAATCCCGTCTTTTGAAATGATATGTCCAAGTAATTTGCCTTCTTCAAGGCCAAATAAAGACTTCTTGGGGTTCAAGGAAATGCCATATTTCCTACATGTTAGGAACACTTGTCTCAAATGTCTTAGGTGCTCTTGATCAGATTTGGAGAAAGGGGTAAGATCATCAAGATAGACAACCAAGAAATCATGGATTTCTTTGGCAAATGCAATGTCCATGGCCCTTTGAAAGGTGGCACCTGCGTTCTTTAGGCCGAAAGGCATTTTCACATATTTGAATGTTCTCCACAGTGTTGTAAAGGCTGTCTTGTCTTGATCATCTGGGTGAACCAGTATCTGATTAAAACCTGAAAAGCCATCTAGCAAAGAGATTCTAGATGACCCCACTACTCTTTGTAGGATGTGCTCCATTTTGGGCAATGGGTAGTGGTCTTTAAGGGAGACTTGGTTTAAGTTTCTCAGATCTACACAAAGCCTAATCTCACCTGTTTTCTTTCTTGTGGGAACAAGATTGGATACCCATTCAGAAAATCTAATGGGTGCTATGATACTTGCTTCAAACATTCTTTGCACTTCTGTCTCAATTAAAGGGAGAAGCACAGGATTGATTCTCCTCAGTTTCTGTTTGAAGGGCTTTTGATTTGGCTTTAAGCGAATGGTATGTTGAATAATTGAGGTGTCATAGGACTTCAAGTCCTCATAATTGTTGGAAATAATATTGAGAGGGGGGGTGAATCAGTATTATTAAATTCTTTTCAATATATCTTCCTTATTTATACTTTGAATAATTCTTCAAATATTGATCATTCCTTTGTATGTCAGTATCATAAAATAATGAGCAGGAACAAGAAAAGCAAATAGTCACACAAAAGAACACCAGATATAAGGTGGAAACCCAATGTGGGTGAAAACCACCTGCTACAATATGTCTCTATCTTCTTTTAATAAGAAACTCCTTTTACAATGATTTTGTACTGGTGCAGTCCTTTACCAGTACGCAGGCTACAACCTGCAGAGAGCTACAACCCTCTTAGCTCTTGTACTAGCCAAGATACTAGTACGTAGGTGCTGCCCTACTGAAGGCTACAACCTTTTCTTTCTTCCAGGGACCATGTTTCATAAATTATCAGACTGGATCCATGAACATCAATCAATCATCAAGTATATCTGCATCAAATAATCTCCTTTTCCCAATTAGCACTGAATCAAGTAAACACTTCTTTGACAGCTGTACCCAGAAAACAGTAACAGTAACCACACACCAAATTCTGAACCCAGAATACTGCAGCAATAGACAGAGGCAGCTAGATCATAATTTAAAGATATACGCTACTTCAACAACCTGAAACCTGCGTGCAGATCTATAAAGGATAATTCCTTCTTCCAAATATTCAGACACTAATTAACCCAAATTGTCAAATTTATAGATCAAGCATGCGCCTCATATAACAGATCAAAATCATGTAAAGATACTATTATTCAAGCATAAAGATTATGACCCATCAAAAGAACTTATCCTTCTTTATGCGCTAAGGTTCCTCCTTCATTCAGATCTAGATCTGCACCATAACCCAATCACAAATATTTCAAATCTAGCACTTATTAGATATTCAATTCATTTGATGATCCTTTGCCAAATGATCTCCTTCCTCTTTTATAGTCTTAGGCCTTCCACAATACCACGGTCCAAAACCATAGGATCAAAAAACTGTTGGACTAATACCATGAACCAACCATGAAAGTGCGTGAGATCAACACTTTTGGATGCAATACCACGGGCCAAAACCATAGGATCAAAAACTGTCGAACTAATACCATGAACCAACCATGAAAGTGCGTGAGATCAAACCTTTTTTTTTTTTTACATGAAATAAACTTTTCTTTGCATAAAAGTGCGTGAACTTTTCTCTCCATGAAATAAAATTTTCTCTTCATAAAAGTGCGTGAACTTTTCGCTACATGAAATAAAATTTTCCCTGCATAAAAGTGTGTGAACTTTTCTCTACATGAAATAAACTTCTCTCTGCATAAAAGTGCGTGAACCTTTCTCTACATGAAATAAACTTCTCTCTGCATAAAAGTGCGTGAACATTTCTCTACATGAAAGAAACTTTTATCTTCATGAAAGTGCGTGAACTTTGCTGCACTATAATTTATCATCTTAGATGAGTGGGTTGCCATCAAGTACAACATATGTATCATAATGCCAACAATCTCCCCCTTTGGACTTGATGGCAACAACAACCAATCACTCTCCCCCTTTGACATCAAGGGCAAAGGGTTATGCTCCCCCTAAGAACATGCTCCCCCTGACTATAAACCAGATCTGCAAACAAGAACCATAATCCATCAAACACCATAAATGACCATGAAAGAGAGATAGAGATGTGTTGTAGCAGTATTCAGACCAGCATCCATGATCACCTTCTGTACTTCCTCCATAATGCCAACAATGCATGATATGCTCCCCCTGAACCTGTTCCATTCGATCTTTGACCAATCCGCAACCCAGCACATGTACGCATATACTTCAGATGAACCTTGCGTACAACCAACAACCAGAAGAGATTCAACAACAAGATGATGCATCAACAACCCCTAGCTTTTGCCTGAGGTATTCAAAGGTCTCCCTAGGCAATGGTTTGGTGAGTATATCAACAACCTGTTCCTTAGAAGGAACATACTCCAACTTGACCTTTTGTTCAAGCACTTGTTCCCGGAGAAAGTGATACTTGATTGGTATGTGCTTGGTTTTTGAATGCATGACTGGGTTCTTTGAAATGCTGATTGCACTTGTATTATCACATAAGATGGAGATGGGTGGTGTACAAGTGATTTGAAAATCCTGCAAGGTCTGCATCATCCAAAGGAGTTGAGTGCAACAAGATGCAGCAGCAACATATTCTGCTTCAGCTGTAGACAAGGCAATCGAACTCTGTTTCTTGCTGAACCAAGATACTAATATGGAACCCATAAAGAATGCACCACCACTTGTGCTCTTCCTGTCATCCACGCTTCTGGCCCAATCTGCATCAGTATAAGCATGAAGTGTGAGATCTGTATCTCTAGGATACCATAAGCCATAATTTTGAGTCCCTTGAAGATATTTGAAGATTCTCTTTACTGCCTGAAGATGAGTTTCCATTGGATTTGCCTGAAATCTTCCAACTATTCCCATTGCATGCATGATGTCTGGTCGGGTACGTGTCAAATAAAGTAGACTTCCAATCATAGATCTGTAGGTTGGTTGATGTACTACTGCTGATTCATCATTTGCACTGAGGCTACATCCTGTGACCATGGGTGTACATACTGGTTTTGCATCTTCCATGCCATATTTCTTCAAAATCTGCTTGAGATACTTGGTTTGAGACAAGAAGATCCCTCCTTCCTTTTGTTGGATTTGCAGGCCAAGAAAATATGTCAATTCTCCAAGCAAGGACATTTCAAATTACTTCTGCATCACCAAGGCAAAGCTTTGACTCATAGATTCTTCATTGCTACCAAAGATAATGTCATCTACATACACAACAAGTATTAGCAATTTGTCATTTTCAATTTTTATATAAAGATTGTTATCTACTGATCCTTTTGAAAAACCTTGTTGATGAAGATATTTGTCCAAACGATAGTACCAAGCCCTTGGAGCTTGTTTAAGACCATAGAGAGCCTTTTTCAGTCTGCATACAAGATTTGGATCATTTCCAAGAATGAAACCATCTGGCTGCTCAATGTATACTTCTTCTTCTAAGTCTCCATTCAGAAAGGCTGATTTCACGTCCATTTGAAATACTTTGAACTTTTGAAAGCTTGAGAGAGCAAGGAACATTCGGATGGCCTCAAGTGTTGCAACAGGAGCAAAAGTTTCCTCAAAATCTATTCCTTCTTGCTGCGCATACCCTTTACAAACAAGTCTTGCCTTGTTTCTAATTACTTCCCCATTTTCATTCAACTTATTTTTGAAGACCCATTTTGTCCCTATAACATTCTTATCCTTTGGTCTAGGAACCAACTCCCAAGTGTTGTTCTTTTCGATCTGCTCAAGTTATTCATCCATTGCTTTGACCCAACATTCATCTTTGCATGCCTCTTTTACATTTTGTAGTTCAGTGGAGGAGAGTAATGCCAAATAGCTTGAAGCTTCTGCAATTGTTCTTCTTGTTTGTACACCTGCTTCTTTCTGCCCCAAAATCTGAGATTCTGGATGATTCTTCTGAACATACCGGGATGGAGTCTTCTCTTCTATCCTTATCTGTTCCTCTGGTGCTTCTTGAGGTTCTTCTTCTTCATCATTCTGTCTTTGAGGGTAGTCTTCATCTTCTTCGATATTTTCATGATTTACTTGCCTAGGAATGTATCCCTTTTCATCAACCACTGCATCAATGCTGTCAACAATTCTTCCAAGTCTTTTATTGTAGCACTTATATGCTTTGTTGTGTGGAGAATAACCAAGAAGAATGCCTTCATCTGCTCTAGGTTCAAGTTTGCCAAGTTGCTCATCAGTATTCTTAATATAGCATTTGCTCCCAAAGGTTTTGAAGTGCTTTACCGAAGGAGTCTCACCATACCAGAGCTCATGAGGAGTTTGAGTTCTGTTCACTCGGACATTTGTTTTATTGAGAATAACAATCACAGCATATGCAGCTTCACCCCAGAAAGTTGCGGGAGTTCCGGACTCATCAAGCATAGCACGGGCCATTTGTTGGACTGTTCTATTCATCCTTTCCACCACTCCATTTTGCTGAGGAGTTCTAGCTGTAGAGATTTCCCTTCTTATCCCATGTTCTTCATAGAAATCAAAAAATTCATTTGAGGTAAACTCCCCACCTCTGTCAGACCTGAGGCACTTAATTTTGTAACCTGATTCATTTTCAACCAAGGCTTTGAAGGATTTGAATTTCTCGAATGCTTCGTCTTTGTGCTTCATAAGTCCTAACCAAACAAACCTGGAGAAATCATCAATGAATAATATCAAGTATTCTTCTCCTCGAGGTTTCCTTTTCCTAAATGGACCACATACATCTGTATGGACTAGGTCAAGAGGCATGCTAGCTGATCCTTCCTTCTCTGGAAAGTTAGTTCTGGTTTGCTTTCCAAACTGACATGATTTGCATATGGTGTTGTCTGGAATTTTGATATCTGGAAGACCACGAACAGCCTGATATTTGCATGCTTTCCTTATTTGTGAAAAGCTTAGATGCCCCAACCTCCGGTGCCATAACCAGTGTTCATCATCCTTGCTCAAATAGCATTGTTGTTGTCCTTCTTCAAATATGTATAGATTATTTGGAGTTCTTCTACCTTTGATCACTGTTTCACCTGTATCAAGATCACAAACACGACATCCGTTTGATCTAAATATCACCTCGGTTCCTTGATCACACATCTGGCTGACACTTAGAAGATTATGCTTCAATCCATCAACATATAAAACATTTCCAACTTTGACCTTTTCTTTTAACTGAGCAGTGCCTTTTCCTTTTATAGCTGCAGGAGTATCATTTCCAAAAGAAACTTTCTTTCCCTTTTCTAAAGCAGAATATGATTCAAGTTTTTCTTTATCACCTGTCATATGTTTCGAACATCCACTATCAATGCACCATAGATTTTCTTGTCCTTCTGCATAAAATGCTATCCCACATCTTTCTGTTTGTGGTTCCTTTATTCTCCATGTTCTGGTGCTTGAGGCTTGTTCCTTTGTCTGCTGAAACCTGCTCCTGCATTCAGAATCTTCATGACCAAAGTTATTGCAAATAGAACATTCAACTTCATTTTCAAGAGCCGAAAAGTTGTTATAGGTCCTTTTTGTAATCCCGATCATACTTCTTTGTTTTTGAGCTTCTCTAGTCATGATTGTTTTATATGCAACACATTGAGCTGCTTTGTGACCAAAGTTATGGCAAGAGAAACATTGCCCATTGAAGAAACTTCTGCGATTATCAAATCTACCGGCCAAATGATTGTAATTTCTATTGTCATTCATTCTTGAAGAAAATTGAGAAGATTTTACCTGTGGCTGGTTGTAGCTTTTGTTCATCCTTAAGACAGATTGCCCCTGGTTTACCTGATAGTCTTTGTTCGTTCTTGAGGTAATTTGTCCCTGCTTTACCTAGTGATCTCCATTGTGCTTTTGCTCATTCCTTCTTGCTGCATCAAGATAACTCTTTGAGGTGGATGCTTGAGATGTTTCTCCATTATACCCCAGACCTGTCTTGTTTAGCGGAGAACGTTGTACATTGATGATCTGATCCAGAGTTTCAGATCCTTTGACAAACTTAAGATTAATAGCCTTTGTTTTCTCAATTTCTTTTCTAAGGCCAACAATTTCACCTTCTAACTTTTCAAGATATTTTTCTTTTTCATCAATTTAAAATTGTAGAGTATCAATGATCATATTCTTTTCTTCTATACATGTCTTAAGTCTAGAAATCTCATCATAAAAACTATCCACATCTATAGCATCCATGTAATCATCATCTTCAAATGCCATTAAAAGTTTATAGTCATTACCTCGTTCATCTTCATCACTATTTGATAGACCATCACTGTCTTCATGAGTGTAGTAGCTTTTCTTATTCGCATTCTGTTTCTTGTTCCATCTAGCAGGTTCCTTTCCTTTGTCAATCTTATCCTCATGAGGACATTTGGCAGCATAATGACCTACTCTTCCACAAGCAAAACATTTAAAAGGTAGCTTACCTCTGAACCTTCCAGTACCCCGTTGAAGATTTCTAACAAAATTTGTTTCTTCTTCTTCTTCTGGCACGTGACTTGATTCATAGTAGTCTCCTTTGCCTGAAGCCTTAAAAGCAGCTTCTGTCCTGTCTGATGGACCTCCTTTTCTCATTTCATAAGCAGTTAGAATTCCGTGTAGCTGAGACATAGTAAGAGTTCGTAGATTTTCCTTTTCTTCTATTGTAGATACTTTAGATTCAAACTTGGGGGACAATGATCTTAGGACTTTTTCAACCACAACAGCCTCTTTTATTTCTTCACCCAAGTTTTTCATACAATTAACAATCTAATCTACCCGAAGGAAATAGTTAGCCACACTTTCATCATTATACATTCTGAGATTCTCATACTGAATCCTGAGGGTTTGAAGTTTTGCACGTTTTACCTGTTCATCTCCTTTGTAGCTCAAAACAATCTTGTCCCATATTTCTTTTGCGGATTTATATTGCATAACCTTCACGAATTCAGATTGAGATAGAAATCCTAGAAGAGTATTAACCGCCTTTGCATTTGTTTCATATTTCTTCTTCTCAGCTGAATCTGTAGGAGTAGCTGATGGAAAAGTATACCCTGTTTCTATAATGTCCCATACTTCTGTACCCAAAGATTGAAGATAGGCAGTAACTCTTACCTTCCAATATACGTCCCATCAAAAATCGGTGGCCTGATTGATGCTTCCCTCTTGTAGTTGCTCATGATGTTAGATCTTCCTTCAAGCGATCAAGCTTCTTCAGAAGGACCTGCTCTGATACCAATTGTTGGAAATAATACTAAGAGGGGGGGGTGAATCAATATTATTAAATTCTTTTCAATATATCTTCCTTATTTATACTTTGAATAATTCTTCAAATATTGATCATTCCTTTGTATGTCAGTATCATAAAATAATGAGCAGGAACAAGAAAAGCAAATAGTCACACAAAAGAACACCAGATATAAGGTGGAAACCCAATGTGGGTGAAAACCACCTGCTGCAATATGTCTCTATCTTCTTTTAATAAGAAACTCCTTTTACAATGATTTTGTATTGGTGCAGTCCTTTACCAGTACGTAGGCTACAACCTGCAGAGAGCTACAACCCTCTTAGCTCTTGTACTAGCCAAGATACTAGTACGTAGGTGCTGGCCTACTGAAGGCTACAACCTTTTCTTTCTTCCAGGGACCACGTTTCATAAATTTTCAGACTGGATCCATGAACATCAATCAATCATCAAGTATATCTGCATCAAACAATCTCCTTTTCCCAATTAGCACTGAATCAAGTAAACACTTCTCTGACAGCTGTACCCAGAACACAGTAACAATAACCACACACCAAATTCTGAACCCAGAATACTGCAGCAATAGACAGAGGCAGCTAGATCATAATTTAAAGATATACGCTACTTCAACAACCTGAAACCTGCGTGCAGATCTATAAAGGATAATTCCTTCTTTCAAATATTCAGACACTAATTAACCCAGATTGTCAGATTTATAGATCAAGCATGCGCCTCATATAACAGATCAAAATCATGCAAAGATACTATTATTCAAGCATAAAGATTATGACCCATCAAAAGAACTTATCCTTCTTTATGCGCTAAGGTTCCTCCTTCATTCAGATCCAGATCTGCACCATAACCCAATCACAAATATTTCAAATCTAGCACTTATTAGATATTCAATTCATTAGATGATCCTTTGCCAAATGATCTCCTTCCTCTTTTATAGTCATAGGCCTTCCACAATACCACGGTCCAAAACCATAGGATCAAAAAATTGTTGGACTAATACCATGAACCAACCATGAAAGTGCGTGAGATCAACACTTTTGGATGCAATACCACGAACCAAAACCATAGGATCAAAAACTGTCGAACTAATACCATGAACCAACCATGAAAGTGCGTGAGATCAACACTTTTGGATGCAATACCACGGGCCAAAACCATAGGATCAAAAACTGTCGAACTAATACCATGAACCAACCATGAAAGCGTGTGAGATCAAACCTTTTTTTTTTTTTTACATGAAATAAACTTTTCTCTCCATAAAAGTGCGTGAACTTTTCTCTCCATGAAATAAACTTTTCTCTTCATAATAGTGCGTGAACTTCTCTCTACATGAAATAAACTTTTCCCTGCATAAAAGTGCGTGAACTTTTCTCTACATGAAATAAACTTTTCTCTACATAAAAGTGTGTGAACCTTTCTCTACATGAAATAAACTTTTCTCTACATAAAAGTGCGTGAACTTTTCTCTACATGAAAGAAACTTTTATCTTCATGAAAGTGCGTGAACTTTGCTACACTATAATTTATCATCTTAGATGAGTGGGTTTCCATCAAGTACAACATATGTATCATAATGCCAACAATAACTCCAAGCAAATACATCTTGGAATTCTTTGAACAAATTAAAATATTTGGGCTTTTGATCGGGTGGCAAAGATTGAGATAGTTTAATCATTTTGGGCTTCTCTGCTATCCCAATGTTGTGTTCTTCTATGGCAGTGTTTATAGGCTGCCGTTTTGGCTTTTTGGGCACATCATTTGCATCAAACATGTCTTCTAGTGGAGTGAGGCCAACCGGGAGAAAATTGTCCTTTAGATCAATGATTTCGGCCTCTGTTTTGGCTATTTCCTCCAAATGCATCTATTTCAGCTCTTCTATGTTTTCCTCATCAAATATGGTTGGCTGTAGTAATTTTCTAGCTGTTTCAGCTGTTACAGTTTGCTGGATTTGGTTTATTACTTGCAGTGGATCATCCATAGCATCCATATCAATGTTTAGGCCTGAAAACTCATGCTGTAAGGTAAGAAAATTGTTGATTTGAGCATCATCCTCAAACACTTGCCAATCCTTAACATTGTTAGCGATAGCAGGCCTGTGCTTTATCTCAGCAGTAAAGTTGTGATTGGGCTCAAAAGGAAGCTTGCAAGTGCTAGCAAAAGTAGCTAGGCTGTGAGCATGCATGTTATTGTTTCTAGAAATCTTAGCAAGTTTGGATTCAGTAAAGGTATCAAGTATTGCAGTGGCAGCAGTCCTATAAGCTCTTAGCCTTCTATCATTGGTAACAAAGTTGCCTTTCATTTGTTGGATTACTAGGTCTGAGTCACCTAGAATGGAAACTTTGGCAGCTCCTAAAGCTTTGAGCAGCTTAAGGCCTAAGAGGAGTGCCTCATACTCAGCCATGTTGTTGGTGCATTTGAAATTCAGTCTATAAGCATGACCTCTGCATGGTTGTTATGTGTATTGTGAATCCATATTCCTGCCCCTGCTCCTAACTTGTTAATAGAGCCATCAAAGTCTAAATACCATGTTATTTCTTGCTTGTGGTTAGTATTAAGAGTTTCAGTCATTTTAGGATTGGGCAGACCCGAGTCTTGTGTTTCGGGAGGTTTTTCTTGTGTGCTGGTTGTATTGGCTGTTGTAACAGTCTCATGGGGATGTGCAACCGATTCTTCATTGATGTGCGCTTGTTGTACTAAAGCCATAGGCTTATCATCAGTTGGAGGACTTGTTTCATCATTAAACAAAATAAAAGAATCCATATCAGAATGGATTGAATATATAGGGAAATTCTGGGGCTTTTCCTCACTACTTACCACATACTTCATCAATGTTTCTCTATACAGTCTCTTTGGTTGCCAAAAGACTGAAATAGTGGCATAGGAGAGGTCTAATTGGAGAGATCCTTGGAGTTTTCCCCCCCAAGGTCTTGAGAAGAGCATGCCATACTTTGGTGGAATGTTAGCAATCACCACGTCCATTAGTATTGTCTTGTTGGGAAATTGGACTAAGGAGACGCATAAGTCTTTGATTAAGCCTAAACACTTGACCTGACTTGAGTCAAAGGAGAATAGATCTTTGTAGGGTCTTGTTACATCAAGGTTTAGCTTCTCCATTACAGCTTTGGGCATAAGGTTGTGTGAGGCGCCTGAGTCAAACATTGCATTATGTAAAACTTTATCATGTATGTGCAGACTGACATAAAAGGGTAGAACAGCTCATGTGCTGATTTGCCATCAACTTTTGGACCAAAAAGCAACTTAGGTGTATCATCTAAAACATTCACATCATCCCTTTTCTCTGGCATTTGCAGTGATCTTTGGATTTGTTGCCTATACACATCATTCTTTGCAAGTTCAGATAAGGGGATGGAAATCTTAAGTTTGCTTATTTCTGCTTCTAAGTTGAATGGTTTCTCCAATGGAGTCTTTGTGTTGGCAATAGCAGATTTCCCCTTTTCAAGTGTATTTTCTGCGTTTTCCTCTTGATTATCAGTGTTATGGTGAGTGATACCTTGTGGTATTTCTATTTTGGGAAGGCTTTTAGGAGTGCTATTTACATTTTCCTTTGAGGACGAAGGTAGCAGAGGCTGATCATTAGAGGGCTGCATGTCTGGTGTGTCTGTTATATCCTCTATTGTGACTTCTTTCGAATCTGGGATTGTTTGTTTGGTCGGTTCTGTGGAAGCAGCTCTGTCCTTAATCTTCTTGGGCTACTTTGATTCCTTCTGTTTGATGGGGTCGGTTACATCAATTGTTCTAGTTCTCAGTTCATATTGTTTGTGCACTTCATAAACAGCTGAATCATAACCTTGTTTGAAGTCAAAAGACTCACCTGACTGGATCTGAAATTGATTAAATTCATGCTCATCTTGGTCTTGTTGAGTTAGGAAAATTTGTTGCTCACCCTTCAAATCCACCAAGTTCATGTGAGTGTCCTCTATGGCCTCACTAGATGTGGATGCTTCTGTATAATTTTCTTGGAAATGAGGCCTTATATCACGGTCTGGGCTAGATCTACCAGCATTTGAGTTCTGAGTGTTCTTGAAATTTGGGTTCCTTATGGTATTGGGCTATTGTCCTTCCCATGATGATTTCCTCTCAACACTCTCTACTCTGTCTCCCAGCTTGTGCATGCCATTGATAATAGCATCTAGCTTTTGATCTAAGGCTGAGGGGTCTTCCTTGAAGGTGGTTCTTCTCTCAGTTCTAGCTCTGTTTCTTTTGGCAATTAAATTTGCCTCCACAGTGACAGCCACATTTTTCATGTCTGCAAGGCTGTTAGGGGCTCTTTCTTTTAATTGGTAGGCCATATCTAGGTCGAATCCATCAGGGAATTTATATAAGGCAAGGTCAGGTGGGGGCCTTAAGTTTTGTGGGATAGCATTATAAACGCTATTGAACCTTGTACAATAGTCCAAGACTGTTTCTTGTAGACCTCTTTTGATTGTATCGTATTCAGCTAGTATGTGCAAGGGATCTTTCTTTTTCTCCCATCTGTTGATAAATGACTGGTATAAGGCTTCTGGGTCTGCTATGGAATTTGCTGGGAGTGCTCTAAACCAAGTCCTAACATCGCCTGTCAAACTTTGGACAAAAATCTTCATTCTCACACCATCATCGTCAATCTCATAGCTTTCAAAGTAATCCTGCATTTTCTTTGTATGCTGAAGGGATGTGCAGGCACTTGTGCCATCAAAATATGTGATTTTAGTTTGGTAATCCTGAGGCATAGCTCCAGGATTAGCAGGTAATTGCAAAGGTGCATATCTGTTAGCCATATTCACAGGGATAAGACAGAAAATAGGAACAACTGGGATAATAGGAGTAGTAGTGGTAGTATGTGCAGTGAATGGAGGTGTGGAAGGAGTTCTTTGAGAGGTGGATGACGAACAAGGGGAACTAGGGGTTGAACGAAATAAAACTTTGACAGGGGTTGGGCCACAGTGTGGGTGAACTACTTCAGGACTATTATTAGCAAAATCCTATCTTCGCTCTAGCTTCCTGAGGTTCCTTGGGATTATATTGGGATTTTCAAAAGCTGCTGGGGGATTTGGGTCTGGATTTGACCTTGTATAACGTGAATTCTTTTTGGGAGCCAGCTTCTAGCTTGTTTTTTGGGGATTTTTCTAAGAATATATGGGTTAGAAAGAAACTTTTGAAGGTCTGGTTCTTTCCCAGTGGAGCTTTCCACCTTGATTTGTGAAATTATCTGAGGATGTTCCCCAGTGGAGTCGCCATTATGTTATCACTCAGGTTGTCCTTAAAGCTCCTTAAAGGATACGGCCGAGGTAACCACAAACCAATCTTTGGACTGCAGGTCCTAGCCTACCTGCAATCAGAGAGGGCTCTCTCTTTATAATTTAGCTTTGTTTTGGGTTGATTTTAGGCTAGTTAATGAGTTCAAGGGGGTTTTGTTTATGTTTGGTGGGATGGGGGATTCTTTCAAACAGAGTTGGGATGCATAGTGTGAGAAGTTCAAACCATTGGGCATGGAGTCATGGATTAGGCTTGCTGTTGCGTTTTCTTGGTCATAAGAGGAATACAGAGCAGGATAGCTACAAATAAAACAATATCAAGCTGGAATAAGGATGGAATGAAGGTCAGTGAATGAAAGGCAACTAAGTAGCTCTCATTATGCTAACAGAGGGAAGGTGAATGAACATTTATATAGGAGCAATCAAGGATTCCTAAACAACATTCATATATGAAGGAACTAGTGTAAATATGAGCCAATCAATGTTCATATTCAGGACTAATTCAGAGGAAAACATAGATAAATCACAGAAATTGAGAACAGAATACAACTAAGTGAGCTCTGAACTATTCTTTCTTTCTGCTATTTAGATAGTGAAACAATGATTGCATAAAACATATAAACTGTAAACAGAGATAAGAAACACTTATTGGGCTATGTAGAAGCGTTGGGATTCCATAGTCACTCTTCAGTCATTAAAACACAATAGCTAGTTCATCTCCCAAACATTCCAGCGATCTTTGATTATAGAGACTCTCAGAAAATACAGTGCAAGTCTAGAGAGGAAGTTATCGACCAACCCACCCTTAAAACAATGGAGAGGGTGGTTTAGATAGAAAATATTTACAAACATCCCTTGAACAGGTGTCAAGGGAGAAAATATCTCAAAATATCTACCAAAACAAATTCAAAAGAGATCTGTGCAATAACTTCTTCTAATGCTAAGTTGTGCTGGAAATAAATGCAATAAAATATCTAAAACAGATGTTCATGAGGGAGCAGCCTCATCAAAATGGCTCTTTAGGGCTGCGCATGGTCCTGCAGCTTCAAAAATGGACTAAAAGAGTTCCTTGAGCCACGCGTTGTCCTCTGTGTGATAACTGTGTATTTAAGGAAGCAGCGCTGCTCCAAAAATATGACTGGGAACAATGTCTCTGCAATAACTCTGCCTTGAAAGCCTTCATCTATGCCTTTAGGTGGCTTTAAAGCAACAAAAGAAGTGTTGGTGAGCCTTAATGGCTGAATGATGCTTTGTTGACTGTGCTGGGCTTACTTTGCTTTCATCTGCTTTGAAAAACTAGACTGATACTCTTTGCCCCATCCTGATACACTTTGGCATTGAATCTGGGCCATTTTTCACCGCTGATACTCTTTAAACAGTCCCATCGCCCCCTTCTACCTCTTAATGCAAAAATAACTGCTTCTAATGTCCTCCGTGGCCATTGGAATGCTATCGACGCTCTGGCTGATCAAAACTAGCTTTAAACTTTAAAAAATGGTGCAAACAGGAGGAAAAAGTGTTGCCGACTGTGCCGAGGCCGAAACTGGCTATCTGAAGAAAAACTGGGCCTTGGAGCAATCTCAAAAAGCTTAAGGATGCATGAATTCCCTTATCGGGAGGTGGGAGCGGGCATATATGTGAAAATATGAACAAATGTCGCCTTTTCTTTTACACAAAAAAAGACCAATTTCTATGTAAAATTCGTGAAAAACATAGGCGGGAGCGGCACTGTAGCGGAGATTAAATCCTGGCCATTGGATCGCGCGAAGGCAGATCTAACGGCTGGTGCTAACTCGCATCAGGGCGGACCATTGGTCCCAACACATCAAACCTCCAAAATGCCGCGGACCCGAAATGCTTATATGCCCTTTCATATTTTTCGGCTCCGGGATATAGGAGCACATAGTGCGGACCCTTTCGGACTTGATATGCCTTTATGCCACACTTTATTACTTTTCGGCTCTGCTGGTCGGAGCCATATAGGAGTGATGCGATTAAATATGGGCCGTTGATCTCTAGGCCTGAATGGGCGGCTGAGATTAACTCGGCAATTCGCTATCGGTGGGGTCATGGGGTTGCCACATAAAAACGCCGAAACCCATTGGACCCGAGAAGTTATACAGGCCCTCTTTATTTTATTTCAGGTCCGACCCATCGGCGGAACCCAAATCGGCGGTTTTAACAGTGGAATGGGTCCGCGGACCCGAAAACCCTTAACACTGCATTTGATAACTCATCGGCTCCGCCAAATCGGAGCAGTATATGGGGCGATGCGAAGTGGGGGGGCGCGCAACAAGATCTGGACCGTTAGATCTGGGGCCCGATCCAACGGTCTTGGATCCGTCGGCGAATCGGCAGTCGGAGGGACTAGAGGGCGACACATACGGAATCGCTAAACAATGCGGACCCGATATTCTATTACCGGCCCACTTTATATGTTTTCGGGTTCGGCCCATCGGCACTATGCCCCATGCCTTGAGACTTAGCCATTTTTGCTTATATATGCCACTGCCCCCTCCCGATAGCGATATCGCATCGAAGGGGGATCAAACAGATATTTATCTCAACGGAGCACACTTTTTTATGAAAAGGCAAGGCAAATGAATTCGGAGGGGTTTATATATGATGTTTTAAACATATGATTTCCCCCTCCCGATAGCGATATCGCATCGGAGGGGCTCCAAATGAAACTTTATTATATCGGACCCATGTTTTTGTGAACTGCCAAGCCTTTTGGGAAATCAGAAGGGTTCCTTTATAGTTTGGCATGGATTCTAAGGCATCGGAAGGGGTCCGTTAGCCAAAAAAGGGAGGATTTTATCCTTTTTTGAAGGTTTTTCATGGTTTTGCATGGTTTTTGTATTCTTATGCCTTGGAAGGAGTCCAAAGGCACTTAGGGGGAAAGTGATGTGGTTTTGAGAGGGGTTTAGTGACCAAAGAGGGTTTCATGCCTTATAAACGCAAACCAAGGCCAAAGAGATTATTTTTATACATATGAAGGGAAACTATGCAAAGGAATGAGTCCTTATGCATTTGGAAGATGGTTAGAGGGGTCAATGACGGTTCTTGCTGAGTTTCAGATAAACTTAGCAATTCCCAAGGATGTATATGGTTATTTTTCAACCAAGGGCGGGGATAAGTATATAGGGGAGTTATAGAGATAGTTTTAGTAGGGGAAGGGAAAAGAGATAGGGAGTTACATAATAAAGCTAGTAGTTAATATGATAATGATGAGAAAAAGTGCTAAGAATGAAGTCTTAGGCTATCAATGGGGGGAAAATGACTGATAGAAGAAGTGTGGACATTCCTTTAGTGAAGCATATCTTCACCAAGGCAGATGATATGGAGAATGATGAATCTAAGAGGTATCAAGCAGATCTTGACCTCTTTAGGGGAAGTTAGCGAGTGATTTGGGAAAGAGGGAGAAGGGGAAGTTAGACATGTATTTCTTGAAGTCCTTCAACTGAAAAATCACCTTCAACTTGTGATATGATAGATATAACACTTGAGAATATGAAATGGATCACAAGCCATGATTCTGCAACCACAAAGCTACCTACCGGACCTACTCACCTGGCATTTTCTCTTCTTTTTGGTTTGGGTGCACTTGAACTAGCATACCCAGCTTTTCATTCTTCTCTTCTTGCTATCCTCCTATCTAAATCTACACTTATTGCATCCAGGGGCTCAGATTAAGCCGTTGAGCACCCTTGTTTCTCTACCTATCTACAAATCTGCCAAGATTAAGTTGTTTGGACAAATGTTCATTCTCTATATTCTACAACAGGAAATTGAAACCTAGGGAGACCAAGATTAAGCTGTTTGGACCTCCCTTAGCTAAAAACTCATCAAAAATGGATCAACCCAGTAGTGGCATTTAGACTAGCACACCTTCATGGATACTTCTCTGGTCATCTGTAGCAAATATGGAGCATTGCAGCATGCATAGTACGACATATTTGGCATGTAAAAATGTCGATCATGAAAGATGATTAACCTGCTGCAACAGGAGGCTAACACTACCAGTAGAAAGAAAAGGAAAAGTCTAGTTGAATTTATTATCACGTTAATTTTAAGTGGTTGTTATTTACATAGTTGGGATGCAGCCTGAAACATAGATGGTGTGAAAGACCCTTGCTAGTAACACTAATGCAAATATATGAAAATTCATCTTTTCATTTTGATGAATTCTAATTATAGGAGGGTAAGAGTTTTTCACAACACCCCAATACCTTTGATAATGCACCCCTCACTAAATTCGTGAATGAAACAAACACCGAATTTATAAATATTTTGACCAAAAAACCAAACCAAAAATCAAAGCAACTGAAAAAGAGGCCAAAGAAAAGTCCCCAAGCTAGAACACAAAGCACGTCAAAAGCGTCAAATCTAGGAAAAAATATCCAAATAAACAAACACACTGAAGAAATAAAAAAGAAAGCCAAAAGTGAAAGAGGAAGGCAATGTCAACAATCTAGGGATGTAGTGTTATATCCCTACAGGGAAAATTTTAAGGATCAAAAATTATCTTGAAGTTTCAAAACATCGACGAATCTCATTAGTCCCTAATATGGAAACTATAAAATGTTTATTGATGTATTTGTAAAATTATTCAAATTTATAATGATTTTATATATGCTCTCTTTATAATCTTGGCGATATTTAGGGTAAAATAATTTTATATTGTAAAATTTGGGCGAATCGTTTTTATAAAAAATGGAAATTGGCAAAAAAAAAATTTGGAAAGATAATGGAAAATTAGCCCACTTGTGAATATTAGCCCCTATACTTTTCCATGGATCCCTATACTAGTAGTGTAGCCCCTTATTGCTATTAGTACAAACCCCTTATTGTATTTTTGTGCCCATGTAGTCCCCATATTGTTATTATTGTGCCCCATAGAAGCCCACAATTGTTATTGTTGTGCCCTTACATTATTATTGTTATGTCAACTCTGATTATATTGTGACCCCTTAGACTCCTATATATAGAAAGAAGGTCTTGTCATTTGTATCATCCAAGAATTGTTCATTTGTGTAATGTAAAGGAGATTTCCCCCTCGAAGAGGCTAATTTTGAAGTCGTTGATCTATCTATTCTTCTATTTTGTGAGATGGTTACATAACATTTGGTATCAAAGCTTTGGATTCTAGGGTTTCACTACTTCAAATAGGTCATCATGGAATTTTCACTATAATGTTTTTTCTTCGAAGTTTCAAAAGTTGAAATTAAAATACATTTGAGCCACAAGCATGATGAACCTCATGTCCAAATTTCAGATATTGTCTCACTATAGTTGTGGAGATATTATCCAAGGAAGTGAGGGTGTTTGCAGGATCCAGAATTTGATCTCAAACAGGTGACTTTGGGAAAATCATCATAAATTTTGCTTTGAGCATCAGATTCAAATTTCTTAAAAAGTGACAGAAAGGAAACAGACTGTAGCGTGTTGGGTATCATTTTCAGGGCTGAAGGGGAAATAGGGACACGAAACACTTTGTACAAGTTCACTCTACTGAAACAATCTATACTCAAGTCATCGTGGCAAATTGGGCAGAAATATTTCTTGAAGAATCGAATATATATCAGGCCTATGGGCATAGAAAGAGGACATAGAGATCTACCAAAAGAAAAGAAATTAGAACTTGGATATCTGAAATTACATAGTTACAATCATTGCAAGATCGAGCTCCTAAAAGCAAGAAAAAGATGTATGAGGAAGTTTGATGGCAAGGATCCGGTGACTTTGATACTATAGATGGAGAAATATTTTGATCTACATGATGTGAAACTATTACAAAATATACGTATTGCATATTTATATTTAGAACCAAATCAGTGTATATGGTATAGAGGGCTTTGTTCTCGTAAACCACTTGTTACCTGGTTAATTTTCACGGAGGAAATGATAGCACATTATGAGGATACAAAGAACAACAACTTCTTTAGCCAAAAACAGAAGGGTTCAATGGTAGAGCACATTGAGGAATTACAAAAATTGAATATATGGGTAAATGATAATCCAGAGAAGCAGAGGATTGATGTCTTCATAAGGACTTTAAAGGATAACATTCAACATGAGGTTCATCTTTGGGAACCTGATTCATTGGAGAAGGCATTTAGGTTAGAAAGGAAATTGAAAGAAAAATTAGGGAAACAAGGAATCCTACCACTCACAACTATAAAAATTGAAGTTGTATTTCTCCTAGCCTTCCACAACATAGAACGTTGACACTACAACAATTGGAATAAAAAAGAGAAAAAGGGCTTTGTTACAGTTGTGATAGTGAATAAACTAAAGGTCGTAAGTGTGCTGAGAAGAAATTATTTTACGTAGATTATGAAGAGGAGGAAGAAAAGGATCAAGAAGCATCAAAATAAGAGGATATACACTAGGAACCAACCCAAGACAAAGAATAAATGAATCTGACCATATCTTGTAGTGCATTGGCAGGAATTAACACTCCTCAGACTCTCAAGATAGATGGACAAGCAGAGATAATGAAAAAATGTTTGGAAGGATATATTCATTTCTTTGTATCAAATAAAAAAAAAAATGGGTCAACTGGATACCTCTAGTTGAATGGTGGTATAACGCTTCAACAAAAATGACCCCATTTATGCCACTTTATGGATATCATACACCATCTATCACATCATATTTAAGAGAAAATTCTAAGGTTCAAGCAATGGAAGATGACATCAAGCATCAACAACAAGTTCTCCAACTCTTAAAGGATAAACTCACTTTGGAACACAATCAAATGAAACAACAGGAACATCAACATCGCAACGAAAGAAGTTTTGATGTAGGCAATTGGGTATTTTTATGGCTACAACCATACAAACAAATTTCCCTCAAGGAAGCTAAGAAGGATAATAAATTATGTTGGAAGTAATACTGAGAGGAGGGGTGAATCAGTATTAGTAACTCAACAATTTTTCATTTCCATAGGTAGAATTTTATATGCTACTTTAGCTAAGTGAATTAGTGTGTACACGCGACTGTTATTAAAGCAACCAGTGTATATGCAGAGAACTTTTGATTTACCCAATTTATCAAGTATTGAACTTTAACCATTATGTCAGATATTAATTAGATAGTGTAGTAAAAGCAGAATAAAGCATAAGCATCACACATGAACACCAAGATATAAGGTGGAAAACCAATGTGGGTAAAAGCCACCTGCTGCTGTCGTCTTTGTCTTATTTTAATAATAAGAAAATTATGTTTACAATTTTGTACTGGTGCAGAATTATACGAGTACGCAGGCTTCAACCTATAGAAGGATGTAGCTTTCTCTCATTTTCCAGCTACTACTGGAAGGTAACTACAACCCCCTAGCTCTTGTACTAGCCGATATGTTTACTAGTACATAAGTGCCGACCTATAGAAGGCTACAACCTTCTCTCTTCCTCCAGGGACCACGTTTCATAAATTTTTAGACTGGATCCATTGACAACATCATAACTAACATTCAATAATCAAATATATCTGCATCACCCAATCACCTTTTGAACCAACCACAACCGAATCAATCAATCACTTTGACAACCCATCAATCTGATCATTCAAAATATAGTCACCAGAATACAATAACCAAAACCCAAGCTAGAACACTAAACTCTACAACAACGAACAGAAGCAACTAAAACATATTTTATAAGGTATACACTACTTCCATATGTCTAACCTATGTGTGTACGTGCTTTTCACAAAGCGAACCAACATATACATCTGCAAATATAAATTTAGAGTTATGCAGCTATTCCAGACTTTAATTATACCTAGATCATATCATTTATAGAATAATATATGCTCCAGTATTCAGATCTAGAATATACAAGTTCATTTTACGCCTTAAGATCCCGATCCATTATTAGATCTGATTCCTCATCATCATCTAAGGTTCATCCTTGGTTCAGATCTAGCAATACACCATAACCCAATAACTTGCATACTAGATCTCACACTTCATCAGATATTTGATACTTGCATACCTTGGCCTAATGATCTTCTCCTTCTTTTGTAGTTTGTAGGCCTTTCTCAATACCATGGACCAAAACTACTTAGGACCAATACCTTGGACCAGATACCTAGGGTCAATACCAAAGACCAGATACCTTGGACCAATACCATGGATCAAAATACCATGGACCAAATACCTCGGACCAGAAATTTATTTTTCCAAGGTATACACACTTTTCCTTCTGTCAAAGTGCATGTGTACGTATACGCGACTTGTATACAGTGAACCTGCATGTATACACAGCTTGGTCAATGGTGAACCTGTGTATACATCTCTTTCTTCATTCTGTGAAGACTAATCTGTAATTCTTTGTTTTTTACCTGCTATACTGTGATCTTTCATCTGAGTGAGTTGCCATCAAGGACAATACCTGTATCATAATGTCAACAATATCCCCCTTTGGACTTGATGGCAACAACCACACCAAGTCACTCTCCCCCTTTGACATCAAGTGCAAAGGTTCATGCTCCCCCTGAGTACATGCTGAATTCTCTGATATGCTGAAGCTTTAAATGCAACTTATCTCATATCTGATGGCCCTCCTTTTCTCATCTCAAAGGCAGTTAAGATTCCGTGAAGCTGTGTCATAGTAATAGTTTCTAGATCCTGTTTTTCTTCTATGGCAGATACTTTTGCTTCAAATTTAGCAGATAGGGATCTTAAAACTTTATTAATTAAGGTAACTTCCTTTATCTCTTCACCTAGATTTTTCATGCAATTAACAACTTCATCTATACGTAAGAAGTAACTAGCAATACTTTCATCATTGTGCATCTTAAGAGTTTCAGATTGTATTCTGAGAGTTTGTAGTTTAGCATGTTTTACCTGAGAGTCTCCTTTGTAGCTTAGAATAATTTTGTCCCATATTTCTTTGGCTGATTTGAGCTGCATAACTTTAACAAACTCTGGTTGTAACAGACTTCCCAACAATGTATTGACAGCCTTGGCATTGATTTCATATTGCTTTTTACCTGTCGTATCTGTAGGAATTGTAGATGGAAATGTATATCCTCCTTCCATGGTTTCCCAGACATCTGTTCCAAGTGATTGAAGATAGGTTGTGGTTCTTACATGATTTCCCAGACATTTGTTCCAAGTGATTGAAGATAGGTTGTGGTTCTTATCTTCCAATAAATAAAGTTGCTCCCATCAAAGATTGGAAGTCTGATGGATCCCCCGCTTTCTTGATTACTCATGATGATGGATCTTCCTTCAAGCGATCAAGATTCTTCTAAAGGACCTGCTCTGATACCAATTGTTGGAAATAATACTGAGGGGGGGGGTGAATCAATATTACTAACTAGACGATAGTTAAAGGAGCACACATGAGCTCACTACAGAGGAAAATGGCGGACTAGGGTTTTTGACAAACCCTTACACGGCACAGAGACAGAGCAAGCAGTCTCTCAGGATTAAGCAGTACTGCTGCCAGTGCAGGTTTGGCGGATCTGGTAGCAACAACCAATGAACATCCTGATGGGGGAGGCAACAAGGCCTCCCCCCACAGGCCGCAACAATGGAGACTAGCCACTTGAAGATGGAAATGAAAAGCCCTCAACTGGAAGCGCAGAATAGCCAGCAGTACAGCCTGCACAGCAGCAGGAGAAGAACGAACAGGCAGATCTGAATAATGAAACAGAAAATAACCCTGCAACATCTGAACAACCAAAGAAGGCATCGTCTTCCACTTGCAAGCCCATTGCAATGGAACGACCCAAGATTGAGTTACCCAGTCACAGAATCAATGCACAAATACAATATATGAAAGACCATGCACTGATAGGTAAATTTATAGGCTACTGGCCCACCGAAAAAGCTCTACAAGGATGGATAACCTCAAAGTGGAAGCCCAAGGGACATGTTACCCTACAACTAGGCCCCAAAGGTTTTTTTACAGCCATCTTCAACTGCATTGAAGACAGAAATCGCGTTCTAGATGGAGGACCCTATTTCTTCAATGCAGCAGGTCTATATCTACGAGACTGGATAGAAAGATTCAATCCAGACAAGGAAGACTTCAGCTGGGCACCGGTATGGATTCACATGTATTCCTTACCTCTGGAATACTGGGATGAAGAATCACTTAAAGCTATTGGCAATGGGTTAGGAGAATTCATAAAGACTACAGAGGAAACAAAGCTTCACTGGTACACCTCATATGCTCGCATCTGCGTTTATATGAAACTTGGCAAGGCACTCATGGATTCAGTAAGTCTCCTTCACGATGATTTTGAATGGATTCAACCCATAGACTATGAACATGTGCCTTTTAGATGCAGGAAATGCCACGCCCATGGACATCTATTCCGTGACTGTCCTTTAAATGCCCCTCCTAAATCTACAGACAATGGGGGAAAATCTGATGTGGAAGGGTTTACCAAAGTTGCTAGTAGAAAGAAGCATAATAAAAAACCCCCTACAGCACCAAAAAATGTAATACCATCCTATGATGCTCCATCCTCAAGCAATAGTTTTGGCATTCTATCAAACCTAGATATGCCTGAATCAGATCCTTCCAAGATAGCTAAGACAACCTCTGCGCCATCCACCAAACCTTTTGCTATACCTAACCCTAATGAGGCCAGTCAACCATCATTAGCAAATAACTCTGATCCACAACCAACAACCTCGCAACCCACTCCCCTTCAAGATCACAACAAAGCCCTTTGGTCTGCAAAAGGAATGGACATTGATAACCTGTTGACAGACCCTCTCAATTCAACACACCACATGGATGAGAGCAGTCAACAAAGTCTAATGGAAGAAGAACCTGAAAGCTTTGATCTAGGGGACCTAGACATTTTCAGTCTAGAACAAGCATGCAAGAGTAAAGAGTTCGACAAAATACCGGAAAGGCAACTTGAAAATCTGGAAGTAGTACTCTCAAGAGTGCATCAGCACAGCACACTAGGCATACAACAAGGAAGCAGATGGGATGGGAAACACATTACCAAAGATGGGAAGAAAAGAGGCAGAAAGACAAATCTACAACACACCATCCTCATTGGGGAAATGCTAGTGGAGTCCGGAAGGTGCTCCAAGTTGACTAAATACTACAGATCCTTACCTACTAGTCAACCATGAAGCTCATCTCATGGAATGTTCGAGGACTTAATAGTCCCGGGAAATACAGGATGATAAAGAACATGATTCAGCAAGAAAGACCACATATTTTATTTATGCAGGAAACAAAATGTAATACTAGCACATTAGCTTCCATTTTATCCAAAGCCTGGTCGGGATGCCAGACTGTTACGGTAGATGCAACAAGAGCTTCGGGGGGGCTTGCTATAGCCTGGAATATGCAGCACGTCTCCCTTACAGATTTCCATGCTTCTCATCATTTTATCCAAGCCACTTTCCACCTCATTGGAACTAATATACATGGTCACTTGACAAATGTATACTTCCCCCAAGATACTATGCAAAAGAATATGCTGCTAAAATTGCTGGAAATTCTTAATTCTACAAGAACACATCCACTCTGGATCACAGGCGGTGACTTCAATATGATCACTCGGCTGGAGGAAAAACTAGGAGGCAGAAGGAAGCTGGATAGTGAAAGCAGCAACTTCAAAGAATACATTCAAAAAAACTGGCTAATTGATTTACCATTTGATAATGGTACTTTCACATGGAATAATAAAAGGACGGGCTCTCAACAAATCTCATCTAGGTTGGATAGATATCTTATCTCAGATAACTCTGTACATCTAGGAGGTGATATCAACGCCTCAATACTCCCCATTTCCGGCTCGGATCACTGGCCTATTTCCTTGCAATGGAAGGATCCTGGAAATTCAAACAGGAAACCATTTAAATTTGAAA
This sequence comes from Pinus tabuliformis, assembly GCA_031772625.1. Taxonomy (NCBI): domain Eukaryota; kingdom Viridiplantae; phylum Streptophyta; class Pinopsida; order Pinales; family Pinaceae; genus Pinus; species Pinus tabuliformis. The sequence goes on along the minus strand of CM062808.1, from coordinate 382,367,321 downwards.
CTTTTTGGCTCACTCACCCTGAGTTCAAAAATATGGTCAAATCAGCGTGGGAGAGCTTTATTCCCAATGGCAGCTCAACTATGTATAAATTCCAGCAGAGGTTGAAGCATATCAAAAGGCAAATCAAGACCTGGAATCACACCACATTTGGTAATATCTTTCAAGATCAAAAAGTGCTCGAGCAAAGTATGACAGAGCTACAACAGAAAATCATTACAGGAGGTAGAACGGAAAACTTAGAACAAGCTCTTCTCACACAATTGGAAGAAAGAAGGAAACAAGAGGAAATGCTCTAGAAACAAAAGTCAAGAATCAGATGGCTAAAAGAAGGGGAAAGAAACACCAAATTCTTTCACCGCACAACTATCCAAAGAAGAATGAATAACACCATCTCGCATATTCAAAATCCACAGGGAGACAGAATGGAGAAACAAGAAGATATTGAGAAAGAGCTCACTAATCACTTCAAAATAGTACATCAAGAGCCACCTACAGATAGACAACCTGCAATAAATGAAATACTCCAACATATTCCTAGAATTATAACAGAGGAGCACAATCAGCTCTTGTTGCGACTGGTTACTTTGATGGAAGTAGAAGCGGCTTCAGATCAATTGAAAGATGGGAAAGCTCCAGGACCTAATGGCTTCACCTCTAACTTCTACCATCACTTTTGGGATTTAATCAAAGAGGAAGTCTAGAATGTGGTAGAAGAATCTCGAGCTATGCATTGGCTACTTCCATCTCTCAATGCGACATTCATAGCTCTCATCCCCAAAGAAGCTCAGTCGAGTACTCTGGAGAAGTTCAGGCCCATTTCTCTATGCAATGTCATATACAAAATCATTTTGAAAGTCATTTCCAATCACCTCAAACCGCTTCTTCCTCTTCTCATTTCACTGGAACAATCTGGCTATGTTGAAGGATGTCAAATCTTGGACGACATCATTTTGACTCATGAAATCATTCACTCCTTAAAGAGCAACAAACAGGCTGGTATGCTTCTTAAAATCGATCTTTCTAAAGCTTTTGACAAACTTAGCTGGTCCTACATAAAACACATGCTGACTGCCTTCGGCTTTAGCCCGACCTAGGTTAGATGGCTTATGAATCTCATATCCTCCCCCTTCTGCTCCATCCTAGTTAATGGAATCCCCTCCAAACCCTACTCCCCATCCAGAGGAATCTGTCAAGGTGACCCTTTATCCCCCTTCCTCTTTATTATTATGGCAGAAGGTCTGGGTTGCCTTATAAAGAATGTTGTTCAATCTCACAACCTTAGAGGCATCTCCGCCCATGGAACCTCTACGATAATGCATCAACAATTTGTTGATGACAATATGTTATTCGAACACCCTTCTGTCAGTGAAGCCCACACCTTCAAAGCTCTACTAGAAACCTTTTCAAGGGCCTCAGGAACCACTATTAATACTACCAAATCTCAAATTTTCTTTTTCCACACTCCTCTAGCCACTCAAAGAATAATTGCCAGAATCATAGGATTCTCTCAAGCTAAACTTCCTTCTAAATATTTGGGCGCTCCACTGATAGATTCAGCCTTAAAGCATGCATCCTGGCAACAACTCATTGAGAAAATTGAAAGTCGCCTATCGTCCTGGACCTACAGAACTCTCAACATGGCAAGCAGGCTCGTTCTGATAAAGGCAGTTTTACAATCCATGCCTCTCTATCTCTTCTCAGTTCTTGCAGCTCCGAAATGGGCTCTCAAAAAGATCAAAAATTTGCAATGCAACTTTTTATGGGGCTCCACAGGGCAAAACTGTAAATGGGCATTAGTTAAATGGGACATGGTCTGCACACCAAAAAAGCAAGGGGGTCTAGGATTGCGAGACCTGCAACACAGTAACACACTAATGGGAGCATGAATATGGTGGTAGTGGGTTTCAAGCCCATAGAAGCCATGGGCACAAATATGGACTGCAAAATATGTGAACAATCGTCCGCAGGAAGAGTTGATAAGAATCACCACTACAGACACAGGATCTCTAATCTGGAATGCAGCAAAACAACATAGAGAGCTAATACAAAAGCACAGCTTCTGGGAAATACATGATGGGCAATCTGCGTGTTTTTGGATGGATTCATGGCAACAGAGACCAAAAATTGCAGGAATCCTTCCCCCTATGGATGGAAACAACATCAACCAGACTGATCATGTAGCAAACCACTGGACTCAAAGTACCAATCAAGGCTTTAGGCAATGGAAACCTATTGAACAGATAATACAGCATGAAACTGAAGCCTATAACTCGGAGCTACACAAAGAACTTACCAGCAGGAAAATCAGATATACTAATGGAAAGGATATTTTGAGATGGGGCTACACCCCAAGGGGAACTTACACAACAAAAGAAGCTTATAAGCTGATGCTCCACACACAGGAACCAGTTGATCCGGCTTGGACTCGTCTCTGGACTACAGGAATATGGCCTAAAATCTCTACCTTCACTTGGCTGCTCTATCATCAACGAATTCTCACTTGGGATAATTTAATTAAAAGAGGATTCCAGGGACCCTCTTATTGTCCCAATTGTCAAAGACAAGGAGAATCTATTCAACATCTCATGGACTCCTGCTACATGGCTAATCAATTATGGGAAAAACTCACCTTCAGATGTCAGAGACCATGCAGAATCTTAGGGGATATCAAAGGCACCATCCGCAATTGGCCCCCTGTGCCATATAAAAGCAAACTTCTAAATGCGCTATGGACAATTCTCCTGGGATTCCTTTTCTAGACAATTTGGAAGGAAAGAAACAAAAGAATTTTTAAAAATCAAAGCACTACTTTAGAGATCATCTGGACCAATTTATGTCAGAATATTCAAGAAACTCTAGCTCTCCAACAGTGGAGTGTTGAGGACTTTCCCACTCAAGCACAGGAACAAAGTATATGGAACAACTGGAAACTAAAGCTCCCATAGGTTCAAATCGACCCCAACAAAGCAAGCATTATCACCAAGCAGCCATCACATTGGAACCCCCCTCCAACAAATGTGATCAAACTAAATTTTGATGGGGCCTCAAAAGGAAACCCAGGCAAAGCTGGACACGGTGGTATTTTCAGAGATCAAGAAGGCCGACCATTGCTAATATACTTTGGCTCAATAGGATGGGACACGAATAACTCTGCAGAACTGGAAGGATTGTGGCAAGGTATGAACTTAGCGCATCAACACAATTTTCATCCTATCATAATAGAAGGGGACTCCCAAATTTTGATACACATGGTTACCCAAATACAATTGGGAACTGCAGCTACAAGAGTCGCTACCAGCTGGAGACTAGCGGCCAGGCTAGAACTAATAGAGCAATGGATGAAAAACAGAAGAGCTACCACTTTCATTCACATCAAAAGAGAAAACAACAGGGTGGCCGATCTTTTGGCAAACATTGGAGTTGAACATGATCAGGTCCTTCAATCTGGAACAATCAACATTTTACATGACCAAGCTCAATTACAAGCATGCACTAACCTGGTGCAAAAGGAAGCACTTCCCCCAGATGTGGGTGCTCAGTAGGAATAATGTGGTGGCGGCCGAATGGAATGGCATGTGGCTAAACCACATGGCCCCCATAATCTGGCACACTGGTCTAAACATGCAATTAATCACAGTCATAAATGGCAATTAAGGGGACACCATCTCCAACATGACTGCAACCACCAACCTTGGCTCCGCACGAAAATGAATACCGACGATGCTCTTACCACTGCGCCTGTTCATCCTCCTCTGCCACTGCAATGCCACTGCCCTCAAGCTGTTGTTGCTCCTAGCCATCGCACTTCCATCGGGAGGCACTGCCATCTCCTCTGTTGTATTGAATTCGGCCCAGGAATTCACTTCTCCCAGAGACTGGACTGCCATTACATCTTCCACTCAGCCTCTGCAGTTGGTCCCTTCTCAGAGCCACCTGATAATCTCACTGAGCCTCTGCATTACACTGAGCCCAATTCAGGAAGAAATTCACAAATTTCTAGAGCCAACATGACGAGAACTCGTCATCATATGCGCAGTCGTCGGGGCAGAAGCAGAGGTAGCCTGGCTCATCCCCCACCTTCCCCAGTTTCTGAGTCCACCTCCTCTCTGGCCCAACAATTTATAGGGGGCTACCCAAACACCTATAGTGGTAGAGTCAGAGGCCATTCTCAACCTCACAACCACCATACAACGCCCCTTGCCTCGCCTTTCAGCGGTAGTCCATCCAATCCTGCTTCGCCCCCTAGGGCTCCTCCCTCAAATCCTCAAACGCATCTCCAGACAACCCAATTCACCTTCCGTTCTTCCATGAACAGGCCCCTCATTATTGCCACTATCTCCATTAGCTTTCATGAGACGAAATCTGCAATTGAGGGACAGACAGTTGTAGGTGGTGGCCAAACCAGTACAATTAAGGAGTCGACCACTGTTGGCGGTAGCCACAACAGAGCAGCTCTAGACATGGCTCAGACGAGCACCCAAGGAGCAAGGATGTGGCAAATTGAGAAGGGCATAGGACAACCAGGGAAGGAGACAGATCAGGACCAGAAGGCTGAAGAAGAGGCGGAACCTTATAGCTGTTTCATTGAGGAAGAACAACTAGCACAGCAACCTGATGACACGAAGGCTTTCCACCAGGCAGATGTCGACATGGAGGAATACAGGTGCTTCATTGTGGAGGAACACCCGTCGCCTCCACCTTGCTCCTAGTCAGCCACTCTGCTTGCCACGTGTTCGCCACATGGCCGGCCACATGCTTGCCACATGTATGCTTCCTCTCAGGTTTTTTACTGGAATTATGCTTTTTAGATTTGTTAATGGGGTTTAGGAAAATCTGATAGTTTCAGATTCCCTGGAGGTTTTGTTTAATTTTGAAAAACTGCTAAACAATTATGCGCAATTGTTGGTTTCCCCTGCGTGGGCAGCAAGTTAACTATGCACTCGTTTTTTGATTTGGACTGGTTTCCTTTTTTGGGCAGTCTGGACTCTTTTTTCTTGTTGTTTTTTGTCAACTCTCAGGCATGGATATGCAAAGGCTATGGCCTCAGTGTATAATATTTTTTCAGTAATAGAATTAGCTTAACTTAGAAAAAAAGCATTAGTAACTCAACAATCTTTCATTTCCATAGGCAGATTTGTATACACTACTTTAGCTAAGTGAACTAGCATGTACACACGACTATTATTAAAGCAACCAGCATATATGCAGATAACTTTTGATTTACCCAATTTATCAAGTATTGAACTTTAACCAGTATGTCAGATATTAATTAGACAGTGCAGTAAAAGCAGAATAAAGCATAAGCATCACACATGAACACCAAGATATAAGGTGGAAACCCAATGTGGGTAAAAACCACCTGCTACTGTCGTCTCTATCTTCTTTTAATAATAAGAAAATTATGTTTACAATTTTGTACTGGTGCAGACTTATACCAGCATGTAAGCTTCGACCTACAGAAGGCTGCAACCTTCTCTCGCTTTCCAACTATTACTGGAAGGGAGCTACAACCCCCTAGCTCTTGTACTAGCCGATATGTTTACTAGTACGTAGGTGCCGACCTATAGAAGGCTACAACCTTCTCTCTTCCTCTAGGGACCACATTTCATAAATTTTCAGACTAGATCCATCAACAACATCATAACTGACATTTAATCATCAAATATATCTACATCACCTAATCACCTTTTGAACCAACCACAACCGAATCAATCAATCACTTTGACAACCCATTAATCTGATCATTCATAATACTGTCACCAGAATACAGTAACCAGAACCCAAGCCAGAACACTGAACTCTACAGCAACAAACAGAAGCAACTAAAACATATTTTATAAGGTATACGCTACTTCCATGTGTCGAACCTGCGCGTATACGTGCTTTTTTCAAAGCCAACTGGCGTATACATCTGCAAATATAAATTCATAGCTTTGCAGCTATTCCAAACTTTAATTATACCCAGATCATATCATTTACAGAATAATATATGTGTCAGTATTCAGATCTAGAATATACAAGTTCATTTTATGCCTTGAGATCTCGATCCATTATTAGATTTGATCCCTCATCATCAGCTAAGGTTCATCCTTGGTTCAGATCTAGCAATGCACCATAACCCAATAACTTGCATACTAGATCTCACACTTCATCAGATATTCGACACTTGCACACCTTGGCCTAATGATCTTCTCCTCCTTTTATAGTTTGTAGGCCTTTCTCAATACCATGGACCAATACCTTGGACAAAATACCTAGGGTCAATACCTCGGACCAGATACCTTGGACCAATACCATGGATCAAAATACCATGGACCAAATACCTCAGACTAGAAATTTAGTTTTCCAAGGTATATGTGCTTTTCCTTCTATGAAAGTGCGTGTGTATGTATACGTGACTTGTATACAGTGAACCTATGTGTATACACAACTTGGTAAATGGTGAACCTACATATACATCTCTTTCTTCATTCTGTGAAGACTAATCTGTAATTCTTTGCTGTTTACCTGCTATACTGTGATCTTTCATCTGAGTGAGTTGCCATCAAGGACAATACCTGTATCATAATGCCAACAAATTATCCACAAAGTATTATGGTCCTTACAAGGTGTTGCAAAAGATTGGTAATATGGAATACAAATTGGATCTTCCTGCATCTTCCCGAGTGCACCCATTTTTCTATGTTTCATGCTTAAACAAGGTTATATGTGACAAGCTCCCAGTTCAAACATGATTGCTGAAACTTAATGAGGAAGGAAAAATCATGTTGGAACTTGAAGTGGACATGGAAATAAGAACTCGATAGCTACGAAATCAATCAATTTCATAGTATCTCATCAAGTGGAAGAACTTAACCACTGAATATTTCGCATGGGAGGATGAGAAATTTATACAGAAGCATCCATAACTACTCATGCATTGAGGAAAACATTTTTTTAAGGAGAGGGGCATGTTAGGTCCCTATACTACTAGTTTAGCCCCTTATTTTTATTAGTGCAACCTTCTTATTATATTGTTGTGCCCATGTAGTCCCCATATTGTTATTATTGTGCCCCATAGAAGCCCATTATTGTTATTGTTGTGCCCTTACATTATTATTGTTATGTCGGCTTTGATTATATTGTGACCCCTTAGACTCCTATGTATAGAAAGGAGGTCTTGTCATTTGTATAATCCAAGAATTTTTCATTTGTGTAATGTAAATGAGGTTTCCCTCTCGAAGAGGCTAATTTTGAAGTCGTTGATCTATCTATTCTTCTATTTTGTGAGCTGGTTACATAACATGTAGCATAATGAATAAAAAAAAGCCAATGTTCTACAAAGGTAAAAATGAAAACCTAGAGGCAGGAAAGCCTAAACAATATTATATGGGAGTGATAACAGACAATCAAAACACACCCAAATATTTTTTTCTAGATGACAACTACACAACCAAACGCAACAGCACAAATTGTGATACCAACAAGAGAAGTAAGAAAAATCACTCAAACAAAAGTGATAAAAGCCAAAGAATGAAAAAATTAAAATAAAAAATAGATATTAGTTGTTACTTGATCCACAAAAGAAATTTGAAAAATTGGATCCAAACATGAGGACAATAGTTCCAACCAAAGCACACCAAACGTCCAAGGAAAACCCTAGAGTAGCACCAAAGGAAGGATCCAACACAAACCAATAAGAGTATACTCATATATGATATGTTTTATAGTTGAAAATAATAATAGAAAATATACCCAAAAAATAATGGAAAGTTATAAAGAAAAACACCTGAAAAATCAAGCAAGAAACTTGAAGGAAAAACCCTAAAATTGGGAAAAAATGATAGAAAATAGGCAGATTTTTCAATCAGCGATATCTTCCTCTTATAGACTCCATTTTAGGTGTTTTTTTTTGGCTAAAATTTCAAGAGGATTAAAAATATCGACATATTTTTAATGAATTATATACAAAAAATAATATAAGTGAACATAAAAAATAGTCATGTCCGAGGGTAGATGAAAAACAAACTAGCCGATCTTCAAGTGGCCATAAATTCCTCATACAGAGTCTGTTTTCAGTGTTTTGTTTTTGGTTTTGGGGTAGAATTCTGAGAGGAATCTAGATATATTGTTAATTTTATCAAATTATGTATATAAAATAACAAAAATTGATAAAACAACCAAAATTTTTTATTCTCTTATAAAAAAACGTAAACAAAATCTCCAAATCTAAGATCAGCTCAGATATGAAGCAAGTAAAACCAATGGAGATAAAAATCGTAGGAATTTACAGGGTAAGTTCCTCATATAGAACACCAAAGGGCACCACTCACAAACTAATCACAGATCAATACACCAGTATTCTTGACGTGGTTAAAACCCTCAAAGAGGGAAACAATCGACGACCTGAGCCAACGTGACCACTTCAGGCAATTTATTAATAAAAGAAAGAAAATTTGCATAAGCTTCTCTCATGAATGGTCACCTTACAAATCACCCTCCATGCTCTTTAAATAGATATCATGGACCAATAGGGTGTTAAGCCATGGATCAAGTGTCGGTAATACCGAGTAGAGAATGAACCATCAGATCACTAGATATCATGACCGTTAGATTGTAAGTTACAAAAGTACATAGTAAAGAAACAAACTTTACCTAACTCTACACTAGACCAAGTTATACTTAACTATTTCCTATGTGTCGGAATATCCTAACATCCCCCCTTAAGAACAACTTGGGATAGGATTTAAGGATGTAAAAATATGACACAATAGGAGAAGGAAGGATGAATTAGAGCCTATCCCCCCTTAGTGACAACTTACTGAACTCCAACCATAAATTGAAGTTTAGTAAACATCGCCTCTGTGAGAGTGTTTGTAAAGATGTTTGGAACTTGATCATCTATTGAAAAATATTGCACTTCAAGAACATGGTCATGAATGAGCTTTCCGATAAAGTGCATGTGTAGTTCAATGTGTTTGTTGCGCTGATGTTGGACTAGATCTTTGCATAGTTGAATGACACTTTGTTTATCACACCAAAGTGTAGTTGGATGCTCCTACTGAAATCCAAACTCTGAAAAGATCTGATGAAGCCACAGGGCTTCCTTACTAGCTTCTATGGTGCCATGATACTTTAGTTCTGCTGAAGAAAGAGAAATGTCATTTTGTTTCTTGTAAGCCCATGTAATAGGTCCAAAACCAAGAGTGAAGACATAACCTGCAGTAGGCTTCCAATCATCAGGGTCACCAACCCAATCAGAATTAGTGAAACCAACCAATAGAGGAGATCCTTTTGCACTGTAATGAATCCCAAACTGAACTATACCTCGAACATAATGAAGTATTCTTTTAGCTTCTTTCCAATGACTTTCATATGGGTTTTGCATAAATCAAGCAATAAGGCCAAGAAAAAAGGAAAATTCAGGATGAGTATGGGTTAGATACAAAATTTTTCCTACAAGTTGACAGTATAAGGTAGCATCAACTTTAGGGGAAGTACAAGTGACTAAAATTTTGGCTCCAGACTAAAAGGGAGAAGGGGTTGGCTTACAGTCTTCCATGTGAAAGTGGCGTGGCAGATCGCAGGCATACTTGAACTGGGAAAGGGAAATACCTTCCTTGGATTGTAAGACTTGAAGACCAAGAAAATAATAAAAGTGTCCTAAGTCTGTCATTTCAAACTTATTTTTAAGGTTGGACTTCACATGGTTTTTAAGGTTGGAATCACTACCAATAAGGATAATATAATCAACATAAAGAACAATAATGATGAGAGACTTACCCACTTTCTTGGTGTAGACAGTATTGTCATAATGACACCTAGAAAAGCCAGTATCTAAAATAAAGCTATCCATTTTGGCATACCAAGCCCGAGGGGCTTGCTTGAGACAATAAAGGGATTTCTTAAGCTGAGATACTAGGCTAGAGTTTGTTTGTATAAAGCAAGTAGGTTGTTCCATATAAATTTCTTCATGCAAGTCCCCATGCAAGAATGCAAATTTAACATCCATCTGATGGACTTCCCATTTGAAAGAGGAAGTAAGGGAAAGAACAAGGCCATAGAGTTTATTTTGGCAACAGGGGAGAAGGTTTCAGTATAGTCAACGCCTTCAACTTGTGAAAAACTCTTAGCAACAAGATGAGCTTTATGTTTATCAACTTTTCCATCTAGTCCATACTTGGTTCTGTAAACCCATTTGCATCTAACAAGTTTTTGTCCCTTTGGAAGAGGAACAAGATCCCATGTATAGTTGCATCATAGAAGCTAGTAAGAAGGGCCTGAATCTTCTGTAAACGTCTCAAGATCATAATTCGCTAAAGCTTGAGCTGGGTCAGTTGGAAGTCCTATCCCGGAAGATGTGGTAGTTGGGAACTTCCCTCTCTGGAAGACTCATCAGTGGAGATAATCAAATTGAATCTACTTTCCTCCCCACTGCCCATCATCAGTTGCTTGCGAAGCGACCTCCCCCAGAAGCTGTTGTGCCCCATCCAAGTGAATCAATCTAATCAGTTGCTTTCGAAGCGGCCCACCCCGGAAGATGTGTTCTATCAAGTGACTTAATCAGTGCTGGTACACCTTTCTCGGAAGATGTTGTCTGTTGCGGCCAAAAGTGAATGCAAATTGAATGGGTAAGTAAATAAGAGGCTCTACCGAACTGAGAACGTGTACGTTGTTGATCTGTAGGATCACCTACAAAAGCACCTGCTACATCTCGAGTAGAATGGACCCATTTTGGAAGCTGGGGAGTTGAAGGAGGATACTGAGAAGGTGGGGGAGGATTTTCATCTTCGCTATCATCATCTGAAGAAGAAATATTTCCATAATTATAAGGGCTAGAGAGAGGTCACACATTCACCAAACTAGGCTTGTAGGCTGATATATTTTCAACAAACTTTACATCTCTTCTAATGATAACATTTTTGGACTTAAATAGGATAAGTCTATATCCTTTGACATCTTAAGAATATCCAAAAAAATACATTTTTTACTCTTAGGTTCTAAAGCTTTATGTTTCTCACCTGGAATATGGGCCCATGCTTCATTTCCGAAAACACGAAAGTGACTTACATATGGTTTAATTGAGCTCCATGCTTCTTTTAGAGTGATATTATTTAAAACCTTAGTATGAGTGTGATTTACTATGTAATTTGCACATTTAATTGCTTCTGCCCAAAAATTAAGACTAAGTCCTTTAGATTGAAGCATACAATTAGCCATTTCTTTTTAGGTACGATTCTTCCTTTCATCTACACCATTTTGTTGCGGAGTATATGGAACAATATGTTGCATTTGAATTCCATTCTCAGTGAAAATGTTGATGAATTTTTTGTTAACATATTCTCCGCCATTATCAAATATTAACTTAAGAATTTGATGTCCATATTGTTTTCCAATAAAGGCCTTAAAGGCCAAGAACATGTTAAATACTTCACTCTTGAGTTCTAAGAAGTATACCCAAGTGTGTTTGGAGAAATAATCAACGAAAGTTAAGAAATAATTGTAGCCAGAGAATGAAACAAATGGAAGTGGACCACATAAATCACTATACACAAGTTGTAAAGGGGCCGAGGCGTGCAAAGAGGCACATTTTTCAAAACTATCCCGATGATGTTTTCTGAGTACACATACGGAACAAACACCATCTCTACAAGATACAATAGGAAGACCTGTCACCATATTTTCTTTACACAGATTTTGAAGGGAGCGATAGATTAAGTGACCAAATCGCTCATGCCAAAGCTTGCTCACTTCATCATTATGAGCAACAAATACCGAGGGAAGAGTTGATGACCCAAAGTTGTTAAACTTATACAACCTTGTAGAATCATCAGCAATGCCAGTAGCTAAAATATGTCTAGGATTTCTTAGGTCCTTAATTACAACATTGTGAGGTGAAAATTCAATGGTTTTACCTTCACCTGAATGAGTTATATGATATATACATAGAAGGTTGCAGGATAAGGTTGGAACACATAGTACATTATTAAATTGGCCATTGTCTAGATGAATAGTTCCAGTCCCTACAACGCTAAGAGATCTATCATCACCAACATATATATTTTTGGTGTTACAATCATTTAAAGAAGAAAACATGGCTTTGTTTTTGGCCATGTGATAAAAATATCCATAATCAATGAGCCACTCATGAGAATGAGAAGAATAAGATACATTTAGTGCATAACCAGAATGGGATGCTTGAAAACCACATGCAAAAAGTGCTATTCCTGAAGATGAAGTTGAAGTTGAAGAGTGCTCCAAATGGATGTTATGCTTCTTCATTGTTGCTTCCAAGGCTTCCATCTTATTAAAGCATTTGGATTCGAAGTGGCCATCTCGATTACAAAAGTTGCAATGTCTATCAGTCTTCTTCCCTTTGCTTTTATTTGCCTTATCATTTTGTTGAATTGATTTTTCATTTTGAGAATGAAATTGCTTAGGACCCTTGTTTGGTTTACGACCATCCTTTTTAGGATACTACTTAGGATTCTTTGAATTTGGTTGTTGTTGGGCAGCTAAGGCTTTCTTAGAAGATTTTCCAAGATTAAGAAGACCAAGATGTAAGAGTTTTTCTTGTTATCTTATTAAAGAATCACAAAAGGCATCAAAATAGGGGGACTTGTAGTCTTGTCCTTAAGAAATAAAGGCTTCTTTGGTAGAATGGAAGGTGGAAACAAACACAGAGTAGACTGGTCCCAACTTAGTAAGAATGGAATAGATAAGGCTACCATTTTCTTTATTAACATTAACACCTTCCAAGAGAAGTCTAAGGGTCTTGAACTTGGAAAAAAAATCTTCAATGGAAGAAAAATTATTGGGGTCCAACGTAAGCAACTCATTTTCGATTTGATGGGCTCTAATTTCATTTTTAATTCCAAAAACTTTAGTGAGCTATTTCATTGCTTCATTAGGGGTATCAAGTTCTGCGATATGAAATATAAGGTCTGGAGAAATAGACATCCCTATCAAAACACGTGCTTGATCTTGCCTATTTTCTCATTTGTTGTCTTATCTTCATATTTAGGTTTAGTTTCTTGGCCTCAGGCTATTCTGTAAAGGCCTTTACTTCTAAGTAAATCCACAATGTAGGACCACCGTTGGAAGTAGTTAGTGCTGTCAAGAATAACTTGGCATGGAATTTCCATTTTAATAGAAACTAAAGTTATAGATGCTGAAACTAAGTGCTCCAATGGAAAGATCTCTAAAAACTAGGCCGATTAAAAAAAAACGGCTCTGAGAATGACTTCCAAATGAAGAAGTTAAGGCTTTTTGAAGAAACATTGTTGAAGATGCCGACGAAGTGCATGAATGTGCGGAAGTGAATGATAATGTTATATTTAAAAAATATCCCCCACCCCGTTTCCAAACTTAATCTACTTAGATCACTTTAAAAAATATTTTATGTGAGCCACTTTTATAAATAAGTGAAAGTCACTTTTACAATGGTGCTTTATGAGCTACTCACTAAATTGTAACTTAAATAAAAGATAAAGAGACTTTAGAATTATAAGTGACTCACTTTTTATAGTGGATGAGAACACTTTTACATAAAGTAATTTTAAAACATAAGATACATGTGCTTTTTGAAAAAGTACCTCAACAAAAAGAAATACTTGAACCCAAGACTTCTATTCTCATAAAGTAACTTTGGACCAAGTAAAAGGTTAGTAATTTTTGGAAAAGATGAAGTGTTTTTTTTTAGTCATTGAAGCTTTGGGGTGTGTGCTTACTTGAAAAAGCTATTTTTCCCTACAAAACAAAAAAACACACAACCCAACATGGACATGCATAAAAACCAAACCTTATGGATTGAAGTTAGCTTTTGCCAGAAACTAAATATTTTTCTCAATGTTTTTGATTTTCCGAGATCACACTAAGGCACGGTGGAAAAGAGCATACACATGAGAAAAATCCTTCCTTTCTATTTCTGATTTACCCAGATCGCACAAAGTCACGAGGCAAAGAGAATACACAGAAATGAAAGGTATAGATCCGGTAGTAAAAAATAGAGAGCTAAATAAACCAAAATAAACAAAGAGATGAATAAATAAAACTGCATATAAAGACTGTATACCTCCAGATCTTAAAAATGACGTAGCTAGGGATACTAGAAACCTTTTCCCATGAAATGAAAGGGGTTCCTCACTGGAACATATCCTCCTAACACAATAGAGCAGTTCTCTCGACCCGAAAGCAATTAGAAACAATAGATCTAGGAAATGGCAGTCAGATGCAGTTGTACCGACTTCTGATTTAGATCACCAACAGATGCGGCCCTAAACTTCCCTCTGATACCATGTAGGAATTTACAGGGTAAGTTCCTCAGATAGAACACCAAATGACACTGCTCACAAACAGATCATAGATTAATACACTAGTATTCTTGAGGTGGTTAAAACCCTCAAAGAGGGAAACAGTCCATAGCCTGAGCCAAAGCGACCACTTAAGGAAATTTATTAATAAAAGAAAGAAAATTTACATAAGCTTCTCTCATGAACAATCACCTTACAAATGACCCTCCATGCTCTTTAAATAGAGATCATGGACTAATCGGGTGTTAAGCCACAGATCAAGTGTCGGTAATACCGAGGAGAGAATGAACCATCGGATCACTACATATCGTGACCGTTAGATTGTAAGTTACAAAAGTACATAGTAAAGAAACACACTTTACCTTACTCTACACTAGACCAAGTTATACTTAAATATTTCCTATGTGTCGGAATATCCTAACAAAAATGAATACAAAACACCATAGAGAACTTAATGGGAGGCCAAAAAACCAATGTCTAGAGAAAGAGAGAAGAATTCTCTAAACAAAGAGGGAAAAAGAGAAAAATATCTCATTGAAAGCTCCTATTCTGTTGTGGCAAAATTCACACTGAAGGAGCCATTGCTACATAACCCTATGACCCTAACAAGGTTACCAGAGAATAAACTATATGAGAAATTCAGTTACAGATAAAAATCCCAATCTAAAGTTTAAATAAATCAACCATGCATGTATCCCATGCACTAAGGGTTTGAGCTCATGCTTGTAGCTCTCGATGATCAATGAAGGGTGTTGTTTTCGATGTAAAAAGTCTATGCTCCAACCAAGAGGTCTTGCTTCCTGTAATAGATATACTACTTGCACACATGCATAAAAAAATCACAAATAACCTTTCGTAGAAGACTGTTAGCTCAAATAAGCACTTACATGTATAATCAACCATGAGCATAGATTTACAAGACAAAACATGTAATTTCATTAATCATGAATCAAATGGTACAATTGTACCTTCAAAAAATAAGATCATCTCCTCAAGCTTGTAGCATGGTCTCCTCTCCCAATACAATAGAGCTCTCGTGCTATAGTGCGAATACTTTATGTAACCCCCTTTCCTCTTGGTGAAATTATATAGGGCCATTCTATCCTCCAGGAGAATGTATCTAAACACATATGGGCTTGAGAAGTTAGGAAACTTCTACAATAATGGACCCTTAGCCAACTCGTACACAAGTGGGTCAAGTTGATCTCGTTGGGAATGGAAAACTCTAGAAACCTTGTTCACAATTATGAATTTTTTCTCAATCATCTCAATTATGAGATAATTATTATCTCATAATTATAATATTTGGACAAATTAAGTATGAAAAATAACTCAATCATGTAATTCCACCCTTTTATCATGGGATAAATCTCACATAAGTAAAAGAAAAGGTGAAAATGGATGTGTTTTAGACAACAACTGAGGTAAGTTGATATTGGATTTCTCTCACTATAATGGAGTGGCAAATAGGATTATAACAACCATGCTAAAGAAAAAATGAGAAATACATGAAAAACATGATTGCAATCATGATTTTTCATGTATTTCTCATTTTTCGTGTTGTAGGGTCCATCAAAAGTATGAAAAATGGGCACTCCTTAGATGAGGAATTAAACTCTACATCCAATGAGCACTCTTGCTCAAAATTGGAGTAAACCCATAGGGAGATAAGTTTAAAATATGAGTTGAAAAAGTGGTTTTTACTTTTTTTCTTTCTAAAATTTAATGATGTAATGTAATATTATTTTATTATTTCCACTGTTATTTTATAGTATTCCTTAAGAGACCCATTTTATACCTCAAAATTTTTCTAATGAACTTTTTCGCATCATTTCCAGGAAAGTGTCAAAATATTTATTGCCTTTTTCTTTAGTTGATGTTTTTTTCTTTTCATTTTTACCTTTTTCAAAAATAAAAAAACTCATCAGATTATTCTTTTAAAAAAATACAGAAAAAATAAAAAAATACCTTCTTTTCTTTTATGCCTCGAAAAATTAGGGACAAAACGAGAAAATTCTTACCAAAAACCCCCATGTCCAATAGCCTCCATCCCTTTTCGCATGATTGTGAGCATCGTAACCTGTCCACAAGGACCTTTGAGGTTGTTTTGGGTGAGCGAGAAAGGATATTTGAGGAGCTTGTAGAAGGGGAAATACCTTCACACCGTACCAACACTATGGACAAAGATAGACAACCAAAAGTGTTAACCTTTCCCATTGCAAAGATAGATAGAGAGGATAAAATGAATAACATTAAGCCATCTATCCTACCACACTTCTATACATTAATTATAGACGATCATAAGACTTTCATGTTTGATTTTTTTGTGATATGTAGGAATTATGGCTATATAAATAATGAGTAGAAGCTCAAATTGTTCCCTTGCACCCTTAAGGATGTAACCCTTCAATGGCTCATGAGCCTAGAAGGAGATAACATCACCATATGGGAAAAAATGTAGCAAGCCTTTAATAACAAGTACCAAGATTACTACAGAACAAGGGATACTAGAGATGAGATATTCAAAATCATCCAAGGAGAAAATGAGTCTCTGGAAGATTTTGGAGAAAGATTCTAGCTATGTTCTAAGATGGCACATAATTTGTAACAACACCAACCCACTTACCTACTAGTGGGTGGTTATTTTCATACCCATCTCCTCAAGTAAAGTTCAAGGAATGGGATAATATTTTTTTTTCTTTAGGTTCATTTTTCTTATCTCTCCTCCTACCAAAGGATTCAATTACTAATTTAATTTTCCCTGTTCTCCCAGAACCCCATAACCAAGGCTCATAACCACTTTATATATATATATATATATATATATATATATATATATATATATATATATAAGTAAATATTTATCGGTAGCTTAATACCTTACGTAGGAACAATATATGTTGTGTGCCTCCCTCAAAAGGGTCCCACCATACATTAATCCTTGGCCAATAATAACTTGTCATGTGGCTTGCTTTAATGGTCCACACCAATGTCACATAACTGATGTGTAGATCCCAGGTGGATCCTCGCACATTCACATAGTGGATCCATCGCATGAATATTCTAAGAAGGTAAGATGTGTAAGGGTTACGAGGGAGGTCACCCCCCACAATGGGTGGTGAGAGGAAATTGCTTATCACCAGATCAATGTCTCACCATCATTTCGGTGGGTCGAGCCCATTTCCAAAACCCACAAATGGTACCCTACATAAGCAAGTTCCTATAACTAGTGAAACCACGAGGTTTTCCTTACGTGCACATGATGATAGTTTGATGCCCCACCTTTCTGACCCCCTCTCACAGTGTCGTCTTTCCATGTCATCCCATCGCTTCTATCTCGTCGACTCATCTTGGCTACCTTTCTTTAACCATTCAGGGTGGGCCCCTCCAGGGAACATCACCGTAGTCTTAGCTTCCTATTGGTCCACTGATCCAACCTTTGATTGCCACCATACCTCGTGCCAAGTCGTTATGATTGCTTTCTCCCAAAACCCCACTTTGTTACACCCCTTTTCGCTTACAGGGCCATTGCATCGGGCTAATCTGTGAGGTGGGACTGCCTCTGCAAAAATGGCAAGACTGTTGGTTCACATTTCTTTCAGTAATGTAACTCCACTTGTGTCATCCCACATTTTTCTTCTCGGTACATATATTTCCTACCACCCCTTGTGCGTCTGGGACACATGGGGACTATGAGCCATTCCATATTGCATACCATTTCTTCCAATTGGCCCACGTGTTATGATGCCACATCATCTCATTCCATCTCACCAAGACACATTATCTTAACATTTCCCAAGCCTGCTCCCCTTTCATGCCTTCGGGGTGGGGACCACTAGCACACATCATCCTGGTCCCAATTCTATGATGCTTCTCTTAACCGAATTCCTATGCACTTCTAGGATATGGCTTCAGGGATAAGTTGTCCTGTAGGATCCATCCTGACCAATGGGAATACTTCTCGCCTTCGAATTGTGAGCCCTTCTAACTTAGTGCCCAATCATCCTTGTGGTTCCTTTATGTTTCAAAACAATCCTCTAGGATACTTCCTCCAAGCTATGTCACCCTACCATTGCACAATCATGATAAGGCACAATATCAATAGCCATTCCATGGCTTCCACAAATAGGTTTCCCATTAGACCGGTCACATGATCTTATCTAGTTAATTTATAGGTTAGACCCCCACCTTGCTTCATCGTAATGATAATCTACGTGAACTTAGCCCTTCAACATGGATTCACTTATGGATTGGCTACAGGGATTCTTCCATCGACTAGATCTATGCCAACATTCTTCCATGGCCACTATAGCTTACTAAGAACCCACTAGTGTTATAACCTTGAGCTTACTACAAAGCTACTCTTTCTGTGTCAACAATATTCACAGGATACCAAAAGGGCTACATGAAGATTGACATTATTCAAAGGGATGAAGGAATCATTTTAAGGGATTTCAATGCAGGCAGGTTCCTAACGTAAAAGCATATAATGGATATGTTCGCTACCCTCAAGAATTCCCATCTTAGGGGTATGGAGTTCCGGGTATGCTCGCATTGACAATTATTTAGTCGACCCAGCTAAGAACTTGCAATGAACTTTTGAAGGTCTTCCACCTCTCATGCTACATGGTAGGACCACCATGCTTCAAATAAATCATGCAAGCAACTCAATTTCACCGCTCAATGATTTCAAGGAAATTTGGTTATTATTTGTGGTGTGCAGTCATCAATGCTAGTTCCTCTAGGGTGAGAATGCCTACTGCTAAAAATGCAAGATTAGGGAAGCCTTCATGTCAGGATCATAGGTTATTATAGTTAAAAGAGGAGACAATCCTCGACATTATTCTAATACCTCATAAACTGTAATATGGGCTAGTGCCCAACATATACGCACAAACCCTATAAAACAGGTTGTCCTCAATGTAATCATTCTACATTAATAAAAGATATCTTGTGTCAAGTGTTTCCATTTCTTAGTTCAACTCCTCATGTATCTTTTCAGTGATTTCATACCTTACACTATTTGTTAGTTATTATGTGATATTAATAACACATTCAAGCATTTCAAGCAACAAAACATTTCAATTGAGAAATGTAACAATATATTCATCATTGTCACACCCTCCTCCCACATCTACCTATGTAACTGGCCAACTGGGCTAAACATGTGATGAGATTCTACTACAATTGGATTCAACCTCCTAGGCGACCTTAAGGAAATGGAATTGATGGAAACACATCAAACAAGCTTTCCACATCAGCTACAAGACCCCTAAAAGCCATCCCAACACTTCTGGTAACCAACCCCTAGGTCCCATTGAGGTTTTAGGTCACCTGACATCTGGACGCTCCAATGTTATGGGCCTAATATAGCATCAAGGAGGCTTTGGACTCTCTCATGACAAGGCATGCCAACATCTAGGGATTGTTTTGGTCAATGTTGTTTCAGTGTCCTCGGGATTTGAGCCGCTTTTCCCGGCCCAAAGCCCAATTCACTGCCTAGAATTAGATGACACATTATTATGGTAATAATACACCCTAGGTTATGGCTTGTGCACCCCAAGAGAGCAAAGGGCATACACCAACAAGAAGAAAGCAAACAAGTAGTCCTAATGCTTAAACTACTAAAGTAGGAAGAAGAGATAGTACCCGAAAATCCTACATTTGAGGTCATTCCCATAGGGTCCAAACCCTTTGCTTCCTCCAATGCTTCAAAACATGAAACTCATTCAAGAAAAGAAAATATACTAGCAATAGCTCAAAGCATGTTCACGATATAGATGTTAGATCATATAAGAATATAAATATAAAACATGAAATAATACATCATTAGAGTATAACATGAATTAAATCATTAAGATCATAACATCAGGAACAAGACAAAGCTTCTTTATTGATGACTGCAAAAGAATTTGTAAGAATACAACTTGATTCATCCACAGCTCCAAAAAAAACCTTCCTCCGCATCTGCCTAGCCCAAGCCTCAAAACTCCTCTTTCAAATGCATACACATGGATGCCATTTGAAGGAGATGGACATCTCTATGAGAAAACAAGGGTTTCCTATAGACGGGAGTGCAGAAGGCACAGGGATAAATCAGACTTTCTCAGGGACCAATTGGATATAATGTCAATATCATATCTTTCTCTCCCCTTAGGCCTTCCCCATGAGGTGTATTTATACCACCCCAAAAAAGTTTTTTCAGTTGGGATACAACTACGCCATGGGCTCTTGTAGGTAGGCTTCTGGTGTAACCCATAAACCCAACCCAAAAAAAGGGATTTTATATTTTTTTCATATTTTAAATCACATACGCGGGTTGGGTATATCTGGACCCGCATATGCACCCGTTTTTGGAAGGGCAGAGTCACTTATGGAATTTAAAATATTTTTTTTTTTAATAATTGGACCAAGTCTGAAGGGAAAGGGTTTCCCAAGGCCATGAATCAGAGCATCAAGTATATAAAGGTGATAAATGATGCTATAACATATGCCCCCTAAAATATGAGGTTCGAAGGGGTACATGATAGCTTAAATGTATTAAGTGTATAGTAAGAATCATGCAAGGACTTGGGAGGAGATCACCAAATTTTAACATGCCAAACTAGTGGAAGAGATCAGAAAGGAAGCTCATGTCTGAGGCAAGCATACCCATAATCAGAGATAGTAAAGCATGTCCACATATCAAGTGTAGAGAAGATACAATATGTATACAAGTACAAAAGGAAACTGAGAAATACATAGTGGATAATCTTATCATAGCTGCAAAAGTACATATCAAGGCCATGTCACAATATCACATATAAAAGAACTGATCAATGATGTTGAAGTAGATATCTGATCACTGAAGTCACATAACTGATCCTCAAAGTACCAATTCAAAAAGTGGAATAACGATATTGCATGCAACTCGGGTGCCAACATATAGGATGCGGCTGGGATGAACTACAACATATAAGGTGGATGGTGTCACTGGCAGCAAACTGGAGGGGCTGGCAAGTGAACCAAAAAATGTTGACGCAACCCGAGGTCTTCACCGACTGCCATGGGACATTTCTACACTATGGGAATAAATGAGCTGAAGTCGACCATGTGAGAAATCGTTTTATTACTAGTCATTGATGTATACTGTTAACAAAAACTGATAACTCACCGATAATGATGATGAGAGTCAAGGTACCCCAATATAATCTAACAAGTGTGAATAAATGAGTTGAAGTTGAACACTTGAGAGAATCTATCAGTCATGAGACATTGATGTATTCTCACTGTCGACAGTGAAGAGGTCTACCACTAATGATTGAAAAACCTAAGGTACTAAAAAGGGACTCGAGATCTTATTCCCAGAGCAATGAGTTGGAGTCGATGGGAAAAGTTCTGCTGGAAGGAAGGAATTAAGGCATCCTACATCAATCCACCACGAGTGTAACCTGCAGGCCAATAATGTCGAAGGAATCAGATGAAAAAAAATGAAGTAACCATACCGAAGAACATTTCCAGAGTACACAAGATGTGGCTAGTGCATGAAAAAAACCCTCTAAAAAAACCAATAATGAAATTTGACACAGATGCAAGGAATCCACCAATAGGATCAAATGGAAACCAAGGTACTGCATGAATCCCAATGTGTGATAATGTAGGCTGACTTCGAACACAACGAAAACCACCGAGTCAAAGGCCCATGATACTGATCGATGCTAAGCACAAGGTCACCTATCAATGATGGAAATAGGGTCGGGGTGTGGCTCTAGACCTACTCTTAGAGAAATTTGTCGCAGTCGATAAGAGCAGACCTACCAACAAGAAGTCAATGGATACCTTCTTAACCAACATGAGCAAAGGACCAAATAGCTGATGTGATACGGAACATAACTCTCACAGACTAGGTATGGCTGACTGAAAATGAGTCAAGAGACATTGCATAAAGGCCGACTCAGGTTTACATCGCTTGAAAAAAAGCATGACTCAAAGGTGAGTATATGACAACACATGATAACTTTGTATAAGTTTTTCATGGAGGAGGCATAAACAAACCCTCCATATGATTAGAAGAGGTAACGAACCAGAGGAGTAATTATCAATAAAAAGGTTATGGCTCTCCTAAGTCAAACTAAATCCCATCCCAATGGAGGAAAGACTTGTTTTCAATTCTTTATTGAAAGGCGACACAACTGACTCTTGCTGCCATCAATTATGGAAGTAAAGTCCCATTCCTACTCTTTTTAGAATATATATATTTTTTTGTCTTTTCCATATTTGGGAAGCCTGAAAAAAGAATAAAAGAATTCCTATGGTACATTGGAAAGAACAAGTGTCCAGATACAAATGCGCTAGTTCCTAGGAGGGGAACATTCCTATGCTTAATGCAAGGTGATGAAACTAGTCAATGACACTCAAAGGAATGTTCTTTCCATGGGAAAAATGTGTCAAGTTACAAAGGTTGAGTGATTGCAAAGTTGATTTTGTAGAAAGACATGGTCAAAAAGTGGCTTATACACGAGTCTAAGTGAAGTCATCTTAAGGCCAAAAGGTACAAATAGTCAACATAAAATGCAACAATACAACTCAACAAGTGGGAGCCTCTAGTGTATAAATCCAAAAAAATTGCGAAGTAGAAGGATAATGGAGCTTCATCGCAAAAGTCATGGCGGGAATAAAGACGACTCCTGGGCCTACTCAATATTTGTAGCATGGGCAACATATGTTAGCGAGGATCTAACTAGGAAGCCCATGTAAAGGAAGGTTCTACCATCATGTCTTGATTTTATAAGTTGGAGGGCGAATATGGTTTTAAGAATCATAACACAATGGGGTCAACCCTATGGCAACATATTGCAATATGGACGCTAGAATGCATAATGCAATGGAAAAGGTGATCTTCCCTAACCTATATTCCAATGATGAAAATGATACCTGCCGTGATGGGTCAATGGTTATTGAATCAAAGTGGTATAAAAAATCTCAAAGTATTCAATTTAACCTGAAAGACAACCTATCCCAACACTCAAAGCCAAAAGGTCACAAAGTTTATAAAATAAAAAATAAAACATAAAATTTGTAAAAGTGGGTTTTTAAAAGTTTTTTAAGTTAAAAGGTAAATAGACCTTTTGACTCCACAAGCCTCTTTTGTGTTTTGAACAATTTGAGAGAAAGAGCTCTAGAGCAAAAACCAACAACCACAATCCACCCTATTTCTTGGCCTGAACAGCTACCAAACTTCTAGGTAATCCTCAAATTCGATCTTTCAATGAATTTTTGTACATTTCAAGAATTTTTTCAAGAATTTTACTGTAGGAAATTTGTTTTTAGATTTTTACTTTACGCGTACACAGGTTGGGCATATCGAAGTCGCATAAGCCCTATATGCGACTATGTATGAAATGAACCCACATGTGTGCAGTGAAAAATTTTAAATTATAAATTTTAATGGATAAAAATGCTTGAATTGCAGGATGACTATTACATGGAAGGAAAGAGAGCACAATGCAGTAGACAATGAAGTAATGAATGATCCATTGGCACTAAATGCACTAAGAGGATGTGGATTATTGAAAATTTTCAAAATGCCAAATATGAAAACCAACACCAAGTTGCTAGAAATGCTTGTGAATTACTGGGATCTAGAAGAAGATGCTTTTATGATTGATAAAATGCCCTTGGGAATTGAAGTAGAAGATATATAATTCATCACTAGACTTTCCCAAAGAGGAGAGCTAGTTAATTTGCAAGGAGAGGCCCGAGGAATCCTTAGTGTAGATGATTACATTCAGATCTATTTCCCTGGGAACAATGAGAAGTTAGGGACATAGATCCCAGTCAAGAATGTGGAGAGTCTGCCCCTCATAATTCTCCTTTCTACCATTGTGAGGGTGCAGGTTAAACTTCATTGCAGTAATCATCGTGTGTTACAATGAGCCTAGCAGTTGATTTCCTCACTAAATTCTTTGATTGGTGTACAACCCTCCTAATCAATCTGAAAAAAAAAAAAAAAAGCAAACAAACAAACAAACAAATAAACAAAAAAAAAAAGAAAAAAAAAAAAAAGAAAAAAAAAAAAAAAAAAAAAAAAAAACACTTCTATTAAGAAGAGTAATACCAAACACTATGGGTATGGTATTATCCTTTGAAATTTATTCTTTGATAGGCTACTAGGACTGTGACCCAAAGTGTTGTCCACCATCAGCAGCCCAATAGATCCATGAATAGGTAGATGTGCTGACTTGATGAAGAGACTAGGGAGTGGTGAGGTCCCTAGAACGACATTTGATGACAATATTTTCTTCAGTGGGAACAACAAGTCATTTCCATTGAGTACTACCCCTATGCAGGCATGGACTTCAGAGAAGATCCAAATCTAGTGCTTCCACCCAACACTGCATGGGGTGCCATTGGTAAAATTATTTTTAAGTTTTTAAAGTTATTTGGTTTTTTTAAGATTTCAAAAATCATGAATTGAAATTATTTTTGATCTGACAAAAATTCTTACAAAATTGTTTGATCATGATACAAATGTGGGTACATTAAGACCTAAGGGTCTACCTAGGCATAGGTGCCATGGAATAGATGTGGAGAGTGCTACAATTAAGGCTAAGAGACTCCTCCATATTGTAAAGAGCAACTTAGAGAGATTGACTCACTAGGTACCTATGGAACCGATAAAGGATCTACCAGAGCCTATGCAGAGATGCATGGCAGGAGTACCACGGGATTGGGTGCGGCTCTTTCGATAGGTGGCTACTACCATCTTCTTCTTCCGAGATGCACATTCAAGGCTATACCCATAGATATAGATTAGAGATGTCCAGATCGTTTTGATAGACATGATTGGGCTTAAGCCCTAATTTTGTGGGACATTTTGTCCCAACTTTGTATATTATTTTGAATATAAAACTTTTATCTATATACAGACAGTTTCATGATATGATGATGATATATACATATTATTTTTTATTTTTGATGTCATGAATGATTAATATGCCAATCTAATAATTAATTAGATATGGAATCAACAAATGAGTTTTCTAATCATGGAATATGAAAAAATGTGATAAAATTAAATGATCTATGTAATAAACATACTCTCATAAATTTTTGATATAAATACGGATCTCTCACATGATAGATGTTATTTAACTGAGAAACCACCAGTTGTGAATACAAGTATACTACTAATGAATCAATACGAAGAGATATTTCTTCAGATAGTAAGTTATTAACAATAGTATATTCAGAAAAATTCTTTGAAGAAAGGCTAATACATATGCCTCTTGAAACCAACAACTGACCCAGGTTCAGAGTTACTTGCACCAACCAACAAATCCCTACAATACTGTCCTTTCAGCAACAATCTACGTAGTGCAGGCTGTAGTCTCACCCGTAGCAGTATGGGGCGATGAAAGAACCATGTTTTTGCATCTAGAGATGAGTGTGATGTCTTTTAGTGCCTTATTCCTTCCTTCACATAGATCGATAATCCCTTAGGGCTTAGTACTGCAAATCTACTAAAATGGCCTTCAAACCTTCATGAAGGTCTATGATCAACCTTTGCGGACCCTTAATGGTTTATTTATCCAGTTACACACATCAGGGAACAATCTTAAATTAGTGTTCACGTAGATCTACTTAAGTTATTTAGTAAACATAACAAAATTCATCACATCCTTCACGAAAGTACTGAAAATGCATTGCGTACATCTTTTAAGACTTATTCGAGAGAATCACGCATCATTAGATCAATATTTCATAAACTCATTATTCATTCACAATATATATCGTAAACATAAGTAAACAAAGATAAACAGATATACACATGATTTATTTGGTAACTTTCTTTATTTATCTTCAATTCAGATTTACATACTCAAAACTACCATGCGCACTTAGCTACAGGGGTCCATGCACTCAACTGCGGACTCTACCTAGGCCTCTGCGCACCTAGTTGTAGAGCCTTCTTCTCCTATCTGACCCACTTCTCTGTTCTATCACTTCTAAGACTCTATTTGTTATCCCCACAGACATGCCTTAAACTCTCTAAGACACACCTATTTATAGCCTTTTTCATACAATCCCATGGTTCGCAGACCATGGGTGGATCTCAAAACCGACTCAACTTTACATACAAAAGGAACTAAAACCCCTTTGACTCCTAATAATCTACACACTCTGCATCCAAAAATCACGGAGACTTTACATTATTTACAAAAAATACATCAAAAATTGGGTTATTTTAACCCGAAAACTGGCCCCGGGGACCCCATCCCAACAGGATGGATAGTAAATACCCCTAGCCACGGAAGCCAGATTCTAGGTATGTGAAATAGCACCATCGATGAACCCTAGATATACCAGATCATCCATCAATACCTTCCAGTGTAGATAAAAAAAAATTGATATCACTATGAAACCTATAGACAGATATGCACAAATATATACAATATCTACAACCAAGAAAATGCTAGGAAAAATAATAGGCATAATAATTCTTAAGTTAGAGCCCATTTCTAAGCTCTGCCAGCTTGTTTCCATCAAAATCAACCAATTTGTAAGATCCTTTTTTCAAGACCGTTTTAACGATAAAAGGACCGTACCACATGAGTTTAAACTTACCCGCCCCCAAGGCATCTTTATCTTGGTCATAGACCAAGACAAGGTCACCTTCATAGAAAACCCTAGGATGCACAACCTTATCATATTGGACTTTCACTACCTTTCTATGAGATTTGTTAATTGTGGCAGCATCTCAATGCTAATCGTTAAGACATTCCAAATAAATGAGGCGTTCTTCAAGACTGGAAGTGTATGGAAGAAGTTCTACAACTAATTTTAAGAGAAGGAATTTCACATTCCATAGGGAAGATAAATTATAAACCATAAACTATTTGAAAAGGAGTTAAAACCATAGCAGTATTAACCGACATCTGATGTGCCCAAAGCGCAGGATATAACATGATATGCCAATTGGATCGAGCCTTATTAATTTTCCTTTGCAAGACAACTTTTAAGGATTTATTCAAGACTTCCACCTAACCATTGGCTTGAGGATAGTAAGGAGATGAATTCTCCTACTGGAAACCCAACTTGAGAGCCAATTCAACCATTGTCTTGTTCTGGAAATGACTACCATGGTTAGTGACAATCTCCTTCAGAATACTGAATCGAGAAATGACTTGGTTGAATAGAAATACGGTTTTTGTTTCACGGTCATTCACAATAGTGGGCATAGCTTCAACCCACTTCATAAAGTATTCCATTGCTACAATAATATACTTATGACCCTTCGAAGGTGGGTTACAAGTTGTAAAATCAATGCCCCACTCTGTGAATGGACTGACAGTAATAAGAGGAAAGAACGGAGTTGGATTAGCGTGAATTTTCTAATTATAAACCTGACAAGGATGGAATTTTTTGACTGCTTCAACACAATATTTGAAAATAGAAGGCCAAAAATGCCCTGCATGCATGACTTTTTGGGTTATATCAAGCCCAGATAGATTACCATTATTAGTGTCTTTCAGTGCTGTCAGTCACCAGTGATCAAATTATGCTATTTTAAAGTTCTTGTTAAGGTCATAGGTCAAATTTTTATGGTTTCAAATAGGTTTTCAATAAAAAAAATTGTCACTAGTTAGTTGTCTAGGTTTATTACTACCCCTTTCAGCCTTCATGGTTAATGGACATCAGCATGGTCAAGCCATTCCTTTTTTAAAGAGTGTCATGGTTATCATGGTCATCATTCAGATCATTCTTCCATGTTGTGTCATCATTAGGTCATAGGGTCAAAATCATGAAAATGGGTTATTTCACCATCAAAGTCATCTTTTGGAGTAGTAATTGTGAAAAATATTCAATAAAGGCTTCGAAAGTTTGTTTTTATCTTCATCAAGATGTAATATATGAAAAAACATTCTAAGGTTGCAGTTCATTAGCAAATCAAATGAGAATGTGAAAGGACATGATGGGGCCACTACATCACCAAAGGAGAAAACTGATTTCAAAGCTATAAAAGACCAAAAAGAGCTTCTCATTTTCTCATTCCAACTTTATAAGACATCTTTCCACCATGAAAACTCAGTTTCACTCTTAGACAAGTGATTCCTTGGCACCATCAGTTCATGCTTGGAAAGATCAGATTTTCCTCTCCGAGGGTTTACTTGGTTTCATAGTCTCTTTGGTGGAATTATTGAGAAAAAACCTCAAAAATAAGCTCAATTACCATCCCCCACCTTCCATACACCTCCATAGACATTTTCCCTCACTTCTATCCCTCAAAATCATCATTTTCCCACAAATCCTAAACTAGACTATACTTTCCTAGTCTAGGACTGTGCTTTGACATTTTGGACCCCTTCCCCTTACTCTTTCCATGAAATTTCACTTTAACATCCATCCCTACCTCTCCAAAGTTTCCTAAAAATTTAGAAACCCCCTAACCCCTTCATGTCCCTTCATTTCTAAAACTACCCAAATCCCCTATTTTTCCCTACACTAAACCCTAATTTCCCCTCCCATTGAGCTATGATATACTATGGAGTTAGATACTACTGAGAAGAAGAGGCATAAGGAAGGTTATTTCAGCAGGTATGAGCCCACTTCAGCACATGAGATCATCTCTTCACCATTTCTCAAGAAATCATTCCAAGAGACAAATCATTTGCCACATATAGGGACAATCTTAGTTCAAAATTTGTTTCTGAAGTAAGGAAGATGAATTTGACAAAAGTGAAAGATTTTTTTTCAATAATAGACTAAGGAAAAAAAAATCCTTCATCTTATACACAGGTATTATGATTTGCGAAAACTGCCAAAAATATAGTTACTACAGGAGAGTTGTCGCACTTCTAGAGTAGTCTTGGGAGATTGAATTTTTAGGTGTCTTGAAGCAGGTGTTTGCAGTTATTGATGAATATTTTGTGTACCATACATCATAATATTTCCAATGGTACCTTTATATCAAAAATTTTATCAAAGGAAGGAAGTCAAATATCTCCTCCAAGTTGGCACTCCGCTTTTCTGAGATGGCGATGTGTTTTTAGTGACCAACTTCAAAATTTGAGTCTGAACAAATGGGAAAGTATTTTTGAAAATTGGAGGAGGTTTTTGTTCATAACATGCCAAATAAGAAAAAAATCTCTAATGTTTTCAAAAAACCTTATGGTTAGTGATATATCTCTCTTCCTTTGAGCCCTATTTTTGCAGAAATTTTGAGCAAAATTTGAATTGTTTTTGGATTTTTGAAATGTCAAGGAATTGCACTTTTTCCTCATACCTCCAAATGCCAAAAAAATTATATGTATGGATAGATAATTACCTATACATTCCATATATCTAATTTTGGCACCTTTTTAGCAAACATGTTTGAATAAAATTCCCAAAAAGAGGTCAAAAACCCACTTTCTTCCACCTTTCTAGACTAGTTGCTACACTTTTGCAGTAGCTGGGGGATAATTAGTTTTTCTTGATCTTGGAGTGTCCATTTTGCTTGCTTGAAGTTTCTAATGACAACTAGATATACCAAGATTTCCATTGCTATATTCAGAGCTAAAATTGGAGCAGTGGAAGGCCTTCAAAAACCTCCTCAAAGTTGGCACTGCGCTTATGCCTAATGGCATTGTGCTTTTGCAGGTGGCGCTGCACTTTTGCCTGTTACTCCAAATTTCGAGTTTTCTTCAGTTAAAATTGGTTTTTATGATGTAAATCCTCATTTTGTGAGTTGAATTAATGTAATTATGGTAAATATGTCTTGTTAGAGTCATTTTGATGTAGATTCATCATCATTAATGGTGGTTAAAAGTCAAATGTATCAGTTTTTCTATTTTGAGGAGAGTTTGTTAACCTCCCTAGTCATTAGGTCTTGTTGGAGATATTCTTGTGATCAATTCCTACACTGAGGGATTTGACCCTTGAGAGTGGGAAAATATGTTTAACACCTATATGTATCCCTCATTGAGTCAAACAAAAGGTTGGACATCAGAGAGTGGAAATCTTGTAGCTTGTACTTCATCATATTTTTCAGGAAATCAAAGGCCAAGTTGCAGATATTATTCAAGAATTCTTTTGGTGTGAATTTGTGGTATTATTTTTCTCGTGTTAAAAATTTACATGAATCATAAATTAGTTTCCTTTCCATATTTGTGCTTTTCAGTGATTTTCCTAAGAGGTATTAAACATAATTCTTGTAATTAAGCTCTGTTTTGTTAGGAATGTCATTTTATGTGCTCAGTCTTCTAATAGATGAATTCATGGTTCACATGCTCATCTTTATTTTCTTACCTATTCAACCCTACACTACATCTACCAACTCTTAAGCTATCACAAAAGCATGTCTACCTTGTTGTTTTATATCTCATGCAACTGAACCTTTGAAGACATGACCTAGTTCCCTGATTTGTACCTCTGATCCAGCAAACCCCAAATTTCAAAACCTACATGAGCTGAACTATCTAGGCTAAAACCTATTCTTCCTCCAGTCATTTTGGCTGTGATTAAAGAGACAACCCTCTTTGGTTTGGCAGGGCAAGCTGCCAAACTAAAATCCTGGTTTGAGGTTACCTCCGTCAATCTCCCTCATTAACCTTGAGATATTGTGGAGCATTAACAACGACCACAAGCTCCACTGTTGCAATCATTCAACACTAACTCAAATTATTCTAAGATTAAGAAGCATATAAGGATTGAATCAACCTCGTGACGATAT
Source organism: Pinus tabuliformis (assembly GCA_031772625.1). NCBI lineage: Eukaryota > Viridiplantae > Streptophyta > Pinopsida > Pinales > Pinaceae > Pinus > Pinus tabuliformis. The sequence goes on along the minus strand of CM062808.1, from coordinate 382,336,337 downwards.
AAAGTGTCACCGATAATAACATAACATTTCTCTAAGTGACACAATTTTCTTCGCTCATCCTTTGAAAAAGTGAGGGGAAACTTTGAAGTCTCTATATTATAATATCTCCATACCAGGGATCTTGTGAAGAAATAAGGAAAATATTTTCATCAGGGAATGATTCCTCATAAAACATTTCTTCTTCACAAGGCAACTTTGAGATTAATTCGAGATCAAATTCTTGTAAAATAACAATCCATCTGTTATATTTTCGCCAAATCACTCGCCTACTAAGACAAAAACTTTCTAAGAAAAATATAGTGTCAAAGTCACTACACAACATGAATAGCTTCCAAAGCTAATTTATCTACAAGAGAGTATCATAACCTAGGACCTACCAAGCCTCGCCTCAGATAATAAATCACGTGCTCATAGAGAGCATCATCTTCCTAAACCAGAACCATATCAATGGTTGATTTTTCTGCAACGATATATAAGAGAAAATCCCTACTATAATCGAGTGGACTCAGTAAAGGAGTAGACTTCAATGTTTTTTTTAAAGCATCGAACAAGTGATGAGCGAAATTGTCCCATAGAAATGGAACTCCTTTCTTCAGCAATCTCATAAATCCCTTTATAATCTCAGCGTAATTGACAATAAATATCCTTAAGAAATTGGCTTTTCCTTTGGGATTTTGAAGTTGACGGATGGTAGACGAGGGAGGAAACTGAAGTGTTTCCTCAACCTTGAAAGGATATACACAAATCCCTTTAGTAGATACTATGAATCCCAATAATCAACTGGATGTGACAGTGAAAATGAATTTATTAGGATTGAACCGGATTTTATAAAAATGAGATCACTCAGAAACTAATCGAAGATTATGAGGATGATCAATTATCTTTCGAGAATGAGAATCTAGATCATCCAAATAAGCTTCGATGATATGTTTGATATCGTGGAAAGTGTAGGACATGGGCTGCTGAAAAGTCACTCCAACAAGGCCAAAGGGCATATTTTTGTGTGCAAAAGTACCCTAGGAGTAGATAAAAGTTGTCTTATGCTGATCTTCACGATGGATAGTAGTTTGATTATAACTTGAGAAACCATCCATGAAGGAGAAAATCTCATTTTCTTCACATTCATCGATAATATGATCAATAAAAGGTGTGGGGAAATTATCTTTAAGACAAGACTTATTTTTATCAACCGGGACTGGATTCGAGACCCACTTAGTCAATGGAGCAGAGTATATGAAACCTGCCTTAAGTAGCTTCTCAACCTCGGCTTTGATAGCTACCACTATCCTAGGGTTTACTAGCGAAATGTTTTTCAATATAGGCTTCGCATTCGCATAAGTCTTGATCTCATGTTGGACTATTGATGGATCAATTCCAGGAATTTCCTAATAAGACCAAGAAAACACATCATGGAATTATTTTAAAAGATCGATATAGATTTTAATTTCTTCAGGGGAGAATTCGACTCCGATGAAAACATTCTCAATTATATTGGGATTCCTGGAGATGTTCACTAGAATAGTTTCTGAAATGATAGACATGTTACCTTCAGTAAAAATCTGTGATGGAACCAAAGGGTTTAAAATTATGTGAACACCATGAGTTGATGAAGGTCTAGACAAAATCGATTCTACTTTATGTAAGTCTGGGAGAAAATATGACCGATAATGCAAATCATCACACGGTCATTCTATACCCGTCATTTCTTCTAGGATTTCTTCCTTGGATGGTAAAACAGTATCAAGGTAGTCCATAGAACAAGTAGAGTAAAGAGTCCAATCCGGAGCCACATCTCCATCCATATCCTCTGGTGATAGAGGAGTAGAATCGAAATATGTCATATTAACTCTAAATTGATAAGAAATTTCAGCTGCAGACATGGGATACATCATTCCACTCACTTGCCGTACTTCTAATGTGGTGGTAGAAGAAGGTAAGGGCCAAGGATCCTAGAAATAATGAGTTCTAAGGAAATCTCTTCGAGAAGGAGACTTGGATGATGAAATGGCATTTATTTGAGCAATAGGATAAGGAAGATCAAAAGTACCCATCAATGAGGAATACATTCTGACTCCTAAATTCTCAATAGGTTGCTTGGGATTATTCACCAAGGGAATGGAAAAATTAGAGGATGCATTGGATTCTTTTGGATAATACTCCATTTGATCAATAATAATGATTCTCCCTTCATGGGGAAAGCATAGGATGTGAAATAATTATGATACAATGGAATCTATTTCATAAATCCAATTTCGTCCCAATAGAATATTGTAATCCAAACTTGCATCGACTATTTCTACCTCAATGTTAACCACCTTGCCCCCAACATAGGTGGGAAAGGATGGAATAATTCCATGTGGCCTATGAGAATGACCATCAAATGCAATCAAGAGAGTAGGTTAAGGAACAACTTGAGGATATCCGATAGATTTCCAACATGCAATCGACATGACACATGTGGAAGCTCCCTCATCAACTACAATTCGAAATATATTGATATTTTGATATGTAGATTTAATCTAGAATGCCATGTGATGAGGTATTCTATTCTTAATATTTGACATGTCAAATGTAACAATAAGAGAGATTTTTAGATCTACCGCACCGATCACAGTGGGTAGTGCACTCCTTTGTGATGGACACAACTGGAGTACCTCTAATGCAGGCATCTCACAAGGAATTTGAGCCAGATCTCCAACAATGGAGTAGTTCTGGCATTAGGATTAATCATCAAATGTTTTTTAGAGAATTTCGACATCCGAGGTATAGACTCAACTACGGTCGTCTCAATATGGAGTGGCTCTGGAACATCGAGAGTGACCTTAGCCTTAGAGGATTCCGATTCACCATAATCATGTGATCTTGTAACAAAATTAACATGAGAACTCATCATGTATACATTCGATGGATTTTCCCCTTCCTAGTTGCCCCTTGTGGGGTTTCCAGTATTAGCATTCATGCCAATAAACATTTGTTGTTGAAGTTTCTAAATTTACTTAGTTACAAACCCTCCATGTGCTTTATCTGATTTATTCCTACATACTTATTATTTTCCTTAACAAGTTATTTACAATGTAAATATTGAAAATAAACACTAGTTCATGCTCAACATATTACAGATCAGCAACTAAAAGAAACAAAACCAACATGCCATATGACACCATTATTTTCGGACTAATGTCCCTGGAAAAACCAAATGTGGGAAAACAGGTGTAGCTATCTAAGGGTTTTCTTATTAAGCAATATCAGAGTACAATCTGGGTGCCAAATCTGGCCTACCCAATAGAGAATTTCCTTGGCAATAATACCTCTCCAACTTCTGACAAATCTCCTGGCTGAAACCCCAGATAAACCTTCTGACAGCTACTTAGCCCCAATCTGCTCCAGAAACCCCAGCATCAACCTCTTTTTGGATTGCATCAGCCCCTCTTTGCCTCACGCTGGCCCTGCGTCACCCCAGATGGGCCTGCGTCACCCCGGATGGGCCTCCGTTAGCCCTAGGATGACCTACATTAGCCCTATGGCCCTCTGCATCAACAAAGTTGGCCTCTTTGAGGCTCTACATAGCTCCCGGCTGCCTCTACGTGGCCTTGCGTGCACCCTAGCTGGCTTTGCAACACTATCCTTGGCTACTACGCTGCTCCCCCGGCACTATCTCTACCTCACTATCTCTTTGTACTCAAATGCCCCTCAGCTGCATCTCCCGATCACTAATTCTATATCTCTTAGCAAAACCTGCTCTAGAGAATAGAATGACTGATCACTCTGGTGTGTTCTCCAAGTGACCATCAAGCCTCCTCTTATACTTTTCCTGTTGACATCTCAACGGTTGAGATTAAGTCCCTAATCAATGGCTAAGATTAGATATGGCTTGATCCATGTCTTTTGGACCATTCTAACATAGATTCATATCAATACACATTAACATTTTATTTTCCCTAAGTTTAGACTTAGGGACTCCATTAAAAATATTAATTATTTTAATATCTCCTTATCTGTTTAGAATCTTCCCAAACCCTTTCTGGGTATTGGAGATCTCATGTGTCCCAACCTATCCATTGAATTTTGTAGCTAGAGAACATCTAATGCTACCCCAAATCAACACTCCCTCTTAGGGAGGACTGTGCTCTATCAATACTCCTCACTGAGTATTACTCTAATCATCCAACATCGGTACCTGTGTTGATGTTAGGCCTTCCTGCCCAAAATCCTCTGCACTACTGCATCCTGCACTACTACCTAGGGTTTTTCCACTGGCACTGTTGCATCTGTACGATAGCTCCCTCTGCATCCGTGCTGCTGCTGGTCCTTTCTCCCAGCACTGCATCTGCACTGCACCTCCTCTCATCATGCTGCATCATGTTTCCCACTACTGCACTGCAACTCAGTTACTGATAAGTAAGTAACTAATCTCCCAATCTGACCTCTCCACTGGGCTAGAGACACCCACTGATGTTGAAGCTCCCTCTACCACTGACAAGTCCTCCCTCTCTGACCTCTACGCTACTACAATAACTCCCTGCATCTCACACCGTTCCAAACCTCTCTTTGCCATCCCGCACCGGTGCAACACTCTTGTGCCTCTCATACTATTGTGGCTTGCTAGCCTCACGCTGTCTCAGGACTCCTGCACTATAGCTCTCTTGCCACTCCATCCGCATCTGTTTCTACCCGACTTAGCCAGTCTCGCTACTCCTCTCTGGGGCTCCTGTAGCAAGGTCTAATCCAAGAGGCTGGGTACCTCAAGGATCCTACCCCTCATCGCCTGTAGTCCATCTAACTACAGCTCGATGTATCCCCACTTCTACTCAAGTGGTGCGTGTGCACTCATGGCACATAGAACATACATGATCTTAGCCTTCCAGATGACAAAGTTAGATGCCTTATCCAACCTTTCCTGATCCCTCATCCCATTCATGGCCATCTCTCTGCTCTTCTTGTTGACTCCTCTAAGTCTCTCTACTTCCCACCTAGAAGTTCTCTGTTTGACTCCTGCTAAGTCTACTTCCCACCTGGAAGTTCTTTGTTCGACTCCTGTTAAGTCTACTTCCCACCTGGATGTTCTCTGTTCGACTGCTGCTGAGTCTACTTCCTATTTGGAAGTTCTCTGTTCAACTCCGACTGAGTTTCTCTACTTCTCATCTGGAAGTTCTTGGTTCGACTCCGTATGAATCTCTCTACTTCCCGTCTAGAAGTTCTCGGTTCAAATCCTACCGAGTCTCTCTAATTCCCATCTAGAAGTTATCTTTTGGACTCCCTTTGAGTCCCAATTTCCCTCTTGGAAATCCTTCTGCCACTGTCGAGATGCCCCCTACTATGATTGTCTTGTGCAACCACATCACTGATATAGGTTCCTCAGCTAGAAACCCTCAGTAGCAACTCCTCTGGCCTTGCTCTGTCAGGTACTATTCTGACTACAATACCTCACCAGCTCCACTCTACAATATTCCCACCCTTCTAAACCCCAGCAACCTGAAAGTGAGAGATCCTAGGCTCTGCACAATCCCGGCACCACAACCCGGCCTTGTCAGCCAACTGTGTCTGCCCTCCCAGCTATTGTGTGGCTTTGTGAGAGGCTTCTCTTGCCTTCCTTCGCCTCTACACTACCTCTTCTCGGCTCATCCTTTATGTCACAGGCACTGCGTCACCCTTCCTTGTTGCTGCTCTGCTGGAAACAACTTTTTTCACCTCGGGAAAGTTGTTTTCTGCTTCTATTGCTCCACTCAACTGATGTCCTTTAGTCCTCCTGTGATTTACAATCACGCTCTGATACCATGTTGAAATTTATAAATTTACTTAGTTAGCAACTCTCCATGCACTTTATCTAATTTATTCCTACCTACTTGTTATTTTCCTTAACAAGTTATTTACAATGTAAATACAGAAAATAAACACTAGTGCATGCTCAACATATTACAGATCAGCAACTAAAAGAAACAAAAGCAAACACGCCATATGACAACATTATTTTTGGACTAATGTCTCCAGAAAAACCCAATGTGGGAAAACCGGTGCAACTATCTGAGGGTTTTCTTATTAAGCAATATCATAGTACAATCTGGGTATAAAATTTGGCCTACCCAACAGAGAATTTCCTTGGCAGTAATACCTCTCCATTTTCTGACAAATATCCTTGCTAAAACCCCGGATAAACCTTCCGGTAGATACTAAGCCCCAATTTACTCCAGAAACCCCAGCGCCAGCCTCTCTATGTACTACGTCGGCCCCTCTTTGCCTCACGCTGGCCCTGCATCACCCTGGATGGGTCTGCGTCAGCCCTAGGAGGACCTGCATCATCCCTATGGCCCTCTGCATCAGCAATGCTGGCCTCTCTGGGGATCTACGCATCTCCTGGCTACCTCTACATGGTCCTGCGCGAACCCTGGTTAGCTCTGTGTCACTCTCCTTGGCTACTACGCTTCTCTCCCAGCACTATCTCTGCCTCTCTATCTCTCTGTACTCAAATTCCCCTCAGCTGCATCTCCGATCACTAATTCTATCTCTCTTAGCAAACCCTGCTCTGGAGAATATAATGATTGATCACTCTACTGTGTTCTCCAAGTGACCCTCAAGCCTCCTCTTATACTTTTCCTGTTGACATCTCAACGGCCGAGATTAAGTCCCTAATCAATGGCTAAGAATAGATCTGGCTTGATCCATGTCTTTTGGACCATTCTAACACAGATTCATATTAATACACATTAATATTTTATCTTCCCTAAGTTTAGACTTGGGGACTCCATTAAAAATATTAATTATTTTAATATCTCCTGATCTGTTTAGAATTCACCCAAACCCTTTTTGGGTATTGGACATCTCATGTGTCCCAAATTCTCCACCAAATTTCATGGCTAGAGCATATCTGACGCTACCCCAAATCAACATTTTATTCCCTTGAGGAAAGGGGTTAGTTAGAATAGCCTGGGAGCTAAAAGAACCCTGCTGCACTAACAAGCGTTGAGCATCCTGAATCTTAGGGAAAAGATGAGTTAAATGGTCACCATTGTACAATTTTCAAGGAAAATTAATTTTCTTTTTCGACTCCTTTTAACCTTCCCCAATATTATCACTGGTTTTTTTCGCATTACCCTTCCCATCGTTATCTTTCTTCTTATCATGTCCATTTTTCTTCCCATTAGATTTTTGATTTCCTTTGGGGTTTAAGATTGGAAAACGTTAATATTTGAAGTTTGAGCAGGCATGGGCACTGATGATGATTCTTGAATCCAACAAGTAGTTTGTAAAGACAACTATTGCAATTGACTTAGCAGTTTATCTGTTCTATTAACAATCGATCCAACTATCTCGTCGGTATGGGGACCAGGCCTCGGTTTGGCTAAATCAATCTTGAATCAAGGAGCATCAGGTAAAATATTTTCAAGTATCCCAGACTGCAAATATATAAGTTCTAATTGTTGGGCTCTAAAGATAGCATGTTCTTCCGTAAATACTCGGGAGAGTGATACATACTTAGAAATTTCTAGCTATAAATATTTTAAAACCCATTCGAGGAGGAATTCATCAGGAATATAGGCATTGATGAGCCTATCCCTTCTTTGTCACTACATCAAATCGGATGGGCAACTGAAAATGGTTCAAAAACACAGTATTCAAGTCACCAAATGAAGCAAAAGTACCCACATTAAGCTCTATATACCATTTAGTAGCATTTCCAGTTAAGGTGCATTGAAACAATCTCAACCTAATTGAATCGTCAATTAGGGAGTTAGATGAACACCACAAATGGAATGTTCTTATATAGTGAGCTGGATCCCCCCTAGACTTTCCTTCGAATTTTGGAATATCCAATGGAAGTTTGGTGGGAACTGGAGGCCAAGATGGATTATATTAGATTGGACCATTCATCAATTTTGAGAGATATAGAAAATTTAGGGTTTCCAGGAATGGTAAGCATGAAGGAGCTTGAAAATTTAACCCACTATGAGAAGGATTTCCAACATTTCAAAAATAATATTCTGCATTTGTAGAGGCACAAGATTACCAAGGATTGTTCATAGAAGAAACTGAATTGTAAGGAAAACCTTATGGTCTAGAAAAATTCAGAGTTTGACCAAGTCCTGCTGAAAAGTTATCATAACCAGGAATATTTCCCCCAAGAGAAGTATTAAAAGGATAGGAGAGCCCTTGGTAAGGGTTCCATGCATTGGTGAAGGGAGAATAAGCCTAAAAGGAACTTAAGGAGCAGTAAGGCATGTTCCCCTGTTGACCAAAAGAAAACTGATTCCCAGGTCCTAAACCACTAAAAGCAGGGTTAGCCCATCCTTGTAAAGTATTATACCTTTGACCTTAATAGGAAAAAGGAAGTGATCCTAAAGAAGGATTAGAATGAGGTATATGACCAATTCCAAAAGGAAAACCCTAAAAAGTGGTTGAACCACTAGCCATCGAAGTCATAGTTGTGGGAACAACAGATGGGATAGTTAAAGGAACCAAGGGAATTACACTAGAAGGCATCCCAAAGGGCAAGGAGCTAGTGTGGGAAGCAAAATATTGGGTGCCCCCACTCGAAGATGGAATGGAGGTAGAGCCAAATATTGCAGTACTATGATCGATAATAGATATAGCAATAGTACCTCCTCCTTGAACTAAAAGAAGAGTATGCTCACTAGTAGCATTCATAGCTGGATTCATGTTCCCAGCAATGGCCATCAAAGGAAAATGATGATAAAACTAGGGTTTGCCGACCTGTGAGTCAGGGACCCAACGTATAATAGAACGTCTAGATATTTAGGAGGAAGAGGTGAAGAACAAGTCACAGGGGACTCAGGAATCTCTTCAACCTCAACCTCGTCTTTCGACTAGAAGAGAACCTTAGAAAGGATAGGAATATCCCTATCCAAATCACGACTTGCAATAGGTCTACCCTATGAAACTATAGCCTGACGTGGAAGATCAATCTCCGATGCATTCACTGGTACTAATTGAAAATCACGAGAATAATTTCTCCTATTCATTCTAGAAGAAATTTTGGCACTCGTAGGTGAGAGCCCATGAAGCCTCCTTGACTGATGAGATAGTTGATTAGCCACTTCTAATTATTATGAGAGCTTGTAAATACTCAAAAAATTATAAATCTATGACAATCTAGGAGCAAAGAGAACTCACTGAAATGACCTTAAAGATACAATCAATCAAGAAACTTTCAGGTATTTCCACTCCAGTGATTAGGACCAAACACAAAAATATAAGAAAGCAAAGTAAAGGACCTTGTGAAGATAGTTTGGGATAATTATGACCCAAACCTTCCAACGAAGGTAACATAAACAATTATGTTGAACTCCAATCAAAAGCTTTGCCGATGCAAGTACCCAAGCTTCATAAGGGCACCCTCCAGAAGTACTAATGAGAGTGATACATCGTCTGCCTCAGGTACCATGGGTATTCCCCCGCACAGTCACCTATGTGGTCCCTAGGAAAGGAAACTAAGGTCACCAGTTCATACTTGCAGGTGGGAGGAACAGTTTTTGTTCGGGATCCAACAAGTCATAGAGGGGGTATCTCTCTTCCCTGCCTTCACTTGCCCTCGTGCTTAACTCCCAGAAGAGAATAGCTTTCCCGGTCAAATTCACGTCACATTAGATTTGACTCTTTTAATCAACTTCTATTTTTAAATTCAGAGTGGCCTTGGAGAGTTAACTCTCCACTCACCTTTTGCAAGGCCCTAAATGACCTAGACTAGTTGATGTTACTATGACAAATCAAAAAATTCTAGTTCATTTTTAATTTTGGCACTTGATTTTAATGGATGTTCTTTAAGTCAAGGGTAAAATGGAAGTGCAACATTATGATGTTATGGATGCAAAAATAATTCAATAGAAAACATGGCTACATGTATGTGCAACTTTTTTTTTCTTCGATGAAAGAGATTTCTACAAGGTTCTACGCACAAACTATGAAAGATTTTTTTCTTTCTTCTTTTTCAAAACACGCTCACACACTCAAAATTTACCAAAAGACTAAAAATACTTATAGTGCAACTATCCTAACACAAACTAAATTTTTAATGCAAGATTCTAAGGACTACTCTTAAAGAAAGCAAATGTGTTTCTCAAAATGATCAAGAGGCCAAACTTGACAAAAGGAAAAACAAATTCAATCACAAACTTTTTCCCAAAATCAAGCAAATTCAACCTAATGAAAAGACTTCACACTTGCTCTAAATGATAAGAAGACCAAAAACAAAACCAAAAAGAAAAATAAAGGCAACAAAAGATGTTTTTATCTTTTTTCTTTTTGAGGACAGAAAGATTTCTTGAGAAAACAAAAACTACTAAAGGCTTCAAGACCAAATTCAAGCATAGAGAACCTCAAATTTAACAAGCCACAAAATCATAAGCATGATAAGACTTAAAGTGAAAGAGGTTACAAACTCAAACAAAATTATATGAAAAGTAGCATAAAATCTCCAAAAAACAAGAAGTATTCTAAGAAGACGAAGAAAACTTTTCAAGATTGCGAGAAAGACTTTCTGAAAAACCAAGAAAAAACCAAAGATGTCAACTTTCAAGAAAGAAATGCAGCAATGTAAGGGTTGGGTTATAAGTGAATTGAAACCAATTCTCTGTTCCAAAGGCTCAAAAAAACCAAGAACTTCACTGAGAAGCCTTGAACCCAAACACAAAAACCAACACTTTACCAAAAATCAAACCCTAGGTTGATTAGGTCTTTCCACAAAGAGAGATAGGAAACTGAAAATCTGAAAGAAGCAGGACTCTCCCTAACAATCAATGACTAAATAGAAGTAAGAAAAATTAGGCAAAACCCTTTACTGGACTCAACATTTGAAAAATTCATTCAAAACGAAGCATATGTGACTGTGCAGTGACAGACCCACATGTATACGTGACTTTTCTCAAGGAAACACACATATATGTGTGTTTCTTTGGAGAAAATCACATGTATAAGTGTCTATGTAAACTAAAACTCGCGTATAGAAAAGTCAACAAAGAAAAAAAAATTAGGCATGATCCAGAAGATCATACTTTTTTTCTCAAGTTGCAGATAAGTCAAAGATAATGGAAAAACAAAAAACCAAACAAGAAGGCACAGAGCAAGAGAGAAACAACCCAAACTAGGAAATACTAGATGTATTCCGTAGTGGAGTCATGAATTTTGTTACAGGAATAATACACCCTAGGGTATGGGTTGAGCACATCAAGAGAGCGAAGGGCATACACGAACAAGATTCAAGCAAGCAAACAAGTAGTCCTAATGTTTAAACTACTAACTTAGGAAGAAGAGATAGTACCTAAACGTCCTACGTTTGAGGTCATTCCCGTAGGGTCCAAACCCTCTGCTTCCTCCAATGCTTCAAAATCTACAACTCATTCAAGAAAAGTATATATACTAGCAATAGTTCAAATCATGTTCATGATATAGATGTTAGATCATATAAGCATATAAATATAAATCATGAAAGCATACATCATTAGATTTTAAGATGAATCAAAGAATCAAGATCATAACATCAGGAACAATACTTAGCTTCTTTATTGATGACTGCAAAAGAATGTGGAATAATACAATCTAATTCATCCACATCTCCAAGAAAAACCTTCCTCTGGATCCATCCATCCCAAGCCTCAAAAATCCTCTTTCAAATGCATACACATGGATGTCATATGAGCGAGATAAACATCTCTATGAGGGAACAAGGGTTTCCTATAGCTGGGATTCTAGGAGGCACAGGAATAAATCAGACTTAAAAAATTGGATAAAATGTCAATATCGTATTTTTCTCTCCCCTTAGGCCTTCCCCATGAGGTGTATTTATATCACCTCAAAACAACTTTTTTATTTGGGATGTAGTTAGGCCACAGGCTCCTATAGGTAAGCTTTCGGTGTAACCCATATAACCCACCCAGAAAATAGGGATTTTATATTTTTTTCATATTTAAAATCATATACACAGGTTGGGTATAGCTGGACCGGCATGTGCACACAATTTTGGAAGGGCAGAGTCGCATATGGAATTTAAAATAATGTCTTTTAATAATTAGACCAAGTCTGAAGGGAAAGGGTTGCCCAAGGCCATGACTCAGAGCATCAAGTATATAAAGGTGATAAATGATGCTATAACACACCTTTAGAACATATATATAACAAGGAAACAATGATGCAAATGCAAACACTTGAACAAGCCCTTAACCAGACCTCTACTAGCCATGACAAATTTTTTGTCAAACATGTCACAAATATGTAATCTACAAGTGTAAGCAATAGATTTAAGCATAGGGGTCTCATGCTTATCCGAGAATCGCTATGAAGCATTGTTCCCTTATATAATTTATTGCATAATCATCTATTAGGTCATAGATACAATGTTCATTCATTTACAATTAAAAACATGATGAGAGCCATACATAGTTGCTGTCATAAAACACATACATAACCAATATAATAACAACAGAAATACCATGAATACATCAGCCATAGAATCCACATATAAGGCAATACATTTACAAATGAAAAACCAACGGATTAAATTTCTCATTAATGAATGCAGAAACCAACCAGGGATGGGACTGTCACATTCCACCCGACCATAGATTCGTTGAACCAAATCTCTCTTCATCCAATCACCCATGTGAAATGTTCCAACCGTAAATGTGGGACTCATAACCAACCAAAAAGAACAAAAACGTATGGATGCTACCGGAGTTCTCTACCTACACCATGAGGAATTTTAGTGCCTCATAGTCCCTCAGGCTTTACTGTAATGCATAGTTCGATCCAGGGATCACTAGGCCCTACACCAAGAACCACTCTCCAGGATTTACCTTACATACCATCCTTGGACTACTAGACCCAACGGAGAGTAATCCACTTCTTGGCATTACCCTATATCTTGCCATTCATCAGCAAGGATTCCTAGGCCCATCTAGGCCCACAATCCTAGCTTTACCACAATGCACAATCTAACTTAGGGGTTACTAGGCCAGTGGCTTTACTGTGATCCTCAATCCATTTCAGGGACCACTAGGCCATGTGTTTGTCATTTTAGAGATCCACCCCACTCATCGTTGAATCCATCTAGCAATCCAGCTCAACTGAAGCATGAGAACCCATGTCATCAAGGCTATGTGGAAATTGCAAGGCTAGGCTAAAAACATTGTCACACCTGGAAAATCCAATGCCATGACAGAAAATAACCACATGTAATACCTTGCATTCCATATCTAGAAAGGAAATCAAAAGTGAAAATCAATACCTGAAAATAATCCTTTTGTAGCTGCTTGATCCTGCTCTTCCTTGCTTGTTTTTTCCTTCCTTTTACTTTATTTACCTTTCTTGATATGATGCCAAAGTGCTCCAAGAAAACTCTAAGTGTCCAAGAGTGTGAGAGAGAGAGAGAATACTAAGAGAGCTCCAAAATTGAACTAATTAAAGGTACCAACTGATCCTTAGAAGCCTTTTCATCAATTAGGCCTCTATTTTCTTCATTTTCCATTATTTTCCTACAATTTCCTCCTTACATTCAATCTGTAACCTTTCCCTTTCCTTTATCCTAATTTCCATTATTTTCATAAATAATTGTGCCAAAAATTCCATTTTACCTTTCCAAAGCCTTAACCATTTCCTTTGCCAATGTCCCTAGCCATAATAAACTAAATGAACACCCCCTAGGATGTCTTGCCCACCATTCATCTTGGAATAAGTGTCCCATCAACCATGGTTATTATTTTTAATTTTTATTACATGGAATTTTCACCAAGGTTGTTACATAACCCGCCCCTTTGGGGGCAACCATCCTCGATGTTCAATCACACATACCTCAACAAAACAACTGGAAAGAAAACATATTTCACATGGATCTTTATAACATATCTTTATGTAGTATTTACAATGATTCCCCTGCTGAAAGAAAATGAACATGACAACATAAAAACATGAGAAAAATAATGACATGACACCCATACTACTTATTGGAGCTTTATAACATATCTCATGGTGTTATTTACATCCATATACACATGTATATAAATCAAAACATCACACTAAAACATATGCCAAAACATATACCAACATCATACCAAAACTGCTTTGCCTCAACCGGAAAACAATGAAGCATACATTTCCCGCATCTGATCCACCATCTCCCATGTAGCTTCATTGGGCCCAAATTTCTTCCACTGCACTTTAACCTACTCTATTTCTCTATTCTGGAGCATGAGCACCTTTTTCTGCAATATACACTGAGGCTCCCACTAGAATTCTCCATCTGGTTCCACCTGTAATAGAGACAAATCAATCACACGATCAACATATTTAACATACTTCCTAAGTAATGAAACATGGAAAACATCATGGAATTTCATTGTCAGATGTAGTGAAATTTGATATGCTACTGGAAAAATCCTTTCAATAATACTAAAGGTTCCACAAAACCATGGTGCTAGCTTGGCACATGATCCAATCCCTAAGGAGCTCTTCTTTGGTTTGATGCACAAGTACACATGTTCCCTAACCTAGAACTCCTTGAACAGCTTATTTCGATCTGCATAGCTCTTATTCCAATCCTATGTTGCCTTTAGATTATTCTTTATAACCTACATCTCTTGTTCCATGTTTTCCAACATGTCTGGTCCAATCAACACCTTGTTAACTGGACCGCTCCAACTGATGGGAGTATTGCAACTCCACCCATACAATGCCTCAAATGGACTCATCTTCAAAGGTTCTTGATACCCATTATCATAAGAGAACTCTACCAATGGGAGATACTCTTCCCACTTTCATCGATGATGCATCACGTACATCCTCAACATGTCCTCCAATATCTGGTTGACCCTCTATGTCTATCCATATGTATACAAATTATAAGTTGTACTGAAGGCCAACTTTGTGCCCAAACCTGCAAACAACTCCTTCCAAAACTTGGAAGTGAACTTTGCATCCCTATTTGACACAATATTCTTTGGAAAACCATACACTATGATCACATCTCGAATGAATACCTCTTGTACATCGCTAGCTGAGAGGGTAGACTTCACTTGAATGAAGTGCACAACCTTCATCAACCTATCCACGAAAACCATGATGGAATAATGTTGTCTCACTGTCCTCAGAAAACTTGTGATAAAGTCCATGGAAATGACCTCCAATTTCCATTCTAGAATCACAATCAGTTATATAAGTCCACCTGAATTCCTACACTCTACCTTCACATGCTCACAATCGAAACACCTAGCCATAAAATCTACTACATCCTTCTTCATATTCGGCCAATAATAAAATATCTTCTGCAGTCAATATCTTCTGATAGACTGGGTGACCTGAATATGGTTTCACATGAAACTACCTCAGGATCACTTTTCTTGAGCTCACTACTATTTGTCACATATATTATGTCTTTGAATCTAACCAATCCATCTGTTGTAAGGCAATAGTCCCCATCCGGTGCACCTACACATATACCTGTATCACTACCTATACCTATACCTACACTACCACCTATACCTATACCTGTAATACCACCTATAACTATACCTATACTTGTACCTACACTACCACCTGTACTTGTACCTATACCACCACATGTACCTATACCTATACTTGTACTCTTTTGCAACATGTGCATAATCTCCATGTGCCTAACATCCTACTCTCCTCCCTGCAAGATCCTATCCTGTAATTCTATCCCATAATGGCTCATAGATGCTAAGTGATTTACCGATACCTGGATGCTAAGAGCATCCACGACCGTTTTCTCCTTTCCTTTGATGTACCTGATCTCAAAGTCAAACTCACTGATCTTGGCTAACCATCTAGCATGTTGGGCATTCAGATTCAATTGGTCAAACAAATACGTTGACCCAGTGTGATCACTCATCAATACAAACCTCCTGCTAAGAAGATAGTGCCTCCACATATTCAATGCATGTATGATTTCTGCTAACTCAAGATCATGCATTGGGTAGTTCTACTTGCGCTCATTTATTTTTCGTGACTCATAGAATACCACCTATCCATATTTCATAAGGAATCCACCAAGTCCTCTCTTGCAAGAATTTGTTCATACTACAAACTCCTTGGCCGGATCTGAAATCTTTAACACTGGAGCATGTGTCAACAACTACTTAAGCTACTCAAAACTGGACTCACACTCCCTTGTCCATTCAAACTTGTTATCTTTCCTCTGCAATGATTTAATAGGATAAGCAATCTATGAGAAGTTCCTGATGAACCTCCTTTAATAGCTTGCCAACCCCATGAAAGATCTCACCTCATCCACATGTTTGGGGGATACCCACTCCATGATGGCCCTTATCTTTCCTGGATCTATTGTAATGCCCTCCTTGGAGACAACATGTCCCAAGTAATGTACCTTAGTCCAGAAGAAACTGTATTTGCTAAAATTAGCATACAACTGATGCTCTCTCAAAAATATCAACACTATTTCCAAATGCTCGACATGCTCTTCCTCATTTTTAGAATATAACAATATGTCATTAATGAATACAATAAAAAATGTGTCCAAATAAGGACGCAACACATTATTTATCAAAAAGATAAATGTAGCTGCGACATTAGTTAAACAAAATCGAACTACAACAAAATCATAATGCCCATACTTGGTTTGGAATGCGGTCTTGTAGATGTGTTCTTCTTTGATGTGTACCTGATGGTATCTTGACCTCAATTCAATCTTATAGAACACTACTGCTCCTTTTAGCTGATCAAACAAGTCATCAATCCTCAGTAATGGGTGCTTGTTCTTGATGGTCACTTTGTTCAATTGCCAATAATCAATGCACAATTTGAGAGTACTATCCTTCTTCTTCACAAACAATACTGGTGTGCCCCAAGCTGATACACTTGGCCTAATGTATCCTTTGTCTAACATTTCCTTCAAATTCAACTTCAACTCCACCAACTTAGGTGTGCTCATCCTATAAGGTGTTTTTGATGCTATATCTACCCCTTGCACTAACTCAATAGAAAATTCTAGTTCCCTATGAGGTGGCAACTTTGAAATATCTTTAGGAAACACATCCTGAAACTACTGTAGAACTACGTTCCTACTCAAAACATCTGCATCCTCAACTTCCTTACCTTTCTCACTAGAAGTATTCACTACGAATAACGTACACCCTCTTTTGCAACTGCGCTTTGCCTGCATAGTTGTCACCATCCTAACTAATGTGGCTTGCTTCTTTCCCTACAAGACTCTTAGTTCCCCATTGTCATCCACACACTCAATGGATTTTTCATAACAATCCACCTTGGTTCTATGAAGGTACAACCAATCCATGCCCAACAACATACTATATGATCCCAATAGTAATACATTCAAATGTGTTGTGGTAGGCATACCATTTAAATTAGATGCACAAGCTCTTACCCAATGATGAACTTGCTTCTTTGTACCTATATCCAACTGCACTAACCAAGATTCTACATGCAATTCCTTACTCAAATGCACTTATCCACCAAGTTAGGACTAACATATCTATAATTAGATCCAAGGTCAATCAAAATAGAAATACCTTGATCACAAACCTTATCTTCCATATCAATGATAGATGTCTGGTTCTCTACCTGTCTATTATCCATGGTTGCATAAATACGAGGAATACTATGCCCCAAATCCCCAACAGTATGTGCCTCCTGTGCACTGTATATCTTAGGCCTACAACCCTGATTCTACAAACAATCTCTCCTAAGGTGTTCCTCACCACATGTCCAAAACTCCAACTGTCAAGTATCATTACCTCTGTGCTGTTGCTGTGATCCATGTCCCTGTCTAGCTACATTAAACTTATTTTGAGGTGCCACATTTTATTTCTACCTTCCATTTTGAGGCCTTTCTCTGTTAGGTTTCCATTTCCATCCTTACAGAGATTCATTCTTATGGTTTGACAGTTCATAAAAATTCTTCAATTTCCCAATTACTTCCTCAAGTGACCGAGGCTCATCATACTCAATACAATCTCTAAATGCTAATGGAAAGCCACTGACAAATAGCTAAACTTTAGCCTTCTCATTTGTAAGATACAGTACATGCCTCAATAGCTCTAGAAAATTGGTAGTGTACTATTCATCTATCATTAACCACATATCTAGCTCATAAATGTTTTTGGTATTACTATCCTAGTAGCTTTCTAAAAAGTATTTCTTCCTTGAAAAGCCTCTTGAACTCATGCCAACTCAAGTCCTCCATCCTGATGTCTCTGACTTGCTCCACGTCTTCCCACCAAATGTATTTTTTACCTTCCAAGCTAAAGATTACAATTCTGGCCATAATGTTATAGGTGTACTCAAAAAAAAAATTCATCCAAGGTATCCACACCTTTGCATCTTCTAGCTTATTCACATCTCCATCAAAAGTAGGTGCCTTTGATTTCTTAAATTCATCTAGCAAGTATCCCCTATCACTCCTCCTATAGGGATGATAACAATGATGATCATGATGTCTCTCTGAACCAGAACTAGAATAATACCTCTACTCATCACCCCTCCTATCCGGAGTGTCCAACAGTCTTCCATATCTCACCATGTCAACTATATTTGACCTGTATCTACCAAGAGACCTACTGCCATATGCCCCATTAGTTATATCCTCCTCTCCATGGTTGATCTGAAGTGGCCCTTGTCGCTACAATTCTGACAAACTCTGAAGGATTATTGCATTAGGCCTCTGCTTGTTTCTCTTGTGCCTATATGATCCTATCATTTTCTACCTTACAACTCCTTATTTCTTCCTTCAATATTCTCGATGTGTCTACCAAATCAGAAGATTTTCCACCACGCTGCTCATCTGATTCATAGGTAGATTCTTTGTAGTCTACCATCTTGCTATTCACTTTGACCTTTCTCCTTGAAGGAATAATATGTCAGCTAAACCACATAATAAACCAACGTACCTTAGTATAATTTGGGGAGGAACCTCATATCCAAGATTCTACAAATCAACACGATACATGTATAAACATAATCATAACAACATATAAACATATAACAGCTAAGTGCACCAAGACATAACATCATTCTAGCTAGAGTCCAGTCATCACTAAATGACCATATCACTACACATACTTTGACCTCATGCATGAAAACATTAGCCATATGAGAGTACGTGGACAATACACAATCATAAACATAGACGATACACAAGTATACACGTAAACAACACATCAACATAAACATGGACAATACACACGCATAAACACATATAATCAGGCATAAGTGGACAATACTTGTAGCAATAGGTAGCAACATGTAAGAAAGCATACGAGAATGATACATGCAGGAAAAATATAACAACATGTAACCAATCACATACTCATGACGACATACCTCATACAAAAACATCCTTTTTCACATGGTGAGATCACTACAACCATGACTGACACCATGCATATGCAACAAGCAGATAGACCACAAGGATGATTAAAACATGTGCAAACGAAATGAATGAATGACCAACACACCGCCCATCCAATCTGAGGGGTGAACCCTCCTCCCAAATCTACCCAAGTAACTGGCCAACCAGAGTAAACATGTGACAAGAGGCTACTAGAATTGGATTCAACCTCCTAGGTGACCTTAAGGAAATGGAATTAATGAAAAAAAATCATACAAACCTTCCACAACATCTACAAGACCCCTAAGAACCATCCCAACACTTCTGGTAACCAACCCTTGGGTCCCACTGAGGTTTTAGGTCACTTGGCCTCTAGACGCTCCCATGTTATGGGCCTGAAAACATCCAAGAGGCTCTAGACGCCCTCATGACAAGGCATGCCAACATCCAGGGACTATTTTTCTCAGTGCCGTGTTTGTGTCCCTTGGATTTGAGCCAATTTTTTAGGCCCAGAGCCTAGGTCACTACCCATAATTGGATGACACCTTGAGAATAGAAAGATAAAAAGGAAACAATGATGAAAATGTAAACACTTGAACAAGCCCTTAACCAAACCTCTATTAGCCATCACAAAAATTTCATCAAACATGTCACGAATATGTAATCTACAAGTGTAAACAACAAATTTAAGCATAGGGATATCATACTTATCTGAGAATCATTATGAAGTATTGTTCCCTTATATCATTTGTTGCATAATCATCTATTAGGTCATAGATACATTGTTCATTCATTTACAATTAAAAACATGATGAGAGTCACATATAATTGTTGTCATAAAACATATACATAACCAATATAATAACAACATAAATATCATGAATACATCAGCCATAGAATCCACATATAAGAAATGCATTTACACATGAAAAACCAAGGGAATAAATTTCTCATTAATGAATGCAAAAACCAACTGAGGATGGGCCCACCATGTTCCACCCGACCATAGATTTGTTGAGACAAGTCTCTCTTCAACCAATCACCCCCGTGCCATATTCCAACCATGAATGTGGGACTCATAACCAACCGAAAATAACTAAACAAACATGGATGCTACCAAGTTCTCTACCTACACCATGAAGAATTTTAGTGCCTCCTAATCTCTTAGGGTTTAGCTTATGTTATAGACATTTGGGCACTGAAACCCCAATATTATATGTCGATAAACCAAGGGCTCATTAACCCCTAAGAGTGTTGTTTCATACCCTAAAGGATCATGGTCAACTAATTACATCATTCCCCAAAAGTTCCACTTGAAAAACGACTCAGAATTGGCCAAAACTGGACCATACTAACTGCTCCACTGTCAAGGTGTGATGCATACTGACTTCTACACTAGCTAGTTGCGATGCATACTAAAGAGGCCTTTTGTGGGGTGCAATGAGTGAGGATGGTAAAATGTCCGAGATAGCTTGCTAAGTGGATGCTCATGGAATCTTCCAGAAACTTCTCCTATGACACTTGCCTCTCTAAATTCGCCCAGGGATGAGTAAGAGATCCAAGAAATCTCCAAGTGGAACCAAGAACAACAAGTGGAATGACACTAATCAAAAACCCAGAGATGACTCACACCCTTGTAGACATTTATAAATGGATCCCTCATCTGAGAGATCTAGGGGCTGGAATTTTGTAATTTGTAAGGAAGTGCTAATAGTTTTTCTTTGAGAAAAGGCATTTTGTTGTTGGGTGATCTTACTTTTCATGAGTTGAAGAGGGCTTTGATGCCGGGAGGATGATGCTGGATCAAACAGCTGGGTTGTAATTCTCCCTTCTATTATTAATAAATTTCTTTGAGTTTTCCTCCCTATAATTGTGTATTTGTGAATGCCATTGTATGTTCAATGTATTTTTGATTCTACATTGGTTATGATATAATAGATTGAGATGCTTTGATGGTGTTTTGTTATTTTATCTCTATAGGTATTCATTGAGCAGGATAAGTAGGAGAAGAGGTGCAAGCTCTATCAAGGGAGAGAGAAATCAAGCAAGGAGTCAAGCGGAAGATCCAAGTTGGTCCCTTTTCTTCTCTCTTATCTGTCATACATAAAGGAGATTGCGAATTGCTTTGATTGTTTGTTTCTAGGATAGCTACCAATCCTAGTGGAACTAGCAGATTGAAAAGACACTAGTTTTCCCAGAAACAAAATGGTGACTCCACTGGGGATCGAATAGTTTGTTTGTTTGTTTTTTACTGTTTATTTTATAAACTATAGACGAAGCCTGAAGTTAGCCAGATAGCATTCAAACTTCTCTTGCTCTGCAATTGCAAAGTAGATGAATGCTGCTTCAGTCAATCTCCGGTTTAGTTTATGATTTGAACATTTGACTTACAAGCATTCTAGATGCCCTATTGGTAGCTCAATAACCTTCCAAGATCATACCCTCGTACTTTTCTCTTTACTGTCCATAATAGCTCAGCTTAACTCACTGAATTCAGCTGCAAATTTGAGCCAAAACCCACCTTAGTTGTGCTCCCTGGCCCATCGCACTGTCTGTCACTAGAAGCCAGTATACATCACACTTCCCAAGTGTAGCAGGTGAGATGCATCCCTATTTTTGTGAAGCACAGGTGTGATGACTGAGTAGCCCTATTTCTCTCCTTGAAATTTTGGTTTTTTGTCCTTTTTTTAAGCTCTGTTCAATTGTTTTGCTGCTTATGAACAATATCTCATTGTTGAAGCCTCCTTGTTTACATAGTTCAGCCTCCATTAATTAGGATTAGTAAATGTATTTATGTGTTTGTCCATCATTTGAAATCCTTTGTCAAAAAGTTTCTTAAATCGAACTGTCGTTTTGGTGCAAAAAAGTGTCGTAACTGTCATTTTGTATCAAAAGGAGAAGTGTCATTGAGTATTCCTTCGTTGGATAGTCGATTTAACTTTTTGTCATGTGCTTGATTTGATTTGTTGATATTTTGAAGTGTCGAAAGCATTCTCTATTCGAAATCGAAAAGTGTCATTTAGTCTTCCTTTCATTTTGAAGAGAAATTATTGAAATGTCGCTTTGAAGAAAATATTTCAGATCTATACTTAGTTTTCCTTTTTGGCATTTTTCACATTAAAGGGAACGAAAAAAAATACATGCATTTGCATTTGCATTTAGAATGTGTGCGAAAAATGATTTAGGAAAAGTGCATTTAGTGTGTGCTCTTTGCTCTTTGTTTGAAATAATTGTAATCTTCTTTCCTTAGTAGCTAGGATTTTCATTGCTAAAAATAAACAATGATTGTTTATCATTTTAGATTGCATATTTAGGAATTTTACATCTACATCACACGTTGAACCTTGAAGGCAAACTTCTAAGAAAGATCAACTCTAAAATAAATTTCAATGAACTTAACAATGCTTTGGAACTTAACGAAACACATCTAGAGGTCTAGGCTAGAGACATGTTCTGGCGTCATAAAATCTAGTAACTATCATTTTCATCGAAGGTTGGGTGATTCCTCCTCTTTGATACGACAAGTGCTAGCACAAACTTGTGCTCCCCGTACTGTCAAGTATATATTGGGAGACCACCATAGGCTTATATCCTTTATCCATAAGAAGTCGTGTCTACCGCCCTATCAATCACAACGCACTGAACACAACATTCGGGAAGATTGACTATTGTACATAGGTCCTTGGTAATTTTTATCACCAAGGTGTATTTTGTAGTTTTGTGATTGGTTTGGTAATCCCTCTATCTAGATCTCCAGAGTAGTCACTTTCGTTCCTTTTCGACTCCTTAGAAGAAAAGGTCCATCTGAGCACTTGTCACTTCAGGGTCATTAAAAATCGAAGGGGACTAGAGTCATCTTTAGCTTTTTCTCGACTATTAAAAATTGAAAAAGCAAAGTTGTGTCAAAGCTTTATTAAAATTTATTTAAATTCAGAATAACATCCCTATTCCTTCGTTGGTATTAGGTTGAGATAATGGAGTCCACCAATCAAGGAATCCATTTGGAGGGGGTTCCTAGTCCTTTTACATCTTGGGGAAATGTTTGTGCACCTCATATGGCCACTTTGTCCCTTCCAGGACTTATTATTGGCCTGCCAGTATGGCTATTCTCAACCTTTGTGGTTCAAAATAACGTGATTCCTCAGCAATCGAATCAACATCTAGTTGATGTTAAAATTGACCCCTCACCTTCTTCTTCATTTGTTTCTCCCTCCCCTTCTTCCTCTTCGCTTGGTGAAAGTAGTGATGCTAATAACCAAGTGACTAAGAAGAAGAAGAAAGGTAAGGAGAAGAAGAAAAAGCCAATTCAACAAGGGGGCAACCAACCAACCATAGGTTTGGATGCATCAGCTGGTGAAAATCCGCACACTAAATCTCCTAAATATCCTTGTGTAATTTGCAAAGGAAACCATTTTCATCAAGATTGTCTGTGCATTCCTTGGATCTTGAGAGAATGGTCCCCCTGTTCGCACCAACTAGTGTCATCAACCTCTGTTGATCATGTTGATAATACACCATCAACTAGTGATAGTGAAGTCCACGGATAGGAAAGGAAAGTCAAAGTTCCATGTGCGTTATGTGAAGGGAACCATATACTTCCCTGTTGTCCTTTTTTGGGTGAGGCCAAAAGAGTCTTGCATAACCGTCTTGCTTCACTGCAACGACTTCCACCTAGATACAACAAACTCTCCCGTAGTCTTTTACTAGTTGAAAATCTGACTGACTTAACTGAATTGTTGGTCGAAACACCTATCGTTGAAAAGGAATCTTCTGAGTCCACATCGGACCAAAGTCAACAAGTTGAAATGGCAGTCGACCTAGTTTTTCCTTCAGAAGATCCACCTTTAGATGATATCATTCCCAAAGAGAGTGAGAACGATATTGTTCAAATTCTTTTTGTCACTTCAGAGTCCGATGAACTTGGGGGCAATCTGCCCGTTCCTTCACAACAGGAAGAGAATTCCCTAGTTCCCACTACTCAAAGGGTTATTTCACCCATTTATCCGGTAGCCCCTCCAAGCAATCTAATCGCTTCCTATGATTGGAATCGACTAGCAAGATTTCGCCTTCCTTATAATGTACCATTCTGGATCATAGTACAAGTTTACAAAATGATCATGTCTGGTACTATCATAGATGAAGGGGCTTCAGTGAGTATCCTTTCCTCAACTGCTTGGAAAGCGCTTGGTCCACCATCGCTTATGCCTATTACACAGAATTTGTCAGGCTTTAATAAAGGAACCACTCGACTATTAGGGATCCTTCCCAAGTTACTGATAAATTTGAGAAGGAAAACCGTTCACTTGAACGTGATGGTTGTCCAAGGACCGTTAGATTACAATCTACTCCATAGACGTGATTATGTTTACAACATGGAAGCTATTGTTTCAAAACTCTTTCGAGTGATGTGTTTCCCGCATGAAATCAAAATTGTCACTGTTGACTAGCTTTCATTTCCTGGTTCAAACACAGCTTCAAGTCAAACATCATTCCTAAATGGTCCTTTTGCGTCAAGAATGTCTCTTCAACCTTCATTTCGTCCACCTAATTACTGCGAGTAGTCTGGTGAATGAAACAAAGCTTAGGGGGCATCCACCCTTGTCTATTTGGTGGACGAACCCAGCCGTAAAAATAAGTTTCCCTATGAGTTATTTGATTGGTCTCTAACATCTTTCACCTTCGTCTGTTCTGCAGATGAAGTGCAGGAAGTGTTTTGTTGAACCATTAACAGAAGATAATCCTACTTAACCACAGTAAGTTTCCAGATGGTTACCTGGAGACTCTCCTTTTCTTGATGCCTAGGGGAATGCAAACCTTTTTATGCAAGCAAAAAACGACCAATTTCATCTTTTAGTTTTTTAGCTTCTTTTAGCTTTTTAGTTTTAACTTCTTAGGTTAGGTGATTGGTATAATCCACCATTCACCATTGTCTACACTGCGGACAAGGAAAAGGAAGGGTTTTGTCTAAACTGCTGATAAAACCATCCTACCTAACCTCAGTAGTTCCTTAGCTCTTAGTGTTTTTCTAGCTTTGTAGTTTGGTCATTTCTAGCCTATATAAAATGGCTATGAGCAATGTTATCGTATGGTTCAAGCTCGTTAAAAAATAAACCTACCTCTGAGCTTATGTTCCCCCAGAATTCAAGCTCGTTAAAAAATGAACCCACCTTCAGTAAATAACCCTTGTGATCGCCATTATATCAGCCCTTTTGAACCTTGGTTGTGTTCTCTCCATCACTTCCATCTATTTTGCTAATCATACACTTCCACTTGATTGTTCACCATTTTGAGGAACAGCTACGACGAGTGGTCTTGTTAGCCACCCTCTTCACATCACCATGTTTCTAGAAGTTCCAAGATTACTTGGAACCAGTTGCTACCCCGAATACCACTCGTTCCTCAAAAAATGAGTCCACTTTAAACCCTTTTCAGACTCGTTAAATATGAAAAGATTGTCGAGCAATTGGCCTCTCCATCTCGCTAAAGTGATTGAAAGCACCATCCCTCTTGTGTATTTTAAACTTTTCAGACCTAAGGGATTATCTCATGAAAAATTTCGAGCGCTTGTCTTTTTCAGCTCGCTAAAGTGATCGGAAAAGTCATATCTTTTGTATTATTTTAATCTTTTTCGGACTTAAGGGATTATGCTACGAAAAAGAACTACTGGAGTTTTCTTTTCGTCCCTTTTCAAACTCTCTAAACATGAAAAGGATCGAGTTATCTTTGTCGTTAAACGTGTTAAAACAATAGAAAAAAACTTGTCTACCTAGACAAGAATGAGTTTCACTGCCACTATACTCGCTAAAACATAGCGACAGGTTTGCTCGAAGGGTAAATTATAGAACAAGCATATGTTATCCTCCTCAAGCTTGACAAAAATAAAGAGGTACTGTGTTGGGTCCCTATAATACTAGTGATTACCCCATTACTATTGTAGTTATACCCCTTATTTATATTGTTGTGCCCCTATTACCCCCATATTGTTATTTCTGTGCCCCATAGAATCCCTCTATTGTTATTTTTGTGGCTTTATATTATTATTGTTAGGTCGGCTGGATTACATGTTGACTCCTTAGACTCCTATATATAGAAAGGAGGTTTTGTCATTTGTATCATCCAAGAATTGTTCATTTATGTAATGTAAAGGAGGTTTCCCCCTCGAAGAGGCTGAATTCTAAGTCGTGGATCTCTCTTTTCTATCTTTTTGTGAGCTGGTTTCATAACATTTGGTATCAGAGCTTTGGATTCTAGGGTTTCGCTGCTCCAAATAGGTCATCATGGTATTTTCGCTATAACTTTTTTTCTGTAACGTTTCAGAAGTTGCAAAAACAAACCCATTTGAGAAGAATTGGCGCTGAACTTTGGGTCCGAATTTCAGAGCTTTTAGCGTGATATTTTCGGAGATATGATTTGAGGAATTTGGCCTTTTTGCAGACTCCTGAATTACATTCAAAACAGGTGACCTGGGGAAAATCGTCATAACTCTCTCTCTGAAGATCGGATTGAAATTTCGTAAAAAGGTACATAAAGAGGACGGACTGTAGTTTCTTGTGGGTGAGTTTCAGATTCAAAGGTTGAAACAGTGACTCGTGGCACGTCGTACAAGTTCGCTCTACTGAACCAGTCTAAAAGCAAGTCACTGTGGGAGATTTCGCATAACTCTTCCTTGGAGAATCCAATTTGGCTCAGACTTGTGGCATTGGAAAGAGGACGCAGAAGGCTACTACAGATAGAAATTTCAGAACTGGATGATCTGAAATTATAGATATACATCAGATTCCATATCAGGCTTCTATAAAGTGAAAAAAGGTGTGTAGTTTTTTTTTTAATTTTTGTGTAAGCTTGGTTTAACGGAATTCAAAGGGCATAGTAAAGCATTATTATCGGTAACTAATGCCCCAAGGAAAGAAAATTCAAACACCTAGTAAGGAACCTGAAAGCTCTAGCATGACTCATGAAGAAGAGGAAGAAGTGCTACATGATATATCAAAATTACAAGAACAAGTGCAACAAATGTCACGCTCACAAAAGCTAACAGAAGCTAAGATAAGTGGCGTGGAATCTAAGATAAATGGCATGGAATCTAAGGTAAATGGCGTGGAATCTAAGATAAAGGGCATGGAAGCTAAGATGGATGGCATGGAAGCTAAGGTGGATGGCATGGAAGCTAAGGTGAATGGCATGGACGCTAAAATTGATGGCATGGATGATAAGATGGATGAATTGAAGAAGTTGCTACAAGAAAGGGTCACTAATGGTGAAAAGGTAGTAAAGGAAACTCATGATGAGAACAAAAGAAATGTTAATCATGATTCCATAGACTCTAATGTTGGATCGAAGACTCACCATGTTCCAAAAATCGATATGAGGAAGTTTGATGGCAAGGATCCCGCCACATGGATATTACAGATGGAGCAATTCTTTGATCTCAATAATGTGCAAAACCCACAAAAGGTACGTACGGCAACTTTATATTTGGAACCAAATCAGTTTTTATGTGTTCATAGGGTCTTTAAAGGATAATATCCAACATGATGTGCGCCTTGGGAACCTGATTCATTAGAGAAGGCATTCAGATTAGCAAGAAAAATGGAAAGCAAAATTATGGCAACTAGGAAGCATACCATTCACAACTATAAAGACGGAAGTGTTGTTGCCCATAGTCTTCCACAACCTACAAGGTTGACACCACAACAATTGAAAGAAAAAAGAGCAAAAGGTCTTTGTTACAATTGTGATAGCAAATACACAAAAGGTCATAAGTGTGGTGAGAAGAAATTATTCTACATAGATTGTGAAGAGGAAGAAGAAAAGGAGCAAGAAAGGTCAAAAGAAGAGGATATATTCCAGGAACAAAGCCTAGATGAAGAACAAATAAATCCGACCATATCTTGTAATGCATTGGCGGGAATTACCACTCCTCAAACCATCAAGATAGAAGGACAAATCAAGAAAAAAAAAGTAATAGTGTTGATTGATTCAGGAAGCACCCACAATTTTATTCATTGTAGGGTAGCAAAAGAATTGAATTGCTTCCTATATCCAGCACCAGAGTGTCAAGTGATGATTGCAAATGGAGGAACAATAAAGTGCTCTGGAAAGTGCCATAATATCAAGCTATCCATGGGAGAATATGTATTGACTAGCCCAATGCTTTCCATTCCAATGGGAGGTGCGGATGTTGTACTAGGAGTCCAATGGCTACAATCCTTGGGTACAATAGCTTTTAATTTTGAAGAACTTTTCATCAAATTTTCTTCGGAAGGAAAGGAAGTTGAATTAAGGGGTATTGCAGGGAAACCAGGAAAGATAATCAGCTCTCATGGTATGACAAAGCTTCTAAGAAAGGAGCAAAGAGGTGTAATTGCACAATTATGCTCGTTAGATGTTTCCACATTGGAATCATCTATTTCTCCAGATCTCCAAAAAGTCTTGGACAATCATTCCAAGGTATTTGAGACTCCCAAGGGTCTCCCACCTATGCGTGATCATGATCATGCTATTCATCTGATTCCAGGAAGTGTTCCTCCAAACATCAGGCCGTACAGATATCCCTATGTCCAAAAAAGTGAAATTGAACGTATGGTTGCAGAAATGCTAGAGGCTGGTATAATTCAACCAAGTCAAAGTTCTTTCTCAGCTCCAGTAGTATTGGTGCACAAGAAGGATGGATCATGGCGCATGTGTCCAGATTATAGGGAGCTCAACAAGCTCACTATTAAAGATAAGTTCCCCATTCCTGTTATTGATGAATTACTAGATGAATTGCATGGATCAATTTACTTCACCAAGTTGGATCTTCGTTCAGGATATCATCAAATCAGAATGAAGATTGAAGACATTCCAAAAACGACATTTAGAACTCATGAGGGTCATTATGAATTTTTGGTCATGCCTTTTGGCCTTACCAATGCACCTTCAACATTTCAAGGTTTGATGAATTCAATTTTCAAACCATTCCTTAGAAAATTTGTGTTAGTATTTTTTGATGATATACTAATCTACAACAAGTCTTGGAAGGATCATGTTGAACATGTTGACAGGGTGCTACAACTATTGGAGGAGAAACAATTATATGCAAAAAGATCCAAATGTTTCTTTGGAGTCCAGGAGGTGGAATATTTGGGTCATATTGTATCTCATGAAGGAGTTAAGGTAGACCCTAGCAAAATTAAAGCCATTAAGGAATGGAAAATCCCCACATCCATAAAGCATCTGCGAGGATTTCTTGGGTTGACAGGGTATTATCGCAAGTTTGTTAAGAATTATGGGAGAATAGCAGCACCTCTAACAACATTATTGAAGAAAGATTCATTTTCATGGACTCCGGAAGCAACAAAGGCCTTTGAAAATCTTAAAGAGGCAATGTGCCAAGCACCGGTCTTAGCTACACCGGACTTCACAAAAACCTTTATTGTGGAATGT
This sequence comes from Pinus tabuliformis, assembly GCA_031772625.1. Classification (NCBI taxonomy): domain Eukaryota; kingdom Viridiplantae; phylum Streptophyta; class Pinopsida; order Pinales; family Pinaceae; genus Pinus; species Pinus tabuliformis. The sequence goes on along the minus strand of CM062808.1, from coordinate 382,306,585 downwards.
GATGCTTCAGGAAATGGAATTGGTGCTGTTCTAATGCAAGATGAAAGACCCATTGCTTTTGAAAGTCGTCCAATCAAGGGAAAGTTTTTAAGCAAAGCTATTTATGAGAAGGAAATGTTGGCAATACTCCATGCACTTAAGAAATGGCGACCCTACCTAATGGGAAGACACTTCAAGGTAAAAACGGATCATGATAGCCTTAAATACTTTTTAGAACAAAGATTATCTTCTGAAGAGCAACAAAAGTGGGTCACAAAGATGTTGGGTTATGACTTTGAAATCATCTACAAAAAAGGGAAGCAAAATGTGGTGGCAGATGCACTCTCAAGAAAGGATGAGGATGTGGAAGCATTGTTGTGTGCCATTTCTATTATCCAACCAGATTGGATAAACGAAGCAAGGGAGGAATGGAAGAATGACGAAGAAGTGTGGGCACTTATTCGAAAGATACAACAAGATTCCAGTACTTCTGATACATTTAGCTGGAAAAATGATTCGTTATGGTACAAAGATCGCTTATACCTCTGTAAGAATTCCCAGCTAAAACAAAAGATTCTTATGGAATTGCACACTTCTCCCTTAGGAGGGCACTCAGGATTTTTAAAAACTTACCACAGGGTTAAGAAGGAATTTTTTTGGGATGGCCTTAAATCAGATATTCAAAAGTTTGTGGCAGAATGTTTGGTTTTCCAGCAAAATAAAGTTGAAACAATTAAGACACCGGGTCTATTACAACCTTTATCCATTCCAAGCCAACGTTGGGAGGAGGTTTCAATGGATTTTATCACAGGTTTACCCAAGTCTGAGGGAAAGAGTGTCATCATGGTGGTAGTTGACAGACTTACCAAGTATGCACACTTTTGTGCATTATCACATCCATTTAAAGCCAGTACAGTTTCTACTGCATTTATGGAAACAGTTCAAAAGCTACATGGAAACCCAAAGATTATTGTAAGTGACAGAGATCCCATTTTCACTGGAAATTTTTGGACAGAATTATTTTCTTGTCTTGGTACTCAGTTAGCTCATAGCTCATCTTATCATCCTCAATCTGATGGGCAAACTGAGATAGTAAACAAATGTTTGGAAGGATATCTTCGTTGCTTTGTATCTGATAAACAGACACAATGGGTCAAATGGTTGCCTCTGGCTGAATGGTGGTATAACACTTCCTTCCATACAGCAACAAAAATGACCCCATTTATGGCACTTTATGGGTATCAACCACCATCCATCACATCATATTTAAGAGAAAATTCTAAGGTTCAGGCAGTGGAACATCACATCGAACATCAACAACAAGTCCTCCAACTCTTAAAGGATAACCTCGTGTTGGCACAAAATAGAATGAAACAACAGGCAGATCAACATCGCAGTGAAAGAAGTTTTGATGTAGGTGATTGGGTATTCCTACGGCTACAACCATATAAGCAAATGTCCCTAAAGCAAGCTAAGAAGGATAATAAATTATCACCAAAGTATTATGGTCCATACAAGGTGTTGCAAAAGATTGGTACTATGGCATACAAATTGGAGCTTCCTGCAGCTTCTCGATTGCACCCAGTTTTCCATGTTTCATGTTTAAAGAAGGTTATAGGTGACAAGCTCCCAATTCAAACAATATTGCCAGAACTTGATGAGGAAGGAAAAATTATATTGGAACCAGAAGCAGTCACAGAAACAAGAACTCGACAGCTACGAAATCGATCAATTTCAGAGTATCTTATCAAGTGGAAGAACTTATCCGCTGAAGATTCCACATGGGAGGATGAGAATTTTATGCAGAAGTATCTAGAACTACTCAAGCGTTGAGGACAACACTTTTTTGAAGGAGAGGGGCATGTTGGGTCCCTATAATACTAGTGATTACCCCATTACTATTGTAGTTATACCCCTTATTTATATTGTTGTGCCCCTATTACCCCCATATTGTTATTTCTGTGCCCCATAGAATCCCTCTATTGTTATTTTTGTGGCTTTATATTATTATTGTTAGGTCGGCTGGATTATATGTTGACTCCTTAGACTCCTATATATAGAAAGGAGGTTTTGTCATTTGTATCATCCAAGAATTGTTCATTTATGTAATGTAAAGGAGGTTGCCCCCTCGAAGAGGCTGAATTCTAAGTCGTGGATCTCTCTTTTCTATCTTTTTGTGAGCTGGTTTCATAACATACTGGTCAGTAATGACTGGGGAAAAAAGGGAAGAAAACTTGAAGAATTTTATGGTAGCAGGTTGCTCTTGAACATGACACTTTCACTCCATCACCATGATTGAGTCGGGTTGGGTTATTCCATTCACCGGCCATATCACCATTGGTCTTCCATACCATCCATCTTTTGGGGTTAACGCTACCAATCCATCTTAGTGTCACTGATATGTTCAAGAGAAGTCATTCAGAGAATTCACCATCTAGTTAATGCCTCTTCCACTACAATACCTTCACCCTCCATTTTTCATGACCGCCATTCCTGAACCTTATATCATCAAATCGTTTTCACCTCCAGAAAATCATTTGCTTCGTTTCGTGTCATAGATGTGGAATGCATTAAGGCTCTCCTATGACGGGTCACTTCTTGTCAAAATTAGCTCAATATCCAAGAAGTTGACTTAGAAACAACCCTTTCAATACGTTGAAGCTTGCATGCCTCAATGGCAAGTTTCTCACTTCCGGCGACAGGTTTACATTAATGGCCTTCGACTGAAAGATTTTGCGTGGTGTTCAACATCGGATCATATATTCACACCATGTGAATTGTACTATAGTACCTTGAGGGTCATTATCATTATCGGTGATTCCTCTCACACCTGTTAATAGCTTACATTATTGGATGGTAATTAGGCAATGTCTTTCCATGTTCGACTTTAGGACATCTTTTCACATGGATCAACTTGTACACCGGGCAAAGATTGAACGAGTTTGAAGACCTCGGATCTAGTTTCATCCATCCGGGCTGCAATATATTCAGGGATATAAAGACATCAAATGTACACAGAAGTTGCACAAATAGTCATCTAAGCCAGGGACGATGACTCTTCATATGAAGAATCACCAGTCTGCAACTGCAGATGATTATCTGTCCTATGTACACAAAAATGAATTTATAAAGCTGAGCATGGGAATGCCCACCTCAGCTAGATCATGAAAATAATATGATGATGATGTATTGCATTGTATCTTCTATAGGTCACCTTCCAGTTCGAATACCTCGGATCCTCATGATAAATCATTTCACCCGACATAAAAATATTTACGACTTCATGCTTTAGGGGGCAACTATTATAGAAATATTTTGGCACTGCAACCCCAATCTTATATGTCAATAAACCAAGGGCTCTTTAACCCCCTAAAAGTGTTGTTTCATACCCTAAAGGATCATGGTCAACTGATTACATCATTCCCCAAAAGTTCCACCTGAAAAACCACTCAGAAAGGGCCAAAACTGGACCATACTGACTACTCCACTGCCAAGGTGCAATGCATACTGACTTCTACACTAGCCAGGTGTGATGCATACTAAAGAGGCCTTTTGTGGGGTGCAATGAGCAAGGATGGATAAATGTTCGAGACAGTTTGCTAAGTGGATGCTCATGGAATCTTCAAGAAACTTCTCCTATGACACTTGCCTCTTTGAATTCGCCCAGGCATGAGTAAGAGATCCAAGAAATCTCCAAGTGGAACCAAGAGAAAAAAGTGGAATGAAACTAATCAAAAACCCAAAGATGACTCACACCCTTGCAGACATCTATAAATGGATCCCTCATCTGAGAGATCTAGGGGCTGGAATTTTGTAATTTGTAAGGAAGTGCTGATAGTTTGTCTTTGAGAAAAGGCATTTTATTGTTGGGTGATCTTGCTTTTCATGAGGTGAAGAGGGCTTTGATGCTGGGAGGATGATGCTGGATTAGATAGCTGGGTTGTAATTCTCCCTTCTATTATCAATAGATTTCTTTGAGTTTTCCTCCATACAATCGTGTATTTGTGAATGTTGTTATTTGTGAATGACATTGTATGTTCAATGTATTTCTGATTCTTCATTGGTTATGATATAATAGATCGAGATGCTTTGATGGTGTTTTGTTATTTTGTCTCTACAGGTACTCACTGAGCAGGATAAGTAGGAGAAGAGGTGCAAGCTCTATCAAGGGACAGAAAAATCAAGCAAGGAGTCAAGCGGAAGATCCAAGTTGGTCCCTTTGCTTCTCTCTTATCTATCATACATAAAGGAAATCGTAAATTGCTTTGATTGTTCGTTTCTAGGATAGCTACCAATCCTAGTGGGACTAGTAGATCAAAAAGACACTAGTTTTCTCAGAAACACCTTAATCCACAGTCTGATCTAGGGATCACTAGGCCCCACACCGAGACCCACTCTCCAAGATTTATCATACATCCCATCTTGGGACTATTAGGCCCAATGGACAGAAATCCACATCTTGGATTTACCGTATATCCTCCATTCACTAACAAGGATTCCTAGGCCCACCAAGGCACACAATCTTTGCTTTACCACAACCCACAAAATGATTGAAGGGTTACTAGGCCAGTGGGTTTACCATGATCCACAGTTTGGTTTAGAGACCACTAGGCCATGTGTTTTTCGTTTCGGAGATCCACCTCACCTATATTTGAATCCATCTGGAAATATAGCTCAACCAAAGTATGAGAAGGCTATCTAGAAATGGAAATGCTAGGCTAAAGACATTGTCACACGTGGAAAAACCCATGCCATGACTAAAAAGAACCACATGCAATACCATGCATGCGATATCTAGCAAGGAAATCACACATGCAAATCAATGCCTACTGTTAACACCCAGGTTGTTCCCTATGACTCCCAAGGGAATACGGCCGGGGTAACCACTAACCAGTCTTTGGATCACTGTTTCTAGCCTAACAGTGATCAGAGAGGGCTCTCTCTTTATGATATGTAGCTGTTTGTTGTAGGTTTTAGGCTAGCTATTATGCACTGTGTTTGTTTGTGTTTGGTTGGTGAAAATTCCTTTTAGGTTCTGGTGAAGTAGTTTTCTGAGAAGTTGAGTACCATTGGGCAATGGAGTCTGCAGCCGTATGTATTTGAAGTTTTGGGATGAAAGATGGGACTTACAGGGCCACTTGGGTGTTTAATAAGACTGATTTTGGTTAAAAGACTGGAAACAACTAGCATGAACAGTGAAAGCATTAAAGAATTTTCACTATTTACTTATATGTTCCCAACAGATAGATTTAAGAGGAGAAAACAGATGTCTTAGGGGCAGAGTTGAATCCCTGAGAATGACTGTTATAATAAATACACAGTTCTGAATTGCAGCATTTAAAAATTACAATTCTGTTACTGTATAAGAGGAAAACATTTATAGTAGCTCAGTTTGAGTCCAGGGTAAACATGTTTAAATCCTGGTACTAATCATTCACCTTGCTATCAAGTGTAAACATAAGAACAGTAAAGAGAACAAAAGACTCAAAGCAGACACGACAAAGAGATTTGAGAATACTTATAGTCTTATGCAACACCCATGGAATCCTGTAACATGCATCCTTCACCACAAGACATCAGATAACACTCAGCCTTGGAAATTCCATGCTTTCTTTGTATTAGTTTCTCTGAAAAATTACAATCATCCAGAGCTCTTCTAGGAGAAAATAAATATCGACCAACCAACCAACCCTTTTCACTGCTGTGAAGGGTGAATATATACTAGTCATTTTTTACAAAATATCTGAGTCCTCGGTTATCTCAGATTTACTTCTTTACCAACTATCTAAGATATTATGGGCAGAATTTAATACAGCATTTAATACATAGTATAGGCATTTTAATGCTCTGTCAGAAGATATTTCAGATTACTGGGAATAGCTAAGTCGGTCTGAATATTTGGAGTTAATGCATGGAGAACCCGACTGTAGGCTGGTACACTGTATCTCGGACCTGTCCATTATGACTTTGACTGCTGCAGGTGGTGAGTCATTGGTCTGGCTGAGTTGGCTCAGCCTCTGTCCTTTCCTGTGGGTATTAATTCCCAAAATTGTCGCTGTATGTACCTGTTTCTTTCCTTCTGCGCTATTGGTTCTGTCCTGTCAAAATTGTCTGAGTCAAATGCCTCCAGACATCCTGTGTGGGCAGTTGATGTGCCAAAATTGCCCCTAGAGTTTCATCTGCCTCTGTGAACTTAAAGAAATTGGGAGGTGTATCAAACAGGTGATCTATCTCATTCATGAGAAAAAACAGGTTCTCCACTCTATCATACATCATTTGTCCCGTGGCTGGCCCTGTGTCCTTTGAACTGCTGGGAGCTTTTGCAATCTCTGCCACAGCATGGGCATCAATTCTCTTATTATAGTTGTCCAAAGTGAGCAGTCTACCCACACTGCTCAAAATGTTGGGGAGGCCTCTGTTCTGCAGTGTTACAAACTTCTCCAGGAACCTGTTGATTTCTGTCTGCATATCTTGTGTCCTTCTTTCCAAGGTTCCAATCAAGTTTCTCAGAGTAACAACTCTCTTGGCTATGGCAATTGTTTCTGTTCTGTTGTTGATTCCCATGGTGGCCAATTGAGTGCTGGTCTTGTAATTCAGGATATTGATCATCCTGGTAGCTGCTTCTGGCATGTGCCCAAGGCTTGCCCTTGCTCTTTGTATCTCTTTGTTAGCTTTGGTGATGAGCACCATTTGTTCATCCATGGTTTCAATGTATTGCCACTGTTTGGCAATGGATCTCCCAATGTTGCTCCATAACACTGCTTTCATGTCAGCTGTCACCCTTTCCAGTGCAAGCTCCTTTTCCAGCTCAGCAATCCTTCTCTTAAGGGTTTTCACCTCCCTTTCCTTGACTGCCTCATTTTGTTTGCTTTTATCAAATCTCTCATGAACATTAGCCAAGTTCTGTTTGAGCTCATCCAGCTCTTTCATTTGAGCTTCCATAGCTCGGATCTCTGCTTGTAGCTTCTGCATATCTAGGGTAGCAGCTTGCTCTGATGTTGTTGTGGGGGCTGTGGATGATGCTGTAGCTCCTGTTTGCTGAGGAGGAGGAGTGATGATCGGAGGTGTTTCCTCGAGATTTATTATTATTGGAGGAGGCTGGGAGGATTGACCTTCCCCTTTCTGCTTCATGGCTTCTTGTAGTGCTGCCTTTGCAGCTTCAGTTTGCCCTAGCTGGTCTTGAGTCCTAACCAGCTCCTTGTATAAGGATACCAGCAAGTCTGTGGTATCTTTTTCTTGCCTTTGCTGGGCAACTTCATCTGTTTGTGGATGGATGGTGGCCGGGAGCTTGATTTTCTTTCTTAGGGCTGCCATGTCAGCATCCCTTATTTTCAGCAGTTCTTGGATGCCCTTGACATCCTTGGGATCATGTCCAATCTCTATGATTACCTCCTCCAAGGATTTGATTCTGTTGTCCTTGGCCTGTGAGGATGCTCTTTCCAATTCCAGCTGGGATGATGTATTGTCTAGGCTGCTCTTTAACTTGTAATTTTCCAGTGTCTCATCTGCCAGGGAGGCATACACCATTTCACCCGTTTGCTTGTGTAACTCTACCTTATCCATGGGGTGAATATCTTTAGCCAGAACCTCCATATTTGTTCTCAAATAGTCTGAGGTGGACTGAGGATGTAGAGTTGTGGGCATAAAATGGCTGATTATCATTTTGCCCTCACTTACATCAAAAGCAGACATTAGTCTCTGCTGGTTGCTGGGGGCTAGTTTTAACAGATGATCATAAAGTTGCACTTTTATGGGATCACTCCTTCTTTTGATTTCTATGAACTGTTGCTTTATGCTTGAGTGCCCCCCTCTATGCTGGCCAGAAGAGCTGACCTCTCCTCCCATTGTCATATCTGGTCCTCTTTGAGATGAGCTGGCCGAGAGTTCTCCACTGGGTGGGCCCATGCCCATGGCCTGCCTTACTGCCATGTCCTCCTCTTGGGAGTCATTCAATCTTTGCCTCTTTTCTCCTCTGATAAAGGATGAAGTCTGGGGAGTCTCCCTTTCTCTCTTTCTGGTCAAGTCCTCCTTCTGAGGTGTTTGGAGGACTGAGCTGTCCACATTGATGTCTGTTCTCGGAGGCAACTCTGTTTGGGGCTGCTGTTCTGTAGAATCAGGCAAATCTGTCTCCTTACTTTGCTGTAATGGCTGCTGCCCACTAGTTTGTGGTTTCTCTTGTTGCTGCCCCAATGCCTGTGCTTCCATTTCTTCTTGCTGCTGTGACAAAGTGTCAACCTGCTCTTCTGTTAATGTAGGTGGTTGTTCCACCTGTTTGCCTTTGTCCTTGCTTGCTGATTGGGTTGTCTGTTTGGCAGTTTGCTGTTGTGTTGCTGGTGTTGTGGTGGCTGTCCCAATTCGCCTCCTGTAGGAAGTAGGCACCTGTCCACAAGTTTCCAAGTCAGCTTGTTTTTGGACATTTCTAGCCTCTTGCTCAAGTATTTCTTCACTAGTCATTTGCTCTATTAATGTGCCCTCTTCCCAGTCTGGTGCATTTGCATATTTCTCAATTTCAGGTAGTCTTGCATGTGCATAGTTGCCTAACTTATACCTGATCCTCCTGAGAGAAATAGAGTGGTTAGGGTCATATGGAATCCACTCAAAACTGGTTTTCAATTGGAGTCCTTCCAGGATCCTGTCTGCCTCTTTCCAGCCTTCTTCCTTTCTGTTGTATAAGAAAGGACCTAGCTGATTTCTCACTTTCAACTGTGATTTCTTGTTTTTACTCTGAAAGTGTAGGTAATCTGAGTTCCCAAATTGCCTGAAGTATTCTAAGGCAAACAGTCTCATGGGAACGTACCTCGGCAGTCTAAATGGATTTAATTCACATCCATACACCCTAATGACTGTGTGATTCTGGTAGAAGTACCAGTTGCCAATGTTGTAAAGCTTGTTCAAATGAAGAATTCTCTTCATCTCCTCTGTCAGTCTAGGAGGAGGGGCACCTTGCAGCACTGTCAGGGCTGGATGGACAAATAAGTCAATAAACTCACAGTATGTATAAGGTGATACTGAGGTACGATGGAACACTGGGGTCCAAAAGACAACTGATCTTGGGGTTCCTTGGGCGTTGAGTGGCCTCAAAGGGACAGAGAAGGTAGCTGGCTGGTTGAACAAGAACAGATGGTATATGTAGGAGGTGTATTTGAACAGCCTCTCCCTCTTCAAGTTCATGAACTGGTCATGAATCTTCTCAGCTATATAAGTAGCATAATCATAGTGGATAGCTGGAGGCTTACCAGGGGCAAATATGGACAGCATTGCCAATATGCACTCATCTACATCTTCCAGTCCTCTGAATCCTAGGACATAGCTAATCAAGTCCACCATCATCTTGCCCAACTCATTCAGGTATTGGTAACCAATGGGAGGGGTTCTGACTGCTTCAGAGCTAGGTGCAACAAATAGCTGGTTGATCTTCACAATCTGGTCATTAGGCAGGCTGCTCCCTCTCCTTATCAAATCTTGCATGGAAAGAGGGGTCAGTTTTTTGGCTGTATGGAAATGCAGCATCTGATTTATACTCTCTGGAGTAATCTGAAACAGGACCAGGCCTGTGGGGCTAATGACTGCCCTTTGGGTGGGGTCATAGCACTCTTGGCAACTGTATATGAGTTCTGGCATTGGATTGACTTGGGGAAGGTTATATATGGGCAAGTTTGATTCCCAAATCCCCAGGATATCTGCTCCACTCATGTGCTGGGCTCTCAGTTCATTAATCATTAGGATATTATACTTAGTTCCCATAGGGAACCAGTCTGACATCTGGTAATCCATGTCTCCCAGGGCTTGCCATGCTAATTCTTGGTGGGGGGCATTGATAGGCTTAATATTGAGAGCAATGGGAGTCTCCATAGCTTGTGAAAGGATAAACAGTTGCAATTGGACAATTGAGTGGCAAAACAGACTGCAGATTGCCCTCTGTGGTAAAACTTGATTTTCTGAACTGTCAGAAGGGAATTTACCAGCTAGAAATTGAAATACTGCTGGTAATTGGTTACAGAGGCTCTTTTTGGTGTTCAGTTTTGGCTCCTGGTAGTATTTCAGAGGTGTTCAGAGGGGCATTGACCGAGAACACGGAGGACGAGGGGTTTTCAACTGAATTGCGGTTTGTTAGCACTCTGCAGGGAAGTTTGGGACTTCACAGGGACAATGGTGGAGGTATAATTTGGTTCCAGCGGTGAAAAATTTGTTTTACGGTCCTATTGTGCCTGTGAGTAGCTTAGAGAAGAATGCAGGTCGTATGGAGGGCAGAGCAGGGTAAATACCTGTAATTCGACGTGCAGAGGTCGTGGTTAGGTGTGGCGCAGGTACTGGAGCGGTCGCCTTGGTCGAATTTCACAGGTTGGCGAAAATTCGGGCAGCAACGGTTAAGCAGAGCATTCAGCAGACACAACAGTAAAATGACGAAAAACACGGGTAAAATTGGTAAATATGGGTTTTTTACCAACTTGGCGCTTTTTTATGATGACGTCAGCATGACGTCATTGGTGGGTCATGGTGACGTGACGTCGGCTGACGTCATCGGGGAGGACGTGGCAGCAGACGACTGGTCAACGGGGCGGTGAGGTGGCAGCCCAGTCAGCAGTGAGGTGGACCAATAAGAAAGGCGGGTACGAGCGGAGAAAGACGTGGCGCTGGGTCAGCGGCGAACCGGTGGTGGTCAAACCGTAGCGGTCACGGTTATAGCCTTAACCGCCGCGGTTTCTCGGGGCGGTTTGAGTACGGCGCGGAGGGTGTCAGACGGAGCTCCGAGATGGGTGAGCGCTTGACGCGTGGCGGAAGGATGACAAGGCGCAACGTCATCTTCTCGGGACATAACGTGCGGCCATCGGATGTGCCCCGATATTGATGAGGACCGTCGGATCTGATGGGCTGGATCCGACGGCTGACGGAGGAGGAAGGTGTACGTTCGATAATATGGGCGGAAAATATTAGAATTTATGGGTTTTGTATGGTTTTTTCAAATGTTTTTTATTCAAATCACCTGCGCTCGCATTTGGGAGTGTGCCGAAGGCGGATTTTGATTTTTGTAAGGTTTGCACAGGATTTTATAGGCCAAAGGGGTTTGGAGAGGGGTTTTACCAATGCAGAGGTGATTTGAGGGTAAATTGACTTGCAGCAAAGGGGAAAGGGGTGGAATAGGTTCACCAAAGTGGCCAGATGCCATTATGGTCCCTTTTTGAAGAATGCTCGGCTATTATGCCTAGGGGAGGGAATATACATAAGATTTGGGGCTTTATACACCTTAGTGTTAGTATTATTAGGGGTAGGGGTAAAATAGGGGAGCTAAATAGTAGAATTAGGAGTTAGTATAAGTGAAGGTGGGGGGTTTAGAAAGGGGGTGTTAGTGATGGAGTAGAGGGGGGAAAAGAGAAGTTAGTGATGCTCTTTGCTGTGAGTCCATGGAATTCACCACCTTGTTTGCTGATATATCTATTGCCTTGGCAAAACATCTTGTGACAACTGTGTAATGGTGAACATATCCCTTCTGCAACCACAACTGCCTACCCAACTATTTCACCTAACATTTTTTGTTTCTTCTTGGAGGGGCACTTAGACTTGCAACCCTCAATTGCCTTTTCTTTTCTTTGGCTTTTTCCTTTTTTATCTATCTACTTCTACCCTTATCTCCTCCAAGGTCCCAGATTAGACTTTTGGGAACCTTTGTTTCTCTACCTGAACTACTTGTCTGCCAAGATTAGGCTGTTTGGACAGACTTCTTCATCTATTCTACAACTCAAAATTGAAACATGGCATGATCCAGTTTAGACTGTTGAATCATCCACAAAATGAAATAAGGTCCTCCATATCTGAAGTAATTTCCCACACCTCTGATTACCTGGAAATATGTGATCTTTGTGCTAACAATGCAGAGCATATTTGGAAATTTAATAATCAATCATGAAATATGAAACCTATTACTATAGGCATCCAACAGTGGCTCCACATGGGGATGGTTTTTCTTTTGAAAGACCAAGAACAGCAGGTCAGATTGCCTTGTTCCTTGGATGTCCATCTTGATCTTTGAGATCTTATGCATGTAACCTGTCAAAATGGTGTGTTTCTTTTTTGGAGAACCTCTGATATTATCTGCCTGTTGCTGCTAGTTGCAGCACTTGGGAAAACCTCTTTATACAATGTAAATCAAAAGAGAATATATACAATTGCATATATACAATGAACCTTCGGAATCCTCATCATATTGAACCATCATAATAGTGCTTCAGCATCCTGCCATTGACAGGACCTTCATCTAGTTCAGTCACAGTCAAGCTTTTAAGGAAATAAGTGTTATTACCTTGTACTGCTTGGATGGCAAATGGTCCTTTCCATAAAGAATCAAACTTCCCATGTTTCCCTTTGTCCTCTCTTCTTGCATCCCACTTTAGAACTTTGTCTCCTAGATTGAAGTCTTCTGCTTTGGTTCTTCTGTCAAAGGCCTTTTTCAGTTTCTCTTGTAGTATCTGCACTCTGTTGAAGACTTGTTCTCTGGTCTGCTGTAAACAGATTATCTGGTTGATCCTTCTTTGCATGTCATTTGGCTCTGCTTGACTTTCTTGTAGAAGTTTCATAACTGGCACCCCTAGTGATGAGGGAAACCTGGCCTCTAATCCGTAGACTAACTCATATGGGCTGGTCCCAATTGATCTTTTGGTGGTTAATCTGTCTGCCCATAAAGCATTTACTATTTTCTTGTGCCAGTTCTTTTTGTTCTCTTCCAGCACTTTCTTAATGATGTTTATCAGGCTTTTGTTTGATGATTCAGCAAGACCATTTCCCTGAGGATAGTAAGCTGTAGAATGGCCTAAAGTGATATGAAATTTATGGCAAAAATTTATCATTTTCTTGGATTTGAAGGCAGCAGCATTGTCTGTTATTATCTTGTCTGGGCAGCCAAATCTGGCCAGTATATTGTTCTCTAAGAATTGAATGATCACTGAGTCATTTGCTTGTCTGCATGGGGCAGCTTCAATCCACTTGGTAAAGTAGTCTGTTGCTGTTAGAATCCATCTGTGTTGTCCTGAAGATGAGGGGTGAATTTCTCCAATGAAATCCAAGCCCCATTGTTGAAAAGGTCTCTCTGTTGCAATGGGCCTCAAAGGAAGTGGCAGCAGCTGTCTTTTGCCTTCAAACAGTTGGCACTTGTGGCATGATGTTGTGAATTTCTTCATATCTGAGAACATAATGGGCCAGTAATAACCAGCCCTTAATATCTTGTCCACAGTGGATTTCCAGTACAGATGTCCACCACAGTCTCCAGCATGGAATTCTTGCATAATTTTATCAGTTTCATTCTCAAGAAGACAGTGCAGCAAAATACCTTCATGGTTTTTCCAAAGCAGATTCTCATCTAACACACAGAATTTAGATGTTTTCATTTTTAGGAACCTAGACTTAGTTCTGGACAGTCCTGGGGGAGCACACAGGTTTTGTAACACATAACAGATATCAGAGTACCATGGAGATTGTTCAAAGGCTATATTGATCTTTGGAGTCGCCAGCTCTGTTTCACTGTCCAGTTGGTTGATATCTAAGGCTTGGAAATTTGATTCTGTCATTAACTTAGCCAAACCTTGCCCTTTTATCAACTTTGTAGGCTTTATTTCAATGTCAAATTCGAGTATGTTTGCAATCCATTTTCCTCTTCTACCCTCTAAGTTTTCTTGGGTGAGAATGTCTTTGACAATAGGACTTGGTACATAAGCCACAACATGAGAGTAAAGGATATAGATCCTAAAATCTTTGATAGCTTTGATTAATGCATAGGCTTGTTTTTCCATTATTTGGTACTTCAAAGGAGCATCTCTAAGAGCTCTGCTGAAGAAGGCAATGGGCTTTTCATTCCCTTGATCGTCTTTCTGCAATAAAACAGCAGCGATAGTATGTTGGGAGGCAAAGGAGAAAATGATAAAATCTCTGTCAAACTGAGGGTTAGTTAGTACCGGGGTTTGGGTTAAAGCCAGTTTTATGCTTTCAAAGGCTTGCTTTGCTTCCACAGTCCACTTAACCTTTGAATCTTTCTTTAGCATATTGTTTAGTAGTCTGATCAATTCTGCTAAATTTGGGATGAACCTTCTTAAAAAATTGAGTTTTCCTAAGAATCCTTGCAACTCTTTGACATTCCTAGGGTGAGGCATTTGTAGGATCGCTTGTATCCTTTCTGGATCAATTCTTATACCATCCTTTGAAATGATGTGTCCTAAAAGTTTCCCTTCTTCCAAACCAAATAAAGACTTCTTGGGGTTCAAAGAAATGCCATATTTTCTGCATGTTATGAAAATCTGTCTTAAATGTTTCAAATGTTCTTGGTCAGATTTTGAGAAGGGTGTAAGATCATCTAAGTAAATGACCAAGAAGTCATGAATTTCTTTTGCAAAAGCAATGTCCATTGCTCTTTGAAATGTCGCCCCTGCATTTTTCAGACCAAATGGCATTTTCACATACTTGAAAGTACCCCATGGGGTAGTAAATGCAGTCTTGTCTTGATCATCAGGGTGTACCAGGATTTGATTGAAACCTGAGAAGCCATCCAACAGTGATATTCTTGAGGCTCCTACTACTCTTTGAAGAATATGGTCCATTTTGGGTAAGGGATAGTTGTCTTTGAGTGACACTAGGTTCAAATTCCTTAAGTCTACACAGAGTCTAATCTCACCAGTTTTCTTTCTTGTAGGGACCAAATTTGAAATCCAGTCAGAGAACCTGATTGGTGCTATGATCCCAGCTTTGAACATTTTTTGTAATTCCTTTTCAATGGACGGAAGAAGCACAGGATTGATTCTTCTCAATTTCTGTTTGAATGGTTTTTGATTAGGCTTGAGGGGAATGGTGTGCTGTATAACAGAGGTATCATAAGACTTCAAGTCTTGATAACCCCAGGCAAAGACATCTTGGAATTCTTTAAAGAGATCAACATATTTGGGCTTTTGATCGGGGGGCAAAGAGGCGGACAGCTTGACTATCTTAGGCTTTTCCATAGTGCCAATATTACATTCTTCAACTCTTGCATCTAATGGCTGCATCTTTGGTTTCCTGGGGACATCATTTGAGTCAAAAATGTCCTCTAGTGGGGTAAGGCCTGCTGGGAGGAAGTTGTCTTTGAGTTGTATGATTTCATCTTCAGCACTGCCCAGCTCTTCACAATCAATTTGGTGAATTTGCTGAATGTTTTCTTTGTTGAAAATGGTTGGACTGAGTAGTTGTTTTGCTGTCCTAGGTGACATTGGGTGAGCAGACTGTTGAAACTGTAATTGTGATTGACTTGCTCCATCAGTAATTTGAGATTGACTTGCTGTCTCAAGATCAATATTTAATCCTGTAAACTCTTGTTGCAAGGTTAAAAAGTTGTTTATTTGCCTATCATTCTCAAATACTTGCCACTCTTTGACATTGTTTGGGATAGAAGGTCTATATTTGACTTCTGCTGTGAAACAATTGTTGGGCTGCAATGGGAATTTGAAGGTGCTGGCAAATGTTGCCAAGCTGTGAGCATGGAGATTGTGGCCCCTTGGAATCTTTGTGAGAACAAACTCGGAGAAAGTTTCTAGTATTTCAATTACAGCAGACCTGTAGGACCTTAATCTTTTGTCATTGGTGACAAAATCCCCTTTTACTTGTTGAATTACTAGATCAGAGTCCCCCATGATTGAGAGGCTATGCGCTTGTAATGATTTTGCAATTTTGAGGCCTAGTAGCAGAGCTTCATACTCTGCCATGTTGTTAGTGCATTTAAAGTTCAATCTATAAGCCCTGCCTTGTGCACAGGCTTTCTCTTTGTTATGTATCCACACTCCAGCCCCTGCCCCTAACTTGTTGACTGAGCCATCAAACTCTAGGACCCACAGACTATCCTGCTGTTCAGGAGATTTGAGGTTCTGTTCATGGGATGGCAGTGTGAGCATGAGTTGGGGTATCTTCTCCCATTTGTTTTCCAGGGTAGCTTCATCGTTTGTTTGACAATTTTTGACAACTAAAGGAGGGTGAATGGGTATTGTTGGGCTGATTAAATTTTTGCAGGTGGCATTTGTTTGAGGGATGTTTTGCTCTGGTTTAAATGTCTCCGTACTAATGTGACTGCCCGAGAGGCCTATGCTGTCATTAAAGAGGATGTAAGAGTCTACGTCTGAATGGACAGCATATATTGGAAAATTTTGGGGTTTCTCTTCACTGCTAACCATATACTTCATGAGTGTTTCCCTATAAAGTCTTTTTGGTTGTCCAAAGACAGAGATGGTTGCATATGACATGTCTAACTGCAGGGAGCCTTGAAGCTTTGCTCCCCATGATCTTGATAGTAGCATCCCATACTTGGGTGGGATATCAGCAACAACAACATCCATCAAAATGGTCTTGTTGGGGAATTGGACCAGGGACACACATAAATCCTTAATCAGGCCCAGGCATTTTACTTGACTAGAATCAAAAGAAAACAGGTCTTTGTATGGTCTCGTTATATCCAAATTTAATCTTTCCATGACTGCTTTTGGCATGAGGTTGTGAGATGCACCTGAGTCAAACATTGCATTGTGCAGTATTTTATCATGCACGTGTAGGCTGACATAAAAAGGTAAAACCCCTGTGACTACTGTTTTTCCATCTACCTCTGGACCAAAC
This sequence comes from Pinus tabuliformis, assembly GCA_031772625.1. Lineage (NCBI taxonomy): Eukaryota > Viridiplantae > Streptophyta > Pinopsida > Pinales > Pinaceae > Pinus > Pinus tabuliformis. Next base: position 382,289,992 of record CM062808.1, on the reverse strand, counting down.
AGTAATTCTGGAGTGTCATCTAGCACATTTACATCATCTCTGTTGTTGGTGAGCTGAAGGGATTTCTTGATCTGTTGTTTGTATATGTCATGCTTTGCTAACTCTGAGAGGGGAATTGCTACCTTTAACTTGCCTATCTCTACTCCTAAGTCAAAGGGTTTATCCATCTGAATTTTAAGGTCACGGACAGCAGTCCTTTCCTTGTTCAATGACTCTTCTGGTTGGATTTCATCTTGATTTTGGAACCTGCCCCTCATGCCCATGTCTTGAGGGGTGATGTTCGGGTTTGGGTGGGAGGATGAAGTTGCTGTGGGCTCTTGTGATGTAGGCAGAAGTTCAGTGACCTCCTCAACCACTACTTCCTTTGCAGGTAAGTTTGTTTTGTGATTAGGTTCAATGACTGAGTCTTCTTTAGATTGTTGTTTATCCTTTACCTTTTCTGGTTGATTTGCATTCACAGTCCGACTTCTTAGTTTGTATTGCTTATGAACTTCATATACAGCAGTATCATATCCTTGTTTGAAGTCAAAGGATTCTCCTGATTGTGTTTGGAATGTTTTGTTTTCATCCTCATCATGGTCTTCCTGTGTTAGGAAAACCTGGCTTTTACCATCCAGCCCTATTAAATTGATCTCAGGATCTTCATTGGGCTGATTAGCTGAGGAAGTCTCTGCATAATTTTCTTGAAAAGGGGGTCTGATATCTTGGTCAGCACCTGTTTTTCCTGTATTGGGGTTTTGTGTTCTCCTAAAATTTGGGTTTCTAGGAATATTGTTTTGTGGCGCTTCCCAGGATGACTTTCTTTCTACTGATTCCACTCTCTCACCTAGTCTTTTCATGCTGTTTAGTATTGCATCCAACTTCTGATCAAAGCCAGAGGGCTCTTCCTTGAAACCCACCTTCTTTTCCAGCTTTGCCCTATTTCTTTTGGCAATTAGGTTGGCCTCTACCGTGACTGCAATTCTTTGGGCTTCAGCAAGGGTTGGAGGGTCTCTTTCTCTCAACTGATATGCCATATCAGAATCAAAACCATCAGGGAAATTGTAAAGGGCCAAATCAGGAGGTGGCCTTAAGTTCTGGGGAATAGCATTGTATATGTTATTGAACCTAGCACAATATTCTAAAACTGTTTCTTGGGGGCCTCTTCTAATGGTGTTGTATTCCCCAAGTATATGGTGTGGATCTCTCTTTTTCTCCCATCTGTTAGTAAATTCGTGGTATAAAACTTCAGGGGTTGCAATGGAATTTGCATTCAAGGATCTAAACCAAGTTCTGACATCCCCAGTCAAGCTTTGAACAAAGATTCTCATCCTGACACTGTCATCATCAATTTCATAGGTCTCAAAGTGGTCTTGCATCTTTTTAGCATGCTGGATGGCTGTCAAAGGGCCATGGGAATCAAAAAATGAGAGTTTGGTTTGATAATCTTGGGGTAGGGCTGGCGCATTGGCTGGAATCTGCAATGGTGCATATCTGTTAGCCATGTTTATAGGGTTAATAGGGTTGATAGGAACAAATGGGACAACTGGGATAACAGGTGTACTGGGGTTAATAGGATGGGTAACAAGTAGAGAACTGGCTGAGTGAGTATGTGCAGATGGTGAAGATGGAAAGGTAGGACTTTGAGGGGTTGAAGATGAACTAGGGGAGTTGGGTGTGGAACGAAAAAGGACTTTGCAAGGAGTGGGAATGAGGATGGGTTGGTCTGACCTTATATCTGAATCAGCAGGTTTATCCTGCTTGTGCTGTTTCCTTATGTTCTTTGGGATGATATTAGGGTTATCAACAATGATGGGTTGATCAGGGTCAGGGTGTGCCCTAGTATGCCTTGGGTTTCTTTTAGGAGCCAGCTTCTAAGTGTTCTTTCCGAACTTTATACAGAAGTTTAGTATTTACAAGGGCAAAATAAGAACTCTGGAATGACCATATATGTTTCAAGGCTAGGATAAGTTTCCCTAGTTAGCTCTTCCCTAAGACTGAAAAAACAGTCCTAAGATGTCTTGGCTAGTTTCAGGCTTGATGAAAGCTTTGGAAGATAGATAGTAATTGAATAGTTGTTCCCCAGTGGAGTCGCCATTTATGTTAACACCCAGGTTGTTCCCTATGACTCCCAAGGGAATACGGCCGGGGTAACCACTAACCAGTCTTTGGATCACTGTTTCTAGCCTAACAGTGATCAGAGAGGGCTCTCTCTTTATGATATGTAGCTGTTTGTTGTAGGGTTTTAGGCTAGCTATTATGCACTGTGTTTGTTTGTGTTTGGTTGGTGAAAATTCCTTTTAGGTTCTGGTGAAGTAGTTTTCTGAGAAGTTGAGTACCATTGGGCAATGGAGTCTGCAGCCGTATGTATTTGAAGTTTTGGGATGAAAGATGGGACTTACAGGGCCACTTGGGTGTTTAATAAGACTGATTTTGGTTAAAAGACTGGAAACAGCTAGCATGAACAGTGAAAGCATTAAAGAATTTTCACTATTTACTTATATGTTCCCAACAGATAGATTTAAGAGGAGAAAACAGATGTCTTAGGGGCAGAGTTGAATCCCTGAGAATGACTGTTATAATAAATACACAGTTCTGAATTGCAGCATTTAAAAATTACAATTCTGTTACTGTATAAGAGGAAAACATTTATAGTAGCTCAGTTTGAGTCCAGGGTAAACATGTTTAAATCCTGGTACTAATCATTCACCTTGCTATCAAGTGTAAACATAAGAACAGTAAAGAGAACAAAAGACTCAAAGCAGACACGACAAAGAGATTTGAGAATACTTATAGTCTTATGCAACACCCATGGAATCCTGTAACATGCATCCTTCACCACAAGACATCAGATAACACTCAGCCTTGGAAATTCCATGCTTTCTTTGTATTAGTTTCTCTGAAAAATTACAATCATCCAGAGCTCTTCTAGGAGAAAATAAATATCGACCAACCAACCAACCCTTTTCACTGCTGTGAAGGGTGAATATATACTAGTCATTTTTTACAAAATATCTGAGTCCTCGGTTATCTCAGATTTACTTCTTTACCAACTATCTAAGATATTATGGGCAGAATTTAATACAGCATTTAATACATAGTATAGGCATTTTAATGCTCTGTCAGAAGATATTTCAGATTACTGGGAATAGCTAAGTCGGTCTGAATATTTGGAGTTAATGCATGGAGAACCCGACTGTAGGCTGGTACACTGTATCTCGGACCTGTCCATTATGACTTTGACTGCTGCAGGTGGTGAGTCATTGGTCTGGCTGAGTTGGCTCAGCCTCTGTCCTTTCCTGTGGGTATTAATTCCCAAAATTGTCGCTGTATGTACCTGTTTCTTTCCTTCTGCGCTATTGGTTCTGTCCTATCAAAATTGTCTGAGTCAAATGCCTCCAGACATCCTGTGTGGGCAGTTGATGTGCCAAAATTGCCCCTAGAGTTTCATCTGCCTCTGTGAACTTAAAGAAATTGGGAGGTGTATCAAACAGGTGATCTATCTCATTCATGAGAAAAAACAGGTTCTCCACTCTATCATACATCATTTGTCCCGTGGCTGGCCCTGTGTCCTTTGAACTGCTGGGAGCTTTTGCAATCTCTGCCACAGCATGGGCATCAATTCTCTTATTATAGTTGTCCAAAGTGAGCAGTCTACCCACACTGCTCAAAATGTTGGGGAGGCCTCTGTTCTGCAGTGTTACAAACTTCTCCAGGAACCTGTTGATTTCTGTCTGCATATCTTGTGTCCTTCTTTCCAAGGTTCCAATCAAGTTTCTCAGAGTAACAACTCTCTTGGCTATGGCAATTGTTTCTGTTCTGTTGTTGATTCCCATGGTGGCCAATTGAGTGCTGGTCTTGTAATTCAGGATATTGATCATCCTGGTAGCTGCTTCTGGCATGTGCCCAAGGCTTGCCCTTGCTCTTTGTATCTCTTTGTTAGCTTTGGTGATGAGCACCATTTGTTCATCCATGGTTTCAATGTATTGCCACTGTTTGGCAATGGATCTCCCAATGTTGCTCCATAACACTGCTTTCATGTCAGCTGTCACCCTTTCCAGTGCAAGCTCCTTTTCCAGCTCAGCAATCCTTCTCTTAAGGGTTTTCACCTCCCTTTCCTTGACTGCCTCATTTTGTTTGCTTTTATCAAATCTCTCATGAACATTAGCCAAGTTCTGTTTGAGCTCATCCAGCTCTTTCATTTGAGCTTCCATAGCTCGGATCTCTGCTTGTAGCTTCTGCATATCTAGGGTAGCAGCTTGCTCTGATGTTGTTGTGGGGGCTGTGGATGATGCTGTAGCTCCTGTTTGCTGAGGAGGAGGAGTGATGATCGGAGGTGTTTCCTCGAGATTTATTATTATTGGAGGAGGCTGGGAGGATTGACCTTCCCCTTTCTGCTTCATGGCTTCTTGTAGTGCTGCCTTTGCAGCTTCAGTTTGCCCTAGCTGGTCTTGAGTCCTAACCAGCTCCTTGTATAAGGATACCAGCAAGTCTGTGGTATCTTTTTCTTGCCTTTGCTGGGCAACTTCATCTGTTTGTGGATGGATGGTGGCCGGGAGCTTGATTTTCTTTCTTAGGGCTGCCATGTCAGCATCCCTTATTTTCAGCAGTTCTTGGATGCCCTTGACATCCTTGGGATCATGTCCAATCTCTATGATTACCTCCTCCAAGGATTTGATTCTGTTGTCCTTGGCCTGTGAGGATGCTCTTTCCAATTCCAGCTGGGATGATGTATTGTCTAGGCTGCTCTTTAACTTGTAATTTTCCAGTGTCTCATCTGCCAGGGAGGCATACACCATTTCACCCGTTTGCTTGTGTAACTCTACCTTATCCATGGGGTGAATATCTTTAGCCAGAACCTCCATATTTGTTCTCAAATAGTCTGAGGTGGACTGAGGATGTAGAGTTGTGGGCATAAAATGGCTGATTATCATTTTGCCCTCACTTACATCAAAAGCAGACATTAGTCTCTGCTGGTTGCTGGGGGCTAGTTTTAACAGATGATCATAAAGTTGCACTTTTATGGGATCACTCCTTCTTTTGATTTCTATGAACTGTTGCTTTATGCTTGAGTGCCCCCCTCTATGCTGGCCAGAAGAGCTGACCTCTCCTCCCATTGTCATATCTGGTCCTCTTTGAGATGAGCTGGCCGAGATTTCTCCACTGGGTGGGCCCATGCCCATGGCCTGCCTTACTGCCATGTCCTCCTCTTGGGAGTCATTCAATCTTTGCCTCTTTTCTCCTCTGATAAAGGATGAAGTCTGGGGAGTCTCCCTTTCTCTCTTTCTGGTCAAGTCCTCCTTCTGAGGTGTTTGGAGGACTGAGCTGTCCACATTGATGTCTGTTCTCGGAGGCAACTCTGTTTGGGGCTGCTGTTCTGTAGAATCAGGCAAATCTGTCTCCTTACTTTGCTGTAATGGCTGCTGCCCACTAGTTTGTGGTTTCTCTTGTTGCTGCCCCAATGCCTGTGCTTCCATTTCTTCTTGCTGCTGTGACAAAGTGTCAACCTGCTCTTCTGTTAATGTAGGTGGTTGTTCCACCTGTTTGCCTTTGTCCTTGCTTGCTGATTGGGTTGTCTGTTTGGCAGTTTGCTGTTGTGTTGCTGGTGTTGTGGTGGCTGTCCCAATTCGCCTCCTGTAGGAAGTAGGCACCTGTCCACAAGTTTCCAAGTCAGCTTGTTTTTGGACATTTCTAGCCTCTTGCTCAAGTATTTCTTCACTAGTCATTTGCTCTATTAATGTGCCCTCTTCCCAGTCTGGTGCATTTGCATATTTCTCAATTTCAGGTAGTCTTGCATGTGCATAGTTGCCTAACTTATACCTGATCCTCCTGAGAGAAATAGAGTGGTTAGGGTCATATGGAATCCACTCAAAACTGGTTTTCAATTGGAGTCCTTCCAGGATCCTGTCTGCCTCTTTCCAGCCTTCTTCCTTTCTGTTGTATAAGAAAGGACCTAGCTGATTTCTCACTTTCAACTGTGATTTCTTGTTTTTACTCTGAAAGTGTAGGTAATCTGAGTTCCCAAATTGCCTGAAGTATTCTAAGGCAAACAGTCTCATGGGAACGTACCTCGGCAGTCTAAATGGATTTAATTCACATCCATACACCCTAATGACTGTGTGATTCTGGTAGAAGTACCAGTTGCCAATGTTGTAAAGCTTGTTCAAATGAAGAATTCTCTTCATCTCCTCTGTCAGTCTAGGAGGAGGGGCACCTTGCAGCACTGTCAGGGCTGGATGGACAAATAAGTCAATAAACTCACAGTATGTATAAGGTGATACTGAGGTACGATGGAACACTGGGGTCCAAAAGACAACTGATCTTGGGGTTCCTTGGGCGTTGAGTGGCCTCAAAGGGACAGAGAAGGTAGCTGGCTGGTTGAACAAGAACAGATGGTATATGTAGGAGGTGTATTTGAACAGCCTCTCCCTCTTCAAGTTCATGAACTGGTCATGAATCTTCTCAGCTATATAAGTAGCATAATCATAGTGGATAGCTGGAGGCTTACCAGGGGCAAATATGGACAGCATTGCCAATATGCACTCATCTACATCTTCCAGTCCTCTGAATCCTAGGACATAGCTAATCAAGTCCACCATCATCTTGCCCAACTCATTCAGGTATTGGTAACCAATGGGAGGGGTTCTGACTGCTTCAGAGCTAGGTGCAACAAATAGCTGGTTGATCTTCACAATCTGGTCATTAGGCAGGCTGCTCCCTCTCCTTATCAAATCTTGCATGGAAAGAGGGGTCAGTTTTTTGGCTGTATGGAAATGCAGCATCTGATTTATACTCTCTGGAGTAATCTGAAACAGGACCAGGCCTGTGGGGCTAATGACTGCCCTTTGGGTGGGGTCATAGCACTCTTGGCAACTGTATATGAGTTCTGGCATTGGATTGACTTGGGGAAGGTTATATATGGGCAAGTTTGATTCCCAAATCCCCAGGATATCTGCTCCACTCATGTGCTGGGCTCTCAGTTCATTAATCATTAGGATATTATACTTAGTTCCCATAGGGAACCAGTCTGACATCTGGTAATCCATGTCTCCCAGGGCTTGCCATGCTAATTCTTGGTGGGGGGCATTGATAGGCTTAATATTGAGAGCAATGGGAGTCTCCATAGCTTGTGAAAGGATAAACAGTTGCAATTGGACAATTGAGTGGCAAAACAGACTGCAGATTGCCCTCTGTGGTAAAACTTGATTTTCTGAACTGTCAGAAGGGAATTTACCAGCTAGAAATTGAAATACTGCTGGTAATTGGTTACAGAGGCTCTTTTTGGTGTTCAGTTTTGGCTCCTGGTAGTATTTCAGAGGTGTTCAGAGGGGCATTGACCGAGAACACGGAGGACGAGGGGTTTTCAACTGAATTGCGGTTTGTTAGCACTCTGCAGGGAAGTTTGGGACTTCACAGGGACAATGGTGGAGGTATAATTTGGTTCCAGCGGTGAAAAATTTGTTTTACGGTCCTATTGTGCCTGTGAGTAGCTTAGAGAAGAATGCAGGTCGTATGGAGGGCAGAGCAGGGTAAATACCTGTAATTCGACGTGCAGAGGTCGTGGTTAGGTGTGGCGCAGGTACTGGAGCGGTCGCCTTGGTCGAATTTCACAGGTTGGCGAAAATTCGGGCAGCAACGGTTAAGCAGAGCATTCAGCAGACACAACAGTAAAATGACGAAAAACACGGGTAAAATTGGTAAATATGGGTTTTTTACCAACTTGGCGCTTTTTTATGATGACGTCAGCATGACGTCATTGGTGGGTCATGGTGACGTGACGTCGGCTGACGTCATCGGGGAGGACGTGGCAGCAGACGACTGGTCAACGGGGCGGTGAGGTGGCAGCCCAGTCAGCAGTGAGGTGGACCAATAAGAAAGGCGGGTACGAGCGGAGAAAGACGTGGCGCTGGGTCAGCGGCGAACCGGTGGTGGTCAAACCGTAGCGGTCACGGTTATAGCCTTAACCGCCGCGGTTTCTCGGGGCGGTTTGAGTACGGCGCGGAGGGTGTCAGACGGAGCTCCGAGATGGGTGAGCGCTTGACGCGTGGCGGAAGGATGACAAGGCGCAACGTCATCTTCTCGGGACATAACGTGCGGCCATCGGATGTGCTCCGATATTGATGAGGACCGTCGGATCTGATGGGCTTGATCCGACGGCTGACGGAGGAGGAAGGTGTACGTTCGATAATATGGGCGGAAAATATTAGAATTTATGGGTTTTGTATGGTTTTTTCAAATGTTTTTTATTCAAATCACCTGCGCTCGCATTTGGGAGTGTGCCGAAGGCGGATTTTGATTTTTGTAAGGTTTGCACAGGATTTTATAGGCCAAAGGGGTTTGGAGAGGGGTTTTACCAATGCAGAGGTGATTTGAGGGTAAATTGACTTGCAGCAAAGGGGAAAGGGGTGGAATAGGTTCACCAAAGTGGCCAGATGCCATTATGGTCCCTTTTTGAAGAATGCTCGGCTATTATGCCTAGGGGAGGGAATATACATAAGATTTGGGGCTTTATACACCTTAGTGTTAGTATTATTAGGGGTAGGGGTAAAATAGGGGAGCTAAATAGTAGAATTAGGAGTTAGTATAAGTGAAGGTGGGGGGTTTAGAAAGGGGGTGTTAGTGATGGAGTAGAGGGGGGAAAAGAGAAGTTAGTGATGCTCTTTGCTGTGAGTCCATGGAATTCACCACCTTGTTTGCTGATATATCTATTGCCTTGGCAAAACATCTTGTGACAACTGTGTAATGGTGAACATATCCCTTCTGCAACCACAACTGCCTACCCAACTATTTCACCTAACATTTTTTGTTTCTTCTTGGAGGGGCACTTAGACTTGCAACCCTCAATTGCCTTTTCTTTTCTTTGGCTTTTTCCTTTTTTATCTATCTACTTCTACCCTTATCTCCTCCAAGGTCCCAGATTAGACTTTTGGGAACCTTTGTTTCTCTACCTGAACTACTTGTCTGCCAAGATTAGGCTGTTTGGACAGACTTCTTCATCTATTCTACAACTCAAAATTGAAACATGGCATGATCCAGTTTAGACTGTTGAATCATCCACAAAATGAAATAAGGTCCTCCATATCTGAAGTAATTTCCCACACCTCTGATTACCTGGAAATATGTGATCTTTGTGCTAACAATGCAGAGCATATTTGGAAATTTAATAATCAATCATGAAATATGAAACCTATTACTATAGGCATCCAACACCTACAAAGAATCCTGATGGAGATTCTTGATCCTGCTCTTCCTTGCTTTCTTTTTCCTTCCTCTTGCCTCCTTTGCCTTTCTTGATTCAATGCCAAAGTGCTCCATGAAAAATTTGTGTGTCCAAGAGTCATAGAGAGAGAGAGAGAGAGAATAATAAGAGATCCCCAAAAATGAACTAAGTAAAGTTACCAACTGATCCTCAAAATCCTTTTTATCAATTAAGGCTCTATTTTCTCCAGTGTCCATTATTTTCCTTCAATTTCCTCCTCACATGCAACATGTGATCCTTTTGTTCCTTTTCTCTTAATTTCCATTATTTTCATAAATAATTGTGACAAAAATTCCATTTTTCCTTTCCAAAACCTTTGCCATTGCCTTTGCGAATTTCCTTAGCGATAATAAACCAAATGAACACCCAGCCCTAGGATGTCTTGCCCAACATTTATCTTGGAATAAGTGTCCCATCAACCATGGTTATTATTTTTAACTTTTATTACATGGAATTTTCAGCAGGGCTGTTACAATCGCATTCATAAGCACCATTTCAATCCAAAAATATAAATACACATTTAGTAACATTGCGAATGCACAAGAAAACTTATCTTGGACAAGGACTATCGACCCAACCATAGATAGTTGCAACCAAACTCACATGAAGCTATCACCCTTGATCTAGATTCCCGAGACTGAGGGGCTTGCTCAAAGGATTAAAATACCACCTACCAACTGAAGCATGGACTCTAGAGGACCTCCTTCCTCCACTCACTGGCCACTAAATAGTCAATAGTGCAAAAAGGAATCCAAAGGCCAGGTGCCTCCACCCTCTAGCTACCTAATTGCAACCAATCAATATATACAAAGAATCGATAGGCTTGTTGCCTTCACCCAAAACATAAAGGGAATCCAAAGGCTTGTTCTCCACCCAAGGACACATAGGGAATCTAGAGACTACGGCCTCCACCCAAAAGTGTCAAGGGGGTCCAAAAAATTAAGTATCCACCCTAGACACAGTGGTTCCACCCACACTAGGGAATCAAAAACCCACTATAAAAAATCGCAGCAAGAAAGGATTCAGAGGTCCTCCCTCCAGGAATATAAGTATACAATCCTCGAACCACACCATTAAGGGAATCCAGATAATACCATCTCCATTTTCTGGCTTTATAAGGACTCAAGAGGCATTTTCCCTCACCAAGGAGACACCATCTTCATGCCAGTAATGCCAACCAAATGGTTGTAATTGTCTTCTCTTCTTTTCTACAATCCTTCTTGTTCTCTTATCCTCTTCGGCATTATTCTCTGTTGAATGTTGCTTGAATAGATGATCTACTTCCATGAAGGAAAAATTAGTGAATTTCTCCTGCTCTCCATGAGGTTGAACACCCTCTTTTCCTCTGATATTTCGTTTCCTATGCAGAGATTGACTTCCCCATCATTATTACCTTACAATGTCTAGTCTTCATAAATTTGTTATCATTTTGCCTTGTTATGGTTCTTCAAGCAACATGCACCTATGCACTTCTCTTTGCATCCAATTTTAATTCAACAACTAGTTTATTAAAGGTACACCAACCAACCTTTAATGGTTTTCAAAATAATTCATATTTCCTGCATAAGGAAACCTTACATATCGCAAATAAGCAACCTCCTTAGCTTTGGAATTCATGTCCCTTTTGACTCAGCCCTTTTGAATATATTTTGTAAAATATTTACATTTAATTTTCATGAGGAAACCTAGGTTGGGGTTGTCACAAGTCCCCCCCCCCAACCCTTTAATGAAACACTTCCCTCAATGTTCTTCTGCTCATATAAAACACATGGAAACAATTTAAAAGCACATATTTCTTTATGGAGCTTTACATGCACAAATCTAAAAGTATTTAGAATTATATATATACACATTTTCTTCAACCAATAAAAATAAATGGATATGCTCCTCTCATGGATTTATCCATTTCCCAAGTGGATTCCTCTGGCCCAAAGTTCCTCCACTGCACTTTGACTTTCTCTATGGCTTGATTTAGAAGCATGAGACTCCTTTAGTCTAGAATGCACAATGGCTCTGGCTAGAAATCTTCCTTTGGTTCAACCTACAACATAGACCAATCCATCACATGATTAGAATCCAACACATATTCTTTAAGCAAAGAAACATGGAAAACATCATGAACTTTAACTGATGGAGGTAAATCCAACCTATAGGCCACTGCTTCAATCCTTTCAATGATTTCAAAAGGCCCATAGTACTATGGTGACAACTTGGCCCATGACCCAATATTTAAAGAACTCTTCTTGGGTTTTGTTCTCAAATAAACATGTTCCACAACTTAGAACTATTTATGCACCCTATGATGGTATACATGATTTTTCTACATATCTCATGCCACTTTCAAATTCTTCTTGATGATTTGAATTTACTGCTCCATTTCCTTGAGCATATTGTGCCCAAAATGGACCCTATTCACTAGATCCTTCTCGTTGATAGGAGTATTGAACCTCCTCCCATGCAATGCCTCAAATGGACTCATATTTATGGATTCGTGGTATCCATTGTTGTATGCAAACTCTACAAGTGGAAGGTACTCATCCCACTTCTTGGGCTAATGCATCACATGCATCCTCAACATATCTTCAAGGATCCTATTGTCCTCTCTATTTTCCCATTTGTTTATGGATGATATGTTGTATTAAATGCTAATTATATCCCTAAACCTACAAACAATTCCTTCCAGAAACTTGAAGTGAACTTAACATCTCGATTTGATATAATTTTCATGGGAATACCATGCAGTCTCACAATCTCGTTTATGAAAATTTGTGCCACTTCACTAGAAGAATTAGTGGATTTGACTACTATGAAATGAGCCAGCTTTCTAAACCTATTAGTAACCACCATGATTGCATCATGTTTCCTGGAGGTTATATGAAAACTTGTAATGAAATACATAGAAGTTACCTCCCACTTCTAATATGGAATGGGATTAGACTGCATTAATCATACAAGATGCTTGCATTTAGCCTTCACTTGTTGACATTCCATGAATTTAGCCACAAAATAATCCACTTCTTACTTCAAATTTGGATAATAGTAGAACTTTTTAATGGCTATACGGGTCTTTTGGTACCCTAGATGGCCTAAATAAGGCTTGACATAGAACTATTTCATTGTAGGCCTTTTTAATTCATCATTGTTTGGCACATAAATTACTATTTTTAACCTAATTAGCCCATCACCAACGACATGATATTCCTTATCCCCACCATCCTGTAGGAAATTTTCTTTCATTTTATTATATTTTTTATCTTGTTGTCCTGCAGTCGTGACCCTTTCTACCAAGTCCATTTTATAAGGGCTTATAGATTCCAAGTGATTCACTTGCATCCTCCTACTAAGTACATATGCAACTCTATTTTCATTTCCTTTGATATACTTGATTTTAAAGTTAAAATCACTAAGTATGACCAACCATATTTCCTTCCTAGCATACAACTTGGGTTGCTCAAATAAATACTTGAGCCCACTATGGTTTATCATAAGTGTATATTTTCGGCTAAGGAGGTAATGCCTCCACATTTTCAAATCATGAATAATAACATCCAACTTAAAATCATGAGTCACATAATTTTTCCTCATGTTCATTCAATTTCATAGACTTGTAACATATTATATGTCCTTCCTGCATCAAGACTCCATCGAGCCCTTCCTTGCAGGCATCTGTGCACACAACAAAATAATTTTCAGGATCTACAATCTCCGAGACTAGTGCGTTTGTGAGAAATTACTTTAGTTTCTCAAAACATACTTCACAATGAGTTGTCCACTCAAATTTCATCCTTTTCTTTGCAACAACGTAATACAATGGCCTATTTTGGAGAATTTTTTGACAAATCTCCTATAATAACCTATCAATCCCATGAATGATCTAACCAGATTCACATTCTTTGGAATTGGACACTCCATTATGACTTTGAGCTTTTCAAGATCAACTGATATCCCTTCCTTGGAGACAATATGCCCTAAATAATGTATATGTGACCATAAAAATGCACATTTGTTGATCTTTGTATAGAGCTTGTGCCGCCTCAGCAACTCTATCTCTACAACCATATGTTTTTCATACTCTTCCTCTATCCTTGAGTACACTAATATGTCATCCATAAACACAATGACAAACTTGTCCAAAAATGGATGCAACACACTATTCATTAACCACATGAACGTGTCATGGGAATTAGTAAGCCCAAAGGGTACAACTACAAACTCATAGTGCCCATAGCTTGTCCTGAAAGAAGTCTTGTGAATGTCCTCCTCCTTGATTCTTACTTGATGATATCCTAACCTCAAGTCAATCTTGGATAATAATGTTTCTTCCCTCAACATATCAAAGAAATGATCAATCCTTGGCAATGGGTACCTATTATTTATGGTCAAATTGTTTAATTTCCTATAGTCAATGCACAATCTAAGGGTTCCATATTTCTTCTTTACAAACAATACATGTGCTCTCCATGTCCAAGACAAACTTGGCCTTATATAGACTTTGTCCACCATCTCCTTTAATTGCAATTTTAACTCCACATACTCAAGGGTATTGATCCTATATGGTGCCTTTGATGCTGGTGCTACTCTTAGTACCAAATCAATAGAGAAATCTACCCCTTTGTGAGGAGGTATTCTAGGAACCTCCTATGGGAAAAAATCTATATAATGTTGCAAAACTTGGTACCTTTTTAGCAGTTCACTTTCCTCATTATCAACATCACTTCCAGTCTTCACATCATTTGAGATTTGCACTACAAAAAACATGCACCTTGTTTTTTTTGTTGTGATTTTCCTACATGGCTATGATCATCCTTATAGGAGTAGGATTTTTCTTGCCCTAAAGAACTTTTCTTTATCCTTTCTTAACTAAGAATTAAATTTCCTTTTCATAATATAACACTTTGGTCCTGTGCAAGTACAACCAATTCACGCCTAATAATAGGTTGTATGCACCCAATGGAAATGCATTCAAATGTGCTTTTATAAGCATGACTTGAGGTCAAATGTACATGATCTCACCTAGTGATTAATTTTTCTTTTGGTTCTGGTTTCCAATTGAACCAATCATGGTTCTTCATGCAATTCCTTAACCAAATTTCATTTCTCAATGATCCAGGTGGATCTTCAGATACAGTGGCATGGAAAAGCTCAGAAATCAAAGTGATTGGAATGAAGTCAACTCAGGATCAGCACATAGATATCGCCATCCTTATTCCAATGGCGTGAATGACACTTCAATCCGAGTCCGGATGATGAAGTTATCGCACAAGGGAGGTTTCTTTGATCCTTATGAAAATGAGGATTTTCCTTTGAAAAAGAGTTTTAAGCCTTAAAGGAAAAATCGCAATTGGAGGACTTGTGGAGGCGGAATTAAGAGCGGTGCAGTGGAACCCCCAATCATCGATCTCCAATTAAATCAGATCAGCAGATCAGAGACAATTAGAATCGGAGGTCTTATATATATGTATATCAGCGGTGGCAGGGTGCGATCGATGATAAGGCAGTGGGTGATATACGAGCGGGATGCCGACGCGATCGGCCGATGCCAATATCGGCAATCGGCGATTGGCGGTCGGAACTTCCCCATTAATCAGGACTGGACACCCCCCGATATGCCAATTTGCAACCTCAGGTCAGACCCGATATGTAAATGTGCCTGATTTCATGTTTTTTGAATTCCGGGTAAATGGTTTTGGAGCTGATTCTTAGTGTTTTTTGGGATTTTGAAGTCTTATCACCTCAATGATAAAAAGGCCATTTAAAAAGGCGGTTGCACCCGCCGATCATTCCACGCTTCCACCTCTATAATAAACCAGACAAGCTCCGATTTGAATGGGATTCTATCCAAAGAGCCCATTATAAAACATAATCAATGGAAAGAACATAGGAGGAGGCATTCTTTGCAGCACGTTGTTTCGTTGGCAGGAGGCCGAGAGCGTATATTGGTCTATTTGGACAATTTTACATCACTCCAGCCCCTTTCATTGCTATGGGCACTTTGGTGCTGCTTACCTCTCCATATCAGGCATCCATTTTCACAGCAATCTTTTAGATTGGAGGTATAAGCCTCTTGTGGACAGTTGATGATTGTAATTCTCTTTTCTTTCATGCCGTTTAATAAGAAAGGCCTCCCCATTGTTGAGCTAGAACCAGAGACGTATTCTGAATTGGATGAACTCCGTTATCAAGCCTTGGTGTCTTCTTTTGTGCCTTTTATGTGTTTACTTCTTCTTTCCTTATGTGCACATTTTTGTGTTAAGCTGCAATTTTACGTGTGATTCTTTTCTATACATCTATAAGCGAAAACATCCTGGATCAAGTGGTATCAGAGCAAGGCTTTTTAGATGTGAATTGCATGTTTGTATGCTAACAAGAGGAAGGCTTGACAGAGGCGAAGGGAATCTAAAACCTTTCGATCTAGAGGCAGGGCGTGAACCTCGGAGAAGAAACATGGCTGAAGATGAAGCTCATATTGAAGAGGAGTGTAATTTTAGAAATACTTTCTATTCAATGGCAGAGAATATCAGTCAGCTGGTTTTAAGGCTAGAAAAAGTAGAGGAGGGAAATACAGAAGGAAAAGGTTCAACACATGGGAATGGTGGAGAAGAACCCCATCCTTCTCCTTCTGGTAGTGAAGGCTCTCCTTCCTCTCACCACCATAATCAGAGAAATCCAAGGAATGCATCTAAGAAACCTTTTTTTAATTAGATGTTAAATTTAATATTCTTGTGTTTAATGGTGAAAGTAATGTAGAAAAGCTTAACAATTGGATTAGGCAGATTGAGGTTTACTGCAGGATTCAACAAATCATAGAGGATGAGGTGAAAATCCAGCTGGCCTCTCTACGGCTGGGAAGCATAGCTCTCGTTTGGTGGGAGAGCAAATTGCAGGGCAGTAAAAATGTGGGTAAGCTCTTTTCCTCATGGTGTGATTTCCCTTTTGCATTAAAGGAACAATTTTATCCCTTAGGATACAAACAGAAAGCTTTGATGAATTGGCAATATTTAAGGCAAGGAAAAGGGTAGGATGTTCAGAGTTTTACAAAATAATTTAGGAAGCAAGCACTGAATTTGGGTATTGCACTTGATGCACCTGAAGTTGTAACTAAGTATATTGGCTCACTGCATCGTTATATTAGGCATTCATTGTCATTGTTTGAACCAACCACTATTGATTCAGCCAGTGTGAAAGCAATTCATATTGAGAATAGGGGAAAGAATGAAAGAGAGGATCAGTCCAGAAAGCCACCGTTCAAACCTCCCAATGGCAAATCCAAAGCGAAATGGAAAGGGAAGGAGAAGAAAACAACAGCAACCAAAGAAGGAGAGCGGCCTTATTGCAATCACTGCAAGAAGGAAGGCCACGATGACGATCACTGTTGGAAGCAGCACCTAGAAAGGCATCCAAAGAAGTATGGAGGAAAAGGGAAGCAGAAAACAGTGGCAGTGGCACAACAAGACCTTAGATCAGATTCGGGAGATGAAGTGCTAGTCATAGCAGCGGTAACAAAAGGTAGTGTTACACCTCCTATTGATTCTAAATCGCATGAAAGCACTAGTTATATAGATGAGTCCCTTTCGAATGATAGAAAAAGAATTGAATTATTTCATATCAGAGTTGTAGTAAATCATACCAAAGTAGAAACTCTGTTTGATACTGGGTCCCAAGCAAACTTAATTGCAAAATCCCTGGTAAAGAAGCTTGGCTTAGAGACAAAACCACACCCGAAAACTTACCCGCTGGGATGGATACATGATAAAGAAAAATTGAATGTAACCCAGCAATGCAAGGTCAAATTTGTGATTGCGTCTAAGCTGGTAGATGAAGTAGAGTTGGATGTAATACCATTGGATATCTGTGGCATGGTATTAGGGAGCCCATACCTGTATGACAGAAAAGAAGTCTTTTTCTACCATGAGAATAAATATCACATCACCAAGGATGGGGTAGAATACATAGTGTGGGCTCATCAAAATAAAATTAATGCCAGCCTCGTAAGCGCTGGGCAAATGAAATGACTAGTGAATTCTAGTAAAACATGCATGCTTATGGTTGTAAGGGAGAAAGAGGCCGAATTCGCTGATGCGTTCCAGGGCTGCGATGGGAAGCATAAACAAGAATTAATGGAATTGATTTCTGATTATAATGAACTGTTTCAGGAGCTGAAGGGACTACCTCTGAAGAGGGAAATCCAACATGAAATCCATCTATTGCATGACGCCCCTCTGCCAAATATTGACATGTACAACATGTCGGCAATTGAAATGGAGCAGATCAAGAGGCAAGCGCAAGAATTGCTGGACCAGGGGGTCATTAGGTTGAGCACCTCTCCATGTGGTTCACCGATTGTTCTAGTGCCAAAGAAAGATAGTAGCTAGAGGATGTGCGTGGATTACCGTGCACTCAACAAGATATCAGTGAAAAATCGCTATCCCCTCCCACGCATAGATGATTTATTAGACAAATCAAAAAGTGTTGTTTATTTCACAAATTTGGATTTGCATAGTGGCTATCACTAGGTCAGAATTGTGGAGCAGGACTTGTGGAAAACCACTTTCAAGACTAAGCAGGGGCTGTACGAATGGATGGTGATGCCATTCAGGCTTTGCAATGCTCCAACCACCTTTATGTGGGTTATGAATGATATATTTCAGCCTTTCATTGATGAGTTTGTTCTCGTGTATTTAGATGATATACTAGTTTTTAGCAAGAGTTGGTTTGAACATGTGAGTCATGTAAAGAAAGTGCTTGATTTGCTGAAAAAAGAAAAACTCTTTGTAAAATTGTGAAAGTGTGAGTTCGGGAAAACCTCTTTGGGTTACCTAGGTTATATTGTTGGTCATGGTCAGTGAAAAATTGATCCCTCTAAAGTTGAAGCAATTGTAAATTGGCCTAAGCCTACTAGTGTAACTGAGGTCCGTAGATTTTTAGGTGCAGTCCAGTATTGGAGGATATTTATTGCTAATTTCTCTGTTATTGTAGCACGTTTGCACACCTTGACAAGACTTGTGAAACATGTCTTCCAATGGGGAGGAAGAAAGCAGAAGTCCTTCAAAACATTGAAGGAAAAAATTAGCACCATGCTAGTCTTAGCCTTACCCGATCTCCAATAGCCATTTGAGATTGAAACCGATGCCAATGGTTATGCCATGGGATCTGTACTGATGCAACAAAAGTAGTCGATTTGTTACCATTCTGAGAAGTTTTCTCAAGCTGTGATAAACTATCCCACCTATGACAAGGAGCTTTATGCCTTGGTTCAGAGTGTGAAAAAGTGGAAACACTACCTGATCGGCAAGGAGACCATCATCCATACAGATCATTAGCCCTTGCAGTACCTTCAGTCACAAACCAAGTTGCAGCAATCTCGTCATTTCAAGTGGATGGGCTTTCTTCAACAGTTTCATCTGGTAATAAAGTATAAGAAGGGCACTAGCAATAAAGTGGTCGATATGCTATCTCGCCCTCCTATTTCTGCTTCTGTTATTTTGCATAATGCTTCATTATCTTTTGAGAGTTATGCTGAACAATATGCTAACGATGATGACTTTAAGGAGGTTTATGCAAAACTAACCCATGGTTCACAGGTGGACAACTATCACTTGCAGGGGAAATTGTTGTATCACCTTGGTAAATTGTGTATTCCCACAAGAGAAAGAGTACATGTAATTCGAGAGGCCCACACCTCTCTTGTATCTGGACACTTTGGTGTCAAAAATAATTTATGTCATGTACAAAGATTCTATTTTTGGCCTCATATGAAAAACATTGTGACTCGCTATGTAAAGGGTTGTGTGATGTGTTCTGTTTCAAAGCCCTCTAATAGAAAACTTGGGATCTACACACCACTCCCTATTCTGAGTCATCCATGGGAAAGTGTGTCAATGGAATTTTTAGGAGGTTTACCTTTGTCTAGGAAGGGTCACGACTATTTGTATGTCATCGTTGAATGTTTTAGCAATATGTGTGTTCTTATGGCTTGTAAAAAACATATTACTACAGAGCAGACTACTTCTCTTTTCTTTCAGCATGTTTGGGTCCACTTTGGATTACCCACATCAATTGTGTCAAATCGAGACTCTCGCTTCCTTGGAGAGTTTTGGACCAGCCTGTGGAGGATGATGGACACCAAATTGAAAAGAAGCATGGAATTTCATCCACAGACCGAAGGACAGACAGAGGTTGTTAACCATACCGTGGTACACTTATTAGGAGGTTATTATTGGAAACATCCCAAGTTGTGGGATGAACATCTCCCCTATATACATCATTCCTACAACTACGCAGTGCATTCATCTATGCAGTGTTCACCATTCGAGACATGTTTTGGTTACCTGCCAAAGGACCCTTTCGATATGGTCTTTGGAAGGGAATATGGCTCTAGTGGACGTAATGATAGGGACAAAGCTTATCAATTCATTCAGCGAATCCAATTGATTCACCAAGAAGTGCAAGAGCAGTTGGAGAAAAGTCAAGCTCGTTACATGTCTTGACATGATAAACACCGAGTCAACCATCAATTCCAAGTAGGCGATAAGGTGTGGTTCCATAGCAGCAAAGATAGGATGAAGGGAGAAGGAAAGAAGTTGCAGCCAATCTGGTATGGACCATTCACCATATTCGAGAAGATTGGGAACAATGCCTTTCATCTTGACTTACCGATATATATGCAGATGTACTCAATAGTGAATGTGGAGAATCTAAAGCTATATGAACCACCTTTGATCATGGACAATGATGAGGTGGGCACAGTTCCTACCGTCGATGATTTTGCACTAGAATATCTCGATGAGTTGCCCGAAGACATCATCCTCGATAGAAGAACTAGGACTTCACAACGACGAGATGTAGATTACCTTCGAGTTAGGTTCAAGGGAATGCACCACAGTAAGGCTAGATGGCTGGAGAAAGAGAAAGTGAGGAAACAATTCCCTCACTTTCCAATTGACTAATGAAAAGCTTTTGGTGGTCCAAAAGCTCCTCAATGGGGAGGATTGATCCAGGTGGATCTTCAGATACAATGGCATGGAAAAGCTCAGAAATCAAAGTGATCAGAATGAAGTCAACTCAGGATCAGCACGTAGATCTTGTCATCCTAATTCCAACAGCGTGAACGACACTTCAATCCGAGTCTGGATGATGAAGTTATCGCACAAGGAAGGTTGCTTTGATCCTTAAGAAAATGAGGGTTTTCCTTTGAAAAAGGGTTTTAAGCCTTAAAGGAAAAATCGCAATCAGAGGACTTATGGAGGTAGAATTAAGAGCGGTGCAGTGGAACCCCCTATCGCCGACCTCTGATTAAATCAGATTGGTGGATCAGAGACAATCAAAATTAGAGGTCTTATATATATGTATATCGGCGGTGGTAGGGTGCGATCGACGATAAGGCACTGGGTGATATGCGAGCAGGATGCCGACGTGATCAGGCGACGCCGATATCGGTGTTCGGTACTTCCCCATTAATCAGAACTGAACACCCTTCGATATGTCAATTTGCGACCTCAGGTCAGACCCGATATGTAAATGCGCATGATTTTATGTTTTTTGAAGTCCGAGTAAATGGTTTTGGGGCTGATTCTTAGTGTTTTTCAGGATTTTGAAGTCTTATTGCCTCAACGTTAAAAATTCCATTTAAAGAGGCGGTTGCACTCGCCGATCATTCCATGCTACTGACCTATATAATAAACCAGACAAGCTCCGATTTGAATGGGATTCTATCCAAAGAGCCCATTGTAAAACACGATCGATGGAAGGAGAACGGGAGGAGGCATTCTTTGCAGCATGTTGTTTCGTTGGCAAGATGTTGAGAGCGCATATTGGTCTGTTTGGATAGTTTTACATGACTCCAGGGCCTTTCATTGCTACAGGTGCTTTGGTGCTGCTTACCTATCCATATCAGGCATCCATTTTCACATCCATATTTCATATTGGAGGTATAAGCCTCTTGTGGACAGTTGATGATTGTAATTCTCTTTTCTTTCATGCCATTTAATAAGAAAGGCCTCCCCATTGTTGAGCTGGGCCCGGAGAGGTAGTCCGAATTGGACGAACTCTGTCATGAAGCCTTGGTGTCTTCTTTTGTGCCTTTTATGTGTTTACTTCTTCTTTCCTTATGTGCACATTTTTGTGTTAAGCTACAATTTTACATGTGATTCTTTTCTATACATCTATAAGAAAAAACATCCTGGATACTCAACAAGCTTTGGGATAATATATTTATAATTATATCCTCGATCGATTAAAATACAAACAATGTGATCACACAACTTACCCTCAATCTCAATGATGGATGCTTAGTGTTCTATCAGCTGATTGTCTACACCTACAAAATGTTTGGGTAAATCTCATCTTACATCACCCACCATGAAATCTTCTTGGGAACTGTAAATATTTGGTCCAATATTCTATTGATACAACAATATCTTTTCCTATGGTTTTCCCCACATGTTCAACACTTTAATAACTCTTGGCCTTAGATCTTGATCTTCCCTAATTTTGTTTTCTACACATTTATCTTAACATCAACATTAGCTTTCTGTTGCAATTTTTTGTTTGACCTGGGTGCTTACCTTCCATCTTTTCTGAACTTTTCTTGGACCATTTTTGTTAGCTTGGTGGGGCCTGACCTAGGTTCAACGTTAGATAGCCAAACAAATTCCTACAGTACTGTCCCTTTCGGCATCATCCCACGGAGTGCGGACCGAAGTCTCACCTGAAGTAGTATGGGGGGATGCTGGAACCAAGTTTCTGCACCCTAATATGGTCATGATGTTGGTTTATACCCTCTGTTCCTACTTTCGTTCAGGTCACTAAGCTTTAAGGCTCTGTCAGTCTACCCTTTATTCCGCCCTTTTGTACCTCCACAAAGGTGTACGATTGACCTTCTAGCAACCTTAACCTGTGATCTAGGTACTTCCGCATTGCTATGACAATATATTATATAGGCTCCCAAGTTATCTGAAGTGTTTTACTTATCTTACTAATCAACCACAATTAGTGTCATGTAAACAGATATTCTTACTTGCGTTCTATTAACCAATACAGTCACATACATTCGTGAATCACATAAAAATTGTAAATTAAACCCAAAACGCAATATAAGCAGATGCATTAACATGAAATAAATACACATAATTTGCAGAATACTTATCTTTATTGATATCTTCATATTAATACAGACTCTATCCACCCTTTACACACAGTTGCAGGGGTCCGTGCACTCAGCTGTGGACTTCCACACTAGGCATCTACACACTCAGTTGTAGAGCCTCTACCTACGCTAAAACCCTAAACACTTAGACTTCTCTACAAAGACTCCAAAACTTGTCTACTAACTACTTAGAGCTTACTTACTTAGCTTATTTTTATAAAATCCCATGTCTGCAGACCATGGGTTGATCTTTACAGCTGACTTTACACTTTACAAAATAAGGGCAAACAACCCTTTATGACTCTTGACTCCTTCGCACTCTGTGACCACAAAATGCAAAGACTTTACAACTTTATTACAAATTTTTTCCCAAAACATGGGATTTTAGCCCCAAAATTGTCCCTGGGAGAACCTGTTCCCAACAGGCCCCCAACATAAACATGGTGACTTGCCCTCGAGTCACTCTGCGGGCATGGAGATCTTGGCGCAAAGACCTCCTAGCTCGACCTCTATGACGAAAACCTCGGCAGTGCACTGTGCAGCCACTTGCTTCGCTTCTTCAACCAACTACTCAGTCACTGGTCCTGAACTGTGAACCTGAAGCTTCTAATGAGTTGCTTACAGATTAGCAATCTTGCCTTCAATGGAGGTCGTGACCGAATAAGCCTCATCCATCTAGGGCTTCAAGTGCACCTTTAGCACTGCCTCCTTGTGTTGTGCTGCATCTACCTGTTTTTTCAATTGTTTGGCCTCCTGCAGCTTTGCCAGTCACTGTGTGAGAGAGATGGTTTGTGTTGTACCTTTTACTTCATCATAGCACTGATGCAGTTCTCATGCTTCTATCTCTAGCCGTTGTACATTAGGGTCCTCTTGCAGGCTTGTTAGAACCTCGAACAATTGTTCAAAAAGTTTTGTGCAATTTGCTATTACTGTGTCTACCACTGCTATCACCTCTGTGACAGTGGTTTCACACTGCTCCTTTACTTCTAGGGGAGTTGAAGGTTCAGCCTTCAACCATAAATCTGTAATCTATAGGTTCAGCTCCAGCTGAACCTTAGCCAACTTTGTGTGAGCATCGTGCACCCCTGTAGCAAGCTTGGGAATGTGCACCTTGACTGATTGTTCCTCAGTAATGGAAAACTATGGGACCATTCAGCATGCCTCCTCCACGACCTGAACTATGCGCTTGTTTCAGTTTGTTACCTCGGTCATGATAGCAATGGAAGAGTCTCATTGTAGGGCCATCTATTCATTATTACTATTTTTCTCACTGATCACCTACAAAGCGCAGTGTTCATGGGCCCTCAACTCCGCGATCACTCCATCCTACAATAGGTGGAGCACCTCACCAGGGAGTGCTACCAAGTTCAACCCCACTCCATTGAGGGCACTAACAGTGGGCCTCTCATCTTCCTTTACTGTGGTGAGTGCTCCATCCAGTAGCACTATCACACGAGAGACCTTTCCACACAACATCTTGGTGGCTTCTGAAGTATTGATAGCAAGCCTGGTGGACATCATGCCAGCCTATGATGCATGGGTCTACAGCTCCTATAGACCCATCTAGATGGCCCCCAATAGTAGCTACTACTACTATTGCTCGAACTGTTGTAGTGTGTCCGCAGTGACATCCCACACCGTGTCTCCAATGTCATGCAAATCTCCTTCTGTGAGGGTGATTGGGTCCAGCGATGCCTTACTGGCCTTGGATTTCTTCCTCGACCCCACTTTTTCTTATTCACTTGGATGCTTGATGTGGTCTAACATCATCTACAGGCCCGCTCAATGCTGCTCTATTTTCTCGTCCATTTCTTCGTCTATTTCAGGCAAAGGCAACCTTGCACCTTTATTAGAGCCATGCTCTATTTCACCTGTCTGCTTTTCCATCTGCTAGATGGCATCGTGCTTCACCTGGGCCTTGTTAGTGGCCTCCTTCTTCCTCTTCTTGACCAGCTGTGCCATCTTGAGCTTGGCCTCCTCCTTTTTTCACTGCGTGGCGGACTTGCTCGAGCCCACCACCAAGTCTGAGGTAGTGATCCACTCTGCTAGCCAACAATCAAGTACTACATCAAATTGCTTTATCTCTTGCCAAGTAAGGCAAGTCATACCATGTCTACGCAGGGTCGTTCTATTCCATGATCGACACACGGTGAAATTCTTCCTTGAACTCTGTGTACCCCTGCAGGTTGGAAAACATAGTAGGTGACAACCGCAGTTTGCGATCGATAGCCACACGGATGTTCATTTCCATCAAGATCCAGAAGATCTTGCTATCCTTGATGTGCTAAGCATCCTTGGTTGCCTACAGAAAAGCATTCTTCACTGCTTCTGGCAGGTCTGGTGCGACCGAGGGTAATTGACTATCTTCCGGCAGCTCCCAGGCTACCAACATAATAGACAGCAAGAGCCATGCATAGTGGAAGGTCTTGTTGAGCTCTTGTGCCTCACGGCAGCTCACAAGGAACTCACTATAGAGATAGTGCACCCAATTAAGCTAGAATCCTTAGGTGCATTGAGCTGCTAGTGTGACAATTGGTGCCGACACTTCATCTGTGAGACACATCCTCATAACCTTTCCTGCCAAAATTTGCGTGGCCACCTTGACCACAGGGTCATAGATACTTGAGATGGCTTAGCCTCGTATCTTCTTCACAAGCTTGAATTTCTCCCTCATGGTCTCCGCGAGGGCCTCCTCGCTACCTTTTCCGCTAAACATCATGGCTGGATTTTCCCCTGTGTAGGGCAGCCGTGTGATCCTATGGATCAATCTGTCGGTGATGGGTATCGGCTCCTCCAACCACATACACCCATCGTGCACCAAGCATAGCAGCTTCTTGATTACGAATACTGTAATGGGGGTGTGGTTGTAGTGCAGCACCCATAGCAGGTTGAGCAGACCTGCCTTGTCTACTCCCCTGAGCCACTTCCACGGTTCTAATGCAACCATCCCGATGGTTGTGTCAACAACATGGTGCATGAGCTGTTCTGTTGCCAAGTGCGGTAACTTTTCATGGTCAGCTAAGTCCCAATCTTCCAGTTTTAACAAAGGAACCTGCCCCAATCACGGTCCTTCAAAGACAATTTCATCTGGTAGCAATAGGGTGTGCAAAGCGACCTTACTCTCGTCAATTTCCTTTGGCACCTTCGTCTTGCCCTTGCGTAGAGGGACATACTCGGGCAACTTAGCAATAGGTTCATAACCTTCGACTTCAACTTCATCCACTTCTACCCCCAAATCCTCATCATCCATCGGGATGTCCTCAATTTCTTCCTCCGAAGGCTCCAGGTTAATGGTTTTTCCCTTTTCCTGTGTGGTGGAATTGTCATTCTGTGCGTTTCTTCTAGGTGATGCATGCACCAGTATCACAACCTACTTTCCCTTTTTGTCCTTTTCACTCTCCTTAGTCAGGGCGGGCTTCGGTCTAGGCATCCGTGGTGACTTAGGGACTTCAGCTAAGACCTCTACAACCTCTACAACAGCTCCCTCTGCCTCCCTAACAACCTCTGGCACAACCCCCTCGGCTGTCACTACCTCAATGCTCATAGCTTCTGCGGGCGTCGACATGATGCTATGAAACAACTCTTGTGTCTCCTTTGGCAATGTCTCAAATACTGAACTTGCTAGCAAAGCTTCGTAGTTTTCCCAATTCATGTGCTCCTAAGAGCTCAACAACTCAATTCTCCAAAAGCCAAGTGTTTTTCACTAGGTAGCCACTTGTAATTTATACGCACTTTCGAGTTCAAATCCAACCATTCCCCGCAAAATCGGTTCATTAATGTTGGATTGGTGGCAGATTTCCAAGGATCTTACCCATAAAGTTTGTCTTAAATGTCAGCCACCCGCTCTATTTGGCTACATTCTTACCGTCAACTCATGAACAATGACTTTAACGGTCACTTTATGGTTGACCTGCGTGATTTATCCCTGGGTAGCGTGGATCTCTTCATGCTGTTGCGAACCCTGTGAAATTTCCACATCCCGCACAATCCTCTAATCCCGTAGGTCCCTAAACCGGGCAGTGTAGTTTATAGTCTCACACCTCCTTTTAGCTGCCTAAAGTGCTAAGATTATGCTACCTTCATGTAGTCATCTGGATGGATCATCAGTGTATGGCTTCAATCGGCTACCATTTACATTTCCTAGGAAGGGATTTCCATTCAATTTAACCAACTTAAGTGCTCCGCTATTGGTAATCTCCTTAATGACACAGGGCCCTAACCATTTCATTGTGAATTTCCCCAGAAATTTATCAATTGCTATCAAATAACAAAACCAAATCATTTACCTTAAAGGTGTGCAGCTTGATGCACTGATCATGCAGCTTTGCCAGTCACTGCATGAGAGAGACGGTTTGTGTTGTACCTTTTACTTCATCATAGCACTGATGCAGTTCTCATGCTTCTATCTCTAGCCATTGTACATTAGGGTCCTCTTGCAGGCTTGTTAGAACCTCGAACAATTGTTCAAAAAGTTTTGTGCAATTTTCTATTACCGTGTCTACCACTGTTATCACCTCTGTGACAGTGGTTTCACACTGCTCCTTTACTTCTAGGGGAGTTGAAGGTTCAGCCTTCAACCATAAATCTGTAATCTATAGGTTCAGCTCCAACTGAACCTTAGCCAACTTTGTGTGAGCATCATGCACCCCTGTAGCAAGCTTGGGAATGTGCACCTTGACCGATTGTTCCTCAGTAATGGAAAACTATGGGACCATTCAGCATGCCTCCTCCATGACCTGAACTATGCGCTTGTTTCAGTTTGTTACCTCGGTCATGATAACAATGGAAGAGTCTCATTGTAGGGCCATCTATTCATTATTAATATTTTTCTCACTGGTCACCTACAAAGCGCAGTGTTCATGGGCCCTCAACTCCGCGATCACTCCATCCTACAATAGGTGGAGCACCTCACCAGAGAGTGCTACCAAGTTCAACCCCACTCCATTGAGGGCACTAACAGTGGGCCTCTCATCTTCCTTTACTGTGGTGAGTGCTCCATCCAGTAGCACTATCACACGAGAGACCTTTCCACACAACATCTTGGTGGCTTCTGAAGTATTGATAGCAAGCCTGGTGGACATCATGCCAGCCTATGATGCATGGGTCTACAGCTCCTATAGACCCATCTGGATGGCCCCCAATAGTAGCTACTACTACTATTGCTCGAACTGTTGTAGTGTGTCCACAGTGACATCCCACACCGTGTCTCCAATGTCATGCAAATCTCCTTCTGTGAGGGTGATTGGGTCTAGCGATGCCTTACTGGCCTTGGATTTCTTCCTCGACCCCACTTTTTCTTATTCACTTAGATGCTTGATGTGGTCTAACATCATCTGCAGGCCCGCTCAATGTTGCTCTATTTTCTCGTCCATTTCTTCGTCTATTTCAGGCAAAGGCAACCTTGCGCCTTTATTAGAGCCATGCTCTGTTTCACCTGTCTGCTTTTCCATCTGCTAGATGGCATCGTGCTTCACCTGGGCCTTGTTAGTGGCCTCCTTCTTCCTCTTCTCGACCAGCTGTACCATCTTGAGCTTGGCCTCCTCCTTTTTTCACTGCGTGGTGGACTTGCTCGAGCCCACCGCCAAGTCTGAGGTAGTGATCCACTCTGCTAGCCAAAAATCAAGTACTACATCAAATTGCTTTGTCTCTTGCCAAGTAAGGCAAGTCATACCATGTCTACGCAGGGTCGTTCTGTTCCATGATCGACACACGGTGAAATTCTTCCTTGAACTCTGTGTACCCCTGCAGGTTGGAAAACATAGTAGGTGACAACCGCAGTTTGCGATCGATAGCCACACAGATGTTCATTTCCATCAAGATCCAGAAGATCTTGCTATCCTTGATGTGCTAAGCATCCTTGGTTGCCTACAGAAAAGCATTCTTCACTGCTTCTGGCAGGTCTGGTGCGACCGAGGGTAATTGACTATCTTCCGGCAGCTCCCAGGCTACCAACATAATAGACAGCAAGAGCCATGCATAGTGGAAGGTCTTGTTGAGCTCTTGTGCCTTACGGCAGCTCACAAGGAACTCACTATAGAGATAGTGCACCCAATTAAGCTAGAATCCTTAGGTGCATTGAGCTGCTAGTGTGACAACTGGTGCCGACACTTCATCTGTGAGACACATCCTCATAACCTTTCCTGCCAAAATTTGCGTGGCCACCTTGACCACAGGGTCATAGATACATGAGATAGCTTAGCCGCGTATCTTCTTCACAAGCTTGAATTTCTCCCTCATGGTCTCCATGAGGGCCTCCTCGCTACCTTTTCCGCTAAACATCATGGCTGGATTTTCCCCTGTGTAGGGCAGCCGTGTGATCCTATGGATCAATCTGTCGGTGATGGGTATCGGCTCCTCCAACCACATACACCCATCGTGCACCAAGCATAGCAGCTTCTTGATTACGAATACTGTAATGGGGGTGTGGTTGTAGTGCAGCACCCATAGCAGGTTGAGCAGACCTGCCTTGTCTACTCCCCTGAGCCACTTCCACGGTTCTAATGCAACCATCCCGATGGTTGTGTCAACAACATGGTGCATGAGCTGTTCTGTTGCCAAGTGCGGTAACTTTTCATGGTCAGCTAAGTCCCAATCTTCCAGTTTTAACAAAGGAACCTACCCCAATCACGGTGCTTCAAAGACAATTTCATCTGGTAGCAATAGGGTGTGCAAAGCGACCTTACTCTCGTCAATTTCCTTTGGCACCTTCGTCTTGCCCTTGCGTAGAGGGACATACTCGGGCAACTTAGCAATAGGTTCATAACCTTCGACTTCAACTTCATCCACTTCTACCCCCAAATCCTCATCATCCATCGGGATGTCCTCAATTTCTTCCTCCGAAGGCTCCAGGTTAATGGTTTTTCCTTTTTCCCGTGTGGTGGACTTGTCATTCTGTGGGTTTCTTCTAGGTGATGCATGCACCAGTATCACAACCTACTTTCCCTTTTTGTCCTTTCCACTCTCCTTAGTCAGGGTGGGCTTCGGTCTAGGCATCCGGGGTGACTTAGGGACTTCAGTTAAGACCTCTACAACCTCTGCAACAGCTCCCTCTGCCTCCCTAACAACCTCTGGCACAACCCCCTCGACTGTCACTACCTCAATGCTCATAGCTTCTGCGGGCGTCGACATGATGCTATGCAACAACTCTTGTGTCTCCTTTGGCAATGTCTCAAATACTGAACTTGCTAGCAAAGCTTCGTAGTTTTCCCAGTTCATGTGCTCCTAAGAGCTCAACAACTCAATTCTCCAAAAGCCAAGTGTTTTTCACTAGGTAGCCACTTGTAATTTATACGCACTTTCAAGTTCAAATCCAACCATTCCCCACAAAATCGGTTCATTAATGCTGGATTGGTGGCAGATTTCCAAGGATCTTACCCATAAAGTTTGTCTTAAATGTCAGCCACCCGCTCTATTTGGCTACATTCTTACCGTCAAATCATGAACAATGACTTTAACGGTCACTTTATGGTTGACCTGCGTGATTTATCCCTGGGTAGCATGGCTCTCTTCGTGCTGTTGCAAACCCTGTGAAATTTCCACATCCCGCACAATCCTCTAATCACGTAGGTCCCTAACCCGGGAAGTGTAGTTTATAGTCTCACACCTCCTTTCAGCTGCCTAAAGTGCTAAGATTATGCTACCTTCATGTAGTCATCTGGATGGATCATCGGTGTATGGCTTCAATCGGCTACCATTTACATTTCCTAGGAAGGGATCTCCATTCAATTTAACCAACTTAAGTGCTCCGCTATTGGTAATCTCCTTAATGACACAGGGCCCTAACCATTTCATTGTGAATTTCCGCAGAAATTTATCAAACTTGCTATCAAATAACAAAACCAAATCATTTACCTTAAAGGTGTGCAGCTTGATGCACCGATCATGCCATGCTTTTTTGCGCTGCTTTTGGACCTATTGGTGAAATCCAGCCAGAAATATCTCTTCCTCAAGCTCAGCCAGCTGCGCTAGCCTCTCTTCTAGAGCTCCACGATCTGTCATACTTGTGAGTGCCACTATGCATAGATTAGGCACAATGTATTCCATGGGAATCACTGCTTCAACATCATATACAAGCCTAAAGGGTATCTATCTAGTCAACTTTTTGCATGTCGTCCGATAGGCCCATAGTACTGCGGGTATGCGCAGGTCCCAATCACTTTGCTGAGTGTTGCAAACCTTGATTAGCGCATTCTCCAACACCTTATTGAATGATTCCACAATCCCATTAGCCTGTGGGTGATAAGGAACGCTTTTCTGGTGATACACTTGAAATTCCTCCAACAGTGCACTGATCGTTTCGTTCAGAAAGTGTGTACCATGATCACTCATTAGAATCTTTGGACACCCAAATTGCATCAGTACATACTCAAGGAGGAACTTCGCAACACTCGCACCTATGCAATCCTTCATAGGCTTTGCCTCTGGCCATCAAGTCAAATACTCGGTCGTGGTGATAATGTACTACGCTCCCGTCTTCTTTCATCTATCCCCCATTTGTCGAAAGGTTGTAACGTTATCTATGGGTTTAGAGGCAGCTCATCTCTTAGTTATGGCCTACCAGTCCTTTGACACACACCACACACCTTGGAGTAATATTTTGAATCCTGATGGAGGGTTGGCCACCAAAACCATGTGCATAGAATATTCTGTGTGGTCACTCTCCCTGCATAATGACCTCCCGTGGTGCCTCCATGAGCGTTCGCGAGGATACTGTAGAAATTCCCACCTGTAGTTCACCTGGTAATGCAATATACTAAAGAAAAACACATGATATACTTCTACAAACAATTTAGCAGAAGCTTAATCGAACATGAGCAACATTAATAAAACACATATCACTGATAAGAAGGAATCAACCACACATAACACAGAAGATATAACATGGGGAAAGCCTCAGCCTAAAACCCCAACTCTGTATTATAATACAAGTGGAAAGATAGCTAGTATTACAAAAAGAATCAGCTCAAAAGCTATCCTACTCTCTCTGCAATACCTTTGCTGCTCATAGACAGTCAAAGGCCTCTCTCTAACCTCTGGTCTACCCTCCAAGCCTCCTATTTCTTTGTGCAATTTTGATTGGGGTCCAGTGCAGCCACCTATGTGAATTGGCCTCTTCACACACTCACTAACCTCTGATCCAAATGCACAATCCCGAAGGAGATAAATCCTCATCATGGATGAGCTTCCTTTATAGGAAAAATATTCATCCAACTGATAGTACACTGTCCCTTCTCTGATCTCAACTGGGTCTCTGTCTAAACTGACATGCACGAGTTATTCATGAGAGAATCTTCAGTTATCTGAAGTGTACAGTTATATAAAAGCATGCATTAACTAACTGAACTTATTTAATTTAAACAAACTGTTTAAATCAATTATAACTGGACTTGACTCAGTTAACTGAGCCAACTAATTACTAATCAATATAGAACTCATCCTTATCTCTTTAACTGATGGATAAATTCCTCAATTAATAGATAAAATGTTGCATGTCCTCACATAGACTTCATGTTTGATTTTTCACAACTAATTAACTCATGGAGAATTAATTAATTTATTTTCAAACAGTTGTTAAGTTCAAATTCGAATTTTACTTCCTATTTTTAGTCCAGGCATTGACTAAAATAGGAATCCATCCTGAACTGCTAAAACTAGAATGCTATTTTTAGCACTCCCATTTCTCATTCCCTGTTGCCCAATCTAGCACTGATAGCCAAACTGCTATTTTTAGCACTTCTATTTTTAGCATTTCTTGTTGCCATTTTCAACACTCCCTCTCAACAAGAAAGGCTTCAACTCGAACCCAATCCTATACCTTTGGAATGTTCTGCATGCAACACTCCTACCAAGTGTGGTTGCTCCAACAACTCTCGGAACAAAAAAACTCCCAACTGACCTCTCTGTTGGGCTAGAAACATACTCTGATGCTGAAGCTCTACCTGCTGACAAGTGCTCCCTCTCTGACCTCTAAGCTGCTGCAACACTCTGTGCATCTCTCACCATTGCACAACTCTCTGTGCCATCCTGCACTGGTGCAACACTCCTGTGCCTCCTGCATTATTGCAGCCTGCTAGCTCTACACAGTCCTGGGACTCCTGCACTGTAGCTCTACCTGCTACTCCATCCACATCTATCTTTACCCAACTAGTCAATCCTACTACTCCTCATCAGGGCTCCTGTAGAAAAGTAGAATCAAAGAGGTTGGGTACCTCAAGGATCCTGCCCCTCCTCCTTGGGACGATCACTCCACATCACCCGACCTCCTACCTGGAGGTATGGCTGCATGTGATCCCTCTACCCACTTGGCTTGAAGTTTCCCCCTACTAGAGGTCTCTGCATGAGTGGATGTCTCTACTCGATCTCCTCTCGGATTCTCTAGTTGTGGCTGCTCCACAACCTCCTGAAGCTACTTCACTAATCGTGGCTCCTCCGCAATCATCTGAGACTTCTTCTGGCGCTGCATGTTGAGAGGTAACGTACTCTCTCTCTCAACCACCAAGTCTCCATCAGTTGCCTTGCTCCTCAAGGCTTTGCATGCATCTTGAACCTCAAGAGCATATAGGTTCTTGACTCATGAACTGATCTACTTCACCTGTCTAGTGATGATGTGTCTAAGGAAAACCTTTCCCTTTCTGAAGACAACATCATAGCCTCTGTCTTCTAGCATCGCAATCGACACCAAGTTTCTACCTTCAGTCCTGGTACATACTTGACATCGGTCAAGGTAAGGCGAGCTCCATGCTCCCTCTGAAAAATAACCGTGCCTACACCTAAGACATTATAATTTTCATCATTACCCATCTCTATGAGTATCTCGAGATCTTTCTCCTCCAATGTATTGAACAAACTCTTATCACTGATCATGTGGAAAGAAGCTCCACTGTTAAGAAACCAACCACTTCCCACCATGAGAAGAACTAGATTCAGAATGAGAAACCTTCTCCTTCCCCTTCTTCGCCTTACTCGCTAAGGCACATTTTTCTTCATCTTCCATGGATGAAGAACCATCTCTGGTGCTTCTTCTTATCTCCTCCTACATCAAATCTGACCAAAGTCATTGCCAATCCGACAGTTTCTCTCTTCCATTAACTGAGTCCTGGTAGCTATGCCAGCTCTTAGGAAGACCAAGGAGTGCAAGACTCACCATGTCATCATCAGTTGTCGCGATCCCTACACTTCCAAGCTCATCCCTGCATGTGGTGAGCTTGTTCAAATACGTAGAGATCATGTCGCCCTTTTCACACTTGATATTTCGAAGCTTGTCTTTCAGTGCCAGCTTCCTTTGATCATTGCTATTCTAATATAGATCTTTCAATGTTTTCCACATTGAAAACGGTGTCTCCTTCCCATGGAAATTAGACACTATGTGATCTCAAACTCCCTCCAAAAGGATTCTTCTTGCTCTAGCCACACACTTCTTCCATTCAGCTAATTTAGCAACACTAGTTGGCTTGAGGACTTCTTGATCAATGATGTTCTTTAGACAGTTATCCTCTAGTACTACTTCCATGCAATCCTTCCAGGCTATATAATTTGAACTGCCATCAAGGGAATATTCGAGTCTCAAACCATAGAACGCCATAGGTGAAATAGAGATGTGATAAGAACTTGATTTCTATATTTAGGAATCACAAAATTCAACTTCTCCCTTCTTGTATACTGTTCTTCCTTGATCACCTGTGCTCTGATACCATGTAGAAATTCCCACCTATAGATCACCTGGTAATGCAATATACTAAAGAAAAACACTCGATCTACTTCTACAAACAATTTAGTGGAATCTTAATCAAACATGAGCAACATCAATAAGAACACATATAACTAATAAGAAGGAATCAATCACACATAACATAGAATATATAACCTAGGGAAAGCCTTAGCCTAAAACCCCAACTCTGTATTATCATACAAGTGGAAATATAGCTAGTATTACAAAAAGAATCAGCTCAAAAGCTATCCTACTCTCTCTGCAATACCTTTACTGCTCATAGATAGTGAAAGGCCTCTCTCTAACCTCTGGTATGCCCTCCAAGCCTCCTATTTCTTTGGGCAATTTTGATTGGGGTCCAGTGCAACCACTTGTGTGAATTGGCCTCTTCACACACTCACTAACCTCTGATCCAACTGCATAATCCTAAAGGAGATAAATCCTCATCATGGATGAGCTTCCTTTATAGGAAAAATATTCATGCAACTGATAGTACACTGTCCCTTTTCTGATCTCAATTGGGTCTCTGTCTGAACTAACATGCATGAGTTATTCATGAGAGAATCTTCAATTATCTAATGTGCAGGTGTTATATGCAAGCATGCATTGACTAACTAAACTTACTTAATTTAAACAAGCTATTTAAATCAATTATAACTGGACTTGACTCAGTTAACTGAGCCAAATAATTACTACTCAATATAGAACTCATTCTTATCTCTTTAACTAATGGATAAATTCCTCAATTAATAGATAAACTGTCGCATGTCCTCACATAGACTTCATGTTTGATTTTTCACAACTAATTAACTCATGGAGAATTAATTAATTTATTTTCAAATAGTTGTTAAGTTCAAATTCGAATTTTACTTCTTATTTTTAGTCTAGGGACTTGTTATCACTCAGGTTGTCCTCCTGGTTAGCTCAAAAGGATACGACCGAGGTAACCATAGACCAATCTTTGGACTGCAGGTTCTAGCCCACCTGCAATCAGAGAGGGCTCTCTCTTTCTAATTTAGCTTTGTTGATAAGGTTTTCAGGCTAGTTTTTGAGTTCAAGGGGTTTTGTTTTGATTTTTTGGTGGGATGATTGATGTTTTCAAGTAAAGAGGCAGGTATAGTATGAGAGTTTCAAACCATTGGGCATGGAGTCATGGAGTAAGACTGCTGGTGCGTTTTCTTGGTCACAAGAGAGGATTATGGAGCAAGACAGCTGCATATGAAACAATTATTCAAGGTAAAAGAGATGGATTAAAGGCTAAGGAATGAGGGGCAATTAAGAATCTCTCATTCAGGTTAGTAGAAGGAAGATAAGTGAGCCCTATCTAGGAGCAGCTAAGAATTCCTAGATAACAGTCATATATATGTGAAATAGATCAAACATGAGCCATAAAAGAATTCATATTTATGCCTAAATCAAGAGGAAAACATTAAGAAGCCACATAAACTGAGCATAGAGTGCAGCTAAGCATATTCTAAACCAATCCTTTGTTCTGTGACTTGAGCATATATGAAATTGAAATAATAGAGGTAAGGAACACTTATTGATTCATATTGCAGCACAAGAATTTCAAATTCATTCTTCGGAAACCATTAGCAACACATCAAATAGTCCATTCTCCAAGCTTTCAGCAATCTTTGATTAAGGAAAACATATCAGATATACAGTGCGAGTCTCTAATGAGGATTATTAACCAACCAACCAACCCTTTAAACAATACAGAGGGTGGTATAAATAGGGAAAATATCAAAAATTAATCTATTACAGCTAACCTAAACGGGTTTGCAGGAAAAATGATTTCTTTAACCTAATCTTATCCAGAAATAAATGCAAGAAAATATCTTTTGAGTTGCGCTGGGGAGTAGCTGTATCAAAATGAGTTAATTCTGTCCTGGTAGCTCTGTGCTGTTCATTTAGCCATAACTGCACATTGGTCTCTGCTCCATTGCTGTTCGATGGATTTAAATGCTTTAACTATGATTTGAGAGCTTTGATGGGCTTACACCACTTTCTTTGACTTTGTTGGAGGCCATTCAATGTTCACCTGCTTTGGGAAATAAAAATTTCCATAAAAAATGTTCAACTGATACTCTTTGCCGCTTCCTGATACTCTTTGACATGAAACTCGGCTTTATCTCTCCTCTGATACTTTTTGAACTGTCCCATCGACCTTTCATGGCAGCTGTTCAGCCCTTTGTTGCCTTAAAAACTGTCTTTGCCCCTTTCTGACTCCTGTGCGAAGAAATTCTGGTCATTTTGCGCCTTTCGGGGCTGCTGGAGGGCGAGCCATGAAGGGCTTTCCATTTTGACCTATTTCCCTTAGCCATGCGCGATTAGGCGCCAATCGCGCATGAAAAACTGCCTCAGATTTTGATTCCGGGCTTCCTAGGCTGCGATTTGTGGCTTTTGCGCTTTTTGATGATGACGTCAGCGGTGGGTCCCAGTACGGTAGTGACGTGGCAAGGTGACGTCAGCTGATGACGTCAGCAGTATGGTCGGGGGACGTGGCAGCACGGTGGAGGAGGTGACGTGGTAGGACACGGTGGTAGGAGGCCAATGCAGGATGGTGACATCAGCATGACATGGTGCTGACGTAGGAGGGGGGAGAGCGGTATCTAGTTTTGGCTGCACCGCTTTTGAGCAGAAGTGGTTTCGGCAGAGGGGGCTCTGCCATAGTCGAGAGGGTGATGCGTGGCGGGAGTACGATGGAAAACTGCCCATCTCCCGGGCATTAACCCTCGGCACATTGGTGTATGGAAAGACCCGCCCACCGTAGATCTCGGGCGCGCCAGATCTGACGGCCGACGAAACAGACAAGGCGGCGGAGGGTTAGGGACGGGGCCCGCGCATATTTAATTATGTCTTTTTATACGGTGGGGGTGGTTTTAAACATTATAAATGTGGGTTTTGGGTTATTTACAAGCGGAGGAAATATATTTACAAGTATGACTTTAGGATAAGGACGGGAAACGAGTGTTGTAGGGTTAAGACTTGGGGGAAATGGTTGTTAGGGTGACCAGATGTTAGACTAACTCCAGTTTAGGACACGGAAGGGTTAGTAGTAGCTCCAGATGGACTACTATTTCCTGGACCTGATAAATATGGCTATAATGCCAAGGGATGGGAATATGTACATAGGGGAGTTTATTAACATAGTTTTAGTAGGGGAAGGGGAGATAGATAGGGAGCTACATAGTAAAATTAGTAGTTAATATGACAAGTGATAAGAAAGCGCTAAGTATGTGAAACTTAGGCTATTTAGGGGGAAAATGATTCATAGAGGAAGTATTAACATTTATTGAGTAAAGCAGATCTTTACCAAGGCAAATGATATGGAAAATGATGAAACTAAGAGGTATCAAGCAGATCTTGACCTCTTCACGGAAGTTAGTGAGGGACTTTGGGGAATAAGAAGAAGGGGGAGTTTAGACACGCCTCACTTGAGCACCTCCAAATGAAAATTGCCTTGTACCTGTGACCTAAAGTACAATATCACTTTGAAACGCAAAATTGATCACAATTCAACATTCTGCAACCTCAAAACTACCTACCTAGCCTACTTACCTAACATTTTTTCTTCTTTTTGGTTTGGGTGCACTTAGACTTGCAGACCGTGCTTTACAATTTATCTTTTGACTGCCCTCCTATCTAAATCTATCCTTATTTCTGCCAAGGGCCCAGATTAAGCAGTTGGGCTCCTTTTTTTCTCTACCTATCTACAAATCTGCCAAGATTAAGCTGTTTGGATAGATATTCATTCTCTATATTCTAAAACAAGAAATTGAAACCTAGGGAAGCCAAGAATAAGCTGTTTGGACTTCCCTTAATAGAATATTCTTCAACAATTGTTAAGTCATCAAAATTGGAATACAACAGTGGCATTTAGACTGGCACACTTTCATGGCCTCTTCTTTGGCCTCTTTAGGAAATATGGAGCATTGCAGCATGCAAAGTATGACATATTTGGCATGTAAAAATGTCAATCATGAAAGATGAACACCTGTTGCAATAGGAGGCTAACAGTGGTTCCACTTGGGGATGGATTTTCCTTGTGAAAAGCCAAGAACAACAGGTCAGACTGCCTTGATCTTCTATTGTTGCTATAGATTGAAAAACTTCTTTATGCTGGCTGTTAAGAGTGTGAAACTTTGAAATATGAACAGCCCTCTCCTCAACTGGATTACTGTGAACTGTATAGCACTGCCTGCTTTCTTCTCCGTGCTTGATAATATATACAATGTTGCTTGAGCATTGCCTTTGAAAATAGACCCAAAATATGGATCAAAACTGATGTATTTCCCCTAGCCTCTGGTCTAGAAACAGTTGCTGATGTGAAACTAAAAGTGCTCCTCTCTTATTGATACTATTTGACTCAAGACTGCAAGCTGCAAACAGTTTCTTTTTACCATGAATTGTTGTGATATGACAACGCTACTCTTGCTGTTTTGCTGAGATTAATGCAGAGATAGAGCCTTTTAGAAATGGAATACTTGCATTGACTGTGTCTTCGCAAACTTTGCTGCTGCTCCTCTAACACTCAGACTGCTTATACAAAAAATAAAAACAAAGTGCTGATATATACAAATATCAATGTACAAAGAGATATGTACAGAGCTGCATTGTATCCCTTTAAAAGG
The DNA here is from genome assembly GCA_031772625.1 of Pinus tabuliformis. Lineage (NCBI taxonomy): Eukaryota > Viridiplantae > Streptophyta > Pinopsida > Pinales > Pinaceae > Pinus > Pinus tabuliformis. Next base: position 382,251,266 of record CM062808.1, on the reverse strand, counting down.
GATCATGGTAATGTTTTAACATTCGGCCATTAACAGGGCCTTCTTCAGCCGTGCTACCCTCTACAGATTTGAGAAAATATGTGTTATTTCCCTGAACAACAGAAATAACGAATGGCCCTTTCCATAGAAAATCGAATTTTGCATGTTTGCCCTTGTCTTCTCTTCATGAATCCCACCTTAGAACTTTGTCGCCAATGTAGAAATCCTCAGCCTTAGCTCTCTTATCAAACATCTTTTTGAGCTTTTCTTGCAAAATTTGAGCTCTGCCATAAACTTGCTCTATGGTTTGCTGAAGATGAATGGTCTGATTGATTCTTCGTTGAATGTCATTTGGTTCAGCCTGGATCTCCTGTAACAGTTTGATAGTAGGGATGCCCAAAGATGAAGGAAATTTGGCCTCCATGCCATATACTAGCTCATAAGGGCTCATCCCAATGGATTTCTTTGTTGAAAGTCTGTCTTCCCATAGGGCATTTGTGAGCTTTTTATGCCAGTTCTTCTTGTTTTCTTCTAAGATCTTCTTGATAATATTAATGAGACTTTTATTTGAGGATTTGGCCAAGCCATTACCTTGAGGGTAATAGGCTGTAGAGTGGCCCAAGGTAATGTGAAATTTATGGCAAAATTTGATCATCCTTTTGGATTTGAAAGCAGCAGCGTTGTCGGTAATGATCTTCTCAGGGCAGCCAAATCTAGAAAGGATATTGCACTCAAGGAATTGGATAATGATGGTGTCATTAGCTTGCCTGGATGGGATGGCCTCAACCCACTTGGTAAAATAGTCGGTGGCTGTTAAAATCCACTTGTGCTGGCCTGAGGAAGAGGGATGGATTTCTCCAATGAAGTCAAGACCCCATTGTTGAAAAGGATTTTCGGTTGAGATGGGTTTAAGGGGCAGGGGCAATAGCTTTCTTTTTCCCTCAAAGATTTGGCATTTGTGACATGAAATGGAAAACTTCTTTACATCTGCAAACAAGGAGGGCCAATAGAAACCAGCCCTTAAAATTTTATCAGCAGTGGACTTCCAATATAGATGTCCTCCACAGTCACCTGCATGGAATTCTTTCATGACACTGTTAGTTTCATTCATGGTTAAACAATTAAGCAATATACCTTCATGATTTTTCCAAAATAAAGCACCTTCTATGACACAGAACTTCGAAGCTTTCATCTTTAAAAATCTTTTCTTGGTTCTGGACAATCCTGGGGGAGCAAACAGGTTTAACAATACAAAACATATATCAGCATACCATGGAGATTGCAAAAAGGTTTCACTGATCTGTGGAGTCGCCAGCTCCTGTTCATTGTCCAATTGGTTAATGTCTAAGGCTTGAAAGTTTGTTTCGGACATCAGTTTGGCTAAACCTTGTCCCTTTATGAGCTTGGTTGGTTTAATTTCTATGTCATACTCAAGGATGTTAGCAATCCACTTGCCTCTTTTGCCCTCTAACCCCTCTTGGGTTAATATGTATTTTACAACAGCGTTTGGCACATAAGCAATCACATGTGAATATAAAATGTACACTCTGAATTCTTTGATTGCTTTAACAAGGGCATAGGCCTGCTTTTCCATTATTTGGTACTTCAAAGGGGCATCCCTTAAGGCTCGGCTGAAAAATGCAATTGGCTTTTCAGCTCCTTGATCATCCTTTTGCAAAGGGACAGCAGCTATGGTGTGATCAGATGCAAAATAAAATATGATAAAGTCCCTATCAAATTGTGGACTTGTGAGGACAGGGGCTTGGGTTAAGGCAGATTTTATACTCTCAAAGGCTTGCTTGGTCTCAAGAGACCATTTTACCTTAGCATCCTTTTTTAACATGTTTCTTAACAGTCTTATTAGCTCGGCTAGATTTGGAATAAATCTCCTCAAGACGTTGATTTTTCCAAGGAATGTTTGCAACTCTTTTATGTTCTTGGATATGGGATTTGGAGGATGGCTTGGATTCTTTCAGGATCAATTCTAATTCCATCTTTTGATATGATATGTCCAAGTAGTTTTCCTTCTTCAAGGCCGAAGAGGGTCTTCTTGGGGTTCAAGGAAATGCCATATTTCCTACATGTCATGAATATTTGCCTCAAATGTTTTAGGTGCTCTTGATCAGATTTGGAGAAAGGGGTTAAGTCATCGAGGTAGACAACTAGGAAATCATGTATTTCCTTGGCAAATGCAATATCCATTGCTCTTTGAAAGGTAGCACCAGTGTTTTTAAGTCTGAAAGGCATCTTCACATACTTAAATGTTCCCCACAGTGTCGTAAAGGCTGTCTTGTCTTGGTCATCCGGGTGAACCAGTATTTGATTGAAACCTGAAAAGCCATCTAGTAAAGAGATTCTAGATGACCCCACTACTCTTTGCAGAAAATGATCCATTTTTGGCAAGGGGTAGTGGTCTTTTAGGGAGACTTGATTTAAATTTCTTAGGTCTACACATAGCCTAATCTCACCTGTCTTTTTTCTTGTAGGAACAAGATTGGATACCCATTCAGAAAATCTGATGGGTGCTATGATACCTGCTTCAAACATTCTTTTCACTTCCTTTTCAATCAAAGGGAGAAGCATAGGATTGATTGTCCTCAGTTTCTGTTTGAAGGGATTTTGGTTTGGTTTTAAGGGAATGGTGTGTTGGATTACTGAGGTGTCATAGGAATTCAAGTCCTCATAACTCCAAGCAAATACATCTTGGAATTCTTTGAACAAATCAACATATTTAGGCTTTTGATCAGGTCGCAAATTTTTGGACAATTTGATCATTTTGGGCTTCTCTGCTGTCCCGATGTTATGTTCTTCTATAGCAGCATTTAAGGGTTGCATTTTTGGCTTCTTGGGGACATCATTAGCATCAAACATATCTTCTAACAAAGTGAGGCTAGCAGGGAGAAAGTTATCTTTTAGATCAACGATCTCAGCCTCTGTTTCTGCTATTTCCTCCATATGCATCTGTTTCAGCTCTTCTATGTTTGTTTTATAAAAAACAGTTGGGTTTAGCATTTTTTTGGCTGTTACAGCAGTTACGGCCTGCTGATTTTCATTTGTTTGCTGTTGTTCATCCATCATAGCATCCATGTCAATGTTAATATTTGAAAACTCATGCTCAAGAGTGAGGAAATTGTTAATCTGGGCATCATTTTCGAACACTTGCCAATCTTTAACATTATTTGGGATAGCAGGCCTATGTTTTATCTCAGCAGTAAAATAGTGATTTGGCTCAAAGGGAAGCTTGCATGTACTAGCAAAAGTGGCTAGGCTGTGTGAATGAATGTTATGATTTCTTGAAATCTTGGCAAGCTTGGATTCAGTAAATGCATTTAGTATATTAGTGGCAGCAGTCCTATAGGCCCTCATTATATTGTCATTGGTAACAAAGTTACCTTTCATCTGTTGTATGATTAAATCGGAGTCACCTAAAATGGACACTTTTGAAGCTCCCAGAGCTTTGAGCAGTTTAAGGCCTAGGAGGAGAGCCTCATACTCTGCCATGTTATTGGTGCATTTGAAATTTAGTCTGTAGGCATGGCCTTCTACATGATTGTTATGTGTATTGTGAATCCAGACACCTGCCGTTGCTCCTAACTTGTTAACAGAGCCATCAAACTCTAAATACCATGTGATTTCTTGCTTGTGGTTAGCATCAAGAGTTTCAGTTACTTTAGGATTGGGCAGATTTGAAATTTCTGTTTGGGGAGGTTCTTCTTGTATGCTGGTTGCGTTTGTTGTTTTGACCGTTTCATCAGTATGGGAAACCGATTCTTCATTGGTGTGTGTGTTCATTTCTAAAGCCGACGGCTTGTCATCAATGGGAGGACTTGTTTCATCATTAAATAAAATAAAAGAATCCATATCAGAATGGATTGAGTAAATGGGAAAATTTTCAGGCTTTCTCTCACTAGTTACCACATATTTCATCAGTGTTTCTCTATACAGTCTCTTTGGTTGCCCAAAGACAGATATAGTAGCGTAAGAGAGATCTAATTGGAGGGATCCTTGGAGTTTTTTTCCCCAAGATCTTGAAAATAGCATACCATACTTTGGTGGAATGTCAGCAACCACCACATCCATGAGGATTGTCTTGTTAGGAAATTGGACTAAGGAGACACACAGGTCTTTGATGAGGCCTAAACACTTGACTTGACTTGAGTCAAAGGAGAATAGATCTTTGTAGGGTCTTGTAACATCAAGGTTAAGCTTTTCCATTACAACTTTGGGCATAAGGTTGTGTGAGGCACCTGAGTCAAACATGGCATTGTGCAAGACTTTGTCATGTATATGCAAATTGACATAGAATGGTAGAACATATCCATATGTTGATTTTCCATTAACTTATGGACCGAACAACAGTTTAGGTTGATCATCAAGAACATTCACATCATCCTTAACCTCTGGCATTTGAAGTGATCTTTGAATTTGTTGCCTATAGATATCATGTTTGGCGAGCTCAGATAAGGGGATAGATATCTTCAGTTTACCTATTTCTGCCTCTAAGTCAAATGATTTTTCAGATTGGGTTTTAGTATTTTGAGAGGCAGGCTTCCCTTTTTCCATTGGAGTATTAGCAATTTGGTCTTGTTTACCATCGTTATGGGAAGTGATTGATTGCGGTTTTTGTGTTTTAGGAGGGCCTTTTGGAACGCTGTTCGAGTTCTCTTTTGAGGAAGAGGGTGGCAGAGGCTGATCAATAGAAGGCCGTGTTTCTGTTATGTCCTCTATAGTCACTTGATGCGGGTTTGGGACAGGTATATCAGCTGGTTCTGTTATGACAGTCTTGCCTTTAATCTTGTTGGGTTGTTTGCCATCCTTTGGTTTTCTAGGTTTAGGAATGTTAATGGTCCTAGTTCTCAGCTTATATTGTTTGTGGACCTCATACACAACAGTATCATAGCCTTGTTTAAAATCAAAAGACTCACCAGACTTAGTCTGAAATTGATTAAAGTCATGCTCATCTTGGTCTTGTTGAGTTAGGAAAATTTGTTGCTCGGCCATCGAATCCACCAAGTTCATGTGAGTGTCCTCTGTGGGCTCACTAGATGTAGATGCTTCCGCATAATTTTCATGAAAAGGGGGTCTTATATCATGGTCTGGGCTAGACCTACCAGCATTTGTGTTCTGCGTTTTCCTGAAATTTGGGTTCCTTATGGTATTGGACTGTTGTCCTTCCCATGATGATTTCCTCTCAACACTTTCTACTCTGTCTCCCAGCCTTTGCATGCCACTGATAATAGCATCAAGTTTCTGATCTAAGGCTGAGGGTTCTTCTTTGAAGGTGGTTCTTCTCTCCATTCTAGCTCTGTTTCTTTTGGCAATTAGGTTGGCCTCTATGCTAACAGCAACATTTTGCATGTCTGCAAGGGTTTGAGGGGCTCTTTCTTTTAACTGGTAGGCCATATCTGGGTCGAATCCATCAGGGAATTTATACAAGGCAAGGTCAGGTGGAGGTCTCAGGTTCTGTGGTATTGCATTATAGACATTGTTGAATCTTGCACAGTAATCTAGGACAGACTCTTGAGGGCCTCTTTTTATTGTATCGTATTCAGCTAGTATGTGCAAGGGGTCTTTCTTTTTCTCCCATCTGTTGGTAAAGGATTGTTAAAGCTCATTCAGATTGGTTATGGAATTTGCAACAAGTGCTTTGAACCAAGTTCTTACATCACCTGTTAAACTTTGGACAAAAATTTTCATTCTCACGCTATCATCATCTATTTCGTAGTTCTCAAAATAGTCTTGCATTTTCTTTGTATGCTAAAAGGCTGTGCAAGAACCAGTTCCATCAAAATATGTGATTTTAGTTTGATAATCCTAAGGCATAGCCCCAGGATTTGTAGGTAATTGCAGGGGTGCATATCTATTAGCCATGTTTACAGGGATAAGTGGAACAACAGGAACAACAGGGACAGCTGGAACAGTTGTAACAGCAGTGGTGGTAGTGGTAGTATGTGTAGTGAATGGAGGTGTGGAAGGAGTGCTTTGAGATGTGGATGATGAACAAGGGGAAGCAGGGGTTGAACGAAATAAAACTTTGACAGGGGTTGGAACACTGCTTGGGTGAACTGCTTCAGGACTATTATCAGCAAAATCTTCTCTTTGTTCTTGCTTCCTAAGGATCTTTGGGATTAAGTTCGGATTTTCAAAAGCAGCTGGGGGATTTGGGTCTAGATTTGTCCTTGTATAACGAGAATTCTTTTTGGGAGCCAGATTCTGAATTTGTTTTGGTATTTTCTGTGAATGTTTTTAGAATTAGCAAGGAACTGATCAAATTTTTGGAACAACTATCTGCAGTTTAAAACTAGCATGAAGATTGACTGAAGCAGCATTTATTTACTCCTGTAAATGCAAAGCAAGAACAGTTTCAAAGGCTTCCTGGCCGACATTCAGACTTCATCTGTAGTTTTAAGGAATAGACAACACTTGAACAATTGATTTTTGTTCCCATGGAGTTTTCCAACTTGTTTTGTGAAATTAACTGAGGATGGTCCCTAGTGGAGTCGCCATTATGTTATCACTCAGGTTGTCCTTCTGGTCAGCTCAAAAGGATACGGCCGAGGTAACCACAGACCAATCTTTGGACTGCAGGTTCTAGCCCACCTGCAATCAGAGAGGGCTCTCTCTTTCTGATTTAGCTTTGTTGATAAGGTTTTTAGGCTAGTTTTTGAGTTCAAGGGGTTTTGTTTTGATTTTTTGGTGAGATGATTGATGTTTTCAAGTAAAGAGGCAGGTATAGTATGAGAGTTTCAAACCATTGGGCATGGAGTCATGGAGTAAGACTGTTGGTGCATTTTCTCGGTCACAAGAGAGGATTATGGAGCAAGATAGCTGCATATGAAACAATTATTCAAGGTAAAAGAGATGGATTAAAGGCTGAGGAATGAGGGGCAATTAAGAATCTCTCATTCAGGTTAGCAGAAGGAAGATAAATGAGCCCTATCTAGGAGCAGCTAAGAATTCCTAGATAACAGTCATTCATATGTGAAATAGATCAAACATGAGCCATAAAAGAATTCATATTTATGCCTAAATCAAGAGGAAAACATTAAGAAGCCACAGAAACTGAGCATAGAGTGCAGCTAAGCAAATTCTAAACCAATCCTTTGTTCTGTGACTTGAGCATATATGAAATTGAAATAACAGAGGTAAGGAACACTTATTGATTCATATTGCAACACAAGAATTCCAAATTCATTCTTCGGAAACCATTAACAACACATCAAATAGTCCATTCTCCAAGCTTTCAGCAATCTTTGATTAAGGAAAACATATCAGATATACAGTGCGAGTCTCTAATGAGGATTATCAACCAACCAACCCTTTAAACAATACAGAGGGTGGTATAAATAGGGAAAATATCAAAAATTAATCTATTACAGCCGACCTAAATGGGTCTGAAAGAAAAATGATTTCTTTAACCTAATCTTATCCAGAAATAAATGCAAGAAAATATCTTTTGAGCTGCGCTGGGGAGCAGCTGTATCAAAATGAGTTAATTCTGTCCTGGTGGCTCTGTGCTGTTCATTTAGCCATAACTGCGCATTGGTCTCTGCTCCATTGCTGTTCGGTGGCTTTAAATGCTTTAACTGTGATTTGAGAGCTTTGATGGGCTTACACCGCTTTATTTGACTTTGTTGGAGGCCATTCAATGTTCACCTGCTTTGGGAAATAAAAATTTCCATAAAAAATGTTCAACTGATACTCTTTGCCGCTTCCTGATACTCTTTGACATGAAACTGGGCTTTATCTCTCCTCTGATACTTTTTGAATTGTCCCATCGACCTTTCATGGCAGCTGTTCGGCCCTCTGTTGCTTTAAAAATTGTCTTTGCCCCTTTCTGAATCCTGCACGAAGAAATTCTGGTCATTTTGCACCTTTTGGGCCTACTGGAGGCCGAGCGATGAAGGGCTTTCCATTTTGGCCTATTTCCCTTAGCGATCATGAAAAACTACCTCAGATTTTGATTCTGGGTTTCCTAGGCTGTGATTTGCGCCTTTCACGCTTTTTGACAATGACGTTAGCATGACGTCAGTGGTGGTTCCCAGTACGGCAGTGACGTGGTAGGGTGACGTCAGCTAATGACGTCAGTAGTACATCCGGGAGACGTGGCGGCACGGTGGAGGAGGTGACATGGTAGGACACGGTGGCAGGAGGCCGACGCGGGATGGTGACGTCAGCATGATGTGGCGCTGACGCAGAAGGGGGGAGAGAGGTATCCGATTTTGGGCGCACCGCTTTTGAGCAGAAGTGGTTTCGGCAAAGGGGGCTCCGCCACAGTTGAGAGGGTGACGCGTGGCGGGAGTACGATGGGAAAACCGCCCATCTCCCAGGTGCTAACCCTCTGCACATCGACGTATGGAAAGACCCGCCCACCGTAGATCTCGGGCGCGCAAGATCTGACGGCGAATGGAACAGACAAGGCAGTGGAGGGTTAGGGACGGGGCCCGCGCATATTTAATTATGTGTTTTTATACGGTGGGGGGGGGGGGTTTAAACATTAGAAATGTGGGTTTTGGGTTATTTACAAGCGGAGGAAATATATTTACAAGTATGACTTTAGGATAAGGGCGGGAAACGAGTGTTGTAGGGTTAGGACTTGGGGGAAATGGTTGTTAGGGTGACCAGATGTCAGACTAACTCCAGTTTAGGACACAGAAGGGTTAGTAGTAGCCCCAGATGAACTACTATTTCCCGGACCTGATAAATATGGCTATAATGAGAAGGGATGGGAATATGTACATAGGGGAGTTTATTAACATAGTTTTAGTAGGGGAAGGGGAGATAGATAGGGAGCTACATAGTAAAATTAGTAGTTAATATGACAAGTGATAAGAAAGCTCTAAGTATGTGAAACTTATTCTATTTAGGGGGAAAATGTCGCATTAACATTTCTTGAGTAAAGCAGATCTTTACCAAGGCAAATGATATGGAAAATGATGAAACTAAGAGGTATCAAGCAGATCTTGACCTCTTCAGGGAAGTTAGTGAGTGACTTTGGGGAATAAGAAAAAGGGGGAGTTTAGACATGCCTCGCTTGAGCTCCTCCAAATGAAAACTGCCTTGTACCTATGACCTGAAGTACAATATCACTTTGAAACGCAAAATTGATCACAATTCAACATTCTGCAACCTCAAAACTACCTACCCAGCCTACTTGCCTAACATTTTTTCTTCTTTTTGGTTTGGGTGCACTTAGACTTGCAGACCCTGCTTTACAATTTTTCTTTTGACTGCCCTCCTATCTAAATCTATCCTTATTTCTACCAAGGGCCCAGATTAAGCAGTTGGGCTCCTTTGTTTCTCTACCTATCTACAAATTTGCCATGATTAAGTTGTTTGGACAGATATTCATTCTCTATATTCTAAAACAAGAAATTAAAACCTAGGGAAGCCAAGATTAAGCTGTTTGGACTTCCCTTAACAGAACATTCTTCAACAATGGTTAAGTCATCAAAATTGGAATACAGCAGTGGCATTTAGACTGGCACACTTTCATGGCCTCTTCTTTGGCCTCTTTAGGAAATATGGAGCATTGCAACATGCAAAGTATGACATATTTGGCATGTAAAAATGTCAATCATGAAAGATGAACACCTGTTGCAATAGGAGGCTAACAGGACTGACTAAAATAGGAATCCATCTTGAACTGCTAAAAATAGAATGATATTTTTAGAACTTCCATTTTTCATTCCCTGTTGCCTAGTCCAGCACTGATACCCAAACTGCTATTTTTAGGAGTGCTATTTTTAGCACTTCTATTTTTAGCATTTCTTGTTGCCATTTTCAACAGATACTGCTCCTTTCAAACTGCGATACATATCGTCGTAATACTTCATCAAACCCCACTTTGTACAAATGTCTGGCAATGATGGAAAAGTCTTTCGCGCGTACCACTAACTCCTTTTTCTACTAGATAGTGTAACCTTCTGGGGTAGTTCCTGTCGTTTGTAAGTGTATGATGTCTTCAAAGTGACCATCTGCGATGCGCACTGCAAATAGTTGCGCGTTAAGTAAACCCTCCTCCAAATTAGTGGGATCTTCCCCTATTTCAATGTGTGATAGATGGTCTGATCCCGTGTTCAGTCATCCAGGCTTCACAATAACCTCAAAATCATATTCCTGGAACAATAACAACCACCTATAGGTTCTCCCCCCCCAACACAGGCTTATTGACCAGGTATTTCAACGTAGAATGATCTGTATACATCTTAAAATTTCCACCCAACAAATAATGTCTAAACTTCTGGAGCGCATATACTATTGCTAACCCTTTGCGCTTAGTGGTGGAATAGTTCTTCTGAGCCTTGGATAACCCCCTGCTTTCGAATGCTATAGGATGGTCCAATTATCCTCTACCAACCTGTGTTAGTACTTCTCCCAGTGCTACACATGACGCGTCTACATGTACATGAAACTTCTTTTTCCAATTCGGGAAGACTAAAATGAGTGTAGTGACCATTTTTCCTTTCAATACATCCAATCTATTCTAACAGTCCTCGTTCCAACAAGACATGATATCCTTTTTCAACAACTTCTCCATAGGTGTGGTGATCTGGGCATAGCCCTTGATAAACTTCCTGTAATACCCAGTATCTCCTAAGTTTTCATGCAGCTATTTTACACTCCTTGGTGCCTCCAAGTTAAGTATCACCGCGATCTTCACAGGATCTACCATTAGTCCCTGTCTACAAACCAGATGACCTTGTAGAGTCCCAAAAGGCACACAAAACAAACATTTCTTCAATTTGAGCACAATTTGGTACCTTCAAAAAGTATCTAGCATTAGGCGCAAACTTTCCACATGGCGTTTCATCGACCCAAACACAGTCCAGTCATCAAAGTACACCTCCAGAAACTTCTAAATGAATTCTTTGAATGCAGCAATGACTACACGTGAAAAAATCGTAAGCGCATTCTTCAATCCAAAAGACATCCCCACTCAGTCGCGAAGGTCGTTTTGCTTCTATCATCAAGTGCAATTTTAATCTGATGGTATCCAGAGAATCCATCAGTGAAGGAGTATACTTCTTGGCCACCTAAATTATCCAATACCTCATTAGTGAATGGGGTCGGGAAAGGATCATGAATGCAAGCATCATTCAACTTCCTGAGATCCACGCATATCCTTATTTCATCCTTCTGCTTCTTTTCTTGTACCACCATTGGGCTTACCCAATCAGATTCTTCTATGGGCTCAATGATGCCTACCGTGAGCATCTTGTCTAGATCTAAGCATACCTTCTCCTTATACTTCGGATTGAGACGGTAAGGTCTTTGCTTAACCGGCTTCGCGTCGGGCTTTAACGTGATCTTCATAATGCCCAGGTCTCCTATTATCCCTTTTGGCTCTGTAAAATTGGTAGGGAACAAATCGTGGTATTTACGAAGAAATTCGACGACCTTATCTACCATCACATCATCCTAGTAATTTCCAATTTTTGCTAATTTGGGCTCCTCCTCTGTACCAATATTTGCCTATTTCATTTTCAGCGGCGCATTATATCAGGATTCTCAATCTGCGGTCCCTCGACCTCATGGTGACCTTCGGTTTTAGGCATATTAATCTTTCGTGGATCCTCGTATTCTTCTTCAGTAGTTATGTTATAGCATTCCAGTGCGTGGCTCAGCTAAGTAGTCCAATCCGGTTGAATTAGATCCAAAGGACCTTACGGTATCCTGAAGATCGCTACTTTAACTTCTTGTAGTGCTTCGTCAATATAGTCAAACCTGTCTTCAAAGCTGAACATCATTATGAACCCTTTACACAGAATATCCCATTCACCTATGCCATGGCGGAGCTCTGTCTCCAAGTACCAGTTCATCGGGATGACATCCAAGGTATGACAGAACAAGTGCACCCATTCAGGTTGGGGCTTCACTCCATAGGCCTTAGCCCATTTAGCCAAGTGTGCACGCGGATCATCCTTCCCATCATATTTTTCTACCAATCATACCTTTAGCTTCCCAAAGTGTGCTCTCATCATCATCCCACACTCGCACCAATCATCAAAACCACCCTTGTGCATACCCCCACCATCTCACGGGCGTGGTGCGCAGTGCACATTCCAAAGCCTAGAAGCGCTGCTTCTCTGGTACTTCTCTCCCAAATGCATCCGAAAATACATCTACATCATTCAAGCCAACGTAAGCGGGAAGATCTCGTACCTTTGACGATACACAGCACAGTGACTGGGTCATCATGTTACAGCTCAGTGTGGTTACTTCATGTAGCCGATTTTGCCAACACTCTAATTCTTCATTAGATTCTGAGGTGCAGGAACTCTCACGATCGCATGTAATTCATCCTTTCGCTGTCAGATTCACCCAATCTTGGTCTCATGCTGTTATCTTATATATGCAGTGCAAATCGTCATCGATCTCATAATCATGCACTAGTTCAATATAGAGCGATCCTTCAGCAGGATCTAGGGGTACTATTACGCAAAGAAATTTCTTTTCAATTATCATCTTTCACTTCTTTAGGTTGATTACCCCGTTCATGTCAGTAGCCAAATCAATGCCAAGGAGCATAGGGTAGGGGTTACTATCATCCATAATTTCTATCACTTCAAAGTCATCCAATGCGCTCACGCCTTCAATATCTATAGTTACTCCTTGCAGTCATCCCATGGGGATGATCTTCTACTGATTTTCCATTCTTAACTGAATCGGAGACCACTGTAGTGTGGGTCTAACCATCCTCTCCCAAGTCTTCTTTGGCAAAACGTTCACATATAACCCCAGATCCAAAATAACCTGATCCATTTCATATTCTCCTATCTGCATGGTCAGTCTCATCTCACACCCTATCCTTGCTTTATGCTTACCAATCTTATGTACCACACACGGTTCACCCAAAGTGTTTTCGGCGCATCTATTTATAAGTTCTTGTAACCATTTCACAACCTTCCTATGGCGCAACAGCTTCATGCAGGTCTCTAGAAATGCCGTAAGCATAGAAGGGTCCATTTCCTAATCAGGCCTATCCTTGCTCTCTGAGGTAGAGGCCTCAGTGAAGCTCTTCTTTTCTTCCATGAATGTTTCATGTGTGCGCTCTAAATCAAATTTAGCCTCCTTCGTTGGAGTTTTGCGAACCCATGCACTGTCTTTGGGATGTTTCCCCTTATCCTCACCCATTACAATTCCACTGTGGAGAACTATATTCACATTCGGATCCTCCTTGCAAGGCTCAGACCTCATCATCTGCAGGTTCTAAGTCGGCTGCGATGGTAGCACCCCTTTGTCGGGTATTCTTGCTATTAGTGTAGGATAGTCCTAAGTCTCATGGTAAAACTAAGTACAATATTTGCACGACGGACGCGTCAAGTTAGTGCATTCATGGGCATAGTTTCCTGGTCCTCCGCAATTGTAACAGATCAGCATTCCTCGACCTCTACTAGGTCCTCCTTTGCCTCGGCCTCATCCGCACGCCTAAAAGCCTGTTCGTTCCATCCCAGCACTTTGCATAGGAAGCCGCATTTCTTCCCAAACTCTATAGGTGGGTGTTCTTTCCATCATCAATTCATAACTTCGGCAGTTGCACTCATCATGCCCTACCGACCTACAAAAGTTGCAGAACAGTTGTTGCAGTGTTTGTACAAACTTCTGTAGCAAATGGCAATTATCCGTTGTATGTTTTCCTGCTACATGACATATAGCACACCACAACACAGGCCCCACGCTTGGTCCTGCTTGAGCTTCCGACCTCAAAGGCATCAGTCCTCCTCCTGCAATATAGTGCGTAAAGATCGGGCAATGGTATTTGTCATGCCCCTGACCTTTACAGTTCAGGCACCATATCTCTTAGTGCACCTCTGGTCGAACTGTTCAGTCCTAATTCAAACTTTTCATTTCGAGGCAAATATTTTGCAACTGCGCATGGATCTGCTGAACCCCTAAATTCATATCTTGCATCGGTGTTTCATGCAGTCTTATGGAAATCTCCAAGGCCTCTGCCTGAGTCGTAATATTTTGTTGTGATAGTGCAACCCTTAGGTGAGGCAGGAGCGAAGCCACAAACCATTCATGGTGTTGTCCATCTGTTAAGTTCATATTAGCTTCACGGATTTTACACTTCAATATTTGATCCAATTCCCAAGGTGTCTCACCTAGTTTCATCGCGATTTCCTTGAACCCCACAATCGATTGTACCTCGGATTTAGGCCTACTAAACTCTTTATTCAACGTGGTCTAGATCTCTGCCAACCTAGCGTTTGGGTTATCATTAGAGTACTTGATGTACCAAGTTAGCGCATGATCTTGCAAAGCACTAACCAATGTTGCCTTCTTCATGTGATCATATGTGATGCCCTGAGCTTCCAATACAACTTTCACGATGAACCAAAACTGGTCCGAGTCCTCATTTCCCAAGCCCTTAAACAAAGGCAGCTTCACTGAATTTTCCGTGTTGACCTGCGGTGGAGGTGGTGGTGGTATGGACGAAGTCGCAGGTGATGGTGGTGAAGTTGGAGGTGGTGTAGGTGGAGGTTTCAGTCGCGAGAATCCTTGTCTTATTAACTAAACTGCACTTCACAGAGAAGCCTTCCCTACTCCCTCTTCGTCACCCAACAGGGGCGAAATCAGTGGGCTATATTCAAGACCCTTTCTCCCTTCGTTCCTGTAAGTCTTTCCACTTTGCGTAGCTCCAAACATCAAGGTAGCTACATAAACCATTTTTCGCACAATAACATCTTAATCCAAGTATTTAAAGACTTCAAGTACTTACCTTGCAGACCTTTGAAAAAGCATCACTCTGCTTCGTTGTAACTGAATGTGGTATCGACTGCAAATTCAGTCATGAATCCTCCTATGATGTGATCGAGCCAATGATCGAAAACGCGGACGATCTTATCCTTAGAGGCTTCTAGTCTCTGTACTAATTCCGGGGTCCAGATAATAGGATCGTCAAGTCTCCACCTTCCTTGGCTATCTGCTAGATTCGTGATCCACTCGTATAACTCAGTTGGAAAGGAAAATAAAAAGATCTAGTGGATTTTCTTATACAGGTACTTGTCCAGCCACTGTTCCTTTGTTAGCTTTGGATTTTTGTTCTCCTACGTCGTGAATTTGTGGATCTTCCTATGCAACTAGTCTTCAACCTCTTTCTTAGTTGGATTCCAATGATACGACATCACACATCTCTCATACAGATTCTGGTCCCAGCAACGAAACCATTTTTTGGCTTGGTGGGGCCTGACTCAGGTTCAGTGTTAGTTAGCCAAACAAATCCCTGCACTACTGGCCCTTTTGGCATTAGCCCGCGGAGAGCAGATCGAAGTCCCACCCAAAGTAGTATGGGGGGATGCTGGAACCAAGTTTCCACACCCTGAGATGGTTGTGATGTCGGTTTATACCCTCTATTCCTACTTTCACGCAGGTCACTAAGCTTAAGGGCTATGTCAGTCTACCCTTTATTCTTCCCTTCAATACATCCGCGAAGGTGTACGATTGACCTTCGTGCAGCCTTAACATATGATCTAAGTTCTTCCGCACTGCTATGACAGCGTATTGTATAGGTTTACCAAGTTATCTTAAGTTTTTTACTTATCTTACTAATCAATCACAGTTAGCATCGCGTAAACATATATTCTTACTTGCGTTCTATTAACCAATACAGTCACATACATTGGCACATCACATAAACATTGTAAATTAAACCCAAAACGCAATATAAGCAGATGCATTAACATGAAATAAATACCCAGAATTTGTAGAATACTTCTCTTTATTGATATCTTCAGATTAATACAGACTCTATCCACCTTGCACACACAACTGCAGGGGTCCGTGCACTTAGCTGCAGACTTCCACCCTAGGCCTCTGTGCACCAGGCTGCAGAGCCTCTAGCTACGCTAAGGCTCGAAAAACTTAAAATTATCTATAAATACTCGAAAACTTGTCTACTAACTACTTAGAGCGAGCTTACTTAGCTCCTTTTTATACAATTCCATGGTCCGCAGACCAGGGTGGATCTTTATAGCCGACTTTACACTTTACAAAATAAGGTCAGAAAACCCTTTATGACTCTTGACACCTTCGCGCTCCGTGACCATAACATGTGGAGAATTTACAACTTTATTACAAAATTTGTCCCAAAATATGGGCTTTTAGCCCAAAAATTATCCTTGGGGGAACACGTCCCCAACAATTTCTTCTTAGTTTCAGGACTATTCTGTGCTTGCTAGTTACCCTTAATTTATGTCCTAAATTTCTCTTTCTCATAGCAGTGATTCAAATTATTAATAACGTCCTTTAAATTTAATGGTTCTAGCATGTCAATTTTATCTTTGAATGCCATAGGCAACCCCCTAATAAATATCTGGATCTTATCTTTATCATCCTTGAGACATGGCACATACCTCAATAGTTCTAGGAACTTGGTGACATATTCATCATCCATTAACTTCCTCATCTTGAGTTCATAGAACTCATTTTGCTTTCCATCATAGTAGCATTCAGATAAGTATTACTCTCTAAAGAGCTTTCCAAATTCTGTCCAAGTGAATTATTTCTCAATAATGCCTCCAACATTCTTCAAGTCTTGCCACCATATGTCTGCTTTTCCCCTGAAGCTAATGGTGAAAATCTTATCTTTCATGTTTTGATAATAATCATGAATTATGGAAAAATTCTTCATACCAAGCAGCAAAGCTTCTCCCTCTTCTAACTCCTTAGACATGTAATCCTTTTCCTTTCTCTCTTGATGGTGATTATGGTGATAATGAGAGTGGTGGTGGTGCCTTCTAGTAGAAAAACTAGAGGGTATTCTAGAATGATGCACATGTGTGTTGGTTCTTCCTCTTAGGGTGATCAAAGGTCCATTTCCCAACACATTGTCTTCACTTTCATGCCTATGTCTCTTCTAAGACCTGCTACCATATGCCCCATTTGTATTCACTTTTGGCTCTCGAGGGCTCCTCTTGTCTCTACGAATGACCCTATATTTAGGTCACCTTTATCTCTGCAAATTTGAGAGACTTTATGGGAGGATTTTTTTAATCTCAACTAGCCTCTCATTATGTACCTTGGAGATTATAACATTCACCCTTAGGCTTCTTAAGGTATCCATCCAATTTGGAGAGTGATTCCCTCCTCGTTGGTCAACTATTCTTTCTTCTTGATTTTCCTTGACCTCATCACTTCCATGTTGTGTCTAATCAGAGCTATACTGCACCATACCAGTCCCCATTATTGAGTTATCTCTATTTTAGGTTGCTTGTGATGTGCTATCAATCACACACATTGTTATATATTTTCATATCATAGTTAGATAAACACAATAATGACCATGGACTTGCATTCATGGAGCTTCCATAACTATCTTTCTTGTAACAATACAACCAGGTTAGTATGCCCATGGTATTTAAAAATCTATATGCATTACTCAAATAACAAGAAATATGACTCTTAGTACATAATTAATAAATAAAAAACACATTTATGTTGATGGCCCTACTCTTGTAGAGATGGTATAACAGACTATCTGCGACAAAATGTTAGTCCCCTAAATTGTACCCTTTTTGACCATCTTTCCGTCCTAAAACCATAACCATTTACCCATGTTTTACCTATCATTTACGCCCTCATCTTGCACTAGTGCAAGAACGATGACACATTTCACACTTACTTTATATTTTACATTTTTAATTAAAACTTATCATTTATTAATTATTATTACGTGATTTCTCACTTGTAATTACTTTTGTAACTCATCGATATCTCCTATGTTACTTAATAGTTAATGTTTACCTTGACCGCTAATTTTAGTGCAAAACAGATCTAGCACTGTGCCAGCACCGCGATTATGAGATCCCATACCAGTGCCTGCGATGCGAATCTTGGCAGCAAATCTGGAACCCCCTTGATTGCTGCCTATTTTTGCACTGCCTTAGCCATGACCTCCGAACACATCTAAAGGCAGCCAAGTCCCCGCTATGATAGCAAGATAATCTAGAGTAGCTATGGTCAGATTTGGGAGAAATGGAAAGCTGAAGATAGCCACGGCCTATTTTGTTAAAACCCCTAATTTTTAAGGCCACAAGCTTATTTTGTAAATAGCTATGCAATCTGTTGTAACGAAATTCTGCAAACAACATGTAATGAGATGAATGATCCTCTTGTCCTTTCGCCGAGGATCTATATAAGAAGCAATGTAGATAGGACAAGTTAGACAAGGGAATGATTAAGTAAGTATATAGAACAGAGATAGAACCAGGAAGGCAGTAATAGGCCTGTCTTTTGTTATCACCCAATCAGGGCTGGATTGTAATCATGTATGTATTTGCTTTATGACTTAATAAGAAGAGAAAGAGCTTTGCCTTACTATTCTACATCATATCTTTCATGTTTTGAATGTTGATATATTGAGCAAGTGCTGAGCAGCATTTTCAATTAAAAGGGAAATGCGCTAGTTGGCTAGGGCCGAGCCAACCTAGCACGTTCTCCCTCTTTTCTGTCCTTTTAATTTATGTTTTAAACTGGAAAGTGTGATTTACTTTACAACCTTTAAATTCCTGTTTGAGTGAGAGCAGATCTGCCACATGAAGTAATTAAATTTCCTTTTCTTGCATCTGATTTCAACTGGTTTTCCCCACCTAGTCTGAGCAGGAGAAATTACCTGCACCAGTGCACGTTGGTGTGCTATTCACTTTCTGCATGTTTGGATTGGTTTTCCCTGCCTGGTCTGAGTAGGAGAAATTACCTACACTAGTGCACGTTGGTGTGCTATTCACTTTTTGCACTTTTGGATTGGTTTTCCCCACTTGGTTTGAGTAGGAGAAATTACCTGCACCAGTGCACATTGGTGTGCTATTCACTTTCTGCAAATCTGCTTGATTTGGTTTTCTGCCTGGTTTAAAGCAGAAGGACCATACTTGCACCAGTGCAAGATTGTGTGATGTAGTAATTCCTTTTAAGTTATTTCTAACAGCTTTCTTTCTTTCACTGATATTTCATAACAGGATAGATTACAAGGATTGTTTCTTTCTTTTTGCAATTTGATAAACTTAGAAACGGTCACCCTTCTATGCAATTTGGCTTCTAACACTTGCAGTAGTTAAGCATTGATTTCAAGGATTAAAAGTTAAAGTGTAAGAAGCTCTGGTCTGGCACAAGAAATAGTTTCTTGTTGCTTGGATCGAGTTCTCTAGACTTGAGAAAGTCTGGACCTTACACGAAAGAAAAGGCACTTTTAGTACAGACATCATTTTACACCCTCGACATAAATCTCTATTCCTGCACTAGTGCAAGATAGATTCTTGCGAGAAGGAAATATTTATATAAGCAGGTTTGAAGGGCCCATCTATTGAAGACTACTAAAGTGTCTTTGCTGAAAGAAACACACACTCAGTAGTTAGTCATTAATTAGCTAGAGTGATTTCCCTCTTCTTCTAAATCTCTTTTGCAAATGCATTTTCTTTTGTTCCAGTCTTACATTATTTCTGGCGATTCAAGTTGACTTTTCCTCTATAGTTTGATTATGTAACCTTTCCTTTAAAAAAAGTAGGGATTAATATTGGAGACATTCGTACCATCTCTGGCATTGCCTATGCTTCGTCTCTAAGTTTACGGATCCCCGAGTTGACAATTTAAGTGTTGAGGAGTTTACTTAAGTGTAATTCCTGCACCCAACATTTTGGCGCTGTTGTCAGGGAGGCGATTTGATTTGGTAAGAATTTTTTGATTGTACAATAGAGGTAATTTTTTTTTAGAATTTTTTGGGAAAGATTTCTCTTTTGAAGGAATTTTACTGGTGTTAATTGATTTTTGGCAACATATTTTTATTAGAAATTACTTATTGTTTTTCTTTCTTTGAAATGCATGCCTAGGAAAGGTAGGGGTTCAAAGCCCACTAAGGGCCAAAAGAATTTTGAAAATAATTCTCATATTGGGTCTCCTTCTGTGAGCATGGAAGCCTAATGAAACCCATCACACAGGAACAATCCACCTGGATTCTGGTGACAACAACTCAGGTGTGGTTCAACCTGTCGAGAGTAAGAAAGAGACAATGGCAGTGGAAGGGTCCGGTGAAAACCAGGATCAAGTAAGTGAAGAACAATTCACTTTTGTGTTTCCAATTGTGGATCCTGATACTATGGGAAAGATGAAGAATATTCCACCATATGCTCTCCCCCATTTTCATGGTGAAGTTCATGAAGACCCTGACTCTTTTCTATTCGAGTTTGATATTTTGTGTAGAAGTTGTGATTATTCAACTGATTCTCAGAAGTTAAGATTATTTCCTGCTACCCTCAAGGACTCAGCCTTGCGTTGGTTCATGGGGCTAAGAGGAAATTCTATAACCTCTTGGGAACAAATGAAGAGAGTGTTTTTGTCTAAATATAAGGAATATTACAAAACTTGGGACATGCAGGATGAAATTTTTACAATCATACAGGATGATGATGAAACTCTTGAAGATTACTTAGAAAGATTTCTATATATTTTGCAAAGGTCGAAACTTAAGCTTGATTCCAGCACTATTAGAACCTTGTTCTTAAGAGGACTTACCGATAATGCTAGAAATAATCTAAATCTACTAGGACAAGGTGATATCTCTCAGCAGACTTTTGATCAAATTTGTGATTTATGCAGGAAATTTTCAAGAAATCAGTATAGATCTGGTAGAGGAGCTCGAAACAGAAATAGAAAAACTGAATCTACCGATGCTATGATTATTGGACTAGAAAATAAAATGGAAAACATGAAAATCGATATAATGAATGTTGTTTCTAAACAGTTAGACTCTTTAAAATTCCAGCAGAAACTTATAAAAGAACAAGAGTCATTATGTATTTTCTGTCCTAAGTGTAGAGATAAACATCCTCCTAAAGAATGTCCTCTTAATCTAAAAGAAACTAATAAGTGTGCTATTTGTGCAAAAGACCATGCCATAGAAAAATGCCCCTCTATACTAGGACTTAAAGCTGTATTTACAGGAGGGCAGCCTGAAGCTGAATACTTGAATGCTATGGGAGCAAGAAGAAATTGGCCTTAGGTAGGTGCAGGTATGGCTCCTGAATTTTCTCCACACTATTTTGGTTATCATTCACATGCATATTCTTATCCTAACACTAATCAGCAGTGGCAGTATGGAAATCAATACTAGCATGGACAACCTTCTCAACCATGGCAGCCAGGTTGGAGAGGGCCAACTTATTCCCCATATCCCTTCCAGCGACCTATGTAGTCATATCCTCATACACAAAATTCAATGCCGCAACTTTCAAGTCAGTCTAATCCACCATTGCCTTTACCTCCACCCTTTCGACCCCCTCAGTTGCCTGCTCAACCCATGCCTAATCCTAACAATAACAAAGCAGTGCAAATTATTTATGTAACAAACCCACCTTTATCATTTGAGTATCAGTCTATTCCAGTTGGGGTTCATGATATCCAGTTAAGATCAGGGAGGATTGTAATGCCAGAAAGTCAGAAACAACCCACTGTGATTGTTGAAGAGAAAGGGGAAGAGGAAACTCCTACCCCTTCTTTGAAAGTAGTCACCAAGTAGCCTTTACCCTCTAGATCCTTACCACCTTCTTCCAACCAGCCTCCCTTTCCAGAGAGGCTAGCAATGGAAAGAAGTGAGCCCATTTCTGAGACTAGCTTGGCATAAGATTTTTAGAATCTTTTCATTAGGATACCTTTGCCTCAAGCCATCAAAGAGATCCCTATTTGCACTAAAATTATTAAGGAACTCTGTCTCAAGAAACCCAGGAGGAAGAAATTGGAACCCCAAACCATTCAATTTGTTGGTAGGGCAGCAGAGTTGATGACAGGATGTGTATCTATGGAAAAATATACTAATCCTGGAAACCCTATTGTCTCAGTTCAAATTGGTAATGTCCTTGTCTCTAATGTCCTTATAGATCTGGGGTATCCATTAATGTCATGACCAAGCAAACCATGGATCAACTTTGGTTATCCCATCTTCGTCCTACTCCCACTATGCTTGAATTAGCAGATAGATCTAAAATTAAGCTAGAAGGAGTATTGGATGATGTGATCATCTCATTAGACTCTTGGTAATATCCTACTGACTTCATTGTGCTTCAGCCAAATAACCCAATAGGAGGACATCCCTTGATCTTGGGTCGACCATGGCTTACTACCGCCGATGCATATTTTGGATGTCGTTCTGGTGATATGTATATTTCACATGGAGACTCTAGGAAGAAAGTTACCTTATATCCCCCTGCCAGATCCATTCAGGACCTTTGAGATACTCTATGGTTAGATCAAAGTAGTGATGATGAGACTCAGCCTATTTCCCTCATCCATCATTATACTGGGTCCTCGCAAGAAGATGAGATTCAAGACTTCCTGAATAATCTAGACACTATGCCTAATTTTGAGCCTTTGAGCCAAATTTTCAGCCTAGATTTTCAAGAAGATCATGATCCTCATTCTTCTGCACCACTGCATTTGACCACTCCCTTGAGTACTCCCGAGCCTGATACTACTCTTGTTGAGATTAGCCCCGGTAAATCCTTGTATATTAGTTCAGATTTGGACTCATCTCAACAAGAGCAGCTTGTGAATTTGTTGCAAAACCATCTTAGTGCCTTTGCATGGGGTTATGAAGATATGAAGGGTATCCCTCCTGAAACTTGCACACATCATATCTATATTCAGGAAGGAGCCCGACCTGTCCGAAAACCCTAAAGGCAAATGAATCCAGCTCTAAAAGAGATCGTGAAAGAATAAGTACAGAAGCTCTTGGATGCTGGTTTCATCTATCCTATTTCTGATACTCAGTGGGTCAATTCATTAGTACTAGTACCTAAGAAATATGGAAGATGGCGTATTTGTATCGATTATCGAGAATTAAACAAAGCCACTCTCAAATATTATTTCCCTCTCCCATTCATTGACCAAGTGTTTGATACCCTTGCAGGAAAGGAATACTTTTCCTTTTTGGATGGCTTCAGTGGTTATAACTAGATACAAATTGCACCCGAAGATCAAGATAAAACTAACTTTACATGTCCATGGGGTACATTTGTTTATAGAGTGCTCCCCTTTGGATTATGTAATGCCCTGACTACCTTTCAAAGGGCAGTCTTGGCTATTTTTGCTGATCTAGAATTTGTGGAAATTTATATGGATGACTTTTTTGTGTTTGGTAATTCTTTTCAGGAAGATCTTGAAAACTTGGAAACAGTACTTCTTCGTTGTGAGGAAGCTCATCTTGCTTTAAGAGACAAGAAATGTAGATTTATGTGCAAAGCAGGAGTGGTACTTGGTCATTGATTTCTAGTAAAGGTATCCAGGTTGATCCAGCAAAGATTGAAATCATTTTGCATTTTCTTGCACCTAAAACTCAAAGGGAAGTAAGAGGTTTTCTAGGGCATGATGGTTACTATAGGAGATCCATTGAAAATTTTTCTAAGATAGCTACTCCTCTTTTTAGACTTCTAGCTAAGGATAGTGAGTTTTCTTAGACGACAACTTTCCAACAGTCTTTTGAAACATTGAAGGAAAAGTTAGTATAGGCACCAGTTCTGAGAGGTCCTAACTGGTCTCTACATTTTCATATTTCCTCTGATGCTTCAGATCTAGCTATTGGCACAGCTTTAGGACAAGAGGAAAATAAGAAATCCTATGCTATTTATTATATTAGTAAGAATTTGTCTTCTGCTGAACTAAATTATACAGTTACAGAGAAAGAGTTTTTAGCTGTGATTTTTGCAATTAATAAGTTCAGACACTATATTACAGGATATGAAGTATTTGTACATATTGATCATTCCACAATTAAGTATTTGATGAATAAACCATTAACTAGTGGTAGAGTGACTAGGTGGTTGCTTTTGTTGCAGGAGTTTAATATTACTATTTTAGATCAACCAGGAAAATCTAATGTTGTAGCAGGCTTTCTTTCTAGATTAGATAATCCTGGTGAAACTACTCCTGTTAATGATGACTTTCTAGATGAACATATTTTTGCTATGTCGAAAGATTCTCCATGGTTTGCCAACATTTCTAATTATTTGGTTACTAGAAAAACACCACCCCATTTGTCTGCTCGTGAAAAGCGGAATATTATTCAGAAAAGTGCTGCATATTCTTGGATTCAAGGAGATCTCTTTTACACAGGCCCAGATTTGATTATCCGTAGGTGTGTAAGAGAGGAAGAAGTGTTTGACATATTGAAATCTGCTCATGATGAACCATGTGGAGGCCACTTCCCTGATAAGCAAAATACATATAAGGTGTTACGCACTGGTTGCTATTGGTCGTCCTTGTTTAAGGATACCAGACAGTATGTCAAGCGTTGTGATAGCTGTTAGTGAATGGGTCAGCCTAATCAAACCAATGAAATGCCCTTATGTCCTCAAGCTATGATTGAGCCATTTGGAAAATGGGCTATTGATTTTATAGGACCAATAAATCCAACATCATTAAGTAAAAAGCATATCTTGGTTTGTATAGATTTTGTTACAAAATGGGTAGAAGCTAAAGCTGTTTCTTTTGCTACAGAAAAAGTTGTTGTTGATTTTCTTTTTAATGAAATCTTTACTAGATTTGGTGTGCCTAGAGAAATCGTTTCTGACAATGGTCCACAGTTTATTTCTAATCTGGTACACAGTGTGATGGAGCAATATAAGATTCGGCACAGGAAGTCCACGTTGTATCACCCGCAAGCAAATGGCTAGGTGGAATCTACAAACAAAGTGATTGAGTCCATTCTTACAAAGACAGTCAATATGCATCGGAAAGACTAGGCTGAAAGATTACCAAAAGCTTTATGGGCATACAAAACCACTTGGAGAAATAGCATGGGCATACACCATACAATGTTATATACCTAGGGGGGATAATATGGGGTACCAAGGGAGGTACCCAAGGTAATAATGTAATAATGGATGGGCCATAGTAATAAATAAGGTGGTTAACCCATATCATGTAAGGGACCACAAGTAGTTAGTAATAATGTAATGGGCCCATGGTGTTAGTTTTATGGTATGAGGGAACCATGGTAATGACCCATGGTATTGTATGTACGAGGCCTATATAGAGGCTAGAGACTCCATGTCAAGGAAGAGAGTGAAGGAATTATTATATGAATATGCATATGGCTTGTGGAGTGTTCTCCTTCCTTAAGGAGTGAATGTATGGTGTTGCCCTACCTTAAGGGTTTGATATTAATAAAGTGAATCCTTTCTATCTATGCTCAGATCTTGTTATTCTTGGGTTTATTTATATTCTCATAGTATTTCCAGGTTAGATCTATAACAAGTGGTATCAGAGCACTTTCTTGGGCACAAAAGTGGAATTTTTTTTTTTTTAATTTTTTGCAGGATTTCAGGGGCGACGAGTTTACAGATCAGATCTGTATGTTTTGGTGCAATATATGCAAAATTTAATTGCAGAACTGTATTCTTTGTGAAAAAATAGCCGATTTCAAAAAAAAAATCGGTTGAATCGGAGTCCGGATGAAGGAGATATCGCTGATCTAAAAATCAGTGGTGTTGTAGACAATTTTTCAGGGCAGCGAGTTTGCGGCGCAGATCCAGACGTCCTGGTGCAAGATCTACAAAATATAATTGTAGATCTGAATTTTTTGAGAAAAATTATCCAATTTTAAAAAAAAAAATCAGTCGAATCAGAGTCCGGATGAGGGAGATATCGCTGATTTAAAATCAGCTCTTTTTTGCAGAAATTTTGGTGACGATGGGAGAGTTGCAACGCAGATTTGAAATTTCATTGCCTGGATCAAAATTTCTATCACATGGGCAGATGCAGAATGGTTGTTCCATTTCCAAAAACAGGTCATGATAAGGATTCTGAGCAATATTGACTAAACTGTGACAATTTCAAATTTTCGCCAAGTAAGTGAATTTTTTTCAAAACTCTCTTCATGACTTCTAGCAAGGTTCTTTATTTTACAGGAAAAGATAGTGGTCCTACTATTGAAGAATACATAAAAAAATAGAAGTGGTTATGGAAAAACAATTGGAAATGGTGGGTAGTGGAGGATTTTAAAAATGAGGCGGCCACATGGTGGGGATTACTTGACAAAACAAAGTGTTACAACGTGCCTGATGAAGCATTTGAAAAATTCCTTTTAGACAGATGGTCTCATGCTAGAAAACAAGATGATGAGAAACATGTGGGGTTATTTTCTACTGGTATCTCCTTATTGCAGGTTCATGCATTCATTCAAAAGGAGAAGATCGTTGTGTCTATAAATCCTAGTTGTAAGCATAATTTTATCAATGTTAATTTGGCAAAAGAATTGCAAGTTCCAACAAAACACATTGAAAACATACAGGTTGATAATGAGGATGTTAAAGTTTATAAAGATTTGAAGCTTTCTATGGATAAGTATGTGTTGCATTATGACTTTTATACTTCAGATATGGATAACATGGATGTTGTTTTGGGATATCCTTGGATGGAATCTGTGGGTACAATCAATATTAATGTGCAGAAGAAATTCCTGAAGCTCTGGTATAAAAAGAAGAAAATTACATTACAGTATATTTCCATTAATAAACAGGCTGAAGTAGAAGATGTTCCAGGGACTGACATATCAGATGATGAGCCATTGATGGTCGACAACCAAACACAAACATCAAACCAGGTACCAGAAAAACAGGTAGAGTCCAAAGAGGTTGAAGCAGAAAATGTTACATCGGATGAGGACTCAGTGGTTGAGGTAATATTGGAAGATAAGAAACAACAGCAGGCACCACAACATGTACCAGATACCAATCAGGCTCCATTAGGTGGTGAATTAAAGAAAGATACATCGTCAACATATCACCACCCACATCACCTAGCAAGAAAACAACCAACAAGATGGCAACAAATTAGCTACAAGGACAACAACCCCTGCATGGCATATAGAGAGGGGCGACGATCCACCTACTACACATCAACATAGAAGAGCTGCCATGGTCAACTTCCATCTCAAGTAAGCGAGGCACCAGCAAGATCGAGGGTTCACATTGGATGGCTAGATGCACTTGCATGGTACCAGTGGACTACTCTTTTGAGTAGATCTTATTATTTGTGTTCTTCCCATGTTTCGGGGACGAAACATGCTAAGGGGGGTGGAATGTTATATACCTAGGGGGATAATATGGGGTACCAAGGGAGGTACCCAAGGTAATAATGTAATAATGGATGGGCCATAGTAATAAATAAGGTGGTTAACCCATATCATGTAAGGAACCACAAATAGTTAGTAATAATGTAATGGGCCCATGGTATTAGTTTGATGGTATGAGGGAACCATGGTAATGACCCATAGTACTGTATGTATGAGGCCTATATAGAGGCTAGAGACTCCATGTCAAGGAAGAGAGTGAAGGAATTATTGTATGAACGGACATATGGCTTGTGGAGTGTTCTCCTTCCTTAAGGAGTGAATGTATGGTGTTGCCCTACCTTAAGGGTTTGATATTAATAAAGTGAATCCTTTCTATCTATGCTCAGATCTTGTTATTCTTGGGTTTATTTCTATTCTCATAGTATTTCCGGGTTAGATCTATAACATGGTAAACAAGTTCTATTACCAATTGAATTCCATATCAAAACTTACAGGACTGCAGTTCAGTTAGGACTAGATCTCTCTAAGGCACAACAACAACGTCTTCTCCAATTGAATGAGTTGGATGAGTTTCGAAGGGATGTTGTTCAACAGAATATACTGATTTAGCAACAACGTAAAAAGTGGCACGACAAGTTCATTCAGAAAAAGCAGTTCCAACCAGGTGATTGGGTACTCCTTTATGATTCTAGATTTAAAATTTTTAAAGGGAAGTTCCATACACGTTGGATGGGACCTTATGAAGTGATCCGAGTATTTGAGAATGGAGCAGTAGAAGTTAAAAATATTGATGGAAAAAATTCAGTATTCTTGGTAAACGGACACTAGTTAAAGAAGTATTTTCAACCACTTACCAAGAAAGATTTTACACAACAAGTCCAACAACAATTTGGGACAGTAGTGGAGAATGGTAATACCAACCTCTTGAAAACATGAATCCTTTTCTTCTCAAGAATAATTTTTTTTTTTATATATAAAAAGAAAAAAAATAGAAAAAAGTAAAGAAAAAATATTTTCCTGTAATTATGAAAATCAGTTTGCTGACATGATTGCAGAAGGGTCAACCTGAAAACCAGCTTGCTGGTAGGAAGATCAAAAATTTCTAATAAAAAGAAAATGTTGCTTGATCTTTAGATATGCTAAGCTACCAACAAGTACAAGTAGGTTTAGCAGAACCAACCTTTATACAGTTGGGGTAATTAGCATGGATATTTTTATTCAAGTAATGCCTAATTTTCGCTGCAGTTATTTTTCTTGCACCAGTGCAGGCAAACTTTCTAGAAATTTTTTTGCCTTTCTTCATACTCCACTTTCGTAATCCCCCCTCAGTTTTCTTCTTTGATCCCAAAATATTGACCTTCCCATATTCTTCAAAAGTTTACCCTACCCGCTTCGAAGAAATCCCACTTTTTCCCTGAATTTTTTTCCCTATCCCATTTCTATTTTATCCCTCTTGGCACTTTCTTGGAATCCCTGTAACAAAATTCCTTCCCATTCTAAAAATTCCCTTTTTCCCACTTCTTTATTCCCTCGAGAATTTATTGCAGGATCTTGCATATGGACAGCAAAAGGTGTGCTATGAAACATCAGACAAGGCGAAAAAAAAAATTCAGCATAAAGTTAAAGAAATCATGTGAAAATCTAGCCTATATTTTAATTCTCTGTTTTAATATTATTCTTGCACTAGTGCAAGAATGTTGTCCTATGTAATGAGATGAGTAGAAAAAATACCAGCAAAATGATATGATTTAAAGTGGTAGAAGACCAGTACAAGCATGCACTTCATCAACAGCATAGTATGAGTTATCAGATGACATGAGGAAGTGGTCATGATGAAACATGAGATGAAGTCTTTTTCATTTCATCAATAAGTATTAATGCTATTATGTTAACTAGGGGGAAATTAATTAAAAGTACAAAGTTTTTATTAAGTAGAAATCATGATTTTTTTAATGAATGCTAAGGATTTTTTTAATCATGAAGAAATGTGAAGATGTGGTAACCATTGCTTGCATGAAATATACCCCGCTCCGCCATGATCCTAAATGTCATTCTTTCATAATTACCCCACTCCTCTATTCACTCTAAACATCCCATCGCTGTAATTATATCGCACTTAACCGTTAAGATCACTATCGCGCGTACCAATTAGACCTGACCAGAAATGATGAGATTCTACGGTGGGAGAACCAGTGATTCAGTCGATAAAAGGTTAGTTTTTATTTAAGGTGGCCGATTTCTTTGGCATCACATGCAAGTCTCAGAGCTTGACTGTTCAGCCACTAGCAGCGATGTCGCCTGTCTGAAATGAACCCCTATCCCTTAGCAAGATTGAATAGTCTGTCGAATACCACAATAGTCTTGCACTGTTGCGAGAGTCAGGTTTCCTACAGTTCTTGCAAAAATTCGACGGGTATGACAGAGAAGTCACCCTATGGTTTGCAAAGAGTTTTAAGAATGGCCAAGTCAGAGTGGGGCCGCTTAAATTCAAGGTGATGGAGGAGTTTGTAGTAGCTGCAACAGGTCTAGAAAACATAGGAGAACAGTGGTTCAAAAACTAGAAGTTGGAAAGGAAACGCTGGCGGTGTTTCGTTGTGGACAAAGATATAGACGTGGATTGGAAACTCGAAGTCCTGTGTAAAGCCCTGTTAGGTCAATGGTAAGACCTCCTGTTTATCTTGCAGAAGTTCATGACCTGCGAAGGGAGATACACCCGTACCCTGGTGTATCATTTCAGAATGCTTCAACACTTTGAAGCAGGCCGACACATTCGCTGGAGGATGAACTTCCCCTACTTCTTGCTCAAGAGTCTGGAGAAAATGGCTAAAAGTGTATAGGATGGAAGGGAGGAACAGGTTGATGCAAGGTTATACCATAACGGATTGATCAAGATATTGGTCCTGAACCAGCTGGAGAAGAAAGGCGTGTACTAGAGGATAATGCACCAAAGCAAGATTGAGCTGGAGTGCTCAAAATTTTGAGTTTTTTGCAGAGGTAAAGAAGTTGTGTGAGGACACACAACAGCTTAGGGATGGGAGGATGTTAGTCCCCTAAATTGTACCCTTTTTGACCATCTTTCCATCCTAAAACCATAACCATTTACCCCTGTTTTACCTATCATTTATGCCCTCATCTTGCACTAGTGCAAGAACGATGACACATTTCACATTTACTTTATATTTTACATTTTTAATTCAAACTTAGCATTTATTAATTATTATTACGTGATTTCTCACTTGTAATTACTTTTGTAACTCATCAATATCTCCTATGTTACTTAATAGTTAATGCTTACCTTGACCGCTGATTTTAGTGCAAAACGGATCTCGCACCAGTGCCAACACCGTGATTATTAGATCTCACACCAGTGCCTGTGACACGAATCTTGGCAGCAAATCCGGACCCTCCTTGATTGCTGCCTATTTTTGCATCGCCTTAGCCATGACTGCCGAACACATCTGAAGGCAGCCGAGTCCCAGCTATGACAACAAGGCAATCTAGTGTAGCTGAGGTCGGATTTGGGAAAAACAAACAGCTGAAGATAGCCACGGCCTGTTTTGTTAAAATGCCTAATTTTGAAGGCCATGTCAAGCTTATTTTGTAAACAATTATGCAATCCATTGTAACGAAATTTTGCAAACAACATGTAACGAGATGAATGATCCTCTTGGACTTTGGCTGAGGATCTATATAAGAAGAAATGTAGATAGGATAAGTCAGAAAAAGGAATGATTAAGTAAGTATATAGAACAGAGATAGAACCAGGAAGGTGGTAACAAACTTGCCTTTTGTTATCGCCCAATCAGGGTTGGATTGTAATCATATATGTATTTGTTTTATGACTTAATAAGAAGAGAGAGAGCTCCACATTACTATTCTACATCATATATTTCATGTTTTGAATGCTGATATATTGAGCAAGTGTTGAGCAGCGTTTTTAATTAAAAGGGAAATGTGCTGGTTGGCTAGGTCCCAGCCAAACCAGCACGTTCTCCCTCTTTTCTATCCCTTTAATTTATGTTTTAAACTAGCAAGTGTGATTTACTTTACAGCCTTTAAATTCCTATTTGAGTGAGAGAAGATTTGCCACATGAAGTAATTAAATTTCCTTTCTTGCATCTAATTTCAACTAGTTCTCCCCACCTGGTCTGAGCAGGAGAAGTTACCTGCACCAGTGCATGTTGGTGTGCTATTCACTTTCTGCACATTTGGATTGGTTTTCCCTGCCTGGTCTGAGCAGGAGAAATTACCTGCACCAGTGCACGTTGGTGTGCTATTCACTTTCTGCACGTTTGGA
Source organism: Pinus tabuliformis (assembly GCA_031772625.1). Taxonomy (NCBI): domain Eukaryota; kingdom Viridiplantae; phylum Streptophyta; class Pinopsida; order Pinales; family Pinaceae; genus Pinus; species Pinus tabuliformis. The sequence continues at coordinate 382,219,929 of CM062808.1, read as the reverse complement.
TTGGTTTTCCCCACCTGGTCTGAGTAGGAGAAATTACCTGCACCAGTGCACGTTGGTGTGCTATTCACTTTCTGCAAATCTGTTTGATTTAGTTTTTTGCCTGGTTTAAAGCAGAAGGACCATTTCTGCACCAATGCAAGATTGTGTGATGCAGTAATTCTTTTTAAGTTATCTCTAATAGCTTTCTTACTTTCACTGATATTTCATAATAGGATAGATTACAAGGATTTTTTCTTTCTTTCTGCAATTCGATAAACTTAGAAACAGTCACCCATTTATGCAATTTGGCTTCTAACACTTGCAGTAGTTAAGCATTGATTTCAAGGATTAAAAGTTAAAGTGTAAGAAGCTCTGGTCTGGCACAAGAACTTGTTTCTTGTTGCTTGGATTGAGTTCTCTGGACTTGAGAAAGTCTGGACCTTACACGAAAGAAAAAGCACTTTTAGTACATACATCATTTTACACCCTCAGCATAAATCTTTGTTCCTGCACTAGTGCAAGATAGATTCTTGCGAGAAGGAAATCTTTATATAAGCAGCTTTGAAGGGCCCATCTATTGAAGACTGCTAAAGTGTCTTTGCTGAAACAAACACACACTCAGTATTTAGTCAATAATCAACTAGAGTGATTTCCATTTTCTTCTAAATCTCTTTGGCAAATGCATTTTCTTTTGTTCCAGTCTCACATTATTTCTAGTGATTCATGTTGACTTTTCCTCTATAGTTTGATTCTGTAACCTTTCCTTTAAAGAAAGTAGGGATTGATATTGGAGACATTCATACCATCTCTGGCATTGCCTATGCTTCGTCTCTAAGTTTACGGATCCCCCGGGTTGACAATTTAAGTGTTGAGGAGTTTACCTAAGTGTAATTCCTGCACCCAACACAAACAATCCCCGCTAGAACCTATTTATTAAAAAGGAGGTAAATCATTCAATGTAACATACAGGCTTGAAAAATTCACGAGCTGTTACAACTGCTAACTCAATCAATCATGTCAATTGTTTATTTTTTGCTATTTTACATATATCACAGAGTCAATACACCAATTAGGACTGCAATTAATTAATTAGATGGACTTTTGACACCTAAATAATTACTCTAGTTAATTTCTAAAATTCATAATTTGCTCATGATAGAGCCCATCCGGTCCAAGTGTTGAACCTAGATGCTCTAATACCACTTGTAACAACACCATCCCACTTACCTATCAGTGGGGTGACTATTTTCTTACCCAACTCAAGTAAAGTTAGAGGAAAGTTATAATATTTTTTTTTTTATTTCTTTAGGTTCATTTTTCTTGTCTCTCCTCCTACCAAAGGGATTCATATTATTAATTTAATTTTCCCTTTTCTTGTAGAACCCAATAACCAAGGATCATAACCATAATATATATATATATATATATATATATCTATATATATATATATATATATATATTCATTGTTGGCTTAATACCTTATGCAGACATAATATATGATGCGTTCCTCCCTCCAATGGGTTCCACCATACATTAATCCTCGGAAAATAATAACTTTCCACGTCGCTTGCTTTGATGGTCCCCACGAATGTCACATAACCGACATGCAGATCCTGGGAGGATCCCCGCACATTCATACAGTAGAGCCATCCCATCAATTCTATCCCATTAACTCCCCTCAAATTCCCTTCTTTAGCCATTAGAGGTGGGTCCCTAAAAAACATGTCACCTCAGTCCTAGCTACCTATTGGTCCACCACTCCAAACTTTGAGTGCCACTATATCCTGTACGTACTCATATTGATTCCTTTGTTCTGATGCCCTCCTTTATTACACCCCTTTACACTTCTAGGGTCATTGTGTCAGACTAACTTTCCAAGAGGGACTTCCTCTCCACCAATGGAAAGACTATCGGTTCACATTCTACCAATTTTACCCAACTTGCATCATCCCACATACATCCTCTTAGTGTATACATTTCTTGCCATCAATTGTTCCTACGAGGTGAAACCTCCGAGACATGTGGGGACTGTGAGACATTCCATGTTGAATACCTTTTTATTCAATTGGCCCATGGATTGAGATGCCACATCATCCCACGCCATCTAACCCTACATATTATCGCAACATTTCCCAAGCCTGTTCCCCTTTTAGGTCTCTGGGATGGGGACTACTGAGACACGTCATCTGAGTCCTAACTACCTGGTGCTCCTCTTAACCACACCCCTGCACACTTCTGCAATATGGCCTTAGGGATGAGATGTCCTATGGGTTCCATTTTGACTAATTGGATTTCTTCCTACCTTCGACTTGTGAGCCCAACTGACCCAGTGACCAATCATACTTGTGGTTCCTTTATTCTGCAAAATAAACCTTAAGGACATTGCCTTCGGGCCTCATCACCCTTCCATCACCCAATCAAGATAAGGCAGAATCAAAATAGCCAATCCATGGCTTCCATGACTAGGTTTCCCACCAAAGTGATCGCATGATCTTATCAAGTTAATTTATAAGTGAAATACCTGATTTACTTTGTCGCAATGCCACTCTATGCAAACGTATCCCTTCAACATGGATTCACTTATGGCTCAGTTGCATGGGTTCTCCCACTGACTGGATCTATGTCAACATTATGCCATGGCTGCTATGGCTTACTAAGTACCCACTGGTGCTATCCTCCTAAGATTATGATAAAGCCACTCTTTCCATGTCCATGAGATTCACAGGGCACCAAAATTGTTGCAAAAAGATTGGCATTCTTTGAAGGGATGATGGAAGCCTTTTAAGGGATTTGAATGCAAGAAAGTGCCTGAAAGATAGACATATAATGGATAAGTTCCCAACCCTCAAGTGCTCCCATCTTATGGGAAGGGAGTTCTAGGCATGCCTGCACTGGTGATGCTTTGGTTGACCCAGTAAGAAATTGTAGTGAACTCCTGAAGGGCCTCAACCTCTCCTGTTACATTCTAGGAGCACCATGCTTCATATAAAATTTGCAAGCAAGTCCATGGGACCACTCAGTGATTTCAAGGAAATTTCGATATTAGTTGTGACGTGCATTCATTAGCACTAGTTCCCTAGTACAAGAATTCGTACTGTTGAAAATGCAATGATGGGGAAGCCTTCACATAAGGAGTAGATGTTATTATAGTTAAAAGAGGAGATAGTCCTCCACATTAACCCAATGACTCGTAAATTGTAATATGGTCTTATTCTCAACATACACACATGGACCTTATCAAATAGGTTGTCCCCAATGTAATCATTCTACATTAATAAAAGAGATCTAGTGTCAATTGTTTCCATGTATTGGTTTAGATCCTCACAGATCCTTTCACTGATTTTATACCTTACACAATTTGTTAGTTATTATGTCCTTTTAACAACACAGTCAAGCATTTCACACAACACAACATTTCAATCCAGAAATGAAACCACATATTCATCACTTTCGTAAGAAACATTTCAATCTGGAAATATAAACACACATTTAGTAGCATTGTAAATGAGTAAGAACACTTATATTTGAATTTTTTTAGGAAATTGATTCTGCGACAAGGAATGTCCACCCAACGATATACAACTATAGCCAACTCACTTGTAGTTGTCACCACTGAGCCATATTCCAAAGGCTGAGGGGCTTGTTAGAAAATTATATATTAGAGAGCAATGGAACACATAAAATATTGCAGAAATATAAACACATAAAACAAGAGAGACATAGATATACATGGTTCACCCAATTTGGGCTACGTCCACAGAGAAACAACTAGTCCTTCCTTTTATATTATCCAAAAAAATGAATAGGTACAACCTACAGCAGATCCGTTGTAATTCCCTCTTCTCTCACACACAATCTCCTCTCTCTTTCTCATTCAGAATATACATCTACATTTCCGCAATACAATTCCCTCATATATAGCAAGGGTTTTCCTTCTAGGGAAGAAAACCCTAAATTAAGCATAACTTCTACCATCAGATTTCTGCCTAATGAACGACCCAGATTGACTATGAAATTGCAACATTTTACAAGCAAATTTTACATCTATTTTTAGCTTCCGCCCCCCCCTACACCCCCCTTGCAGTGCAAATAATGGGCAGTGTTGCTGCACCACTACGAACTGGGGTCCAATATGGTGATACCACTAAATAAAAAAGACAATCAAGCTCCACACCCAACAAATCTTGCTCAAGGAATTGAAAAACTAACTACCAGATGAAACTGGAACTCTAGAGGACCTCCTTCCTCCACCCACCAACCAATCAACAATCAATAGTGTACAACAGAATCTAGAGGCCAGGTGCCTACACCCTCAAACTACCTAATAATATTTAATCAATACATACATGGAATCCATAGGCTTATTGGCTCCACCCAAAACATAAATGGAATCCATATGCTTCTTCTCCGCCCGAGGACACACAGGGAATCCAAAAACTAGTTCCTCCACCCAAAAGTGTTAAGGGAGTCTAGAGAAGTAATTCTCAACCCTAAACATAGTGGTTCCACCCACTCTAGGGAATCCAAAACCCACTATAAAAATCACAGCAAGAAAGGCTTCATAGGTCCTCCCTCTAGGAATCCAGGGACACAATCATCCACCCACACCATCAAGGGAATATAGAGAAAACCATCTCCACCCTTTAGATTTATAGGGAATCGAGAGGCATTGGTCCTTACGAAGGACATACCATCTTCTTGGCAGTCATGCCAACTACATTGTTGTCATTATCTTCTCTTATCTTCTATAATCCTTATTCTTATCTTCTCTTATGTTCGAAATTGTTATCTGTTGAATGCTACTTGACAATATGATCTACTTCCATAAAGTAAAAATGAGCGCATTCACCCCATCTACATGAAGTCAAACCCCCTCTTTTCCCTTTTTGTTTCCTTGTTTGTGCAAGGATTTGATTCCTTATCATTACTGCCTTGCAATGTCTAGTCTTCATAAATTTGTTGTCCTTTTGCCTTGTTGTGGTTCTTCAAGCAACATGGCCCTATGTACTTCTCTTTGTAGCCCATTTTAATTTGCAAACCAATTTACTAAAGGCATGCTAACCATCTTTTAATGGTTGTCTAAATAGTCCATATTTCCAGCATAAGGAAACCTTACATATCCTAAGCAGGAAACCTCCTAATCTCTGGAACCCGTGTCCCTTTTGACTCAACGATTTTTAATATATTTTGTAAATTATTTGCATTGAATTTTCATGAGGAAACTAGGGTTGGGGGTTTCATATAATTGTACCTTTGATCCAAACTCGTTGAAGCTTGTCAACATATATCAAATCACTTATGCTGATATAGAAAAGGTATTCAAAAACCATGCAAGGGCTACTAGAAAAAGAGGTAGAGAAAGAAAAAGCTCAGTACGTCCATCTTCCTCTCATCCAATTACTAAAAATGAGATACAAAATATTCTATAGGACATGAACACTAAAATATTTCTTACCTTTCCCATGCATATGGACACCTTACAAATGAAAAGAAAGCGGGAGGAAGAAAAAAATGCATTAACCATATTCTACACTTAATGTAATAAAATACATTACAAATGAAAAGAAAGCGGGAGGAAGAAAAAAATGCATTAACCATATTCTACACTTAATGTAATAAAATACATCCTATGTATTAATGTACTTTAAATATCATATAAGTATGCTCTGTATGTGAGGAGAAACATTCCAGCAATAAATGTCCATGTCTACCAAATATGAAGGTTCTATACTAGGGAGAAGAAGGGAGCATGGAGCAGTTGTGCTCTTTCAACGATAAGAGGCCACAAGCTCCTACGAAATTCCAACAAGGTATGAAATTCCCCTCTCCTTTCAATGCTAATGGTAATTATAATTATTAACCTAAGTGTTATCCTCACCCTCAAAATGCTTCTCCTCCCTTCCAATCATATCCTACTCAACCTCCTTAATGGGATAATCCATCAGAAGGATGGAGGCATTAGGGGGCTTGGCCACCTTCCTTTATTCATATTCTCCGGCAACAAAAGGCACCCCAAAACATTCCTCCAAAGAAACCACAAATTCCTACCAAACCAAATCCAAATCCCAACAATAAGAAGGCACAACCAATATGTAATGGAGAAATTTTATACCCAAATTATTCTATAAAAATATAGGAAATAAGCCATAGGTCTGGGAAGGTCTTTCCATATGTTCATCTACCTTCTCCAATAAAAAATATTTAGGAAAAGGAGGATATTATACCACATGTCATCCAACCAAAACCTCCCTATCCTGAAAGGTTGACAACCCATAAAGCACACAACCCCGAAGAAGTTAAACTTCAAGGATAACTGAAGAATATGTTTGTCAAAATATATCTCCTTAAAGGAGTCAAATATGTTCCCATCTATAAAAATTTCATTAAGGGGTAATATCTTAGAATTCTCGAGAAAAAGAAAAGGGGTGCCCATACTATTAATATCATAGGTGAGATAGATGATCTTATGCTTGTGAGAGTAATCATCCCCAAGTAAAATTGGGAGTTGCAATCAACGTCATGACCAAGGAGACCATGATCAAACTTAAACTCCAAGGATCTCTAAGAAATACCACTATTGTTCTACAACTTGATGATAGATCCACAATAGCACTTGAAGGTATCATAGAAGATGTAATGGTCTCTATTGATTCCAGGCAGTATGCCACCAACTTCCTTGACCTCCAGCCAAAGACCAACTTTAATGTCTATCCACTTATCTTAGGAAGACCATGTTAGCTATTCCTAATGCATACGTCAGCTGTAGGGCTGAAAACATGACCATCACCAATGAGAAATGAAGAAAACAACTTGTATTATACCCACAAGCTCAACCTCTTATTGAGAATGAATTTCCTACATGGTCAAAAGAAGAAGAAGAGGAATATTCCTTTCACCATCCTACACTGTGTGTTTACATTAGAAACCACCCTTTGTAGCATACATTTTGATGAAGATGATATGCTTGACAATTGTTTACAAAACCAATATCATGTTGCCTTGAATATTGATGGATTGAAAGAATAATCATCCATAATGCATAATATTTGTTCACAATATAATTGACGGGAATATTTTTTGACTACTGGTTCTAAGCAAAACAATTTAAAAATAATAGAAATCATCCCATCTAAAAAAACTAAAAATCGACCCCTTTATTTTAGTTGATCAAGAAGACCAACTACTCACTGTCTTAAAAAACATATTGATGCATTTCCATAGGAATACAAGGGGATGAAACAAGTGCATACTTATGTGTGCACTCACCTTATATGCATCTAGGGGAATCACAAACCTATTCGCCAACCACAAAGGTGAATGAACCCTACATTGAAAGATATTGTGAAAGAAAAATTGTAGAAATTACTAGATGCAACATCCATCTATCCTATCTTGGATAGTGAATGGGTGTCTTCCCTTGTCATTATCCCTAATAAAAATTGCAAGTGGAGAATATATGTTGACTATAGAGAACTCAAAAAAACTGTTAGGAAGGATAATTTCCCCTTGCCCTTCATTTACTAAGTTCTTCATGTTCTTGCAAGGAAAAAGCTCTTCTCTTTTTTGGATGGATTTAGTGGGTACAACCAAATCTAGATCAGTCTTGAGGATCAGGATAAGACAACCTTCACATGTCGTTGGGGGAATTTTGCTTACATAGTCCTTCCATTTGGCTTCTAAAATTCCCTTTCCACCTTCCTAAGGGTTGTACTTAGTATATTATCTAATCTTGTACATGATTCAATAGAAATATCCATGGAGGACTTCACACCTTATGGGAATGATTTCCAAGAGGCCCTCTCAAACATAAGCAAGGTCTTGCAAAGGTGTAAGGAGATGAACCTCTACTTGAGCCATGAGAAGTGCTTATTTTTTATTAACGAGGTAATTGTATTAGAGCATTGCCTCTCTTTAGAAGGATTCCAAGTGGACCTTAATAGAATAATAGTCATAAAAAAATGTCCCTATTACTTAAAATAAAAAAATTGTGTTAGAAGTTTCTTAGGCCTCTCCAGATATTATCGAAGATTCATAAAATATTTTAGTAATTTTTTTTCCTCTATTTTCATTACTAAACTAATATGCCAAGTTTTGTTTGATATATTAATGTCAAGAATAATTCAAGGGTATAAAAGAAAAATGAATGTTAGCACTTGTCCTCAAATGCACAAATTGGACCTTCCCTTTCATATTCATATATATGCATTAAACATGTAAATTGGGGTAGCTCTGGGACAATTTGAATATAAACTTCCCCATGCAATTTATTTCATTTGTAAAATTATGTTCATTGATGAACTAAACTATACAATAACTGAAAAAGTGTTCTTTTCCATTATACATTCTTGCTTAATCAAGTGGTTATTTCTATTGCAAAAATTTTACTTGACTATTGTTAAGAAACCTAGAAATGAGAATGTCGTTGCAGATTTTTTGTCAAGACTAACATTTTCTACAGATGAAGAAGTAATATATGATCAACTCCATGATGAGAATCTTTTAACCATACCACTTATCTGTCCATTTTCATCGACATTGCCAATTTCCTAGCTATTGTCAAATTCCCTCCTCACCTATATTCAAAGGAGAAAATTAAGATTGTTAGAAAAAGTGTCTCCTACACTTAGGTTGGGAGAAACCTCTTCAAGTTTAGGCTTGATCAAATTATGAGAAGTTTTCTGAGGGAGGATAAAGTTTAAGAAATCCTCTTATATTACCATGATGGGCCATATGAAGGCAATTTTTCCATAAAGATGGCTTCTTACAAAATATTGCAAGAAAGTAACTTTTGGCCAACCCTTCACAAGGATGCCCAGATATGTAGTTCATGATGTGGTGAGTTCCAAAGGATGGGAAAATCTACTCAAAAGGAATACATGCCACTATAACCATGCTCAAGATCCTTTTGAGACACTTGAGAAGTGGGGCATGGAATTCATTGGTCCTATTGATCCCCCATATGAATAGAAGAAGTACATCATTGTATGAACTAACTACTTGTCCAAGTGGGATGAAATGAAGGCAATAAAGGAAGAAACAAAATTGAAAGTGGTTGAATTCTCAAGGGAAACAATCTTCTACATGTTCAATTTTCCAAGAGAATTGGTGATAGACTAAGCCTTTCATTTCACCTCCAATCTAATCGAAGGGGTAATGAAGCGACAACACATTCAAAATTGGAATTCCACTCCATACTATGCCCATGAAAATGAGAAACTAGAAGTCACTAATAGGGCATTGGAGAGAACTTTAACATAAGTGATCAACAAAAACAAAAAGGTCCGGGAAAAAATACTTGTTGAGGCCACTTGGGCCTACAACACCACTTGGAAAGCCACCACTAGTTTCACCCCCTATAAGTTATTATACAAAAATAAGGAATGATTTTCAATTGAATTTGAGTACAACACACTAAAGATGGCATTTCAACTTGAAATTGATTTAACTAAATAATATGATGATAGGTTATAGAAATTGAATGCACTAGATGAGTATAGAATGCAAGCCATGTTACACACTGAAGTAGTCCAGTTACAAAGAAAATTATGGAATGCTAAACATATTAAAACTAGAGCATTCAAAGAGGATAATTGGGCCCTCTTGTATGAATCCAAGTTTAAGGATTTTAAGGGAAATCTCATGTCCAAATGGTTAGGGCCTTATCTGACTGAGAAGTTTTATGATAATGGGCTCAATAAAAAATAGGACTATAGATGACAAACAAATTCTACTTCTAGTGAATTGATACCAATTGAAAAATTACAAGAAGCCCATCTCTAGGGTTGAATTTACAAATTCAATAAGTAAGTAAATGAATATAATTGGGAGAATCATAGCTCCCAATCCATTTAGTCCCTAGATAGTAGGAAAAATGAGAAAATAAAAATGAAAACTGGAAAAGGAGAAAAAATAACCTCAAGTGAAAACCTCCTTTGAGGCACTTGAGGTAGACTCACTAACTATAAACCTCTATGAGGCAATTTGTAATTTTTAAGAAAAAAATAAGAGCTCTAGGTTAAATCCTCTTCCAAGACACCTAGAGAAGGTTCATTGGTTGAAAACCTCAACGAGGCAACTAATAAGCCCAGAAAAAAAGAAAAGAATAGAATGAAACAAATGAAGAAAATAGAGAGAAAAAAAAATAAGTATTTTTATCTCACCTTCGTTCATGTGATGTTACCATAAGATACAAAAAAGAAGATCAAGTAGCTTAACCTACATCATCAGTCCAAGTCATCAACCAAGAACTCTAATAGGACCAAGATTGAACCCCATCATCACCTTCCATTCGCTTTCAATATCCATAACATCAAACAACAATTCCCATCTATTTCCAATATATTTTTTCATTTTCACTGAACTGTTACAAGAATGTACATATTTCTATAGGAAAGTATAATTTTGAGAGAAAGCCACATATTAAGAATATTTTTGGCATTTGGGTTGGATAAATACACCAAGAGAACCCTAACACTTAGTATTTTCATCATCATGCACCATATCTTGATTTATCCTATACTTTTTATCATATTTCACCCTGTAGTAGCTCAATTCCTCCATTTTTTCATGAATTACCAAGTCACTTTGCCACTTTAGAAGGATTTTTCAAGAGAGCATGAGGGAATTCTATGTCTACTTTAGGAGGCTACACAATCCTATAGCAGATTGCAAAATCCTACAAGCATAGGTTCTAGAATAGGAAAAGTACTACTGAAGAATACCACATCTTCCAACAAAGTCAACAAATCCAAACATTCACTCCAACTTTGATAAAAGATGGTTGACCAACTACAACTTTCCACGTAGGTCGTTATAGGATTACTTGTGCACCACACAGCATATAGAATGCACCTGCATATGGACAAGCAACACCCTCAAGCACCATGAAAGGTAAGCATAAGGTATGAAACCTCTAGCACTCACCCTATGAATTCATTCAAGCATGGGATAAAATGTTGTTTGTGTTGGAAACTAAATCACTACCTTGGGGGGGGGGGGTGAATCAGTGGTGTGAGAACTTATACAAATTTTCTCCAATTATTTAATATTTAACATATATAAAATGAAACACATAATTAGAGATTATTGCATCAAACATAAATAAAAACCATGAAATAAATCACAGAATGGGAACATTTTTTCTGGTGGAAAACCCATCTTAGGAAAAAACTAGCCTACTACTACTGCTTTTCTCAATATTTTATTATATTTTGAACAAATTATACATGGATCAGCTCAGTCCTATGATATGAAAGACTCGACTTCTTTCACAGTCTACTAGCACTATCAAACATAAAACTATTTCTCTCATATATTTATGGAATATCATCCGCGGACGGCCAGCATGATCAACAATCCTCACCTGGTTACTCCTGAACTCACAAACAACTCTACAGACTATGATCTTTTAGTACTATCATGACCAATGAGCCTTTCCAAACTTCTACCAAACTATCCAACCACCATTGGATGGAGAAATCTCTTCCATCTACTGAATCAACTAATCACTATCTACTCTAAGCCTCCATGCCTTCACTTCCTCCATACGAGCCTTGTTTCATATATTTTCAAACCGGACACCTAAAAATTGCTCAACATGAGCACTACAATGACATAGCATCAAATCACAATAAAAATATGAATCTCCAACTCCAAATACTACACATGCCGCAATAGCATCTCTCCAAACACTAATTCAATCAACACATCAACATCTCACACACTCCATAATCATAAGGCTGAAACAAAATTCAACTCACTGCTACTACCACTAAAAACTGATACAAAAAATATGCATACTAAGGCTCACGCAGTTTGCAAGGTCTTCACCAAGCCCACTCTGACTCAACACGCACTCAACAACCAACAATACTAACAATAAGCTTTCTCCAATATTGTTGGAAATAACACTGAGAGGGGGGGTGAATCAGTATTAGAAAATCAAGTACTTTTTCATCTCCATTATCAGATTCATATATGCTACTTCAATTAAGGGAACCCACGTGTACACGCAACTGTGTTTAATGAAACTAGTGCATATCCAGTAAACTTATGATTCAGTTAATCCATTATATGTTGATCTTTAATCAGTGCATCAGAACTTCATTACCATATGAACAGTAAACAGGTGTAGTAAAATAGAATAGATAATCACACATAATAAGCACACATGAACACCATGATATAAGGTGGAAACCCAATGTGGGACAAAAACCACCTGCTGCTGTTTTCTTTAAGATAAGAAAAACCTGTTTACAATCTTGTACTGGCGCAGAATCATACCAGTACGCAGGCACCCACTTGCAGAAGGCTACAACCTCTTCTCGTACTCCAGCTACTACTGGAAGGGAGTTGCAACCCCCTAGCTCTTGTACTAGTCGATTTGTTTACTAGTACGTAGGTGTCGGCCTACAGAAGGCTCCTACCTTCTCTTTTCTTCCAGGGACCATGTTTCATAAATTTTCATACTAGATCCATCAATAACATCAAAGCACAAAATCAATCACCACTGAAATACAACCATCAACCACATCTACATCATCAATATTTGAATCACCCAACAACTGAATCACTGAAACCCTATCATCAACACAGTTACCAGAACATAGAGCAGAACCAAGAACTCTACAACAACAACCAGATCTAATTTGCAACTTCAAATATCATACTTCAAACGGTATACGCGACTCTGATGAGCCGAAATAGCGTGTATACATGCTTTTACCAAATCGAACCCATGTACACATCTACAAATATTAATTCAGAACTTTGCAGCTATATCAGACATTGGTCATACCCAGATCATAGCATTTATACAATAAAACATGCGTCAATAATTCAGATCTAGTTTATCCATGATCAAACCACATCATGATAATATATTCCAAGCCTTATGATCTCGATTCATCATCCATCATCAACTGCATAGGTGCTTCCTTGGTTTAGATCAAGGAAAGCATCACAAACCCATAACCAACATACTAGATCTCACACTTCATCAGATATTCAATCCTTGCACACTTGCTATTTGGCCTAATGATCTTCTCCTCCTTATATAGGTTTAGGCCTCTCTCAATACCATGGTCCAAAACCATGTAGGACCAATACCTTGGACCCAATACCTGGGGTCAATACCTCGGACCAAATACCATGGGTCAATGCCGAAATACCATGGACCAAATACCACAGACCAAAACCATGGTTTCCAACATGTACGCACCTTTCCTTCTGTGAAACTACGTGTGTACGTATACGCGCCTTTAATACATCGAACCTACGTGTATACGCTACTTTGTCACAGTGAACCTACGTATACCTCTCTCTGATCATTAATTCTTTGCTCTTGACCTGCTGCACTATGATCTGTCATCTGAGTGAGTTGCCATCAAGGACAACACCTGTATCATACTTGTATCATAATGCCAACAATCTCCCCCTTTGGACTTGATGGCAACAACCATACAAAGTCACTCTCCCCCTTTGACATCAAGAGCAAAGGGCGGACCAAGATATTCTCTTCCTTGATATACATCCTGTTGTCCATACTCCCCCTGAGTACATGCTGAAGTATCTGATTGAGCTCTCCCTTTGTACATGCCAAGATGTACCAATCCGTCCATGCTCCCCCTGAGCACATGCAAGGTCTTTATAACAAAGACCAGCAATCTAATCAAGACCATGATAGTCATCAGCAACTATCATACACCATATATGATCTGCACCATAAGCATCAGCATCCAGCCCTGTAACCTGCAATACCATTCTTTTGACCAACCAACAAGATGTATCATTTAGCCACATAAGCATCATCACCAAAGACTTCTAACCATAATGCCAACAATGCATTATTTGAAGTATATGCTCCCCCTGAACCTGTGCCATGCCATCATCAAACAGAGAAGATAAATGACTGAACCATATCAGACTTCTGTACTGCTGCTTTTCTTCAGAACATCATATACGCGACTGTGCAACGTCTAACTCGCATATATACGTGACTTTTCTTCATGAAACCTGCGTATGAGATTTAGAACACTGATGTTCCACACTTTTAGCTTCCTCTGAGTCTATGATGTCTGTATATTCTGCTATGCCACATCTTTCTGGCTGTACTTCCTTTTTCTTCCATATCTTCAACTGTGATGATGTTTTCTCCTTTTGGTATGGTGCCCAAAATCTTCTCCTGCATTCCTTTGCTATGTGTCCAAGCTTGTTACATGCATAACATCTTACATGTTTCATATTCCTCCTATAGCAATCAATGGCTTTGTGACCAAACATATTGCAAGCAAAACAATATCCCTTGAAGTACCTGGAACGTGATGATCTTTTTGTGTGACAGTCTTGAACCATTCTACTTCTGCATCTGGCTGCAACATGTCCAAGATTATGACATACATAACATTCAACATTATTCATCGGAGGAAATAATCATCTATCACTTCCACAGTTAGGAGCAAAAGATTTTCTTTGAGGAATTTCTTTCCTTGGCTGTTGATGGGGTTGTCCTCTCATCTCCTTGTTGAGCATTTCAGATTTCTCATTAGAGTTCCTTGCCTCACCTTGTGAGCTAGATTCACCTTCAACAGATTCATAAAAACCAAGACCAGTTTTGATAGCAGGTGACCTTTGACTACTAAGAATATCATCCAAAATCTTAGTACTGTCTTGAAATTGTAATAGTTTATCCTTTTCTTCTAATTTACCTTTCAAGATATTTACCTCAACCTGATGTTGTTCTTCCTTTTCCAGACATTTCTTCTTCAAAATTTCTTCAGACTTTCTTCCTTCTTCCACTTGTTGCCTTAGTTTTAGAATATCTTTTTCTTGTTCTTCATTCAACTCCTGCAACATTTGACGAACTCTAAAGGCACATTCTAGCTGAGCTTTTAAGCTGATAATTTCTTCTTTGAGGGCACTCTCCCTTTTGCTAAATAGATCTTGTTGATCTATGATTTTATCTGATGCTTCATTTTCTTGTTCATCTTCAATCTGAGGTGATTCAAAATCTGAATACTTGCTTCCACCTAATGGAAAGCTGTCCCTGTTTCTTTGAGCTGTCTTCTTCTTCTTACGCGCTTTCTTTCCCATTGTTCTACGGATCTCCTTCAAGCGATCAAGCTTCTACCAAAGGACCTGCTCTGATACCAATTGTTGGAAATAATACTAGGGGGGGTGAATCAGTATTAGCAAATCAAACACTTTTTCATCTCCATTATTAGATTCATATACGCTACTTCAGTTACAAGAACCCGCGTGTACATGCAACTAGCGTATATCCAGTAAACTTATGATTCAGTTAATCCATTATATGTTGATCTTTAATCAGTGCATCAGAAATTCATTACCATATGAACATTAAACAGGTGTAGTAAAACAAAACTGATCATCACACATAAGAGGCACACATGAACACCATGATATAAGGTGGAAACCCAATGCGGGACAAAAACCACCTGTTGCTGTTTTCTTTAAGATAAGAAAAACCTGTTTACATTCTTGTACTGGCGCAGACTCATACCAGTACGCAGACACCCACTTGTAGAAGGCTACAACCTTTTCTCGTTCTCCAACTACTATTGGAAGAGAGTTGCAACCCCCTAGCTAGTGTACTAGCCAATCCGTTTACTAGTACATAGGCGCCGGCCTATAGAAGGCTCCTACCTTCTCTTTCCTTCCAGGGACCACATTTCATAAATTTTCATACTGGATCCATCAAAGCACAAAATCAATCACCACTTCAATACAACTATCAACTGCATCTACATCATCAATCTCTGGATCACCCAACAACTGAATCAATGAAACCCTGTCATCAACACAGTTACCAGAACATAGAGCAGAACCCAAAACTCTACAACAACAACCAGATCCAATCTGCAACTTCAAATATCATACTTCAAACAATATACATGACTCTGATGAGCTGAAACAACATGTATATGCGCTTTTACCAAAGCGAACCCGCGTACATCTGCAAATATTAACTCAAAACTTTGCAACTATACCAGACATTGGTCATAGCCAGATCATATCATTTATACAATAAAACATGCATCAATAATTCAGATCTAGTCTATCCATGATCAAACCACATAATGATAATACATTCCAAGCCTTATGATCCCGATCCATCATCCATCATCAAACGCATAGGTGCTTCCTTAGTTCAGATCAAGGAAAGCATCACAAACCCATAACTAGCATACTAGATCTCACACTTCATCAGATATTCAATCCTTGCACACTTGCTATTTGGCGTAATGATCTTCTCCTCCTTATATAGGTTTAGGCCTCTCTCAATACCATGGTCCAAAACCATGTAGGACCAAAACCTTGGACCCAATACCTGGGGTCAATACCTCGGACCAAATATCATGGGTCAATGTCGAAATACCTTGGACCAAATACCACGGACCAAAACCATGGTTTCCAACATGTATGTGCCTTTCCTTCTGTGAAACTGCGTGTGTACGTATACGCGCCTTAATACATCGAACCTACGTGTATACGCTACTTTGTCACAGTGAACCTGCGTATACCTCTCTCTGATCATTAATTCTTTGCCCTTGACCTACTGCACTATGATCTGTCATCTGAGTGAGTTTCCATCAAGGAAAACATCTGTATCATACCTGTATCATAATGCCAACAATATGGATGACCTCAAGTGCTCAAATAAATAATTACACAAAACTACTAAGCTCAACAATCCTACTTATATGCTTGATTTGATCCTATGTGGTTTAAGATGCTTTCTGCAGTTTTAGTTCTGATATGACCTTCGGGAACCCTTATTCATGAAGCTCAGATGATGTTCAGTTAAAGAGAGTTATAAGCTTCGTGTAACTATCTAATCATGCATAAAATAGCATCTAACAGTTGATCTAGATCTTTGCAGAGTAATTGAGATAAAATATAAATAATTATCATTGAGTTGCGTGTAAGTACAAAAAATACATAAGTGTGTAAAAATAGACAAATATAGTTAAAGATAAAATGGGAAAGTTACCTAGTACCCTTTTTTTTGAGGTTGCAAAAAATCGCCTGATTTTGAAAATTGGTGATTCAAAATACACCTTTTTTTTAAGAATATTTTTGGAAATTTAAATTTTCTTATGTATCAAGTATGAACATTTTTTAAAAAATGTTAGTGATTTTCACATTGATTTTAAAAAGTGTTGATGCAACATCAACACATTTTTTTAAAGAGTTTATTTTTGACACTTTAATTTTATTTTATATATCAAGTATGAACATTTTTTTTAAATGTTAATGATTTTCATCTTGATTTTGAAAAATGTTGACACAACATCAACCCTTTTTGTTTAGAGGGCTTATTTTTTACACTTTAAATTTTCTAATATATTAAGTGGAGATGTTTTTTTAAATGTTTGTAATTTTCATGTTGGTAATAAAACATTAAAAAAAAAAAAAAAAAACATGACAAAAAAGCACTCAAATAATAAAAAATATATAAAAAAAAAAAAAAAAAAACACCGATAAAAATGTAAAAAAACAAACAAATTAAATTGTAAAAATTAAATAAATTAAATAAAAATAAAAATAGAAAAATAAATAAAAATATCAAAAATTAAATAAAAAAAGAAAATATTAAAAAAAAAACGTATAATTTAAAGAAAAAATTGAAAATTAACAAAAAAAAAACACATCTATAACAATTTTTTTAAGGTAAAAAAAGTGAAATACAACCACACAATAATAATAATAATAACTAAACAAAAGTAGAAGAAGAAGAAGAAGAAAATGAAATTATTTTAACGTCCATGAGGCTAAAGATAGCCTATGGGACAGATTGCTTCTTCATCTGCTTGATTTATTTGGCCCTTTTTTTGTGAAGCTTCAAAATAAATGCTCCCAGCTTCTCTACAAACCCCTCGCTAAATAGATTATCCCAAGAGCTAGCTGCCAGCGTATCTGCATAACTTTCCCTATTGTCTTTGAAGGCCTCAAATTCTAAAATGAAATGTGTTTATGTTTCCACTTTTTCGGAAGAGCAAAAAATGCATACTCTTTCCTCCCACATTCCTTTGGCCTTTTCCAGTGCCTTGTTTGACAACGAATTTGATGAAAATTAGTCCTAAGCTGAGCAATAAGAATTTTGTCTCTCCAAGAGATATTGGCCTCTATGTATGCTTTTGGTTGATGAACATGAGTGGGATTAAACACTTCAATATAGTAATTTTTCTTTCTTCCTAACTCCTTATCCCAAGTACGCTTGTGGAACTTTTCCATTACAAAAGCTTTTATCTCTTTGTTATTTATTGGACACGCGTTTAATTAAATACCCCATTTCCTAAAGCATTTGTTATTTTCCTGCATCCAAGTCTTTTTGCTCTTGCACAATCTATCATTAAAGACAACCTTAGGCCATCTACCCTCTTCCATTTGCTCAATCTTTTTAAAATACCTTATGACTTGCACCATAGCAATTGCTTCAATAGGAGTAGTCCCTGTTTCACTTAACAAGATATCATAAGGAACTGCAGTTTTAGTCTTAAATTTGTTTGTAATCAAATGCTTCTGAATTTTCTCAATTTGTCTCCACTGCATGTATAAAAAACAAATATGAAAAAAATATAAATATTTAAATTAAAAAAAAAAAAAAACGATAATAAAAAAAATGAAAAATAGTTAAATTAAATAACTAAAAAAAATCATAAAAATTAGAAAATTAAAACAAAAAAAGAAAAAAACAATTAAAAATTAAAATTACAAAAAGTTAAAAACAAAATTAAAAAAATAAAAATAAATAAATCAAAATAAAAAACAAAACAAAACAAATAAGAAAAAACAAATTATAAAAAAAAAGGTGGTAAAAAAGAATCCCTCCCAGGGTCGATTCCACGCAGATCGTCTGCCCACGTAGGGTGGCAAGGACCTTTTTTTTAAATTTTTTTTTGTATTTTTTATTATTTTTTTAATGGTTTTGTTTTGATTTTTTTATTTAATTTATTCTTTTTTTTTATTGTTTTTGTTTAATTGTTTTGTTTTGATTTTTTTAAATTTTTCTTCTTCTATTTTTTCATTTTATTTTTTATTTTATTTTTTATTTTTTTTTATAATTTATTTTATTTTTTTAGTTATGTACTTTTTATTTTATATTATCTTTTTAATTTTTAAAAAATTAATATTTATTTCTATTTTGTCAATTTTAATTTTTTTTCATCAAATTATGACTATTTTTGTTTTGTTTTTTTTTTCCTTGATATTTTTAATTTTTTTGTCTTTTTTATATTTAAATTTTTTTGTCATGTTTTTTAATTTGTTTTTTATGTTTTATTTCTTGTTATTATTTTTTAATATTTTTTGTGTTTTTTTATTGTTTTTAATTTTTTTTCTATATTTGAATTTTTGTTGTCTTTTATATTATTTTTTGTATTTTTTTTACTATTCTTAATTTTTTACAATATTTGAATTTATGTTTTCTTTTGTATTATTTTTGTGTTTTTTTTATTGTTTCCTTTTTTCAATATTTGATTTTTTTATTTTCTTTTGTGTTTTTTTATTGTTTTTTCTTTTTTTTTTCAATATTTAAATTTTGTTTTCTTTTTCATTATTTTTTGTGTTTTTTTTATTGTTTTTTTTTCAATATTTTAATTTTTATTTTCTTTTGTGTTATTTTTTGTGTTATTTTTATTGTTTTTATTTTTTTTAATATTAAAATTTTGTTTTCTTTTGTATTATTTTTTGTGTTTTTTTATTTTATTTTTTTTCTTATCAACATTAAAAATTTTGTTTTCTTTTGTATTATTTTTTGTGTGTATTTTTAATTGTTTTTATTTTTTTTCAATATTTGAATTTTTGTTTTCTTTTGCTTTTTTCATTTTTATTTCTTTATACAAGTTTGTTTGTTTGTTTGTTTGTTTTTTTTTTTTTTTTTTTTTTTAACAGGTAATGTGTTGATGCTTGTCTAGCAACCCGATTCTATTATGTGAATTCGCTAGTTGATTTTAAATTTTTTGTTATAATGAATCGAGTCTGCCCCCACAATGTATCAATTTTATGGTTGACCTTTAAGTTTTCATTACAACAAGTTGAGTTCACCTACACCGCGTGTCAATTTGATGGTTGATTTTGAAATTTTTGTTGCAATGTATCAAGTTATCTTAGGCTAATATTTTAAAATCACTATGTATTTAGCATTTAAGGAATAAATTACTCTTGGAATAATAACTCTTTCATTCAGGTGTTCATTTTTAAAGTTTTTTGTCATAAAATTTTTCCATAATGTCATGCTTGAAATATTTTGAAAACCTGAGATTTTTTTGTAGTCATAGTCTTTGGTTTTAATTTCATGGTTGAAAAATTGTCAAGATATTTTTTTTTTTTTTTTTCTTTTTTTTTTTTAAGTCATGATATTTTATCTTTAATGCTGTTGTTGAAAACAATTACAATTTTAGGGATTTTTAGAGTCAAGATATTTTATCTTTAACACCATGGATAGAAATTGTTGGAATTATCAAGATTTGAGACATGAAAACAATTACAATTTTAGGGTTTTTTAGAGTCAAGATATTTTATCTTTAACAACATGGATGGAAATTGTTGGAATTATCAGGATTTGAGACATGATATTTTATCTTTAACATCATGTCTGAGAATTGTTGAAATTTTACAGTTTTTAAAAGTCCAGATATTTTATCTCTAATTCCATTACTAAAAATGTCATAATTGTTACCCGTTTTTTTTTTGTTATTCCAAAATCAACACTTATTTTTTTAAGGGTGTTGTTTTCATCCATTTTGCAAAAAAATATTGTTTTTACTTCCATTTTAAAGAAATGTTGAAAATTTACCCTAAAAACAAAAACAATCGTTCTAGCATACCCAATTTTTATTTTTCGATTGTTTTTTCATGTTTTTTTGGAGTTTTTGGGCTAGAGTACCCATTTTGAGGTAATAGTTCCCATTTGATTGGTAACTATGTTGAAATAGAATTGCTTCAAATATCTTGTATTACTGCAGATCTTTCTTATACAACTTTCTAGACCCTGCGCAGATAGTTGCAAGGGCCCACAAACTCAATGTATACTTACCAAGGTCTCTGCACACTCAGCTACAGGAGCCTTCCGCTTCACCCAAAACATAGAAAGATCTACAATTACAGACTCAAAGTTATTTCATCCATCAAGTACTTCTCTAATTGATTGCCTTAGATTCACTAAGACACCCTTTTATATACTTTTTTTGTATTACAATACCATCATCTGAAAACCATTGGCAGATCTCAAAACAATACCAAAATATAAGGGGTTTTAACCTTCCTAAAACCCCTTGACTCTTATTTGACCTACACTACTCATGCTCAGCTCCTCAAAGCGCAGAGACTTACAATATTTTAACAAAATTGACCTAGGGGACCAT
The DNA here is from genome assembly GCA_031772625.1 of Pinus tabuliformis. Lineage (NCBI taxonomy): Eukaryota > Viridiplantae > Streptophyta > Pinopsida > Pinales > Pinaceae > Pinus > Pinus tabuliformis. Next base: position 382,198,564 of record CM062808.1, on the reverse strand, counting down.
GTCCTAACAGGCCCCCAACACAATTATGTGACTTGTCCTCGAATCACTCCACTGGTATGCTCTAGATATTTTCTCTCAGGCTGATTAACGAAGACCTCACTGAGTGAAGCACCTCCGTGCATTGAACGAGTCCCTGTCGAACTTCTTCCACCAAAGTTTCTGTAGTTGGCCCATTTTCTAGTAAGTTGATGGTTTGTTGCGTCTGCGGCATACTCTTGAGTGTGCCTTCCACAGTCTATGAGAGCTTCCCCACTTCTTCATCCCATGGCTACATTCATGCAGTGATGATCTACATCTTCTTCCGCAACTCCTCAATCTGTCCTTTCAAGGATGTCCCCTCTTTCAACCAAGCGAACCGTTGCATAGGGGATAAGGTGTGTGTTGTTTCCTTTATCTTGTCATAATGCAGCTGCTTATCCCAAATGTCGAATTTGATATTCTTCCCATGTGGGTCCTCCTACAGTGAGGCCCGTAGTCCGAGAGTCTCTTCAACTGACTGGCTACACTCCTTGAATTCAACATTGAGCTTCACCTTGTCTATTCTGATGGCAGCCTCATGCTGCTCTTGGATCTCTGGTGGTGTGGTGGGTTGCAACTTCAACTGAAGCTCAATAATTTGGATCTGTAGATTGAAACGAACTTTATCCACCTACATCTTTGATTCTCTAAATGCATCTGCCAGTTGCTGCACTTTTCCTTCAGAAGTGACATCCAACTGAATCTTGAGCTCGAGGAGCTCACGACATACTAAGGAAATGGCCTACTCCAGCTACACCCTTCTCGCAACTCCCTCATCATGGTTCTGGAGAGGTTTGTGCTTTTCATCAAAAATCTTTTAACTGGTGATATATGAATCCTTGGTCACCATGAGAGCGCATTTCGCATGCACCTTAAGATCATCTGCTACACCCCGGTGTAGCTCATGCAATGTGGATAGGGGGAGTGTCGCGAGGTTAATACTTACATCTTTTGATAGCTGGGTACTCTCCCATTCTATGGCATCGTTCAAATGTAAAGATCCTTGAGGAAGGTGTACACCATGGAGCTCTGAGATGAGGACCGATTGCACACTACTCGATGTCATTCGCTTTGCGCTCGCTTGAGACCAGCTCACTTGAACCATGCTCACTTGAACTGAGATTGCCTAAACTTGAAACTTTGTCAGGCCCACTTAGACCTTTGTCAAAACAGACTGACACTGATCTTCAATATGACCCCAAATTTCTTCTGTCATGGTCCTAACATTGTCTCCAATTTCATCAAGACCCCACTCAGTGAGGGTCATGGCTTCCACACTGACGGAATTATCATACTTATGATTCTTATGTGTGCCTCTCACACTTGACTTTTGTCACCATTTAAGAATAAAGGGAGAATCAATGTTCTCCAAGTCTATAAAGCGGTCTTCGATACCCTGATCTAGTTCTTCAGTATGCTGCTCTTTGTTGTCCTTGCCCTCTGGTTCCTGCACAATATTTTTCTCAAGGTCGATGATCACCTTCTTCTTTTTCCTTCTGCACTGCTTTAGTGGTGCCTGTTCTGCCTTCTGCACTAGTCCTTGTTATACCTTCGCAAATATCAATTCGAAGGAGCCATTCAATCAGTCGCTGAAGGACTAACTTCGTGATATTGTCTTCAGTGACCAAAAGCGGAAAAGCCGTCCATTTCTTCGTTAGATTACACCTCGCGCGAATGTATACATGATGGAAATCAGCCTTAAAATCTGCAATGCGTCAATATTCTTTGAATAGAGTGAGTGACAACCCTGGCTTCTGTTTAATCACCATATACAATTATGTTTCAAACAGTACCCAGAACATCTTATTTTCACTGACACAGGCGAGGTCCTTTGTTGCCCACAACGAGGAGAATTTGGTAGCCTTGCACAACTCCATATCCATAGTTGGGAACTGGGATTCCTCTAGCATCTTCCAAGCTATCAACACAATTATTAATAGTAGCCACGTGTAGTGGAATTCTTTTCCTTCCTCCTATGCTTCGTGGAAATCATCCAAGAATTATTGGAAGGGGTACCTTTCCCAATTGAATTGGACCCCCTAGCTACACTATACAGCCAAGGATATGACTGGTACTAGTACTTCATCGGCATGACACTTTTTGATGACCATCCAAATCCCATTCCTCCATCTCCAGAAATGGTACCCAAGAAAACAAGTCACCCTCAATAGGTACTTCTTCCAGCAACAATAGCGTGAATACCTTGAATTTCAATGAGTCAGCGTCCTTAGTTACTTTGGCGGTTGGTTTTCATGGGGGTATATACTGTAACAGGCAAGAAATTGGATCCATGCCTTCTATGCTCATATCCTCAATCCCTACATTCATCTCTTCTTCATCGAGGTCCTGGGGTTCCATAGGCTTCTTTTTTTTATCCATATGACCCTTCTGTGTCTACTCAACTGGGATCTTTCGTGGCGATTGCCGAATCGGGGGCTATTGTGGCTTTTTCTTCTTTCTCTCTCCTACCACGGAGGCAGTAGGTTTTGGCCTCATTGAATTTGGTTTTGCAGCAAGGACTCGCGGTGTTGCAGTCATGATGTTTCCTACCCCTCTCTTCAAGAATTCTTACTCAACTTCTTCCTAACTCAGGTAATCGAACATACAAAAAAACACTCAGCTCTTTAAGTGCAACAACACATAACAAATTCTCAAGAACAAAAGTGGCCAAGTGTGGAATGGGGTGTGATATTTATAGCTCCATTTGAATTCAAACTATTCATTCCCCCGTAAAGCTTGCTCATAAATGTGATTTTGGTAGAAAATTCTTCTAGATTTGCACCTTAAATGCACTTTCCCCACTCCTTTCAATGGAAAAATAGTTGTCAAATCAATTGTAGTTTCTCCAATGGTCAGTTTCTAGGAAGAATGCATAGAAATCCTCCTTGTGGTGCAGCTACCTCACCGCAACTTCCATCTGCACGCTCTTCCAACACATCACGCAACCTTCCTTCTTTGATAATTTTTTTCCTTGGAAACATAGTTTATAGTCATGCACTTTCTTTCAACTACCAGAAGCACTAAGACTTTCCTGCATCCATGTAGTAATTGCACAGGGGTGAGGTCATACCTATAAAGCTTCAGCCTACTCCCATTAATCCTGCCGAGAAATAATTCCCCATTTGGCTTCGCAAGCTGAACTGTGCTACCATCCGAAATATCCTTAATTATATATGGTCCCATCTAGTGCATCTAAAACTTCCCTCGAAACTTGGTAAACTTGTTGTCATACATTAGTACCAAATTGCCATTTTTTAAGGTGCACTACTTGATATGATGATCGTGCCATGCCTTTCCTCTAGTTTTTTATACCTACTCACGAAAGCCAGCCAAAAAGCGGTCTTCCTCTAACGTTGACAACTACGTGAGGCATACCTCCATGATGTCGCAATATTCCAGCTCGGTTATTGGTGTGATTCTTAGGCTAGGCACTATGTGTTCCCTCAACATTACCATTTCTTGTCCGTAAACCAGTTGAAAGGGTTTTTTCCTAGTAAATTTCTTATAGGTAGTCTTATAGGCCCATAGAACCACTGGAATGCGCACATCCAAATCATTCCTATTAACATTGCATACCTTTGTGAGGGAATTCTCCAAGATCTTGTTAAAAGCTTCAACAGTTCCATTTGCCTAGGGGTGATATGGCGTAATCTTCTGATGGTACATCTGGAACTCTTTTGTTATAGATTCGATTGTCTCATTCAGGAAGTGTGACCCTCTATCACTCATCAAAATTTTTGGAAAACCAAACCTTCAAAAAATAAACTCAAATATGAACTTTGTAGTAGTATCTATGCTGCAATCGATCACAGTCTATGCCTCAGCCTACCTGGTTAAGTATTCCATCACCATGATAAGATAACATGCTCCCATCATTTTGTCTTGTGTTTGAATAGGTCTAACAAATTCAATTTCCCATTTATCCAATTCTTGTAACGTGACCTGTGGATTTAATGGAAGTTCATCCTTTCATGATGGTCTCCTGGTCCTTTGACACACATTGCATGCACTGTAGTATTCCTTGGAATCTTTATGTACTATTGGCCACCATAATCCTGTGCGTAGGATATTCTGCGTAGTATCATTACCTGCGTAGTGTCCTCCAGAGACACCACCATGTGCTTCAGTTAGAATATCATGTCTTTCATATTCAGGCACATATCGGTGTAGAACTTCATCCGCCCCATCTTATATAGTTTACCTGGAATCACAGAAAAATCGGCAGCCCTGACAACTAGTTCCTTCTTTTGTTGGATCATATAACCTTCAAGAGCTACGGTAGTAGATTAAAACTGAATGATGTCTGTAAAATTCTTGTCTACAACCCTAGTAAGCAAAGAGTTGTGCGTCAATTAATCCTTCCTCAGTATTTGTAGGGTCTTCTTCATTTTCGATCCAAGAAAGGTGGTTTGGTCCAACATTGAATCTCATAGGCTTCACTATGACTTCAAAATCATATTCTTTGAAAAGGAGCAACCATCTACATATTTCCCCCCAACATAGGCTTATTGACCAGGTACTTCAAAGAAGAATGGTTCGTATACATCTTAAAGTGTGCACCTAGATAATGCCTGAACTTCTATAGTGCATAAACCATGTCCAAACCCTTACGCTCTATGGTTGAGTATTTCCTTTCAGCCTTATATATTTTTCGACTAACCAAGGAAATTGGGTGATTGATATCTCCTTCCCCTGGTTGTGTTAAGATGGTTCCCAACGCTATGCAAGACACATCCACATGCACATGAAATTCCTTCTTCCAATCTAGGAATACTAGGATTGGCACCATAACCATCTTCTCCTTCAGAGTATCAAAGCTCTTCTGACAATCATCATTTGAGAAAAATATAACATCCTTCTTTAACAACTTCTCCATGGGTGCAATGATCTGTGCATATGCCTTAATAAACTTCCTATAGTACCCAGTATGACCCAATGTCACACATAGCTTCTTTACGTTGCTAGGGGGCTCCAGATTGATAATGACAACAATCTTAGCATGGTATACCATCAATCCCTACTTACAGACAATGTGGCCTAACAATATTCCATAACGTACACAAAAAATGCATTTCTTCAATTTCAGAGAGATCTATTACTTCCTACAGGTATCCAACATGAGCCACATATTAGAGACATGCTTCTTGACCAGCCAAAACACTGTCCAATCATCGAAGTAGACTTCCAAAAACTTATGAATGAACTCCTAAAACACTACGACAACCACCCTAGAAAAGATTGTAGGAGCATTTTTTAGTCCGAAAGGCATAACTATATACTAGAACAACCCCTATTCTGTGGCAAAGGTATTCATGCTTCTATCCTCTGATTCTATCTTAATTTTGTGGTATCCCGAGAATCCATTCGTAAATGAATAAGCTTCTTGTCCACCAACATTTTTAAGAACTCCATCTATAAACGGTGTAGGTAATGGATCATGGACACATGCATCGTTTAGCTTCTGCAAATCTATGCAAATCCTGATATCACCTTTTATTTTCTTCTCTTGGACCACGATAGGACTGAACCACTTGGATTCCTCTACACGCTCGATTATTCCGGTCATGAAAATTTTATCGAGCTTCTCTCGTACCTTTTCCTTGTATTTGGGGTTCAACCAACATGGGCGCTGCTTAACTAGCTTCGCATTAGGTTTTAAATTGGTCCTCATCACCCCCAAATATCCTACTATCCCCTTCAAGTCAAAGAACTTAGCTGGAAATAAATCATGATATTCATATATTAATTAAACTAACTTATCCAATGTATCTTCATCCCAATAGTCAACAATGTTCATGAATTTTGGTTCTTCTTTTGAACCAATGTTCACCTACTTTGTGCGCATCAATTGCGAAATATTAGGGATTTTCGCACTAGGTCCTCCAACTTCACATTGTCCCTCTGATTTGGGGATATTAATATTCTGCGGATCCTCATCAACTTCTTCCATTGTAACATTATAACATTCTAAAGCATGTTGCAACTGCATACTCCAGTAAGGTTGTACCCACGTGATAGGTTCTATGGGTGTTTGAAAGATTGTTGCTTTAATTTCCTAAAGTGCTTCATCAATGCATGTGAACCCATCTTCAAAATGGAACATGAGCAAGAAACTTTGTTTCATCTCATCCTAGTCAGAAGTCTCGTGTCGCAACTCTATTTCTAGATACTAATTCTTCAGGATAACATCCAAGGTATGAATAAAGATATGCACCCACTCAGGTTGAAGTATTTCACCCCATGCCTTAGTTCACCAGCACCAGATGTTCGCGCGGATCATCCTTCCATTTTTATTTTTCAGTGAGTCATGTGTTTACGTAGAAAATATTAATCACATCATTTGACGACATTCCTTCTAGTAAGCAAAATTATCACTATGCATACCACACCATCTTGCACGCATAGCTCGTAATGCTAGATCTAAGGCCTCAAACTGATGTTCCTCTGGTACATCCATTTCAAAATGTTCAATAAATATATTGACATCACCCAAGCCATCATAATAAGGTAACTTACGTACCTCAGTAGATACAAAATATATCGATTTTGTAAGCCAATTACATTGCAGCGTAGAGAACTCATGCAACTAATTCTGCCAGTTTTCTAATTCTTCATCTGAGTGATTGGTCGAAGTTTTCCTTCTCCCAGCTGATCATTCCATCCATAGTGGTATTGATGCAATCTTCATTTTGTGCAGTTAACTTATAGATGTGCTCAATGTTGTCATCTTCATAATAGTCATGATTCAGTTTTGTGTATCGTACACCTTCATCTGGATCCAATGGGACAATTACTCGAAGTTAATTTTTATCAAATACCATGCTTCACTTATTTAAGTTGAAGATTGCATTGATGACGAAGGCCCAATAAAACCCGAGCAACGTTGTGTATGGATTACTGCCATCGATGATCTCAATAACTTCGAAATCAGTCACTGGTCTTACACCTTCAATATCTAGAGTTACTCCATGTGCCCTATTGGAATTATCTTTTGTTAATTTTCCATGCGTAGCTAAATTGGTGATCACTGTAACTTAGGCTTTCCCATACGTTCCCAAGTCTGCTTCGGCAGTACATTAGCATCGAAGCCCAAGTCTAGAACTACCTGATCCATTTCGAAATCACTGATCTGTGCAGTCAGCCACATCTCCCTACCAATTCTTTTCTTGCTTTGGTTTACCTTATTGAATGCCCGTTGCCTTGGTAATGACTTATCGTTGCTAGCGCAATTATCTATCAGCTCTTGCAATCCCTCTACCACCTTCTAATCCCTTAGTAACTTCATACAGGTCTGTAGAAACGATTTCAACACCGTGGGATCTCAATCTTGGGTTGCAGTAGCATATTTAGGTTTCTCCTTTTGCAAGACTATCAACATTAGGTTCTGAGATGTAGAAGCACCTGGACTCATAAAAATCTTTCTTGCCTCTATGAATGTCTCTTTTTCTTCATGTAAATCAAACCCAATATTATTTTCACTGTCTTTTCAAAACCTTGACTCTGATTCTGGTTGTTTTCCTTCAACCTTGTCTTCATGAGTGGCTACACCACTTCGCATGACTATGTTGACATTGGAATCATCTTTTTGCAGCTCTGATTTCATCATTTGAATATTCTGTGTTGGCTACTCGGTCTTCTTCTCCTGCATCTTCGCTGTTAAGATCAGGCAATCATCTATAAAAGGATAAACTTGATAACAATATTGACATGAAGGGTGTGTTGGATTTTGACAACCATGCACAAAGTGGCATGGTTCTCCACATTTCTAGCAAATAATTTGGCCTCAACCTCTTCCAACTCCCCCTCCTTGTCCTCTTCCCCATCCTTGAAATCCTTCACGAGCTATAAGTGAGCCCCGGTCATTCTGCACGCGGTTTTCAACCTACATCCTATAGAGTGAAATTTTGTCCATCATTAGTTCATAGCTTCGACAATTCCTCTCGTCATGACCATCAGATTTACAAAAGTTACCAAAAATTTTCTTTGGAGACTTTATAAGCTTCTGTAATAGGGAGACATTATTGGTTGAATGTTGTCTTGAATCTTGGAAAATACTACACCAAGTACTTGCACCGGTGCTTGATCTAGCAAAAGACTCTAGTTTTAGCAAGTTAGGACCTCCCACAGCTATATAATCCTAGAATACAGGGCATTGATCCTCATGATGACCTTCAACTTTGCATTTTGTGCACCAAATTTCAAAATGTGTCTTTGTCTTAACCTCCTTTCCCTTCTTTAGATCCTGCAACTCCATATGTAGGCTTTCTAGCCGCACTTGGATCTACTGAACTCCTACATTCATATCCTGGATCAGTGAAGCTTCTATCTTCATCGCAATTTCCAATGCTTTGGCCTCAGACCCAATATTCTGCTAAGATAACGATAATCTTAAGTGAGGTAATAGCGAAGCTATGTACCAATCCCTATGTTGTTCATCTGATATTTGAAGGTTAGATTGAATTAGTAAGAACTTCAGTCACTGATCTATATCCCGTGCAAATTCATTAACCCTCTGCTTAATCTCCTTGATCTCAGTGAGCCACTGAGCTTTCGACTTCAGCTTCGTAAATTTCACATTCAATGCATCCTTCGTATTAGCCAATGAACCAACTAGGTGAGTCATGTTGTATCTGATATACCAGGTAAGCACCTTGTGTTGTAGCGCTGTAACGAGTTGTGCTTTCTTCATATTGTCATCGTTGATCTACAGTGCTTTCCACATAGATTTTGCAACGAACCAAAATTGTTTGGGATCCTCTGATCCTTGACCCCTGAATACAGTCATTTTTACTCTATTTGCCATACTGAATAGCGGAGGTGGAGGTGGAGGTGTAGGTGTATGAGGTGGAGGCGAAGGTCGAGAGGGAGTGGTTGGATGTTTAATTATAGAAGTACCTTGATCTATAGTTTGCGCCTCACCTTTGGGTGTACTAGGACTACTTTGTTCTTCTTCACTTTCAGACTCTCCCAACAAGGGACTATATTTACTTTCAAAAAAAAAATATTTATCTACTCTGAATCACTTTCCACTTCACGTAGATCCAGTTAGACCCCTCTTAAACATTAAGGTAAAGGAATAACCCTCTTTTCACAAAAAAGCATGTTAATCCAGGTTTTTAGTGATTTCAGGTACTTACCTCTCGGACCCTTGAAGAATCATCACTCGGCTTCGCTATAAGACACAGATGTATCTATTGAAAATTCACTTATGAAACCACCCAAGATACTATCAATCCAGTAATCAACAACCCTTGAAACCTTATAATTAGATCTTTCAAGATGTTTAACTAATTCTGGATTCCACACAATAGGATCATCGCACTTATAAGTAGGTTCTCTATTGGCTAATTTGGATAGCCACTCATATAAATCATAGGGAAATGATGAAAATAAAACTTCATGTACTTATGTGTAAAGATACCTTTGTAACCACTTTTCTTTTGATAAGGATAGATTCCTATTCTCCTAGCCTGCAAACTCATGCAGCTTCTAATCTATCCACTTCTCGATTTCCTTCTTAGTCCATATCCACATATGCCACATCACATATCCCTCAAATAGATCTCGGTCCTAGAAATGGAACCATTTGTTGTCTTGAGGGGGCTTGGATCTAGGTTCAGAGTTAGCTACACTAACCAAGAAAAACCTACACTACTGACCCTTTCGAAAACAATCCATGTAGCGCAGGCTGCAGTCTCATCCGAGGCAGTATTGTGAGATGTTAGAACCAGGCTTCTTCATTGAGAAGACTATGTAGTGTGGTTTAAGGTGCTTTCTGCAGTTTTAGTTCTGATCTAACCTTTGCGAACCCTTATTCATGGAACTTAGATGATTTTCAGTTAAAGAGAGTTATAAGCTTTACGTAACCATCTATTCATGCATAAAATAACATCTAACTGTTGATCTAGATCTTCGCAGAGTAATTAAGATCAAATACAGATAATTATCATTCAGTTGTGCGTAAGTAAAAAAAATACACAAGTGCATAAAAATAGACACAAAATTGCTTCATATCTATTATTACTTTAGATATTTCTTATACAACTTTCCATACCATACACACATAGTTGCAGGTGCCTACGCACTCAGCTGCGTACTTACCAAGGTCTCTGGACACTCAACTATAGGAGACTTCCCCTTCACCCAAAACACAAAAATATATATAATTATAACCTCAAAGTTATTAACAATGTAAACTTTGAAACTGGAACTATAAACTCAAAACGTGAACTCTGGCCAAAAAACCTCGAAAAAACATCAAAAAGAATGTTAAAAACGAAAAGTGTTGATGCTAAAATAACACCTTTTTTTACTTGGGTAAATTTTCAACATGTTTTAAAAATGGCGGTGAAAATCAATTTTTTGCGCAAAAATTGTCCAAAAAACACCCTCAAAATGAAAAGTGTTAATGTTGGGAAAACACCTTTTTTTTTTTCAAAAGTAAAATTTCAACATTTCGAAATAATGGCACAAAATATTTTATCATGACCCCGAAAAACATTAAAATTTAAAAGAAATATTGAAATCATAAAAAAAAAAAAAAAAAAAAAAAAAAAAAAAAAAATTAAAACAATGAAAAAACGCAAAACAAATAAAAGTTAAAAAAAATAACAAAACATAAATCAAAATATATACTAAAAACAAAACATAAAATAAAAATAAAAAACGAAAAAAAAATATCAATCATGAAAATGTAAAAAAAAAAACAAAATTAATGATAAGAATTAAAAAACAAAAAATAAAAAAATAAACATTATAAACAAATAAATAGTTAAAAAAATGGAAAAAAAATAATTATCTTCTAAACCATAAAAAAAAATTGGCAAAAAGAAAAAAAAAAACAAAAATATGGAAAAGAAAAAATAACATTTAAAATAAACTAAAAATTAAGTAGGTAAAAATAGAAAAAAAAAAAAAAAAGTTAAGAAAAAATTAAAAATAAAAATTAAAAACAAACTAGATTTAAAAAAAAAAAAATTAGAAAATTAATAAAAAAATTAAAAACTGCTAAAATTAAGATTAAAATGTTGATTACTTAAAAAAAAATATAAAAATATATATAAAAAATACAAAAATAAAAAATAAGAATGTTAAAAAAAATGATCTCATAAACCATAAAAGAATTTGGAAATAAAAAATAAAATATATATATATATATATATATATATATATATATATATATATATAAAAGTAAGTAAAGACAGAGAAATTGAAAAAAAACATTAGCAAAAACTAGAAAAAAAAAATAATAACGAAAAAAATTAAAAAACTAGTAAACTTAATATTAAAAAAAACAAAAATTAACTCAAATTATATATATATATATATATATATATATATATATATGAAAATTATTTTTAAAAAACCCAAAAAATATTAAAATATTAAAAAAAAAACCAAAAAAAAAAAATAATTATTTTATTTTTTAAACAATTTTGTTTTATTAAAAAAAAATTATTATTACTTACTAACTCTTTTTTTAAAACAAATTTTTTTCTTATTTAAAAAAAAAAAAAAAAACATTAATTTTTTTTTAATTTTTTTAAATGAATTAAAATTTTAATTTTTAATTTCAAAATAAAAAAAACAAATTATGGACCTTTTTAAAAATATTTTTTTTTTTATTTAAAAAATAATTATTATATTAATTTTTTTAAATTTTTTTTTTTTAATTTAAAATTTTCAAATATATAATTATTATTTAAAAAAAAATTATACGTTTAAAAATTTTTAATTTAAAATTTTAAAATATATAAATACTATTTAAAAAAAATTATACATATAAATAATTTTAATTTAGAATTTTAAAATTTATATTCATTATTTTAAAAAAAAAAATTTAAAAAATTTGGGATTTTCCCGCCCCATGGCCGAAAACCACAGGCGGCCGGGGGAGGGGGAAAACCCAATTTCTTTCTTTTTTTTAATAATAAATATAAATTTTAAAATTAAAAATTAAAAATTTTTATATGTATAATTTTTTTTAAAATAATAATTATATATTTTAAAATTTTAAATTTAAAAAAAAATGTTTTAAAAAAAAATTAATATAATAATTATTAAGAAAAAAAAATATATTGCTTTTAAAAAAATCGATAAAAATAATTTTTATTTTTTTTTTTAAATTTTTAAATCTTAAATTAAGAATTTTGATTCGTTGAAAAAAAAATTAAAATTTTTTTACTGATTTTTTTTAAATAAAAAAAAAAAGTGTTTTAAAAAAAAGTTAATAATAATTAATTTTTTTTAATAAAAAGAAATTGTTTAAAAAAAAAGGTTAAATTTTTTTTTGGTTTTTTTATATTTTAATATTTTTTTGGTTTTTTTTAAAATATTTTTTTATTTTTTATTTATTTATTTTATTTTATAAATTTTTTAATTTGAGTTAATTTTTGTTTTTTTTTAATATTAATTTTACTATTTTATAATATTTTTCGTTATTTTTTTTTTAATTAGCTTGTTTTTAATTTTTTTTTTCCTAGTTTTTGCTAATGTTTTTTTTTAATTTCTCTATTTTTTACTTACTTAATTATATATATATATATATGTCCAAATTCTTTTATGGTTTATGAGATAATATTTTTTAACATTTTTTATTTTTCATTTTTGTCTTTTTTATATATGTTTTTTAGAGACAATTATTTCACGTGGATTGAAAATTTAATTAACGATGTATAAATATGTAGAATATCAAAAATGCAAAATATCGACCTTCTTTAAATATGCAAAAGAATAAAAACCTCACTACAAAAAGAATAAACATAAAAATAAAAACAAGAAAATATGAAGAAGACCGCTTCCAAAGTTATTAAATTTACAAAATAATTATTTACATTTCATACATTATAAAATTAAAAGTAAGAAAAAAATCCTCGTAAAAAAAGGGCATGGTGTAGAATTACCACTTTTTAAAATCAACATCAAAATCACTACCATTCTAAAACACAAGGTACATAAAAAAAATTATAGTGCCAAAAACTATGCTCTAAAAAAAACATATGTGTTCTGCATCACCCCTTTTCAAAATCGGGTCACTTTTTTGCTATCTCTACAAAACGGGCAACAATATCAGTTCCCATTTCAAAGTTTATATTTTTTATTTCATCCATCAAGTAATTCTCTAATTTATTGCCTTAGACTCTGTACGACACCCTTTTATATAATTTTTTCTATTATAATACCATGGTTTTCAAACCATGGGTGGATCTCAAAACAATACCAAAATATAAGGGGTTTTGATCTTCCTAAAACACCTTAACTCCTATTTGACCTGCACTACTCACACTTAGCTCCTCAAAATGTGGAGAGTTACAATATTTTAACAAAAATGACCTGGGGGAATTTGTCCCAACAGCAAGCCAGGGGACGGATTCTGAGAATCACCCTCGGCAGGCCAGGGGTTGATTCCCATAATCGACCCCCTAGCCTATCGGGGATGATTCTCGGAATCAGTCCCCTAGCCTATCACAAGGAGGCCATGGGGGAAATTCTGAGAACCGTTCACCTAGTTTTCCAGGGGATTGTTTTACATTTTTCCCAGGGTGGGCAGGCCCATGATTGGGTGCAACATGACACTAAGGCACAATGGCCCCCTAGTAGGGGTTCTACGAAGGGACCAGGGGAAAATGAAAAAATAAATAAGTTTTTTATAAGGAATGGATTTGTTTTATGTTCCTTGTATGAACCTAACATCCAACTTGTCATGGAGGTTGATATGTATGTTTATTATCTTTTTTCATTTCAAAATCGCCCCCGTGGCCTGCCAAGAGGCTGATTCTTAGAATTTCCCCCTAGCCTGCCAGGGGTGATTCATAGAATTCCCCCCTAAGAATCGGCCCCTTGGCTTGCCAGGGCTGATTCTCAAAATCGCTCCCCTAGGCCAATTCTCATAATCAGCCTGTTGGCTTGCCAGGGTGTCGATTGCCATAATCGCCCATAACAGGTCAGGGGGTGATTATGGGAATCACGCCATTGGCAGAGGGAGGAGATTTTGAGAATCAACATCGACCGGTGAGGGGGCCAATTCCTAGAATCACCCCCCTGGCTTGCCGAAGGCCATTCATAGAATCACCCCCCTGGCTTGCCGAGGGCCGATTCTAAGAATCGGCCTAAGGGGGATTCTTAGGATTGCCCTCAGCAGGCTAGGGGAGAGATTCCCAAAATCGATTCTGGGAATCATCCCCTCGGCCTGCTAGGGTGCCATTTTTCATTATTCCCAAGGTGGGGAGGCCCACTGCAATGTGTGACATGACACTAAGGCACATCGACCCCTATTAGGGGGCCTGTGAAGGGACTAGGGACAAATGAAAAAAATAAATAATTGTTTTCTAAGGAATGGATTTTTTTTGCTCCTTGTGTTTTATGAGTCAAAATGTTTGAATACAAATATAATTTTCTTGTGGGGAACCATTATATAGAAACTTAAAGGTAATTGATGGAGGAATATCCCAATAACCCACATTTTGAAACAATGAAATGTATCATTTATGCTAGTTTATCAGATACATAAGCATTGGCATGGGATCATAATACAGATAATGAGTATAGTATGTCTATGAATTGCATCCAAAGGGTTAGATTTATTCATAATGAATTTGAATAAAAATGTGGTGGGGATGAGACAAAGGCTAGTCTAGAATTTCCGAAGGAATTTTGTATGGAAATAGGCTATCAAATCGAGGAAAAAATAAATTCAAAAGGTGACAAAGTGCATTCAGATATATTCGTAGGTATTGATAACATTTTCCATTTGGAATTTAGAATTTGAGAGGAATGGGAATTGATTAAGGAGATTTTTAATATGTGGGAGAACATTAGCATTAAAAACGAGAAGGTCAAAAAGTCTAAACCGTTGATATGTAGCAGTAGTAAATCAGGTCCTAAAATGAAGAAACTTCCAAAAGATATGAGTATCATACCTTGGAGAGAATTGCAAGGAGTGAAGGATGAAAAACTTGTCAAAAAAAATTATCTCGTGTGAAGTGGGGGGAATTATCATTGGACGAAATGTGTGAGAAATTTCAAAAGTAAGTTTGTTGAATTATTTTTACTTATTTATAGATTATAATTTTATTTTAAATATAACATATTATTGTTGGTAGTATTTGTTATACATATCATTATATTAACTTTTTTTGTTTTATCTATTCAATCACAAGGTTCACATGAAAATACAAGAACAAATGGTTAAATTTTTGAATGAATATAGTTGGGATGATGTTGTACGCAACATATATTTGTTTATTTTATTAAAGATGAAGAAGGATGCAAATGGAGCACCGGATGTTTTCCAAAGCTTTATTGAAAAAATTAAGATAGAAAGACTAAGAAAGTGGTGTATTAGTAATGTTGAACTTGATCCAACTCTTACTCATTTAACTTAGAATGGGCTTGACACTATTTAATATCAAATAATACAAGTTGATTATAAGACATTGCTAAACTCATACCTAAAAGGGATTATTTCCTAGTTATTGCAGATATTCCCCATGGTTTCAATATCCCAAATATTGACTATGATAGTGACCCTCATACTTATCAAGCTATTAGAAAAGTGGTTGTGGGATTTGTAGAAGTCACATCATCACCATTATGGATATTTGTGACATTTCATTCAGACACACAATTGACAATGTTATTGACAAGCTTCAAGGGGAAAGCAAACTCAAGGATGCAACTTACATGGTAAGACGTTGAAATTGTATGTTTGATTAATGTTAAAAAAATCATTTATGTACAAGTTAATTGAACTTTTACTATTTCATGTTATAGGAAAAAATCAAATCTTATTAATTGCAAAGATCAACCAATTATAAGTGATTGTGAGTTCATACATGTTGAAAGTTGGACAAAATATGATAGTTATAAGTCTATGCATCTTAATTAGATAGATGGAAAGAGTCATAGCCAGGTACTGGTTTATGATGTTGTCGTAAAAAAACTAACATATGAAGATAAATAAGCAAAATGAGAGATACTTAACATTTATCAAAAACCACAGTCATTGGTTAACTATCTTATAGACTTATGTTCAAATGAAGGAGACTGGGTTTTACATTTATTCTTAGGATCACGTAAGTTTTATTATATAAAATTAAATTTCAGTATCTTCTTTATTAATTTATTAATTTATATGTGATTATACTAATTTACTTGATTATTTCTTTTGTGCTTGATAATTAGGTACAACACTAACATGTTGCCTACAAAAAGGAAGAAATTGCATTGTCATTGAAAATGACCCAGTACAGTGCAAATTTATTCAACAAAGAATTAATTCTTTTCAATTTCTTCCAGATGCAATGTAACAAATTGGGTTGAGGAAATGGGATTTTAATGAATCACGTGTGGTAAAACAGGAAAAGGAACCTCAACCACCATTATATGGAATGATTGGAAAGACATACATTGGGAGATTTGCAGACATCAAAGATCTATCAGAAGAGGAAACTGACAAACTTAACCAAAAAATATTGTGGAAGAAGACAATTATGAAACTCTAGAAGATGAATAGTTTGGATTACATTATATTATTAATTAAATTTAAGTTATTCTTGGAAATCAAGCTCATTTTTTGTAACTATTAATTAGTTATATTTGTAATGTTTTCACTTTGACATTTTATGGGAAGAATAAGTATTCAATTAATGATGTTATATGTTCAATATTTGTATTATGTGATTTTCGCTTTATTTTTTATGTGAATCATTATTTTTTGAAAAAAATGTGATTATTATTATTTTTTGACATGAAATTCATAAAAGAAAACTATTATTTAACGATTTTTTGTTAAATTTTTCCTTAAAAAAGGTGATTTTGACATTTAATTTCTAGCAAAAAATTATCAAAATGTGTAATTTTTTGTTATATTTATGTTCAAAGTGTTTATTTTTATGTCAATTGTTAAAAATTATTGTTTTTTTAGAGACAATTATTGGATGTGCATTGAAAACTTAATTAACGATATATAAATATGTAGAATATTGAAACTTTAAAATATCGACATTTTTCTTTAACTATGCAAAAAAATAAAGACCTCACTGCAAAAAAACATATATATATATATATATATATATATATATATATATATATATATATATATATATATATATATATATATATATATATATATAAAGAATACTTCAAAAATTGTTAAATTTAGAAAATAATTATTCACATTTAGTATATTAGAAAATTTAAAGTTAAAAAATAAGACTTTTAAAAGAAGGGTCTGATGCAGAATCAACACTTTTTAAAATCAACCTGCAAATCACTAACATTCTAAAAAATAATGTACATAAAAAAATTAAAGTGTCAAAAGCTATGCTAAAAAAAATACATGTATTCTGCATCAACAATTTTCAAAATAAGTTGATTTTTTGCTACCTCAAAAAAAGGGTAATCATATCAATTTCCATTTCAAATATTATGTTGTTTAGAGATTATTTCAACAAACATAAATCCAAAACCATGAAAGAAATCACAATGGACACAAGTGTTTCTGGTAGAAAACCCATCACGGGTAAAAAACCACCCTACTGCTATTATGCTGTTCAATATTTTATTATCTTCTAAAAAATTTATACATGGATCAACTCACTCTTATAAATTGGAAGACTCAACTTCTTTCACAGTATGCTGGCACTATCAGACAACAAACCGTTTCTCTCACAGATCTATGGACTACCAACCAATGAAGGCCACAATCGCCTGGTTAGTCCTAAACTCACAAACAACTCTACAAATTTCGATTTGCTAGTACTATCATGACCAATGAGCCTCACTGGGTTTCTACTGAACTATCCAACCACCACTGGATGGAGAAATATCTTCCATCTACTGAATCAACCAATCACTATCTATTCAAAGCCTCTATGTCTTCACTTTCTCCATGCGAGTCTCGTTTCATATATTTTCAAACTGAACTCGTAAAACTTGCTCAACATAAGCACTGCAACAACATAGCATCAAATAACAATAAAAATATGAATCTCCAACTTCAAATACTACACATGTAGCAATACCATCTCTCCAAACACTACTCCAATCAACACCTCGACATCTCACGTACTCCATAGCCATAAGGTTGAAACAAGCTTCAACTCACCGCATACTAGGCTCACACAGTTTGCAATCTCTTCACCAATATCACTCTCACTCAACACACACTTAAGAACCAACCATACTAACTCCAATATCAAGCCACTAACTCCACTTGCCTTTTGATATTTTCAACTTTGATAAACTTTTGGAGGTGCCACGAACTTTTCGAGCATATGCCAAAAAGTTTCAATCAAGGATGTTTCCAAAACAGAAAAAATAGCTCAACAATGTGAGGAATGAAGAGAATTCTCATGAAAATCCCCGGTCTCTCCCATAAAACATTTGTCCATGAGACCGGGGCTATAGCCACTCCCTTGAGCCCGCCTTGCAAGCGAATAGAGCCTAAAACTGTCAGGCTAGGCAGTAACTCCACAAGGCAAAAATGATTTGTGTTCTATTCCATCAGGTAGGTCTTCATTATATACATGAGGGAGAGACTGTTCAGTTCATCTCCCGATGACTTTTCATATTTCTTATTTATCTATTTACATATATTTACCCAATCGCAAGGATTAGGTGTCAACATTCCCCCCTTAATCTGAAGGGATGTTGGTGAGTCCAAGCATCATTCTGAATCGTTCAAGCTTTTCTCTTCCAAGCGCTTTGGTGAAGATGTCTGCAATTTTCTCATTTGTGGAACAATAATGGAGATGGATTGTTTTGGCCTCAACATGATATCGAATCAGATGATATTTAGTATTGATGTACTTCGTTCGATCATGGAACTTTGGGTCCTTGGCCAACTTTATTGCAGAGGTATTGTCAATCATGAGTGGAGTTGATTGTACTTGTTTTACCTGTAAATCTTCAAGAATTTTCCTGAGCCACACAATTTCTTTTATTGCTTCAGCTGCTGCCACGTATTCTTCTTCTATTGTGGAATCTACTGGAACTGATTGTTTACGTGATCTCCAGGAGAAAGCTTCTAATCCAAGACTCATAGCATATCCTAAAGTAGATACCCCAGTTTCTTTGTCTCCATCGAAGTCTGAATCAGAGTATTCAATCAAGCTGAAGTCATCCACCTGTGTATACTTGATTCCAAAGTCTTGAGTTCCCTTCAAGTACCTTAGAACTCTTTTTGCAGCAGACCAATGTCCCTCACAAGGCTTTTGCATAAACCTGGAGAGGATTCCCACAACAAATGAAATGTCTGGTCTGGTAGTAGTTAGGTAGTTGAGACTTCCTACAAGCTGTCTATACTTTGTTGCATCCTCAAATTCTTTTCCTTCAATAGATGTGAGCTTTAAGTTTTGTTCCATTGGAGTATTAAGAGGATTTCACTCTATCATGCCAAACCTGTTCAACAGATCTCCAATGTATTTCTTTTGAGAAAGAAATATGGACTTTGGATGTTGCATTACTTCAATGCCAAGATAGTAATGGACATAGCCCAAGTCAGTCATTTCAAAACTTTTCCCCTATTCCTTCTTTATGGATGCAATGTAGCTTTCATTGTTCCCTATCATCAAAAGATCATCTACATATAACACAAGATATACAACTGTTTTTCCAACTTTCTTGACAAATAAAGTTGCATCATCAAGATCATAATGTTTGAAATTGAGTTTCAGAAGATGCTCAGTTAGTTTTTCATACCAAGCTCACGGTGCTTGTTTGAGGCCATACAAGTACTTCACCAGTTTGCGTACTTTATGTTCATGTCCTTTCACAGCAAATCCTCGAGGCTGGGACATAAAAACATTCTCTTTTAGATCTCCATTTAAGAAAGCAATTTTTACATTCATTTGGTGGACTTTCCAACCGTTCTGAGCTGCTAGTGCAAAGAGTGTCCAGATGGTAGCCCATTTTACTGTGGGGGCAAAAGTCTCCTCATAATCGACCCCTTTCTTCTGTGAAAAACCTTTTGCCACAGGCCTAGTTTTGTGCTTGTCAAGTGAGCCATCAACTTTATACTTGTTCTTGTAGACCCACTTGCAGCCAATTGGTTTGGCTCCTAATGGAGGATCAACCAGCTTCCAAGTGTTGTTCTTTATGAGGGCATCATACTCCTTTTGCATTGCTTCTTTCCATTCATGATGAGAAGCAGCTTCTTTGAAGGAAGTTGGTTCAAAATCTGTAGACAAGTTCAATTCACAATCATAAGAAACATCCATATCAACAGGTGAATTAGAGTCATCCACATCACCTCCATTTTGTCGGTTTGAATTTCTAGTTCTTGTCTTTCCAACCTCATCAGGATGAACACTTTCAAGTGTCTTTGTCAGCCACTTTGGGGGACCTTTTTCAGATGGTCCAAGCTGCTCCGTTGATTGAGTTGGGACTGAATCAAGATTGAGTCTCCCAATTCTATCAATCACATCACTTAAAGCATCATCCGTTGTTGGAGTTTCATGTGGGGAGAGTGTTCTTCAGAAGAAGATTCCACATGTTGATCTAGTATAGGAATCCCCCCTTCAAGACATGGAATCTAATTATCAAATTCTTGAAATGATATTGCTTTTGCGAATCTATCCAAGCGATCAAGTTGCCGCTCAACAACATTGTCAGATTTGGATGATTCAAGGAAAATTACATCTCTAGATACAACAAACTTCTTATTTACTTCATCATAGAGGCAGTATGCTTTGGAGGTGTTTGAATACCCTAGAAAGATACACTTACGACTTCTAGCACCAAGTTTGTTTCTATGTACCTTTGGTATCAAGGCATAACAGTTGGAACCAAAGACCCTGAGATGCTTTACCGAAGGAACATGTCCATACCACATTTCATATGGAGTCTTGTTGCTTATAGCGTTATATGGACATCTATTCTTTATATATGTAGCACATAGAACAGCATCAGCCCAAAATATTATCTTTACATTTTTTAAGAAAAGCATGGATCCTACCATATTTAAGATTGTTCTATTCATTCTTTTAGCTACACCATTCTGTTGCGCATTATAACACACAGTTGTTTGATGTTTGATCCCATGTTGGCAAAGATAGTTTTCAAATTAATTTGATGTGTATTCTTTTCCATTATCAGTGCGAATAGACCCAATATGAGATTGTGCATCATTTTCAATCCATTTATGAAAATTCTTGAATGTTTGAAAAGCATCAGTTTTTTTCTTCAATAAATAAACCCAACACATTCTGGTGTAGTCATCAATAAATGTCATGATATATTTATTTCCATTTGCAGAAGGAACAGGCATTAGACGACATAAATATGAATGAATGAGTTCAAGTTTTCTATGTGCTATTGAATGTGAATCATGAAAAGACTATTTGCTATGCTTTCCTAGAATGCAAGCATCACATTGCTTAAGTTTCCTAGGAATTGTAGGCAAACCAGCAACACCATTTTTTTTCAACAAGCGGAGACTGTCATAGTTCAAATTTCCAAATATAGCATGCCATAATAAACTTGATGGAAGTATACCTTATTCATGATGAGAATTGTATGAGAAATTTTGTGCACGAGTAGAGGTTCCTTGCAGCTTGAGAAGCCTTTCTTCTTCTATTCCCCTCATGACAAGTGAGTGGTCAGATGCTTTTCTTACCTCAAGCTTGCCATCAAACATATGAATGGAGTGACCTTGCTGGTGGATGTGGACCAAGGATAGCAAGTTTCTCTTGAGCCGTGGGAGATATAGAACATGATGCAGAAGAAAGTCTGTAAGACCAAGCAGTTTAAACCTGATTGTGCCAAGCCTTGATGGCTTGATTTTTGATTGGTCTGCAAAGTATACTGCTCCATCAACATTGTCAGTGAAATCTTCAAAAAAACCTTTTCTATGAGTCATGTGGCAGGTTTCTCCTGAATCAAGCAACCAATCATTTTTCCAAGAAGCAAGTGAAGCATTAAATAAATCTTCATTTACTCCAATGTTACATTGTGCCACAACATAGTGAGTGGATTCAGGTGCTTTACCTTTGTCTATATCATCAGTTTTACCTTTCTGTTGGTTTCTTTTCTGCTCAATTTTGTCCCATGGTAGCTTGCATGTAGAGGCATAATGTGATCCATTTCTTTTGCAGCGTATGCAGTGCAAATCTGCCTTTTCTCCTTGAGAATGTCTGCCCCCCCTGCCTCTGAAAGATCTTCCTCTTCCTCTTCAACCACCTCTTCCTCTTGTAGAATCTTGAGAATGATGCTTTTCTTTATGAGCAAGGCACACAGCCTCTTTAGAAGATTCAGGGGTTGTCTTCTTTCCAAAAGCTTTCTCTCTTTCAGCAAACTTTTTCACAAGAGAGTCAAAGGTTATATCTTTGAGATTTCCATTTGCTTGCAATGACTCAAGATAATTGGAGTAAGTAGGATAAAGTGCCTTGAGAAAAGAAATAAGAGGAATATCCAATTCAACCATAGTGGATTTGATATTATGCATTATAGACTTTGCTTCGGATGCAAGAGCAAGAGGTTCATTATTTTGCAGTTCAAGAGTGAAGAGTTTAATCATGAGTTGAACAAATTCAAGTGCAGAATGTGAGTCATAGAGTTCTTTCAGCTTTTGTAAGGCTTTAAAGGTAGTTGAATATGACGAAATATGGTGACTCACCTCTTCATTTACAGATGTTGTGATTAATGCATAAGCTTTGTTATTCTTTTTTTCCCAAATGACGAGCTCTTTGTCTGAGGTAGGCTATACTGGTTCAATGTCTCCGTCTTCGACACACACTCCTTTCCACAACTCATTGAAAATGAGGGTGTGTTTTATCATCCGGGACCATTCAAGATAGTTCTCCTTGCCAATGAGAACTATTCCCACCATGGATATGATTGAATTCATTCTGTAAAAAAACTTCTGCTGATAGAAAAATACTTCTGCCAATATATAGTAAAATTGTACTTCTGGTGGTAATTTTTTTTTTTTTTTACATTTCAAAAGGGAATTCTTTCCATGTACTATCTTTGTCTTTAATGAAAATATAAAACATAGATCACCTATGCATTCTTAAAAGATTTCAAATCTCTTCCCCATCATTTTTCTGCAATGTTCTTGAATTGTTTTACATGAAAAGGAAACAAAGCTATCTGAATTTTTTCTTCACTAATGTAATCTCAACGTATATAGTATACAATTCCATATAGCGTTTCCCATTAGCAAGCAAATGGGTTCTAATCTAACGTTTCCATATACTTCAATCCAAGCAGAATCAATGGTTTTGCTGGAAATCACAGATTACCTCACCCTCTGATTCAGTCAACAAGATCAGATTTGTAACTACCTTGCCAGTTTTCTAAGTGCTGACTTGAACCTAGCACCAATCATCCACGTATGTGAGATCAATCTATTCCAACTCTGATCATCTTCGGCTGTTATAGCAACCCTGTCACGACCAGCATCACAGAACTTCTCAATTTTGTCATCCGAGTTCCTCGATATATCTATTCAAGTGGTAATCTTCTGCAGAATGGCTTCATATACCTCTAATTATGGCGGAGGATACCGCAGCACCAACCAGGGTTTTGGTTATGCTTCATGGGATCAATCTGGAGTAAATTCTAAGTGCTGACTTTGAAGATTATATCACATATTTTGAGAATACGATTGGTAATGCACATGCTTCAATCGCATATCTGCGTGTTGTTCTGTTGAAACCCTGATTTACAGATACAGGTGTAGTCAAAGCTGTCTCACTCGTTGGGCGGTGGAATGAGAGTATTTAGTGTGCAGTGAAGACAGGGCAAAACAAACAGTAAAACAAAATGGGCACAACAGATGTGATGAACCCAGAGGTTTTAAAGGAGGAAGAACCCATTCTCATGGAGATCCCTCAGAGGTTTTGTTTCCAATAAAATATAATGAGGAGAGAAAATAGGTATGATTCCGAGTGCGTAGGAGGCCAGTCATTCAGTGAACGTTCAGGAATATGGCCACAAACAGTGGCATTTGATTTTCAAACTTCAGAATATCTTCATGTACCATGAATCCCGGTAGACTTGGTTCGAATAGCTGACAATTGCGCCTTTAGGCAACGTTCATGGCCAGCATTCAGAAAAAAAAAAAAAAAACGCATATGACAGACAGGGCCAGCGTTCAGAAATAAAAAAATGCATATGACAAACAGGGCCAGCGTTTAGAAATAAAAATGACAGATAGGGCTAGCGTTTAGCAATAAAAATGCATATGACGGACAGGGCCAGTGTTCAGAAAGAAAAATGCATATGACAAACCAGCGTACAGCCCACATCAACAACAGTGAAGGGAGTTACAACTATTTTGGGAACTTGGCTCTGACACCATGTCAAGCCAAGCAGTAACTCCATAAGGCAAAAATGATTTGTGTGTTCTATTCCATCAGGTAGGTCTTCATTATATACATGAGGGATAGACTGTTCAGTTCATCTCCCGATGACTGTTCATATTTCTTGTTTATCTATTTACATATATTTACCCAATCACAAGGATTAGGTGTCAACAAAAACCGCTCCCTTAACCCATCATGCATGCGTCTGGGGCTAAAACTCAGTAAAAGCATAAGTGCTTCAACCCAGAACCTCTACCACATGTGGACCATATTCTCTAGTGTCTGAACACTCCTCCAAGACATTGAGATAAGTCTGCAGATGATTATTAGGCAAGAAACAAGTCAATGACATACAAGACCTATTCAACTAACTTTAGAACCAATACCAACACCTTCAGCTCCTCAAATAGAAACCACAAAATCTCTAATAGTCACTAGTAGAAACGTCTACATCATATGTAGCATCATCACCAACTCCTATAGAAGCAATATAAATACATGCAACTACCTCCATCAGTGGTAGAAGCACCTATAACAAAAGAAACCACATCTCACACATAGCAGCATATGCAATGTCTCCAATACATGTAGAGATATATGCAACACCAAGACCAGCTCTCGAACGAACTAAATATATCACCTCATCAACCACAATATCATCTTCACTAGGTCTAGTCATAGATACGTTGACATCAATGCCAACTAACAAGACCATTGCCACATCCAACACCAAGCAGTCATCACATATGCATACAACCAATAACTCCAAGATCTTGTTGACATTAATTCCAACACTACAATGCCAACGATTTGTGCAAAATTGAACAATTTCTATAACCAATCAAATTAGCAATATTCTCAACCAATAAGGAAATAAAATCCACTTTATCTGAAAAAACTTTTCCCATGTGTGGGAAAAGCAAATGAGAAAATATTTATCCTTCAAAAAGGTGTCCATTGTTACTAATTATGATCACCTAAGGTTTTTATTTGGGTAACATGAGGTTTAATGAGGGTAAGTGGGCTAGCTTAGTGCTATGTGTTGAGCCCTTCTCCTCCACTTGAACTCATCTCCACTTAAACCAAGATTTAGTTTGAGCTAAACACCTATCATTCATTCAACTCTCTGCATGAACAAAAATGATAAAGAACCCACAATGATAGTATCCATTGCTGCAGGAAGAAGCTACAAGTTATAGGGCTTAGGTTACAGAGTTATAGGAGACAGGTCACAGGGCACTACATGAGATAGAAGGTTTTCTACAAGAACGTAGGGTGCTACTGAAATCACTGATAGAAACCACTAACAATAGTGAAAGAGTTTGGTACTCTAAAACAATTTACATTAGAATTCTCAACACCAACTTATCCACATTTGGCATTAGCTTTTTGAGTACTTGTTGAAGAACTATTAGTCAATGCATTTTCAGGATTATTGTACCATAATAGTGAATTAGGGATTAAAAAATGGTTTTTCATTTTTCCTTGATATGATTGTGGAGAAATAAGGATAGGATGTGTTTATTTTTTAGTTTCATTCAGGTTTTGTGCTTTTACAATTGAAAAAAAAATAACAGAGTACCCTACTTCCACAAGAAACTCTATATCATGTAGAACCATAATAATAGTTTTTCTTTTTCTTTTCTTCTACTAGAAAATGTGTCAATGTTTGTCCAAATTTATGAATTCAAATCCAAACCCTTGAAATAAATCAACCATACAAGATGGGGTGTGGCTTTAATATAATGGATCAAACTGTTACAAACAAAATACACCAGAATCATGAGGTTGTTGCTATCTTGGAAAATTATTAATGGCTAGGATTCTTTAAAAAAATCATGGGGTTTGATGGTGAGGATGATATGTAATTTTCAATAAATGTACAAAATCCCTAGGGTCAAAAATTGGTCACTATAGTCAAAGGATTGGTCATCTATGTTAATGAATATTACATCAATAGAGTCACCACTCTCCCTAGGGGGTTGCACTAGAACAAAGAAGAGAGACAATAAGTCATTAATGCCAAAATGGGATTATTCTACCCAATGAACATCCTAATGGGGATAAAAATTGAATTAGAAGGGAGATTCAACCTAGCCCTTGGGATGAAGTAGCTTATCACATTCTCAAATGCATTTCCTGTGAGGAAAAGATGAGAATAGTGTATGGCTACCAATTTAGATTGTTGTATTAGCTGATATTTTAGGCTCACATTACAACTCATGAGCTATTGAGTACCCCCTACTCCCTTCTTCAATCCCTTAAGGAGATGAGCACCAAAGTCAAAGAAGGAAAACATAACTTCCTAGCCCATCATGACCTCATCAAGTTTCTAGTCATTGATTCCTTGGAAAACCTTTAGCATCCCATCCCCTAGAAGGATTTTGTGGACATGGATAGACAAACCTTCTTAGAGGCCTCGATATAATTAAATAAACCTAAGAGGGTTTCCACCAAGAAAAGGAAAGGGAAGGCAATGGAAATCCATGCAAACTATAAAAAGGAAGAAACCTTAGAAGAGGAGAAGAAAAAGATTGCAAGCACACTGGTAGACATTAGCACTCCCACCAAGCCAAAAGAGAGTAGGAAAGTTCAATAAATTGTGTATACCATAATAAAAACCACCAAGATAAGTTTCAATGCAAAGCCCAAACCTCCTTCTGTGACCCCCATTACCATTAGGAAACACATAATCTAGAGGGGGAAATCCTACAAGAGGGAAAAGAGAAAGAATTACAAGAAGCAGAGTCACATCAAGGTGAAGTACATGCATAACTACAGGGGAAAGATTCGCAATATAGGAGTAGATTGTACTGCTATAGGAGAAATTTAGGGAGCTACAAGACACTGCAAAGGTAGCCAAGAAATTATCCCCAAGGAGGCCCTTTTCATTTTCCTCTTGGCTTATTGTAGGGACATCAGGAAGAGTACTCCATGAACACCTAGGGCCCCACTTACTACCTGAAGTGGATAAAGAAAAAGTGGAAAATCATCAATGGAGGAGAATAAACCAAGACAAGGGAGTAGCTGATATTGCTAGAATAGAGAGAGAGTTAAACAAAATGAAGGAAGAGATGGCCTTATTAAGGTTTGATGAAGTAAATAGGAGGGAACAACCTGAAAAGGAGAACAAACATATGAGAATCCAAGTGGAACAAGCACATGGGTTGCTACAAGAAAAGGACACTTAGGTTGCTTCATTGGAAACATCATTAGGGACTATGAAACACCTCTCCTTGGAGGAAATTATCTATAAACAACCTTCAAAGTTCCTATTTTTTAGGGAACATTGGTGCACATTTCAAATCAATTAGATTGCATAAATAGGGACAATCGATTTGCAAGATACGAAGGAGTTCATTGACTTTTTTTCTTGTATTGTGTTATGGAGGACAAGACCAAGGTTGATAAATTATACCTCCACAACCTTATGCCCACAGATTTGACTATATGGGACGCAATACCATATTTCATGTATGCACAACTATTAGGCCTGACATTTTGGTTAAGGAATGAGGAAATTAGGGTTGAGGAGGTAAATAAAACAATGGCTAGGGAACTAAGAGAGCCACTATGGATTACACCTAAGCACCCAGACCCATATGTACTCACTTTCACTCATTCCATTCTTACAAAATACCCTTAGGTAGTGGACATTTCAAAGTAGAGATAAGTGGAGGCAATCCAAAATTTGAAGAAACTTTCAGATTCTTAGGAGAGGCAATCTCAAAAGCTTTCTAAAGGAGATGGAAATTGTTTCCACATAGCATGAAAATAAGAGAATACAACTTTCCTGGCTGATTATAGGAAACACTTGCCAAGAATCCTGTCACACGGAATTGGTCAAGGGTGCGGACACGACTGACCTTCCTAGAAGTCTAAGACATTCTAATGACAAACAAGACAGAATGGAGTGATCTTTCTCTAAATACACCTTTTACAACATGAAAACTACAAGTGTTTAGGCTTACCTTATTCCAAAACGCTGTTGTTGAAGTCCGTTCTTGACGATCCGGATGAGCTCCTCCTTCAAGTCAATTCCTGCAACCACAAACAATCAAACAATTACCAAGCACTTGCATTTCATATAATAAAACATATATTCAACATGCAGACCAAGGAACACATGAAATAACTCATTAACACAAGCTATTGAGAAAAATAAACTAGTTTGTATTAATAACGAAACAAAGAAACTCTTACAACCTGGCCTTGGTGTTGTGCAAGTTCCTCCCAGGGTCCATCAAGGGTTTTCCTCTACTTTGACAAAGCTCACCCTCTCCCAAGTATAATCAAGTGAAGACAATCTCTCCTCACAAAGGCTCTAATGGAAGACCTAAATCCTGCAGCATTTACCCAAAGAAAATGTATAGCTCCAACCTCTCCTCCCTCTGGCTCAATGTCTTTATTTATAGTGCTATAAAGAGGTTATTCAGGTCCACCATCAATGGGATAATCCCCCTCTTTGGGTGGGATAGCTCCCTTATTGATGGGATAAGTTCCCCCTTAATAGAGATACATGAACCAACTGGAGGCGCATCCATTTCATCAAACCGACCTCTAGAATGTTCTAGAAGTAACCACAAGTAACTTTTTCAAGATAAAACTCGCGCATTTTGCCTTTTACAGAGGGACGCACCTGTCCCTTAACATACAGAGCGTCCATGGACACAGATTTTGTGAACATGGTCAGCGTCCCCGTAGGTAAGGCTAGAGAGAACCTGCGACCCCAGAGACAAACATAGTTTTTACAAGACTTTCTCTCTTCTTTGAGTTTGAGATGGATAACAGAGGCATGAGACTTGCCTAAGAGGGTAGCATGACTGTTGATTTGAGCCATACTAACTGTAAGTAGTCAAGGTGACATTTTTTAGTGTAACAGATTGCCCCCTAAAGTGCGAAGCCTGGAATAGAGTAGGGTTTTGTAATTCTAGGAAGGGTGAAGCGCTTTATCATTTCAAGGATTGTCTTGTGGATGGCCTGGTTGGAACCTGCAATTTTCAACACAAAATACATGGATAAGATTATATCATCACTGAGGTAGGCATTCCCATACTCAGATTCAAAACTTTAACTAATGGACTAACTATTCTGATACAGGAATGATCTTGCAGTAAATCATTTTTGTAGACTTTTGTAGACACAGTATGGACGCAGCCATCTGTTTATGATTAGTCTACATAGATAATGAATACAAAACTCCTCGCAGCCTGGATGGTAGAAACTAGATCCAGGGTCTTCACTTCTACTTCCCGAATTGGTACGATTCTAGCCATGTGATTAAATGATTCGATGTCGAACATGTTAGAAACCACTTGATTACCAGTCGATGATGTAAACTGTTAACAAGCATGAGAGAGACCACCAGTAATGTCAATGGTTCTCAAAGTACCAAGCACAACCCGTGAAATGTGAATAGATGTTTTGATGTCGAACACTTCACGGAATCCTTTGATCGAAAGTCAATGATGTAAACTGACGTCAAAGGCGAGAAACCTGCCATTGATGCATGCAGACTTCAAGGTACTGTCGATTCCTAAGTCATCTTTCTAGATAATGTGTCGATGTCGATAGAAAGCGACCCGTTGCAGGCAAGCCCGCAACACGAAATCATTGTTCAAGTTGAAGAAATGTTGCTGTAAGGACTGACTCAGGGATGGTCAAATGGATGACAAGTATTTTGCAGATGAAAGTTTTGCTTGCAGACCTCTTGAACACATAACGACACGACAGATGGCTTGGTGACGAATAACTCAAAGTTAATCCCCGGAACCCGGTTAAAGACTTTCAAAGTGATTTGGTCAACTGTGAGGTAAAAGATTTCCCAACCCAGGTGAATGAAAAAAGTGTCGTGTTCAAGAGTGGTAATAAAGTTTCTTTTGAAATAAAGGTAACAAATAGGTTCATTCTTCTCTCTTTTCCCCCACCATTTCTGGCAAGTACCTCTTTATTTTTAACAAGCTTGAGGAGGATAACATATGCTTGATTATAAGCTCATCCTTCGGACGAGTCCAACCTAGTTTAAATTCGAACCCTAGGAAGGAGTGGTTCGTTCCTGTTTGTAATTGAACAGGTCCTCTACTGTAAGAGTTTAACGAGCCCAGTATAGGAGAAACTCGGCGTTTTTCAATTTTAGAGAGTCTGAAAAAACTAAAGGAGACTCCACGTTGAACTTTTTCGTATATTTGTGTCCCTCAAGCCCGAAAAAGTATAAAATAATACCTGGGGGAACCGCTTGATCTTGCGACCAAGGAGTACTTTCATAATAGTGTCGTTGACCTGAAAAGTAAAAAGCGATCAAGGACACGTCGTTTTATTTCCTTATCGAGTTCGAAACGACAAAAACCCGGCAATCTTTTCCTGATTTTGCGGTCAGAAAAGAGCTAAAAGGGGACCGTCTTTTAATTCCGTTTTAACGAGTGTAAAAGAAACGCTCGGCAATCTTTTCATGTTTTAAGAGTCTGAAAAGGGCTTAAAAGAGAACTCCAAGGTTTCACTTTTTCTTAAGTTTTAACAAGTTCGAAAAAGGGATAAAAATGTACTCATATGACCGACTTTCAATTTAATTTACGAGCAGGAAAAGACGGAAAGAACTCGGCATTTTCATTTGTTTTATGAGAATGAAAAATAGCAAAATAATCTCGGGATTTTCATGAGTTTAACGAGTCTTGAAAATAACTGAAATTGACTCGAGATAGGTTTCATTTTTACAAAAGCTTGAAACAGATAAAAACTATGCTTCAAAATAGTTTCATTTTTACACAAGCTTGAAACAGAGATAAAACTGTGCTTGATGCCCCCTAAGCATAACTGTTAGAGCGCATGTCCCCCCCAGCCTCATTTCATTCAACCAGTTGGATGAAATGAAGGTTGAGTTACGAAATCATTTGAAAGACTCGACCTAAAACTATAAGAAAATTATGCAAAAAACTGAAATAACTAACCTAAAAACTTAACATTTATAAGATCTCGTCAATCTCTCGACTCAAGTAGAGGAGGATTTGTTTCATTTTTTAACGAGCTTGACACAGGAAAAGAACTATGCTCGGATTCGGTTTCATGTTTACGCAAGCTTGAAACGAAAAACTATGCTTGTTATAAGTTCTCATGCCCCCAGCATAATGATGCAAATCAAGGTACATGCCCCCCAAGCTTCATTGCATTCAATGAGGTGGATGGAATGAAGCTTTACTTTCAAGATCTTGGAAAGACTTGTGGGAGTTGTTTCATTTTTTAATGAGCTTGACACAAGACAAGGAACTATCCTCATACCTGATTCATTTTTTAATGAGGTTGACTCAGTAACAGGAACTGTCCTCAAAATCCTACTTTCTACAATCTACCTACATATCCTAAAATCTACCTGATTCATTTTTTAATGAGGTTGACTCAGTAAAAGAACTATCCTCATACACTGATTCATTTTTTAACGAGGTTGACACAGTAAAAGGAACTTTCCTCGTACACACTGATTCATTTTTTAACGAGGTTGACACAGTAAAAGGAACTTTCCTCATTACATCCTAATTTCTAACTATCTATATGACCTAAAAACTAGCTGATTCATTTTTTAATGAGGTTGACTCAGTAAAAGAACTATCCTCATCAACTGATTCATTTTTTAACGAGGTTGACACAGTAAAAGGAACTTTCCTCGGACCTGAGCATGGCTTCTAACTGGAAGAAAGACATGTCAATGGACACACCTTGATCATGGCTTCCAAGAGATCTTCATCAGAAGGAAGAACAGTTCTTTGGAAGGAACACATGTCAAGGGACTCAAAAGGGATAAGAACATCGTGTTCAAGTAATCCCATAGAGTTTTCCATGTCAATTACCGGAT
Source organism: Pinus tabuliformis (assembly GCA_031772625.1). Taxonomy (NCBI): domain Eukaryota; kingdom Viridiplantae; phylum Streptophyta; class Pinopsida; order Pinales; family Pinaceae; genus Pinus; species Pinus tabuliformis. The sequence goes on along the minus strand of CM062808.1, from coordinate 382,166,395 downwards.
CTACCTCAAAGGAAGATGAGAAAACAGTGAGAGGCTCACGTACATCGGTAACTGAAAACATGGGATCAGTTGCCACATAATTAACCCGTGGCAGGGTAGATACCACTTTAGAATCAGGAACATTTAGGGTTGTCATATTATTGGTAGTGGAAACAAGACTAGGGAACGAAAGCTGGTCTACAGTCACAATACTGCCATTGTGAGGGAAAGACATCACGCGAAAGAGTGTCGATACGACAGCTTTCATTGCATAAACATAGTCTCGCCCAAGGAGTAAATTGAAATCCAAGGGACCTCGAACTACCATAAGATCAACACAAACAGTTTTACCTTCCAAGGTAATAGAAAACTTAGGAAGGATCCCTAAAGGTTCACTAATTGTTCTGTTAAAAGCTTTCAGATTCTGCGTAATAGGCGCAAGCTGAGGGGAACCCAAAGCTTTCCAAACAGCTGAGGATAAAATACTAACAGAAGCACCTTCATCTACCTGAGTACGATGTATGTCCCTACCACCAGCCTTGACAATGATTTGGAAAGGGATGGAGGAAGGAAGACGAGGTTCTGTCAGTCTATTCCAATCAAAGGAAAAGACCTCAGTGCTTGGAGGGGGTTCTGTAAAAACAGGTGAAATGCCCCCCGGCATAGAAGAATCTGATGTAACAAGAAGAACATCAGCGGTATGAAATTTACTCTCGAAAGGGAGAGTGTGATCGATCGAATGTGAAATTGAATCGACCACTTGATCAACTAACGGATCATCAACCTGAGTGACATGAGTTTCACTCTCCAATGGGAGAGTGTGATCGACTAGACTTGAATTTAAATCAATCACTCCGTCAGTTGACGGTAGGTTGGGAGAAAGTTTACGGTAACCAGTTGGAAATTCTTGCTGTGGAACAGTAAGTTTTTCCAACAATGTTGAGGCTTCATCCATGTGAGGGCAAATGTGAGTTTGATGACTCCCTTTGCATAACTTACAAGGAAACCTAACTTTACCCTTTTTCCCAAGAACCTGACTATCACTGGTTGATGGATCAATGGAAAGTTGATGAGATTTTTCTGACCATACTTCCAAGACCTTTGGAATACTAGGACAATTGACAAGGAAGTGGTCACCCTTACAAAGCCTGCAAGGGTATTTGGGTTTACGATGCATGTCGGAATTTTCCTCAACACAACTAACACTTACAGCCATGGTTGGTTGGTTGACTTCTTTCTTATCTTGCTTCTTCTTCTTCTTCTTCTTCTTCCCTTTCTTCTTCTTCTTAGCCTCCTGGTTACTAGCATCAAGGCTTTTACCAGGCGAAGAGGAAGAAATGGAGGAAGAAAAATTAGGCGAAGAAGGTAAAGGGTCAACAGAAGGTTGGTGATGTTGAGATGGTGAACTCTGTTGAGGTGAAGCATCCGGTTGAGATGGAACAATTGGAGTATTTTGGGCCAACGAAGTTGAAAATAACCATATCGGTAAACCTATTGTAAATCCAGGTAATGACAAAGTAGCCATATAAGGAGGACCAACATTTCCAAAGTAAGGAAAAGTACTAGGATTCTCATTAGGAGGGATTCCTAGGTTGATAAATTCCGGAACATTTGCCATTATATTCAACTTCAGTGAATTTTATTAACAATTTAAAACTAAAATTAACAATTCACAATTCACACTTAACAACTAAAATTCACAATTCACACCTATAGTCTCTAAAAGTAAAAACAAACAAATTAACACGCGCTATCAAATCTAGGAGTCAAACCACACACAAACAGTAAGCTCTCCGGACCGAAAACACTAGTTGGTGATGAAGCCCAACCTCGCAGAATTCAGTACAGAAATGGCGGGTGGAACAGTTACCCCGGCAACCTGCTTAATGAATAGACCGGCACAAGTTCCTCCACTTTAACCGTCTCGAAGTGAAGTGAACCCCCCGGAAAATCCAAGTGAGTATAACCGACGTCTGCTCCAGGTACAGTGGGACCTTCCCTCCACCGTCACCTCGGTAGAACCCTAAAGATTATGATCACTAAGGTCACCAACAGTAACAAATACACCTGGGGGAACAGTCTAAACTCCGACAGCACGCAAGGGCAGAGTAGCAAGCTCAATCCCCTTACCGGCTCCTTGACAACAATCCAAGGTTTACCGATAAGTGACCCCTGGCTCCTCGACAATGGTTAATCCGAGGTTTACCGTTTGTAATACGTACTGTCTGGCGTCGTTCCCAACGAGGGGGGAATGATCCCCTCACTGGTTCGGACACGAGCTCGTGCTTCTCCTTTAAGAGGAGCTTTCCCAGAGTGCAATTGAAACAATTGGATTTATTCTACTCAAGATAAACTATCTGTTTGGTTTTGTAGTCTTGGAGAGTTAAGTACTCACCTACTCCAAGACCCTAGCCTAAGCTATGTTGGTGTTTCAGAGCCCTAGAAATGTAAAAATTACTAGATGAATTTTAATTAAGCGCTGTGTTATTAAGGCTGTTATTACTCAAATGGGTAAATGGAGATGAAACCAATGGTGTTATGACCCGACTCAACTGAATGCAATCGAATATGATAATGCAATCCTTTCAATTCGATGAATCCTAACTAGAGTAAGGAGAGAGTTTCCATTCACTTCCAACAATGCAAAAAATTGATCATTAAGAGAAAATTTAACAAATTCTCTAATACACTAATTTCATCAAGAAAAACTAATGCAAATCAATTCCAAACCAATTTTTATTTTTATTTTTGTGTGTAAATTCAAATCAAAGAAAGCTGATCTAAATCTACGATTGATTTTTTCAGAATGTAAACTATGCAATTGTAATCTATGCACAATTCACTTGAAAAGTATGCAAATGTAATCTATGCACATTTTTCATTCATATTCTGAAAATGAGAACTCTAATTATGCAAATGTGATCTATGCAAGAGAATTCTCAAACACAAGATGATTCTAATGTAATCTAAGAACCAATCAAGTGCAAGTTGAGAAAATTGGGTGAGAGTTCCAAAGATCAAAAATAAAAACACTCAAAGGCGATTAACACTCGTACACAATTTAGCCCCCCCCGGCGAATGAGGGGGAAATTTTTTTGCAAAAACACAAGCAAAAAGATGCAAAATTGTGAAAGGATTGAGACAAACCTCCAAGTAATGACCAAAGGAAAATAAAATCAAGAATTTCTCAAAAAAGAGACTCAAAACACCCAATTGATGAAAGCTAAGAGGAGGAACAAGCTTAGGTGAAGATTCTGGACAAGGGACTAATGAATCTGGGCAGAAAAAACTAAGAAAAAACAAAATCTAAGAGCAAAAAAGGCAAAAAAGGAGTTTTCCTAAATTTTTACAGGAAGACGCAGGCAACCCGTTAGCACAGGTGCAGGCCCGCTCTGTACACACAGCAAAAGTGCGTCCAGGGACGCACTGTGCAGCACTCAGAGGATGCGTCCGTCTGAAAAACTCAAGAAAAACCAAAATAAAACTAATCCTAAGCTAACCCACCCAGAGACAGAATCACAGAGCCAAAACCAGAAAAATAAACCAATTTCCTCAAAGCAAAGTTCACATAAAGGAAAAGACTTTTCTCACCAATGGAATCTATCCCCAGTGGAGTCGCCAATTTGTCACACGGAATTGGTCAAGGGTGCGGACACGACTGACCTTCCTAGAAGTCTAAGACATTCTAATGACAAACAAGACAAAATGGAGTGATCTTTCTCTAAATACACCTTTTACAACATGAAAACTACAAGTGTTTAGGCTTACCTTATTCCAAAACGCTGTTGTTGAAGTCCGTTCTTGACGATCCGGATGAGCTCCTCCTTCAAGTCAATTCCTGCAACCACAAACAATCAAACAATTACCAAGCACTTGCATTTCATATAATAAAACATATATTCAACATGCAGACCAAGGAACACATGAAATAACTCATTAACACAAGCTATTGAGAAAAATAAACCAGTTTGTATTAATAACGAAACAAAGAAACTCTTACAACCTGGCCTTGGTGTTGTGCAAGTTCCTCCCAGGGTCCATCAAGGGTTTTCCTCTACTTTGACAAAGCTCACCCTCTCCCAAGTAGAATCAAGTGAAGACAATCTCTCCTCACAAAGGCTCTAATGGAAGACCTAAATCCTGCAGCATTTACCCAAAGAAAATGTATAGCTCCAACCTCTCCTCCCTCTGGCTCAATGTCTTTATTTATAGTGCTATAAAGAGGTTATTCAGGTCCACCATCAATGGGATAATCCCCCTCTTTGGGTGGGATAGCTCCCTTATTGATGGGATAAGTTCCCCCTTAATAGAGATACATGAACCAACTGGAGGCGCATCCATTTCATCAAACCGACCTCTAGAATGTTCTAGAAGTAACCACAAGTAACTTTTTCAAGATAAAACTCGCGCATTTTGCCTTTTACAGAGGGACGCACCTGTCCCTTAACATACAGAGCGTCCATGGACGCAGATTTTGTGAACATGGTCAGCGTCCCCGCAGGTAAGGCTAGAGAGAACCTGCGACCCCAGAGATAAACATAGTTTTTACAAGACTTTCTCTCTTCTTTGAGTTTGAGATGGATAACAGAGGCATGAGACTTGCCTAAGAGGGTAGCATGACTGTTGATTTGAGCCATACTAACTGTAAGTAGTCAAGGTGACATTTTTTAATGTAACAAATCCCTTGTACAAAAGGAGTATTCAGAGATTTGGAGTCCAATGGATTAGGCTTAGGCTCAATCCACCCTTGCTACTAGGACTTAAATATCATCAAGGACAGGAAGACGAGTCCAAGGAATGTGTTGGTCATCAGAATTTCTGTACTTTTAACCTCTATTTTACCTAAAACACACTACCTAAGCCCTCTATTTTACCCTTGGAACCTATTTATTTGTGCATTTATTCTAACCCTTGTACTTATTCTTTCACTACCTTCATGATTTTCATTATTAAGGGTTAAATTAGTTTAATTACTAATCAAAAATATTAAATAACCTATTTTTCCTTTGCAACTTATATGCTTTCTTTCCTAAAGTATTTTGATAGAGAGAAAGTATTAATCGATGTGTAAGATGAGGTTGGTGCAGGAATATTCTTGTACCATCCACATTCTTGTACTCACGGCAGCTGGTAGCATCAACACGGTTCACCACCAATGGCCACTCCATTTTGGCAATCCGCACACATTCCTTGCCAAAAGATCAGCAACATTCTGTTGAGCTCAGAGCATGAGGAAAATATGGGATATGCAGGCTAGGGTTTCAACTGAATACCCCTGATTTAGTCTTTTTGTCAAACAATCGAAAGCCAAGATTATACTTTTTTTGTTTTATTACAGCCATGAGCTGAATGTTATGTATTTAATAAGGTATTCTAGTAGAACTAGGTAGCGATACGCTGGTGAAATTTCGTCTTATATTGTAACTTTTTGTATCGCCATACTTCTCGGTTGGATCTGAATATCCATGATGTACATTTGCAGTTACTAAGTTTAATAAAAGGAGCTATGCGAGTTATTCATTTCTTATTCTAGTATTTTATGTGATGCATTATTTGAGTAGTTGATTTTCGAGATCTCGTAACAGGGAAATGAGATGGTTGGATAGGGCCTAGCTAACCTAGCTAATTTTCCCCTCTTTTGTAAGGTGTTTTAGATATATTTTCTTATGCAAGGTTTGAGCAAGAAGTATTTCGTTTATTTTATGTAGCTAACAAATCTTCACTTCCTTCATAAATTGTGTGACTCGGATCCGAGGTGTGAAGATGTGGGTGTGTTCATTTACTGGAGATTGAATAGCATTTCTTTCTTTTGATGAGTAGTTTCCTTTATGTAAAAAGCATGTTTCAGTTATCTTGCACCAGTTTGCATCATTTCTACAAGTGAGGGTTGCTTCTACCAGTGTGTTTATTTATATGCAAGAGGATTTATTTCCCTTATGCAAATGCATTTCATTCCTTAGTATGCAAATGAATTTTATGCAAGTGAATTATCTTTAGCTTAGTATTGATTTACTTGAATTTTCCTAAGCGATAATGATTGATGCCTATACAATGAGGATCTGTGTTTATGCTTAACTTCTTGTGGGAATGGTTCAGTTCAAAACTAGAATTTGGTGAAGGGACCTTTGAACTGAAACCTTTATTAAATAAAAGTGCAGATCTAATTAATTTCATGAAAATCATCTAGGAAAGAAGAGTGCTTTGTATTTAGAGTGAATGATCATTTTCACATAAAGAAGTTTCTGTTGCAGTGGATATTTCCTTTGGCTTTCAAAGTACTTTTCACTTTCAAATGAATGATTAGATGAGGAGCCTTTTTCATTATATGCAAATATTTCTTTGCTCTGGTTTACCTTGCAAGTTCATTTCTAGTTAGCACACTTGTTGGGAAAAAAATGAGAGGTGGGGGGGGGGGGTGTGAATCAGTATTTAAACTTTCACAATAATGATTTTCTTTCTCAAATTGTATACGCTATTTTATAGAAACCAACTAGCGTATGTCCGTGCATATAAAGAATGAAACCAATGTATAGATAATAAACTTTGATAAACAACTAATTCATTGTCTTAAATGAAATTGTGATGCATTTACTAAGCAGTAAATAGATGCACTAAGAATGGAATAAATCAACACATATAAGAAGCACACATGAACACTAGGATTTTTTAGGTGGAAACCCAATGTGGGAGAAAACCACCACTTTTGTCATCTCAGTCTTCAATATTCTTATTATAAAAATGTTTACAGGTTTTGTACTGGTGCATACTTTTTCCAGTACGCAGGCATCTACCTGTTGAACACTACAACCTTCATTCATTTTCCATCTTCTACTAGAAAGGAGATCCAAACCCCTAGCTCTTGTAATGGATAATATGTTTACGAGTACGTAGGCGTCGACCTATAGAAGGCTACTTCCTTCACTCTTCCTCCAGGGACCACATTTCATAAATTTTTAGAATGGATAGTCCTGGTACACAACAACACAAGATGTAGGCCACGTTTCATCAAATTTTCATACTAGACCCATCAGTAACATTGAAGCTCAAAATCAATCACCACTGCAATACACAATCAAATACAACTGCATCTATCAATAGTCAGTCAATCTGAGCAATCAAATCACTGTTACCAGAACACAAGGCTGAACCGAACATTGTATCAATAACCCGAACCAGCTACAACCTTAAAAATCATATGTCAAAATGTATAAGCTAGTTCAATGAAGCAAACCACCATGTGTACACAACTTTCTATAACCCAACCTGCGCGTACCTTTAAATATACTGAATCATAAAACTTTTGAACCAAAAACTATATTACCCAAAGATATTTTGAATATCTACTTTCATGTTACAGAGTTCTAAACAGATAGAAGCAAAGATCACCCTTCATATTCAATCAATCAACCATACTTAATCTCCTTATACAATCAGTTGTGCTTTTAGATCTAATGAAGACATCATTGAAAAACAGCAGTAAAACAACAACATTAATCAAATATATCAGTCATCTCTAAACAACAAACCCTTCTTCTGCATACGTGACTTGGAAGAGTCGAACCCATGTGTATGCGCGCCTTCACCAAGGCGAACCAACGTATGGATCTGCAAATAATGACTTATCACTTCGCAGCTCTTCAAGACTTCTGATATACCTAGATCATATATAAAGGATAAAACATGAGTTAGCAATAAGATCTAGACTATTCATTATCATATCATACGATGATAAGTCATTTTAGGTCTTATCATCCTGATCCAACATTGTATCCAAGGGTGCATAAGATATTTCATATTTATATCATAACCACAGCCCTTACAACACAAAATATACTTTAGATAGAACTATTCATGAAAAAACCTTTCACGTACATACTAAGCCCTTTGAGCTTCTCCTCCTTATATACTTACAGCCTGTTTCAATACCCCGAACCAAAAAAACACTTAGAACCTATGGTATTCTTAGACGGGATCAAGTAACCATTATTCCACTCAATATTGTGGGCTAATACCATGGTATTGACCCTTGGTATTATTTAACCTTAATTTTCCATCCCATATGTGCTTTTATTTCTGCGAAAGTGCATGCATATGTATACGCTTCTTTTGTTCTGTGAACCCGCTTGTATAGCTACTTGGACTAGGTGAAACAATGTATACAACTTAATACAACTTAAATCATTATTTTTCTTCAATTGCTTGATTCTGATCTGAAACCCTTTGTCACATCATCCTATTCTTCTATACCATTACTCTGTTACCTTTACAATGTGAGTTTCCATTTATCAAATCTAAACAATCCTGTGTGTTAGTAGCCATCAAGGATAACACATGTATCATAATGCCAACAATATTCCCCTTTGGAATTGATGGAAACCATATTGGTGTTGATCACTTAAAGCTTTATAACCTATTAGATGTATCAAGAAACACCAAGGTACTCTCCCCCTTTGACATCAAGGGAAAAGGGAGACCAAGATATTCTCCCCCTTAGTACACGCAGAGATGTACTATACTTCCCATATTCCTCCTGAGCACATGCAAAGTCTGCAGAAATATTTTTCAAAAGAATAACATGACTTTATAACTCAACTATGTGGGTATGACCTTCCTATCACTAATGAATCATACATACATCAATCACCCAACCAAGTGGGGATATACCAAATGTTCATACATGATTGAAAATTGCAATTATTACATCATCCTTCCCATGCATAGTGGGGGTACAAATTACATCATATGTCCAAAAGGACTCATTCATAATAGACTATGATAGAAAGAGACATATTATTACACCATAGGTATTTACATGACCTTTACAACAAATGATATTAATAAATGATACCATAGCTGAATTTAGCAACCATGATGCCAACAATGCATAATGTTTTAAAGGCTAATGCTCCCCTTGAACCTGTGCTACCTGTGCATTGCCAACAATTCATTCATCAAGGAATCTTCATCAATCAAATAGACATCAATGAGAAAATCATATTAGCAGACAATAACCATCAATATCATACTGAAAACCCATGTCAGAATCTAATTTTGAGTCTAACCCACTGTTTTTCTATCAGAAAAATACATACGCCATTGCAAGCACAAAAATTCGTGTATATGCGAATTTGCTTCATGAAATCTGTGTATAGGAAACATTCCTCTAAAAACTGGTTTTAACAGTAGGATGAGGCAGAAACAACTCCCAACCTTTGTTTTAGATATTCAAACGTTTCTCTGGGAAGAGGTTTTGTAAATATAGCAACAACCTATTCTTTGGAGGGAACATACTCCAATTTAATCTTTCGTTCAAGCACTTGTTCTCATAGAAAATGGTACATAATGGGTATGTGCTTGGTCTTGGAGTGCATGACTAGATTTTTCGAAATATTAATAGCACTTGTATTATCACATAGAATGGAGATAGGTGTAGAACATGTGATTTAAATATATTGTAATGTTTTCATCATCCAAAGTAGTTGTGTACAAAAAGATGCAACGGCCACATATTCTGCTTCAGCTATAGATAAGGAAACCAAACTTTGTTTCTTGCTGAACCGAGATACTAATCATAATCCCATATAGAATGCACCTCTACTAGTGCTTTTATGGTCATCAAAATTTCTAGCCCAATCCGTATTTGTATATGCATGAAGAGTGAGATCTGTATCTATACGATACCATAGCCTGAAGTCTTGAGCTCCTTGGAGATATTTGAATAATATTTTTACTGCCTGAAGATGTGATTCCTTTGGATTGGCTTGGAATATTCCACCAATTCCTACCACATGCAGGATATCTGGTCTAGTACATGTTAGATAAAGCAGACTTCTAATCATAAATATGTACTATGGTTGATTCACTGTAGGAGATTCATCATTAGAATTGATACTACATCATGTTACCATTAGAGTACATACTGGTTTGGAATCTTCCATTCCGTACTTCTTCAAAATCTTCTTGAGATATTTAGTCTATGAAATAAAGATGTCATATTTTATTTGTTGCACTTGTAGACCCAGAAAATAGGTTAGTTCTCCAAGCAAAGACATTTCAAATTATTGTTGCATAACAGAAGAAAAGTTTTGACTCATAGATTCTTCATTACTGCCAAAGATGATATCATCAACATAAACAACAATAATTAGTAGTTTATCATTCTCAATTTTTGTGTATGAACTATTGTCTGCAGATCCTTTTGTGAAACCTTGTTTTTGAAGATATTTTTCAATATGATAATACCATGCCCTTGGAGCTTGTTTCAGTCCATATAAAGCGTTTTTGAGTTTTCATACAAGTTTTTCATCATTTCCAAGAATGAATCCTTTTGGTTGTTTAACGTATACTTCTTCTAAATCTCCATTAAGAAATGCATATTTTACATCCATTTGATAAACTTTGAATTTTTGAAAACTTGAAAGAGCAAGAAACATTGTTATGGCTTCAAGTCTAGGAACAGGTGAAAAAGTTTCTTCAAAGTCTATGCCTTCTTGTTGAGAATACCCTTTACAAACAAGCCTTTCTTTGTTCCTAATTACCTCTCCATCTTCATTCAACTTATTCTTGAATATCCATTTTGTTCCTATAACATTTTTATCATGAGGTCTAGGAACTAATTCCCAAGTATCATTCCTTTCAATTTGGTCAAGTTCTTCATCCATGGCCTTAATCCAACATTCATCTCTGGTAGCTTCATTTATATTTTGTGGTTCTATGGAGCATAATAATGCTATATAACTAGAAGATCCTACCAGAGTTCTTCTTGTCTGTACTCCAAACCCTTTTCTACTAGAATTTGAGATTCTGAATGATTCTTTTGAACATACGTGGATGGAGCCTTTTCCCTATCAGACGTATCTTCTTTTGATGCTTCATTGGTTTCTTCCTCTATATCATTTTTATTTGATATCGGAAAGCATTCACTGTCTTCATTATTATCATCTTCCTTTGTTGATGTCTCATGTTTTGGATTTCTACATACTTCACCGATTACAACATCAATGCATTCAACAATTCTTCAAAGTCTCTTATTATAACATTTGTAGCCTTTACTTCTAAATGAACAACCAATAAATATTCCTTCATCTACTCTGGGTTCAAACTTACCAAGTTTTTCATCAATCTTTTTGATGAAACATTTTCTTCCAAAAACTCTGAAGTGTTTTATAGTGGGAGGCTTACCATACCAAAGTTCATATGGATTTTGATCACTATTTACACGTACATGAGATTTGTTGAGAATATTTACTACAGTATGTGCAGCTTCACCCCAGAAGGTATCAGGAGTTCTAGACTCATCAAGCATAGCTCGAGCCATTTGTTGAAATATTCTATTCATTCTTTCCACCACGTCATTTTGTTGAGGAGTTCTGGCAATAGATAATTGTCTCTTTATTCCATGTTGTTCACAAAATGTTGAAAAGTGTGCAACAAGAAATGCTTTCTGAGAATGCAACAAGATGATGGAGCTTAGTGGAAAGGAGTTGCCTTCACTAAGTGAGCCCGCAGGGAAATTATGGCATAAAGTCTATTTTTAGACTATGTCTATTTTTAGACATATGGATCATGGTCTATGAGTTGCAGGATGCTTTTTATGGATGATTGGTCATGTTGGGAAAAATAGATGGACTTCTATTTTTGGATCACAGCAGGAGTGATCAGATTCTATTTTTAGACTGCTAGTCAAAAATAGAAAAGTCAAATATTATTGTCTCATAATAATATTTAGACTATAAACTTTATCTTATCCTCTTGGAGCACTTCAGTTTGAGATATAGATGTGGCACATGCAGCTGTCAGAAGGAAATACACTTTCTTTGTGGTTCAGTTGAGCTATTGCATGCAAGACATCAATTAGAACTCATGTGGTTGAGTTCTGTGGAGTTGGATGAGTAGTTAATGGAGTTGTGTTCAGTTTGACTTAGTTGAACTAGTTGTATTTAGTCTAACTGGCCAATAGACTAAGTGATGAGTTGTGTGAATTAGTTATTAATTAATTCACTAATTATTAACTCGTAATGTAACTGAAGAATACATCAGTTAACTCATCGCATGTATAGTTTAGTGGAGACAGGTGTTAGAGTTTGAGATTGCTATCATTTGTGACTATAGTTATGCATGAGATTTTGCACAATCAAAGGATTGAGTATGCCCATGAGAATTGCATATGCCTAGTGATATAGCCTGTGCTCACGTGATTTCCAGTGTGAATGGTTTTCTCCAAGGTAAATAGAACTTGGAACGAGTTTGGATTCAATTCATTCTCTTGCAGGATTGTGCAGTGGAGGCAGGCAAGCAGCAGAGGAGATTTAGAGATCAGATCTGAGCTGTATTGTGTGTAACAGGTGGAGATAGTACTGAGTACTTGTGAGGAGTATTATACTATGTAATGTTACATGTTCTTAATCATTAATATACAGATAGTGTGGGGTTTTCAGCTATATGCTTTCCCTGGGTTACATACTATGTTAATGTGTGTATGTTATTGATGTTTCATTGTTTTTGATGCTACTAAATTGATGATCAACGTAGAGGAGGTTATGTATTGTGCATGTATTCTGCAATAGTGTATCATCGGGATAATCTGTGTGAATATGTGTCATATTATTCAAAATTTCTACAAAAAATTCAAAAAATTCATTTGATATGAATTCTCCTCCCCGATCAGATCTGAGACATTTGATTTTTAAATCTAATTCATTTTCAACTAAATCTTTGAATAATTTAAACTTTTAAAATGCTTCATATTTATGTTTTAGTAAACCAATCTAGCACATTCTAGAAAAATCATCAATGAATAAAATGTACTATTCTTCTCCACGAGTTGACTTTTTCCTTGTTGGTCCACACAAATTAGTATGAATGAGTTCAAGAGGCTTACTTTCTGATCCTTCCTTTGCATTGAATTAGACTCTAGTTTGCTTACCGAATTGACATGGTTTGCAGATGGTATTTTCTGGGATGATGATGCCTGGAAGATCACGAACAACCGTGAGCTTGCATGATTTTCTTATTTGAGAAAAGCTTAGATGCCCCAATCTTTTGTGCCATAATTAGTTCTCCTTTGTTTTTCTTAGATAACATTTTTCTTGACCTACTTTTAGTACATATAGATTCCTTGGAGTTATTGTACCTTTGATTATGGTAGTTTCTATGTCAAGCTCATGAACCACACATTCTTTTGATCAAAACACAACTTCATTTCCTTGATCACACATTTGACTAACACTTAATAAGTTATTCTTTAAACCATGAACATACATAACATTTCCAGCTTTAACATTTTCTTTTAGATAAACAGAACCTTTACCCTTAATGACAGCTGGGGTGTCATTCCCAAAAGAGATATTCCTTTCATTTTCTAAAGCATTGTATGAAATGATTTTATCTTTATCACCTATCATGTGTTTTGAGCATCCGCTATCAATGTACCACTGGTTTTCTTGTCCTTATGCAAACAGAGCTATGCCACATCTTTCTGGATATGGTTCCTTCTTTTTCCATACCTTAGAGTTGGATGATATTTTCTCCTTTTGATATGTTGGCCGAAATTTTCTCCTGCATTCAGATTCTTCATGACCAAAGTTATTTCAAAATGACCATTCAATTTCATCTTCAAGAGGAGAAAATTTATTATAATATCTCTTCTTTATTCTGGTCACACTCCTTTGTTTTCTTGCTTCTCTATTCATGATAGTTTTGTAAGCAACACTTTGAGAAACCTTATGACCAAAGTTATGGCATGAAAAACCTTGTCCATTAAAGAAGACGTTTTTGTTATCATAAAATATTTCGGTATTGTTCACCTTTTGGTTGGTGCTTCTATTGATGTTCACCTTTGGATTAAAATGAGCATGATTAACCTAGGGAGTACCTTTAGGCTTTTTCTAAGGATTGATGCATTGTTAACTGGTTTTTGCTGCATCAAGATAGCTTCTGGTGATGGCTAAAGGCTTTTCTGGGTGGGATGTTTCTCCAGTGTATCCAAGATCAGTCTTTATAAGAGGAGAACGTTGAACCTTGATGATTTTATCTAAGGTTTCTGATCCTTTAGCAAATCTAATATTCAAATATTTTGTCTTCTAAAGTTCTTTTCTTAGACCCACTACTTCACATTCTAATTTCTCATTGGGATTTCCCCTTTCAGTGAGTTGATGTGTTAAAGTTTCTATCACCATATTCTTTTCTTCCAAACAGATTTTAAGATGAGTGATTTCTTCAAGAAAATATTCTTCTTCTAAGGCATCCATAAACTCATCATTTTCATAAGCCCTGAGTATTTTAATATCTTGTTTATATTCACCTTCATCACTATTAGACAAGCCATCACTATCTTCATGAGTATAATAACTTCTTCTATTAACAAATTGTTTCCTATTACCTTTTGCAAAATACTTTCCTTTGTCATGGTTATCTTTATGAGGACATTTGGTAGCATAACGACCAACTCTACCACACGAAAAACATTTGAAGGGAATCTTAGCTTTGAATCTTCCGATACCCAGTTGAAGTTTCTTCACAAAGTTTACCTCGTCTTCTTCTCATATACATCCTAATTCCTTGAGATCTTCCTTTTCTTTTCCCTTTGCAGAGGCTTTGAAAGTGGCTTCTCTGATTTCTGATGGGCCTCCTTTCTTGATTTCAAAGGAAGTTAAAATTCCATGAAGTTGAACAATAGTAACAGATTGTAGATCTTGTATCTCTTCAATGGTAGATACGTTTGACTCAAACTTAGAAGATAGAGATATTAAAATTTTCTCTACTATAGTAGCCTTGTTTATTTCTTCACCCAGATTATTCATATGATTTACAATCTCATCTACTCATAAAAAGTAAATAGCAATAATTTCATCACTATGCATCTTGAGAGTTTCGAGCTTAGCACATTTTACCTAGTAGTCTCCTTTATAGCTCTGAATGCTTTTGTCCCATATTTATTTGGCTGTGTTGAGCTGCATGACTTTGACGAATTCTGATTCTGATAGATTTTCCAATGACGCATTGATGACTTTGGCATTGTTTTCATATGCTTTCTTTTCTATTGGATATGTGGGGACTTCTGCTGGATATTGGTATCCTCCTCCCACAATTTCCCAAACATCAGCGCCAAGTGACTAAAGATAGGCTTTGGTTCTTGTCTTCCAAAATGTTAACTTATTTCCATTGAATATTGGTGGTCTAATTGATCCCATTACTTCGTGATTGCTCATCTTCATAGATCTTCCTTCAAGCAATTAAGCTTCTTCTGAAGGACCTGCCTCTGATACGAATTTTTGGGAAAAATACTGCAAGGGGGGAGGGAGTGAATCAGTATTTAAACTTTCACAACAATGATTTTATTTTTCAAACTGTATACGTTATTTTATAGAAACCAACCAACGTATGTCCGCACTTATAAACAATGAAACCAACATATAGATAATAAATTTTGATAAACAAATAATTCATTGTCTTAAATCAGAGTGTGATGCATTTACTAAGTAGTAAACAGATGCACTAAGGACAAAATAAATCAACACACATAAGCAATACACATGAACACCGGGATTATTAAGGTGAAAATACAATGTGGGAAAAAACCACCATTGATGTCATCTCAGTCTTCAATCTTCTTATTATAAAAATGTTTACAAGTTTTGTACTGGTGAAAACTTTTTCCAGTACACAGGCATCTACCTGCTAAAGGCTACAACCTTCACTCATTTTCCAGCTTCTACTGGAAGGGAGCTCCAACCCCCTAGCTCTTGTACTGGCTGATATGTTTACCAATATGTAGGCACCGACCTACAGAAGGCTACTACCTTCACTCTTCCTCCAGGGACCACGTTTCATAAATTTTCAGACTAGATACTCCTGGTACACAACAACACAATATGTAGGCCACATTTCATCAAATTTTCATATTGGACCCATCAGTAACATTGAAGCTCAAAATCAATCACCACTGCAATACACCATCAAATACAACTGCATCTATCAATAATCATTCAATTTGACCAATCATATCACTATTACCAGAACATAGGGATGAACCCAAAACACTACATCAATAGCCAGAACCAACTGCAACCTCAAAAATAATATGTCATAATGTATACGCTACTTCAATGACTCCAACCTGCATGTATACACAACTTTCTATAACCCAACTTGTGTATACCTCTAAAGATACTGAATCATAAAACTTATGAACTAAAACTTGTATTACCCAAAGATATTCTGAAGATCTACTATCATGTTACAGAGTTCTAAACAGATAGAAGCAAAGTTCACCGCTTTTATTCAATCAATCAACTAGACTCAATCTCCTTATACAATCAGTTTTACTTTTAGATCTAATGAAGACATCATTGAAAAATAATAGTAAAACAGTAGCACTCGTCAGATAGATCAATCATCTTTGAACAAAAATCCCTTCTTCTGCATACTCTACTTCAAAGACTCGAACTCGCGTGTATATGCACCTTCACCAAGGTGAACCAGTGTATAGTGTTGAAATGTGGCAACAAGAATATTCCAATTTTAATTTGTCCTTGAATTAAAATTGTGAATTAAAATTCAAATTTAGTCTCACCAGTTGCTTGAAAATAATTAATTAATTCATCTTGAGTTAATTAGTTGGAGAAATTCAAGTTAGAAGTCTTTATGAAGTCATGCAACAGTTATCCCTTAAATTAAGGAGATTGTCCCTTAATTAAGGAGATAAGATTGAGTTATATTTGAGTTGTAATTAGTTAGCTTAGTTTACTGAGTTAAGTCCAGTTGAATTAGTTCCATACTATTTGAGGAACTAATTGTGAGTTATCAATAAGTTGATGCATGCATGCACTCAACCATTGTACTCTAGATAACTAAAGATTCCCTCATCAGTAACTCATGCATGTATATTCTCAGAAAGACCTAGTTGAACTAAATGTCAAGGATAGTGTACTATTAGTTACTTGTGTTCTCTTATAAAGAAAACTCATGCATGCAGTCAAGGAATCATTCCTTGAGGATTGCGAAGTTCTGACAGTGTGTTAGAGCAATGTGTGAGATCAGTGTTACACTTGGTAACAGGAGGATCACCCAAGAGAAACTGCGTAAGGAAATAGGAGCTTGGAGGGAAGAGGAGAAGGTTTCGTGAGAAGCCAAGTTTACCTATGAGCATTTGTGAGGATTGTATTGAGAGATGGCTAGCTGTGAGAGCTAAGGACTTGTATAATTCTGATGTATTTCCACCTTGTATGATAATACAAATAGTGGGGTTTTTAGCTGAGGCTTTCCTCAAAGTATTCTTCTGTGTATTGTGCATTGATTCTTCTTCTTCTGGTTATATTTTTCAACTTGATCTTTAAGCTTCCACAAATTGATAGTAGAAGTATATTATAATATTTTTCTTTGGTTATATTGCATTATCGGGTTAATCTACAGTCAGAATTTCTACATGGTATCAGAGCTGTGAACAGTATACAGAGAAGAGAATTTGAAGTTTGAAGTTTGGGGTTGCAGGTGAAAATTTGAATTCTTATCATACTTCAAGGTTGGCCAATGGCATTCAATGGCTTGAGACTCAAGTATGCCTTGGAAGGTAGCTCAAATCACATAGCATGGAAATATCACATGGAGGATGTATTAGAAGACAATGGCTTGAAGGAATTCATTGATCAAGAAATCCAAAAGCCATCTTCAACTAATGCACAAGAGTTGGCTAAGTGGAAGAAGTGTGTGGTGAAGGCAAGAAGGATCATCCTTGAGGAAGTTTGAGACCATATTGTCTTGAGTCTCCATGGGAAGGATACTCCATTTTCAATGTGGAAGAAATTGAAGGACCTCTACCAGAACAAAATTGACTAGAGGAAATTGGCGCTCAAGGATAATATTCGAAGAATCAATATGGAGAAGGGCGATACTATTTCCACATATTTGAACAAGCTCACCACCTGCAGAGATGAGCTTAGCAATGTGGGAATAACTACTTTTGATGATGATATGGTGAGCCTCACTCTCCTTGGCCTTCCAAAGAGTTGGAATAGCAACCAGGACTCTATGAATGGAAGGGCGAAACTGTTGGATTGGGAACGATTGTGGTCAGATCTCATGCAGGAGGAGATCAGGAGGAGCACAGGAGATGGTTCTTCATCCAAGAATGATGATGAAGAAAATCTGGCCTTAGCAAGTAAGGCAAGGAAAGGGAAGGGGATTGAATTCTTCTCATGGAAGCAAGAAGGTTGACAAGTCTAAAGTGAGATGCTTTAATTGTCAAGAGATGGTAAATTATGTGACTAATTTCCCATCGAAGAAGTCCAAGAAGGGATCGTCGAAAGGATAGGAAGGTGAGGCATTAGCCTCTCAGTTCGAAATGGACTTTACCCTCATTGCATGCATGGTGTCATCGATGGTGGGTTGTGTCTGGTACCTCGATAGTGGAGCCTCATTCCACATGACCGGTGATAAAAATTTATTCAGTGCCTTGGAGGATAAAGACATCAAGATGCGCATAAAGATGGGTGATGATGGAAGGTATAGTGTTTCAGGAGTGTGCACGGTTACTTTTCAGAGGGAGCATGGAGCTCTTCTCACCTTGACAGATGTGATGTATGTGCCTGGACTAAAGAAGAACTTGGTATTGGTCACGATGTTGGAGGAAAAAGGCTACGATGTTGTCTTCAGTAAAGGAAAGGCATTCCTAATACACATAGCCATGGGTTAGACCAAGAGGATGGGATTCAGGTGAAGAATCTCTATAAACTAGAGGTAGATGATTGTGTAGCATTGAGTATGAAAGCAGAATTGGTGCAAATCCAAGACATTGGCGAGTTGTGGCACAGGTGGTTGGGTCATTTGCATGATGGGGCTTTGAAGATAATGCAACAGATATTTACAGGACTTCCCAAAGGTAAACTTGAGCAAGTTGACACATGCAAAGGTTGTACCTTAGGAAGGTACACCAAGTATTCCTTTCATGATCAAGACAGTCGAGTAGAGGCTAACTTAGAGCGAGTTCATTTTTGGGCATGAGATCCCCTGCAATAGGTTTTGGGGCTTAAAGCCCGAGTTTTGGTCAATTGTATTGTAAGATTCCACGAAGTGCAAGCGTAGAGCGCGAAAGTCTAAGATGATTCATAGGGTTGTCTGCCCTAAAAATTCTAAAATAATGTAAAGTTGTGTCGACCTACCCATGGTCCGTGGACCATGGGATTGTATAAATAGAGCGAGGCTCTAAGTGTAAAGATAGTTTTTTGGGAAGCAAGTAATAGATAGATGCGAAGGCATGGTTAGAGCATAGGGTGAAAGTTGAAGTGTATTGGGTCATAGTAGTAGGAAAAGGCTCTGCAGTTGAGTGCGTAGAGGCCTAGTCGAGTCCGCAGCTGAGTGCGCGGACCCCTGCAGCTGAGTGCACAGAGGCCTAGTAGAGTCCACAGCTGAGTGTGCGGACCCCTGCAGCTGAGTGCGCAGGGTGGATTTAGGTCTATATTTGGAACTGAAAGTTAATAAAGAAGACTATTATGTGCATTTGTTCTTGAATCCTTATTTTGATGTTATACATTGCAGTTACTCTATTTATTTACTGTGCGCACTAGATGAATACTTGTATGAATGTTTGTATGTAAATTTAATCTAAGTAATTAGCTAACGAAGACTAATTAAGGCAGACTTGGGTAAATAACATGGGTCATGCTGCTACTAGAAATGTGCGAAGACAGTATCACAGGGCGCGGGGTGCCCACAGGTGCACGTAGTGCAGTAAGTGCGAAGGTTGGACCGTGGACCAATCACCACATATCAGGCATCCCCATGGTCTGGAAACCTAGTTCTAGCACCCTCTCATACTACTTCGGGTGAGACCTCAGTCCGCGCTCCGCAAACTATTGCCGAAAGGGCCAGTAGTACTGGGATTTGCTTGGCTAAATCACTTCCAAACCTGGATTAGGCCCCACTAACCCAAAAAATGGTTCTGTTGTTGGGACTGGGATCTACATAAGGGATGTCTGATGTCGCGGCACTAGAACCCAACAAAGAAGGAAATTGAAGAGTGGTTGGATAAGAAGATTCACGAGTTCACGACACAGGAAAATAGAACCCCGCAAGTACCTAAGAAAAAGTGGTTGGAGCACTACGTGTATACAGAAATCCACGAGATTTTCTTTGCACCCTTTCTGTCTAAGCTGTATGAGTGGATTATGAGCTTAGTCGACAGCCAGGGAAGGTGTAGGCTTGACTA